>CAMZMU010000115.1:15478862-16678862 GCA_947311845.1 Poa pratensis | reverse complement strand
TGAGTCCTTTAATATTTTGAAGAATGCTTTAATCACTGCTCCCATTATTCAACCTCCTGATTGGAACTTGCCTTTTGAAATTATGTGTGATGCTAGTGATTATGCAGTTGGGGCTGTTTTGGGCCAACGTGTTGATAAGAAACTGAATGTTATTTATTATGCTAGTAGAACACTTGATGCTGCTCAAAAGAATTATGCTACAACTGAGAAAGAATTTTTAGCAGTACTGTTTGCTTGTGACAAGTTTAGACCTTATATTACTGATTCAAAAGTCACAATACATACTGATCATTCTGCTATTAAATACTTGATGAATAAGAAAGATGCTAAGCCTAGACTAATAAGATGGGTACTTCTATTGCAAGATTTGATTTACATATTGTTGATAGGAAAGGGGAGGATAATCAAGTTGCTGATCATCTCTCTAGGATGGAAAACATACCTGATGATCCTATTCCTATTAATGATAGCTTTGTTAATGAACAACTTGCAATTGTTAATGTTTCTAGTGCTAAAGTTGCATCTCCTTGGTTTGCCAACTATGCAAATTTTATTGTTGGTAAAGTTTTGCCTCCACACTTCACTTCTCAACAAAGAAAGAAATTCTTTTATGATCTTAGACATTATTTTTGGGATGATCCTTTCCTCTATAAGAAAAGTGTGGATGGTATTATTAGACGTTGTGTACCTGAGCATGAACAACAGGCTATTATAAGAGATTGTCATGACAGTCCCTATGGAGGGCATCATGCAGGAGATCGCACAGGAGCAAAGGTATTACAATCTGGTTTCTATTGGCCTACTTTATTTAAGGACTGTGCTGAATATGTTAAATCTTGTGATAAATGTCAAAGAGTAGGAAACATTGGTAGGAGGAATGAAATGCCTATGAATTATTCATTGCCACTTGAACCATTTGATGTGTGGGGTTTTGACTTTATGGGTCCTTTCCCAGAATCAAAGACAAAGCATACTCACATTTTGGTTGCAGTTGACTATGTTACAAAGTGGGTGGAAGCAATTCCAACCAAAAGTGCAGATCATGCCACAGCAATGAAGATGCTCAAGGACATCATTTTCCCCAGGTTTGGTGTTCCTAGGTTCTTAATTACTGATGGTGGTTCTCATTTCTTGCATGGTGTTCTTAGAAAAACTTTGGCAAAATATGATGTTAACCATAGAATTGCATCTCCTTATCATCCTCAAACAAGTGGGCAAGTTGAATTAAGCAATAGGGAAATTAAACTCATTTTGGAAAAGACAGTGAATAAGTCTAGATCTGATTGGCCAATTAAGATTAATGATGCTTTGTGGGCTTATAGAACTGCTTTTAAAAATCCTATGGGAATGTCTCCTTATAAAATGGTTTATGGAAAAGCTTGTCACTTACCTGTTGAACTAGAACATAAAGCTAGATGGGCTATTAAACAACTGAACTTTGATTTTAAAACTGCGGGAGAAAAGAGAATTCTTGACCTAAACCTACTTGACGAATGGAGAAATGAAGCTTATGAAAGTGCCAGGATGTTTAAAGAAAAAGTTAAGATTTGGCATGACAAGAAAATTAAGAAAAAGGAATTCAAAGTAGGTGATCAAGTTTTATTACAACTCTCGTTTCAAGTTTTCTGCAGGGAAGCTAGCTTCAAAGTGGCAGGGACCATTAGTGATACAGGAGGTGTACCGTTCAGGAGCTATCCGTCTTCACGGTGACATGAAAGGTAAACCTCATGTAGTCAATGGACAACGCCTTAAACCTTATATTGCAGGAAAGAGCTTCATCGGAAGGGTGGAGGAGTTGAATTTACAAACACCGGAAGAGGTAATTGAGAGAAACCGTGCAGTTTCAGAAACCCCAAAACAATAGAAGGTAACTTACTGTTGGAAAGTTTCTCGGAATTGCATAATATTTTACGGAAGTCATTTTTTATGGAAATTAACGTGTGGGACAAGAAAACTGGACGAAACGGAGACCCGAGGAGGAAAGAGAGGGGCCCACGCGGCCCATGTACCTGGCCGCGTGGGGCTGTCCCTTTTCCACCTCGGAGTCCCTTTTCGTCTCGTTTTCGATCCCGACGCTTCGTCTTGACCTAAAAACCCTCAATATATACTCCTCTCTGCCGATCTAATCTCGCACCGAGCGTTCTCGAGCGATCTTTGTTTCTGCTGTTTCTGCCTGTCAGGTTTTAGCCATGTCTTGCTCCGGATCCAACCAAGAGGGGGAGAGCTCTCCCAAGGAAGGTGTTGTGAACCGCTACCTCAACTCCGTGATGACACCACCGAAGACCGTGTGCTTCAAGGAGGGTGTGATGCTCGTGGAGGAGGTGAAGGCTCCCAAGGCCACCGGCACGGTGGAGGAAAGGCTGGATGAGTTAGAGGACAAGACCTTCAGGTATGGCACTGTGGTTTACCGCAGCCTTGATGCTCACCACTTCATGAACCTGGAGCTGGAGAAGAAGGTTGAAGAGTACAAGAAAAGGCTTGAAGATCTGGAAGATAGGTACAAGGACGTCATCAACAAATGGGAGAAGTTCCAATGCTTCATGTGGGATGTAGAGAACCAGAACTGCGAATATGAAGAACGCTTCAAGAAGATTGCAGCAGCCGCCACCCTCAGGTACAATGATCCACCTACATCTTTCCGTGATGGAAGGCCTTTCCCATGGAAGATGGCTGAATGGGAGGAAGAATATGAGAAGGAGGAGGCTGCAGCAAAGGAGAATCTGGAGGAACGCCAAGCTTGGGGGAGTTCCATCTAGTCTTTATCTTTATCAATCTATCATATCTATCTAGTCATGGTGTGCTTGCTTTTATCGATTAGTTATCAATATCTCTTAGGCGTGTGTGAGCTCATGGAGCATTATCATGTATCCCTATCTTATGGTTTATCAATGAATATTAAAGTATGGTGTCATCCATGATTCTCTTGTTTGGGGATTTATGGGTAACACTCATGCAAATGAGCGTGGCATATTTAGAATTTCAATCACATCTTGCCTTGAAATTAATTAACTTGAGTATGTTGGACAATTATAGAATTATCTCAATATAGAAGAAGTAAAAAGACTTGTGAACCAATAGTTTGAGGTTAAGATATGGTCTTGTAGGATAAGAAGTTGAGAAGACTTAATGAAAAGGATATAAAACACTCTTGTTACAACCTAGTATCTTTTGAGCAAATTAATGATCATGGATATTTCAATACTATGCTCTTGAATGTGAATGAAAGGAAGGCACCTGAAATTTCAGCTAGCCATGGAAAGTGTAAGAAAAGGGTTGTGTAGAGCATGGGAACTTGATTGAGATATCCATGACTAAAGTTTGCACTAGTTACTAGTCAAGCAAGAGTGATAACAATTTTTATATCTATCTGTCTTTTCATTTGTCTTCTTTTGAACTTGTTATCCAATGAGAGTTTATCTTGTCTTTGAATTTCAGCAAAGTATAAAAGATTATAATGCTTGCCATGAAGTGCAAAAGTGCGGTGACCCAGCACACCACTGCATATTGTAGTGTACAAGTCGTTGACATAACACCCACGGAAGGACTAATCCGTAAATATTACATCACTCAGAGTAGTACAACAGAAACATTGCGGGTCCACTTTATTACACACTGCTAAAGATTACAAGCCAGAAATGCATAAAAACATCGACGTCTTCCTCTGACATGGGAGGAATGTCTATTATTGCGATGTTGACAGGAGTCAACCTACAAGCGATAGAAAACAGCAAACTAAGAACCATCTTGGCTCAGCCGCTAAGTAGTACTAATCTAGTCTGACTCGGCCAGGTTCCTACTAAGATAACTTTAAGTCTCCACCTCCTCCTCTTCGGCGTCGTCGGCTCCGTAGGCGATGATGTAGTCGACGCCTTCTATTCCTCCAGACAGATCAGGTGCTTCAAAATACACCTCGTTGGCATGATATGCTCCAAAGTCGTCTTCAGCGATCTCATCAGAGTCTAAGCAGAGATCAACGGAGGAAAAGGGTGAGCAACACTAGCGTTACCCAGCAAGTTCAAATAATAGATGATAAAGTGTATGATGCACTATCTACCATCCTGACCAAAAAGTCATGGATGATTATGCAATCTTTTGTAAAACATTTTTAGGAAAAGGTCCATTTTAATTTTACAAAAATATGCCCCCAGCCTCCACGGGTTTATAGTCATCACTTGGGATGCCTTTCCCGCTGCGGTCTGTAGTCCCCTCCTGGAACAAGGATGTGACTGTCACAATTTCTTTGTTTAACTCTGCAGAGCTGCACCACTTTACCCAACAGCAGCCTGGCTCCTTTTGCTCTCTTCGCACACCATGTGTGCTATAGCCAGAACTCAGGGCAACAAGTCATGTGGAGTCGCCTCCCCGCACAACGCATATCCGCCCATTTGTGACGCGGCTGGTAACTAAGACCACTGGCCCGCCACCCCTCCCGAGCTTCTATTCCAGTCACCCCGTCAGGTGGGAAGGTCACGTGCTTCCACAGTTGGCCGCCGCAACGGACGCAACCAGGTAATAGCCTGCCGAGGATATGCGAACGAGGAAGAAACCTCTGACGAGCCCATCCATAGTGAATCTGTTGGCTGATGCTTCAATACGGCGCAAGGATCACTGGGCCATGGGTTATTAATCCTAGGTACATACTTTCCCATACAGTGGAACCTCCACCACAACATCAATCCGTGGTTCCACTGCCAGCCAACCATATATGTATAGCATTTCACATCATTCGAAAATAGGTTTTTCTTTTTCATGCAATGATAATCCATAGTACTTTGTAATTACTTTGATAAAATAATCAATCAAGGACATGCAAGTTGGAACTTGCCTTGAGACTGATAGGTAATGCAGTCTAAAGCTTCCGACGAATTGGGACCTTCGCGTTCTGAAAATCAATATCATTGTCTGTATGAGACAATGTTGAAAAACCAAATACATGCCAATATGCTTAGAATGAGATGATTTTTATTTTTTCCCAAAATTCCCCAGAGTTTTGTTAAGGATTTCTTTTGATGATTTGATTGTATTTAGGTAGGATGAGTAACATGACAGTCTTAGTAGTTCAAATAATGTTTGAACTTGATACATAATTTTCCCATATTATTTTCTTTTGAAAATATTTTGAATATTTCAAAGTCATTTCCACTTAAGGATCCTTTGAATTTTTGCTTCTAGAAATATTTTTCAAAAATTCAAAGTAACATTTTATTTGGATAGATTATTTTCTGCTGATATGTTTACATATTTTATTTGTATTTTTAGGATTTTATTTGAATTTTTAAAAGCTTATGGAAGTTTTGAATTTTTCTGGTGAAATTACCAAAATGCCCCTGGCTCCACTTGGTTGAGCCAGGTTAACCTCGAGCCTGGCTCGGTCGGTCAACCGACCCGAGCCACTCTCTCTCTCTCTCTCTCGTGCCCGAGCCCGACCTCACCCAGGCGTTCATGTCGCCAGCGCCGTCGCCGCCTTGCCCCGGCCAACTCCGGCCGTCTCCGCCGCCGTGGTGTGGGGCAAAACACTCCCCTCGCTCCTCTCTTCCCCTCACCAGAGCGATTTGGGCGTTGCTTCCTCTCGTGGCCGCGCGCATCCCCTTTGCCCTAGGGTTAGGGTTCGCCCGGCCGTGTCTTCTTCTTCTCCGCGTGCTCGCCATGGCTGGGCGCAGGGCTTGCCCCCTGTGCCGCCATGGTGTGGTGATGGTGTGTACCCTACCTCCTTGCGCCCCCTCCACCGGTAGCGCGAGCTCTGCCTCGCCGCCGTGGAGCTACGGCCATGGACGCCTGGTAAGTTCTACTTCTCCTCTGCTACACCACCTCGACCCTCTCTGCTAACTGCTCATGGCCTTGATCTGAACTTTGTTCAAACCTTAATTCGGTCCATGATGAACAGAGGAATTAATTGAGCTTCAAGCTCGATTTTGTGCACTGCCACCCTCTTGTGCTTGCTGTAGAGGTATTTGGGATGAATCATGCATGTATGAATCATCCCGTTTATCTCTGGAATTGATGTGAAAAGCAGTTCTTGCTCTCTGACAAGATAAAAGTGTAGGAAATTATTCTGAGCTAGTTGTAGTACTAGCAGTGATGATTTAGTCGATTTAGAGCATGATTTAGTCATGTTTGCTTGCTGTGATGCCTCCATGTTGAGTTACACAGCAACTTGCTTGATTGAAAATGCTTTTTTAATGCTTTCCTGCTTCTTCCAAGTATATATCTTGGATATGATCAGTTAATCCAGCTCTGCTGGTTCACTGTCATGTGGTGATGTGTTGTGCAATAAGATAAGAACAGATACTACACTAAATCCTCCCTGTACTTCTGTGAATGCTCAATCAATATGCTTTTGCACACAACATCACTCCCTGTCTCACTCAGTCCTATACTTTGCACACACAGATGTACTCTGCTTGCAATTTCATTATTCTAGAGCACCACACCTTGCTGAGCAAGGCTCTGTTAAGAACAGATGCTTATTTAATCACTCAAGCATGGTTCTGTCATTTACAGAACCTGCTAAATCACTCTCTAGCTCATGTTTAACAACCTTGGGTGTAGAGCAGATTAGCTACGGTAGAGTCTGAATCTTGCTCCAAGGTTCAACCTCCAGGCCTGCTTCTTGTGGTTCTTCTTGCTACTGGCCTCCTTCTAGGGCTTAGTGGCTTGTGGTGGATGGTTTTAGGTAATCTCCATGCTTGGCTAATGGCTGGTGTGTGTTCTTGGTGAAGAACAGATAGATTTGTGATCTGGATGTGATGATGGTTGTGCACTGTGTGTATTGTGGTTGCTGTGAAGTTGTGTGTGCTGGTGGCTGCGGCTTGGGTCTATATTTATACAATTTTGGGCACTCCTGTGCTTATGACACCAGGATAATTGGGCTGTGGTGACTAACCTGCTTGCAGTGGCCCTCTTTGCCTCGAGCTGCTCTATTTGACTCATTCCTGCACTCCTTTTCACCTAGGAGATCAGCTCAGCTCTGCTGCTGCGCAGTTCATCTCCCCCTGGTGATAGCTATGAGTCATTCTTGACTCATTGCTCCTATCTGGTCCAGATTTCTATGTGGCAATGCTTGGCTGAGAATTGGGATGTTAAAGATAGTCGGTTTGCTAATTAAACTCAAGTGTGTGGCCAATTAAGCTCATTGTTAGCTTAATAAGTGGGTTTAAGGATCCACTTGTCAATTAATGGCAAGTGTGATACCATTTCATTTGCTGGATTTATTTGCATTTGATCTTCTGGTTTTACCAAATGGAAATGTGAATTATGTTGCCTCTCTTATGTATGGTCTTGTGATCAGCTGCTCGAAAGCACATGTTGCCTATTGTTGCCTGAAGTTAAATCTATTATGTGCTAAGCCTTTGCCCCTTAAGTTGCCTTCGGATTTGATAAGAGCATGATCACAGATCAGTCCCTTGTTTGTTGCCTCAGGATTATATTTGCATTTCCACTCTGTCTAACCAAACCATAGTTTTGGTTAGGCATTAAACCAGATTTTCTATACTAATATGCCAGCACCAAATGGTGTTGGCAACATTTTAATCTTAACACCATTTTCTTTTGTTTTTGATGTTTGTTCTTGCAGGTTGAAGACTCCAAGCAAAGACAAGTGAAGAATTTAGTTTAGGATTTTATTTACTCCCTTTTGTAATAGATCAACATTGTAAGGTTTATATTTGAGTAACATTTGTAATTCGGGTTGTAATTATGAGTGTAAGAATGTAGTCACAATGAGTATGTGACTTGTGTATGGATATGGATTTGTATCCATGAATTGAGATGTAATTGAACTCCTCTTATGAATTTGTAAATGACCATGTGAGTGTGATATGTGACATGGCTTCATAATGTGGTGAAAATAAATGTCTTATTCTTATGTGAAATCAATTCCAACATGTGAGTAAACATTGTGTTATTTGATTTGGTAAATGAAATGGATGTTTCCATCCATAAACATTTATTTTACTTACTTGTGAATATGACTTGTGTGTGTGAAAGAATGAGATGAGTTAAAGAATATTTGATTTCATACTTAAGTCATGTCAAAAATCAAATCATCACTTTGAAATAAAAGTGTTAGGGTTTTTGTAAAATAGAATAGGGTTTATCGATACACCTCGACTAACTGTCGATGTCTGACTCCTAGGTCATCGACACTCGTCTGGTATCGACCCTATGACTCTTTTAACACAAAAGCGCGAAAATTATCTGGATTTTGCCAAAAGATGCATGAATGCACAAATGCAAATTCCTAAATCTACCCTCTCGAGTCTTATAACTGCGGGGTATTACATCCTCTCCCCCTTAAACTAAACTTCGTCCCGAAGTTTCTTTTCTGGGTACCTGAACAACTGTGGGTAATCTCGTCGCAAATCTTCTTCTTTTTCCCAAGTTGCTTCTTGCTCTGAGTGGTTCTTCCATTGAACAAAGCAAAACTTGATTGCTCTATTCCTTAATCTTTTCCAATTCTCCCTCAGTATCTTCTCAGGCTGTTCCTCATATGATAGGTCTGGCTTTAAATTCAGCTTTTCAAACTCAATTGGTCCTTCTGGTGGTTTCAAACACTTCTTGAGTTGAGATACATGGAACACATTGTGAACTTGTGATAATATAGCAGGTAACTCCAATTCATAGGCTACTTCACCCTTCTGAATGGTCCTATGTATCTGGGACTCAACTTTCCTTTTACTCCAAATCTTTTACTCCTTTGGTAGGACTAACTCTTAGATATACCATATCTTGTATTCTGGCTCCCACTGTCTTCTCGAAAGATCAGCATAACTCTTCTGTCTACTCTGAGCTATTTTGAGACGATCTCTTATAATATCAACAATCTGTTGTTGTTCCTTTATATACTCAGGTGCAAATTCTTTTTTTCACCTACTTCAAACCAACATATTGGAGATCTACACTTCCTCCCATATAGAGCTTCAAATGGTGCCATCTGAATACTACTTTGATAACTGTTGTTATAAGAAAATTCAGCTAATGCTAAGTGTTCATCCCATGATCCTCCAAAATCAAGAACACAAGCTCTCAACATGTCTTCTAGAATTTGATTTGTTCTTTCAGTCTGTCCACCTGTTTGGGTGATATGCAGTACTGTACTGTAAATTTGAACCCAACTGTTTGTGAAGATGTTTCCAAAAGGCTGAAGTGAATATGGATCCACGATCTGATACAATACTTTGTGGAACTCCATGCTTACTAACTATTTCCTTCACATACTGTTCGGTCAACTGTGCTGCAGTGTCTTTCTGGTTAACGGCTAAGAAATGAGCACTCTTTGTCAATCTATCCACAATTACCCATATAGAATCCTTATTTCTCTTGTTTGGGTAATCCTGTGATAAAATCCATACTGATTCTTCCCATTTCCATTTGGGAATTGGTAGTGGTTGTAATAATCCTGCGGGACTCTGATGTTCGCTTTACTTGTCTACAAGTATGACATTCTGCAACATATCTTGCAATCTCCCTTTTCATATTATTCCACCAAAATGTCTTCTTCAAATCCATGTACATCTTAGTACTACCTGGATGTATAGAATATGGTGTTTCATGTGCTTCTTTCAAAATTATGCTCTTAATCTCTTGGATATCTGGAACACATATTCTACCATGATACCATAATGAATCAGTTTCTGGCTTCAAGTGAATTCAGATCTTCTACCTTCTTTAATCCTGCGGATTTCTTCAGCTATGAATTCATCTTCTCTTTGCCGATAAAGAATATTTTCTTTCAATTCCATCTCTGTTTCTTCAATAACTTCCATAGCTGCAATACTATTCAACTCTGGACCTTCCCAGATTTCAATACCAGCTCTTTGTATCTCATTCCTCAATTCCTTAGGCATTCCTTCTTCCATCAAAGGATTACAATTCACTTTACGACTTAATGCATCTGCCACTACATTGGCTTTTCCTGGAGTATAGTTTATTGTCAAGTCATAATCCTTGATTAACTCTAACCATCTCTTCTGCCTCATATTCAATTCCTTTTGTGTGAAGAAGTATTTCAAACTCTTATGATCCGTATATAATTCACACCTTTCTCCATAAAGAAAATGTCTCCATTGCTTTAAAGCATAAACTACTGCTGCTAACTCCAAATCATGTGTAGGATAGTTAAGTTCATGTGGCTTTAACTGCCTTGATCCGTAAGCAATTACCTTGCGATCTTGCATCAATACACAACCTAATCCATTTTTAGATGCATCACAATATACTGTATAAACTTTTCCAGTTTCTGGTACTGCTAACACAGGTGCTGTTGTTAACTTTTCTTTGAGTTCTTGAAACTTTTTCACACTTCTCGTCCATTCAAATGGAACATTCTTTCTGAGTAACTTTGTCATTGGCCCGGCTATCTTAGAAAATCCTTCAATAAATCTCCGATAATATCCGGCCATTCCCAAAAATCCTCTAATTTCCTTAGGGTTCTTGGGTGCTTCCCATTCCAATACTGCTTTTACTTTCTCCGGATTGACTGCAATCCCTTCTTTACTGATCACATGACCAAGAAATTCCACTTGATCCAACCAAAACTCACACTTACTAAATTTGGCATATAACTGATGTTCCCTTAGTGTCTGTAACACAATACTTAAGTGTTGTGCATGATCTTCCTTGGTTTTGGAATAGACCAATATATCATCAATGAACACTATCACAAACTTGTCCAAGTATGGCATGAAAATCTTGTTCATCAAGTTCATGAATATTGCTGGTGCATTGGTTAAACCAAATGGTACTACTAAATACTCATGATGTCCATATCTTGACACAAATGCTGTTTTGGGAATATCCTCAGGTTTAATCTTTATCTGGTGGTATCCTGACCTCAAATCTATTTTAGAAAATACCCCTGCTCCTCTTACTTGATCAAACAAATCTTGTATCCTTGGCAACGGGTATTTATTCTTAATGGTCACACTATTCAGGTTACGAAAATCTCCACACATTCTTCTTCCTCCATCTCTTTTATCCACAAATATTACTGGTGATCCCCAAGGTGATACACTTTCTCTTATAAAACCTTTATCTTCCAACTCATCTAATTGCTCTTTGAGTTGTACCAATTCCTTGGGACCCATCTTATATGGTGCTTGTGCAATAGGTGCTGTACCAGGAATCAAATCTATGGTAAACTCAATTTCACGATCCGGTGGCATCCCTGGTAACTCATCTGGAATACATCCTGAAATTCTTTAACCACTGGGATTTCTCTATCTTTGCTTCCTTCATAGCATTCAACTGTAAATCTGCTCTTAACTGACTGTGCTTATCCCCTTGGTATACTGTTCTCATACCTCCTGGTCCTCTCAAAGACACTGTCTTTTCTGCACAATCTATTTGAGCTCCATGATCAGATAACCAGTCCATCCCTAAGATGACTGCTATATCTTTCATGGGAATTACTAGCAAATCAGCGTCATATACGCGATCACAGATCATAATTACTTGATCCATTTTGACTTGCGTTACTAACAATTTTCCCCCGGCCGACATGACCGTTATGGGTACTTCTAACGGCTGACATCTAATCCCATATGCATCCACAAATTGTTGCGAAATAAAAGATGTAGTAGCTCCAGTATCAAACAAAACTTTGCCAGGATGAGAAAGAATTTTGAGCGTACCGATCACCACGTTGTCGGTGTTGTTGACTTGCTCCAAACTGGTGCAATTCAGCCTTCCATATGGCTTCCCTTTGCCCTTATCTGTGCATTCCTTCCAAATCCTCCATTCCTTGGCTTGAATCCTCCTCCACCTTGGTTATTTCCTCCACCATTTCCTCGCTTACTTGTTGATTCTGTTTATTTGGACAATCAGGCTTGATATGTCCAGCTTGTCCACATCCAAAACAGATGATTTGGGCTTCTGACAATCCTTCATCAATGTCCTCTCATTCCACAATTATTGCATATCAAATTGTTAACAGGATTGAAGCTTCGTGGAATAGGTTTCCTTCCTTCAGTTCTAAGCTTAGGCCTAAAACGTAGATTTGGTGGTTGTCGTTGGACTTGAAACTTCCTTGGTTCCATCCTTGCTTTCTTCCTTCTTTCTTCCTGAGTAACTTATAATCATCCTCCAATGTTATTGCTGCATCTACCAGCTCCTGAAACTCCTTTGGTTTGTCAACCTCAACTGCATCTTCATAAAAGGACTCAGACCCTTCATGAATCTCTTCTTCCTTTTCTCCTCAGTGTCTACTTCATCTAATGCATACCTTGACAATATGTTGAACGCACTGACATAACGTCCAACAGGTAACTCATTCTGTCTCAGATTCTCAAACTCCCTCCTTTTTAATTCCATAATACTTTCAGGAACATGTGCTTCCCTAAACCTCTTCTTAAACTCCTCCCAAGTTACAACATGATCAGCAGGTAGTGTTGCCACTATGGCTTCCCACCATGATGCTGCTGGTCCGGTAAGCAAATGAGTTGCATACCTAACCTTCTCCTCATCACAACATCCAACTGTGTTGAGCTTTCGTTCAGTATCTGCCACCCAATCTTCTGCGTCCATAGGTTCTGGAGCTCTTGCAAATGGTATGGGTCTAGCATTTTGGAAATCTGATAGAGTCACTCCTTTAAGTACTTCATCCCTTCCTCGTCCTGCCTGTATTTCCAGCAAATCTTGCAGAAATTTATTCTGCCTTTCCTGGTCTTGGCGCCTGCCTTCTTCCACCATCTGCATATACTGCATGAAACTTTGCTCCGTGATTGGCCTTGGTGGTTGTGGTATTCCTCCTGCATCTGCATCTTGCTTCTCCTTAAGTTCACGTTCTTGCCTCTGCACATCACTCTCCTCACCGATGTACGCCATTACCCTCTAGTCCTGTTACATCGAATCAGAACTCTCCATTACATTATGCATATGCACTTCGAGTCCTATTCCATGCACAAGTACTAGTCAAACAATGGAAAACAGAAAAATCCAAAGAACACAAAACTTTTCAAACATATACCATGTATTATACATGTAGGATTACAAACATGGGTACATAATAGTAACACACTCTAAAAGTGAGTAGGTCTCACTTATTGCTACCAGCGTCCTTACAATACACGTACAATACCCTATATTAACATATTACACAACTACTGCTTCACTCCGTCCTGCTCTTCTTCACTTTTCCGCATACTTCCCAGGCTTCCAGTGACAGTTACGCCTGGTCCTCCTGAGAATCCCGGGTAACTTCACATTAATGGTAGGCTGATATTCAGGGTCAGATGGGCTTGCTTCTAACGTCATATCCGTCATGGCGAAGTAACTATCAAGATACTTGTATGCCGCTGCTTCCCCATCGTAACCTCCTCATCTCCATAACCCTCGCCTCCATCATCGTACCCAGTTGGTACAGCCTCAAAGTTATTAAAATACCCTCGTGATTCGTCTCCCTTCTCCGTCTTCGGGTAGTACTTGGTCTCGTACGCATACTTCCATTCCTCATCTTCCTCCTCAGAATCTATTTTTATTGGCTTACTTGACTCACCAACTCTAGCCTTCCTCCTAGGGGTATGACTAGTAACTTCCGGCTCTCCCGGATCTCCTGGAATTCTTATGGGATCACTCTGTGTACCCTGATAAGGTTCTTCATCCCAACCTGTGGCACTTGGTACTTCAGGTTCCCAATTCTGCCATTCCTTCTCTTCCTCAACTAAGACATAACCAGAGTGTGGTGGTGTATAGTCAGGATAAATTGGGGTATCGGGTTCTACTTCCTCCACATACCTAGTTGGTGTGGGTGGTGGATCAGTGTATCCCTTCTCTGCTTCATACCTCAGTATATCACACTTTTCCTGAATAACTTCAGGACTGGAGTACTGCTCTATCATGGCTTCTACCTCTCCACTACTACTCCGAACGTCTTATGATACGCCCGAATCATCTTAAGACAACTGTCCATGAACTCAGCCACATCACGTGGATTAGTTTTCAGGAAAGCCTTATAATCCACTGGACCCTCAAGCCGGTAATTCGCACTCGGAATAGCGTTAAACGGTGTTTCCACCAACGCATAACTCTTGGATGTCCTTATCTCAGTAACTGCTCTGACAGCAGCAATCTGGAAAGCTACTTCCACATTCTTCGCTTCTCCAAAGGGCATTTTGAATCCCATCTTAAGTTCAGGTGGTAACTTGAGTGCTACACGGTACAGGGCTAAAATTGATCCATCGTAAAAACTCATCACTTTCACTATCACCTTGGTTTTGATACCAAGAAAATAGATCAGTTGCTGAAGCATTTCCGCCCAGCTTCCCCGAAAAACACCCTTGCCCAACTCAGCATCTCTCACACGAACCGACCTCCTGGGACCTCGTTTCTCCATCCTAGCTGTTATAGCCAAAAAGGATATCAGAATTGAAATGAAGTAATAATTGCATGATAATGCTATTCTCAAGTGAATATCAATCATAACAAATTAAAACTCAATTCATTCTAAGGCCTCGCACACCTACAGGTTTTTCCCTTTAATAGGTTTCCAACCTAAGGTCTAGCAATTGCTCTGATACCATCTGCGGTGACCCAGCACACCACTGCATATTGTAGTGTACAAGTCGTTGACATAACACCCACGGAAGGACTAATCCGTAAATATTACATCACTCAGAGTAGTACAACAGAAACATTGCGGGTCCACTTTATTACACACTGCTAAAGATTACAAGCCAGAAATGCATAAAAACATCGACGTCTTCCTCTGACATGGGAGGAATGTCTATTATTGCGATGTTGATAGGAGTCAAAACAATAGAAGGTAACTTACTGTTGGAAAGTTTCTCGGAATTGCATAATATTTTACGGAAGTCATTTTTTATGGAAATTAACGTGTGGGAGAAGAAAACTAGACGAAACGGAGACCCGAGGGAGGAAAGAGAGGGGCCCACGCGGCCCATGTACCTGGCCGCGTGGGCTGTCCCTTTTCCACTTCGGAGTCCCTTTTTGTCTCGTTTTCGATCCCGACGCTTCGTCTTGACCTAAAAACCCTCAATATATACTCCTCTCTGCCGATCTAATCTCGCACCGAGCATTCTCGAGTGATCTTTATTTCTGTTGTTTCTGCCTGTCAGGTTTTAGCCATGTCTTGCTCCGGATCCAACCAAGAGGGGGAGAGCTCTCCCAAAGAAGGTGTTGTGAACCGCTACCTCAACTCCGTGATGACACCACCGAAGACCGTGTGCTTCAAGGAGGGTGTGATGCTCGTGGAGGAGGTGAAGGCTCCCAAGGCCACCGGCACGGTGGAGGAAAGGCTGGATGAGTTAGAGGACAAGACCTTCAGGTATGGCACTGTGGTTTACCACAGCCTTGATGCTCACCACTACATGAACCTGGAGCTGGAGAAGAAGGTTGAAGAGTAAAAGAAAAGGCTTGAAGATCTGGAAGATAGGTACAAGGACGTCATCAACAAATGGGAGAAGTTCCAATGCTTCATGTGGTATGTAGAGAACCAGAACTGCGAATATGAAGAACGGTTCAAGAAGATTGCAGCAGCCGCCACCCTCAGGTACAATGATCCACCTACATCTTTCCGTGATGGAAGGCCTTTCCCATGGAAGATGGCTGAATGGGAGGAAAAATATGAGAAGGAGGAGGCTGCAGCAAAGGAGAATCTGGAGGAACGCCAAGCTTGGGGGAGTTCCATATAGTCTTTATCTTTATCAATCTATCATATCTATCTAGTCATGGTGTGCCTTGCTTTTATCGATTAGTTATCAATATCTCTTAGGCGTGTGTGAGCTCATGGAGCATTATCATGTATCCCTATCTTATGGTTTATCAATGAATATTAAAGTATGGTGTCATCCATGATTCTCTTGTTTGGGGATTTATGGGTAACAGTCATGCAAATGAGCGTGGCATATTTAGAATTTCAATCACATCTTGCCTTGAAATTAATTAACTTGAGTATGTTGGACAATTATAGAATTATCTCAATATAGAAGAAGTAAAAAGACTTGTGAACCAATAGTTTGAGGTTAAGATATGGTCTTGTAGGATAAGAAGTTGAGAAGACTTAATGAAAAGGATATAAAACACTCTTGTTACAACCTAGTATCTTTTGAGCAAATTAATGATCATGGATATTTCAATACCTATGCTCTTGAATGTGAATGAAAGGAAGGCACCTGAAATTTCAGCTAGCCATGGAAAGTGTAAGAAAAGGGTTGTGAAGAGCATGGGAACTTGATTGAGATATCCATGACTAAAGTTTGCACTAGTTACTAGTCAAGCAAGAGTGATAACAATTTTTATATCTATCTGTCTTTTCATTTGTCTTCTTTTGAACTTGTTATCCAATGAGAGTTTATCTTGTCTTTGAATTTCAGCAAAGTATAAAAGATTATAATGCTTGCCATGAAGTGCAAAAGTGCGGTGACCCAGCACACCACTGCATATTGTAGTGTACAAGTCGTTGACATAACACCCACGGAAGGACTAATCCGTAAATATTACATCACTCAGAGTAGTACAACAGAAACATTGCGGGTCCACTTTATTACACACTGCTAAAGATTACAAGCCAGAAATGCATAAAAACATCGACGTCTTCCTCTGACATGGGAGGAATGTCTATTATTGCGATGTTGACAGGAGTCAACCTACAAGCGATAGAAAACAGCAAACTAAGAACCATCTTGGCTCAGCCGCTAAGTAGTACTAATCTAGTCTGACTCGGCCAGGTTCCTACTAAGATAACTTTAAGTCTCCACCTCCTCCTCTTCGGCGTCGTCGGCTCCGTAGGCGATGATGTAGTCGACGCCTTCTATTCCTCCAGACAGATCAGGTGCTTCAAAATACACCTCGTTGGCATGATATGCTCCAAAGTCGTCTTCAGCGATCTCATCAGAGTCTAAGCAGAGATCAACGGAGGAAAAGGGTGAGCAACACTAGCGTTACCCAGCAAGTTCAAATAATAGATGATAAAGTGTATGATGCACTATCTACCATCCTGACCAAAAAGTCATGGATGATTATGCAAGTTTTGTAAAACATTTTTAGGAAAAGGTCCATTTTAATTTTACAAAAATATGCCCCCAGCCTCCACGGGTTTATAGTCATCACTTGGGATGCCTTTCCCGCTGCGGTCTGTAGTCCCCTCCTGGAACAAGGATGTGACAGTCACAATTTCTTTGTTTAACTCTGCAGAGCTGCACCACTTTACCCAACAGCAGCCTGGCTCCTTTTGCTCTCTTCGCACACCATGTGTGCTATAGCCAGAACTCAGGGCAACAAGTCATGTGGAGTCGCCTCCACGCACAACGCATATCCGCCCATTTGTGACGCGGCTGGTAACTAAGACCACTGGCCCGCCACCCCTCCCGAGCTTCTATTCCAGTCACCCCGTCAGGTGGGAAGGTCATGCGCTTCCACGCAGTTGGCCGCCGCAACGGACGCAACCAGGTAATAGCCTGCCGAGGATATGCGAACGGAGGAAGAAACCTCTAACGAGCCCATCCATAGTGAATCTGTTGGCTGATGCTTCAATACGGCGCAAGGATCACTGGGCCATGGGTTATTAATCCTAGGTACATACTTTCCCATACAGTGGAACCTCCACCACAACATCAATCCGTGGTTCCACTGCCAGCCAACCATATATGTATAGCATTTCACATCATTCGAAAATAGGTTTTTCTTTTTCATGCAATGATAATCCATAGTACTTTGTAATTACTTTGATAAAAATAATCAATCAAGGACATGCAAGTTGGAACTTGCCTTGAGACTGATAGGTAATGCAGTCTAAAGCTTCCGACGAATTGGGACATTCGTGTTCTGAAAATCAATATCATTGTCTGTATGATACAATGTTGAAAAACCAAATACATGCCAATATGCTTAGAATGAGATGATTTTTATTTTTTTCCCAAAAATTCCCCAGAGTTTTGTTAAGGATTTCTTTTGATGATTTGATATGCACTTTAGGTAGGATGAGTGACATGACAGTCTTAGCGTAGTTCAAATTATGTTTTGAACTTGATACATAATTTTCCCATATTATTTTCTTTTGAAAATATTTTGAGATATTTCAAAGTCATTTCCACTTAAGTATCATTTGAATTTTTGCTTCTAGAAATATTTTTCAAAAATTCAAAGTAACATTTTATTTGGATAGATTATTTTCTGCTGATATGTTTACATATTTTATTTGTATTTTTAGGATTTTATTTGAATTTTTAAAAGCTTATGGAAGTTTTGAATTTTTCTTGAGTGAAATTACCAAAATGCCCCTGGCTCCACTTGGTTGAGCCAGGTCAACCTCGAGCCTGGCTCGGTCGGTCAACCGACCCGAGCCTCTCTCTCTCTCTCTCGCTCGTGCCCGAGCCCGACCTCACCCAGGCGTTCATGTTGCCAGCGCCGTCGCCGCCTTGCCCCGGCCAACTCCGGCCGTCTCCGCCGCCGTGGTGTAGGGCAAAACACTCCCCTCGCTCCTCTCTTCCCCTTCACCGGAGCGATTTGGGCGTTGCTTCCTCTCGTGGCCGCGCGCATCCCCTTTGCCCTAGGGTTAGGGTTCGCCCTGGCCGTGTGCTCGTCTTCTCCGTCGTGCTCGCCATGGCTGGGCGCAGGGCTTGCCCCCTGTGCCGCCATGGTGTGGTGATGGTGTGTACCTCTACCTCCTTGCGCCCCCTCCACCGGTAGCGCGAGCTCTGCCTCGCCGCCGTGGAGCTACGGCCATGGACGCCTGGTAAGTTCTACTTCTCCTCTGCTACACCACCTCGACCCTCTCTGCTAACTGCTCATGGCCTTGATCTGAACTTTGTTCAAACCTTAATTCGGTACATGATGAACAGAGGAATTAATTGAGCTTCAAGCTCGATTTTGTGCACTGCCACCCTCTTGTGCTTGCTGTAGAGGTATTTGGGATGAATCATGCATGTATGAATCATCCCGTTTATCTCTAGAATTGATGTGAAAAGCAGTTCTTGCTCTCTGACAAGATAAAAGTGTAGGAAATTATTTCTGAGCTAGTTGTAGTACTAGCAGTGATGATTTAGTCGATTTAGAGCATGATTTAGTCATGTTTGCTTGTTGTGATGCCTCCATGTTGAGTTACACAGCAACTTGCTTGATTAGAGATGCTTTTTTATGTTTTCCTGCGCTTCTTCCAAGTGTATAACTTGGATATGATCAGTTAATCCAGCTCTGCTGGTTCACTGTCATGTGGTGATGTGTTGTGCAACAAGATAAGAACAGATACTACACTAAATCCTCCCTGTGCTTTGTGAATGCTCAATCAATATGCTTTTGCACACAACATCACTCCCTGTGTCACTCAGTCCTATACTTTGCACACACAGATGTACTCTGCTTGCAATTTCATTATTCTAAAGCACCACACCTTGCTGAGCAAGGCTCTGTTAAGAACAGATGATTATTTAATCACTCAAGCATGGTTCTGTCATTTACAGAACCTGCTACTCACTCTCTAGCTTGAAAGTTTAACAACCTTGGGTGTAGAGCAGATAAAGCTACGGTAGAATCTGAATCTTGCTCCAAGGTTCAACCTCCAGGCCTGCTTCTTGTGGTTCTTCTTGCTACTGGCCTCCTTCTAGGGCTTAGTGGATTGTGGTGGAAGGTTTTAGGTAATCTCCATGCTTGGCTAGTGGCTGGTGTGTGTTCTTGGTGAAGAACAAATAGATTTGTGATCTGTATGTGATGATGGTTGTGCACTGTGTGTATTGTGGTTGCTGTGAAGTTGTGTGTGTTGGTGGCTGCGGCTTGGGTTTATATTTATACAATTTTGGGCACTCCTGTGCTTGTGACACCAGGATAATTGGGCTGTGGTGACTAACCTGCTTGCAGTGGCCTTCTTTGCCTCGAGCTGCTCTATTTGACTCATTCCTGCACTCCTTTTCACCTAGGAGATCAGCTCAGCTCAGCTGCTGCGCAGTTCATCTCCCCTGGTGATAGCTATGAGTCATTCTTGACTCATTGTTCCTATCTGGTCCAGATTCCTATGTGGCAATGCTTGGCTGAGAATTGGGGATGCTAAAAATAGTCGGTTTGCTAATTAAACTCAAGTGTGTGGCCAATTAAGCTCATTGTTAGCTTAATAAGTGGGTTTAAGGATCCACTTGTCAATTAATGGCAAGTGTGATACCATTTCATTTGCTGGATTTATTTGCATTTGATCTTCTGGTTTTACCAAATGGAAATGTGAATTATGTTGCCTCTCTTATGTATGGTCTTGTGATCAGCTGCTCGAAAGCACATGTTGCCTATTGTTGCCTGAAGTTAAATCTATTATGTGCTAAGCCTTTGCCCCTTAAGTTGCCTTCGGATTTGATAAGTGCATGATCACAGATCAGTCCCTTGTTTGTTGCCTCAGGATTATATTTGCATTTCCACTCTGTCTAACCAAACCATAGTTTTGGTTAGGCATTAAACCAGATTTTCTATACTAATATGCCAGCACCAAATGGTGTTGGCAACATTTTAATTTTAACACCATTTTCTTTTGTTTTTGATGTTTGTTCTTGCAGGTTGAAGACTCCAAGCAAAGACAAGTGAAGAATTTAGTTTAGGATTTTATTTACTCCCTTTTGTAATAGATCAACATTGTAAGGTTTATATTTGGGTAACATTTGTAATTCGGGTTGTAATTATGAGTGTAAGAATGTAGTCACAATGAGTATGTGACTTGTATATGGATATGGATTTGTATCCATGAATTGAGATGTAATTGAACTCCTCTTATGAATTTGTAAATGACCATGTGAGTGTGATATGTGACATGGCTTCATAATGTGGTGAAAATAAATGTCTTATTCTTATGTGAAATCAATTCCAACATGTGAGTAAACATTGTGTTATTTGATTTGGTAAATGAAATGGATGTTTCCATCCATAAACATTTATTTTACTTACTTGTGAATATGACTTGTGTGTGTGAAAGAATGAGATGAGTTAAAGAATATTTGATTTCATACTTAAGTCGTGTCAAAAAATCAAATCATCACTTTGAAATAAAAGTGTTAGGGTTTTTGTAAAATAGAATAGGGTTTATCAATACACCTCGGCTAACTGTCGATGTCTGACTCCTAGGTCATCGACACTCGTCTGGTATCGACCCTATGACTCTTTTAACACAAAAGCGCGAAAATTATCTGGATTTTGCCAAAAGATGCATGAATGCACAAATGCAAATTCCTAAATCTACCCTCTCGAGTCTTATAACTGCGGGGTATTACAAAAAGCATGTGAAAAACAATATGATTCGATTGTCCAACATACAATGGTTATTTGCTTTCAAAAGTAAGGGGTGATTGCTAGAGTTCTACTTATGTTGCCCTCATATGTATGAGTTTTAGATCATTAATCTTATCTTGCAATTGAATATGATGATGATACAACGCCCGTATTTATTTATCAACCATAAGTCCATTGATGCATGTAATGATCGATGTTCTTACTTACTCGAGGACGAGTAAAGGTTTAAGCTTGGGGGAGTTGATACGTGCATTTTATATCATCATTTATATAACTTTTAGTATCATACTAGAATGTTATTTGCATGATTATATGATTGTTTCTACATGTTTTAGATGATTTTGGGGACTTTCATACAAAGTCCCTATTTTTGGTATTTAATTTCTGGGAGGCAGAAAACCCCATTTTCTTGTCTTTAATGTTTCAGGAGCTACAGGAACTCAAATAATAAAAGGAAAAATACTGCGTCAGTTTTTCATCGGGAGAAAGGCAGAGGGAAGAAGACCGAAGAGAGGAGAGCCACGAGGGCCAAATGGGGGTGGCCCACGCGGCCCATGTACCTGGCCGCGTGGGACCCACCCAAAGGTGCCTCGGGCACCTCCTCGCCTGGGGCTTTTTATCGACGCCTTCGTCACGCCCGAAAAGTGACGCCCTAATTTTTCCAAGTCCATCCGAGGTCGCGGCGGCGGCGAAACTCCTGATCCCTTCCGAGGAGGGGGTCAGATCCTGCTGCTCCGGAACTCCGTAGAAGGGGGAAATCATCGTCATCGTCATCACCTCTCCTCCTTGGCGTGGGAGGAGGCCTCTACATCATCACCCCCATCAAGACCAGCACCATCACCATCATCATCACCGTGATCCACTTCGTTCCCCTCGCAGTTTGAGAGTTGCTATACCCTAGATACTTGTCTTGTGCTACTATTCATGTTAGTGATTGAGTACTTGTCATTATTTGGTGGTGAAGTTATAATTTCAGATTGTGTTGTACCACTTATAGCACTGATTATGATCATGTTCACACGTTGTGAATAGTTCCCGTATGTTCCTGAGGGCATAGGATGAATTGGCAATGATTTATATGTGACATGTGTTGGTATTTTGTCAAGAGTTTATCTTTTATATGATTCTATGATGGTGTTGTGCGAACGTCGACTGCACAACACTTCACCTTTATGGGCTCATGGGAGAACACCGTAGTGTAATGAATTGATGGAGACTTGGAAGGACACGTAAACCTGAGACCGAGTCATGAAGTTATATTATGAGGGTATTAGTATCGGGGACCTTAGAGTGTAATGCTATGGTGGGACTTTAGATCTTAATAATTTTTGTGCAGTCATTTGCTTGGCCACATGATCCATCATAAGGGGGTGTAGTTTATTTATTTAGCTATACCTAATTATGGCTCCGTCCAAAGAGGATTAAAACTTCACAAGATATTCAACGTGTTGTTTAATAAATCTCTATGCCTAGCATCATCCAGGCCGCCCTCGGGAACGTTTGCCACATATAAGTTACACATCACTTGAGCTTGTCCTCTTGCCACATAAGAGGATTGGGCTTTCTCTATTTGAGAGCTTTCACCTGCTACTATCTGTTATCTGCTTTGCAAACTATACAACCAAAAATACCAAAACATTTGCATCTTTTATTGTTTTATTTATCAATCTTACTAACCAATACCTTCAGCTCCTCGTGGGTTCGACAACCTTTTCTAATTGAAAGGTACTACAATTGATCTCTTGCACTTGGGAGCCATCACTCAACGCGGTAGTGGAGGTAGTGGCGGTAGTGCTCGACGCTGGTCTCGAGGTTTACGGCGGCCGAGGAGAGCCAGAGCGGGAGCGTGCGCCATCGGCGTGAGAGCGCGGTGGTGGAGGCAACCTCCTTGAGCAAGGCGAAGTGGAGGACACGGCGGAGGAGGTCGTCGGGGAGCTCGGATAGGCGGTTGGCCATTGTCGTCGTGTCGGTATGTTGACGGCGGCGCGATCTCTCTCGGTCTCGATGGGCATATATTCTACTATATATAAAGGGCCGCAGGATTCACGCGTCGTCATTCGTCCACGTTGCCGGCGGGTCGCTGTCCGTCCGATCCACGCGACGGACGGCCAGGATTGAGCCACGTCGTCTCCCGCGGGGCTACTGTAGCTCAGCTCGATTTTCTGCCAATGAGCTTGCAACGCGTGGCCCCGGTGCCCGGCCGGTCACCCGGTGACCCCCGTCCGCACGAACTTTGGCGCAGCCTTTTTGCAGGAACCCCCTCCCGAAGGACCCCAATGTAAATTCTAAAAAGTCCAAGGACTTCCGTGCAAAACAACCAACACAGCCTCCTCTCCCTCTCTCTCCCGCGCGCCTCCGAGGCCGCCGCCGGCGTCGCCGCCCAGCCCTGCTGCTCCGCTCCCCGCCACTCAAATCGGAGCCCACCAGGAGCTCCGCCGCCGAAACTTCTCCAACCTCGCCGAGTTTGGGCTGCCGGGATGACGCAGGCGAGCCGGAATCATCCCGGCCATGTGGGCAGCCATCCGCCGCACACGCACGCCGCCGGCGGGCCTCCGGCGACCATACGGCGGCGGCGCCGCCAGCTGCGGGGACTCCGCGTCGAGGCGCTTCGAGCGCGCCCAGCGACGCGTCCTGAAACGCCCTGTGGCGCCGCCGGCGAGCTCACCGCCACCGTGGCCAGTACGGCCAGATCTGCCCCGTGACGTCAGCACGACGTCACAGGGGCCATCCATGTCAGATTTTTTTTCTAAAAAAACCCAGCCTATCCATATGATTTTGACATATTTCTTAATAATATAAACTAATACTTTTAAACATGTCCAAGAGAAAAATGACAAATATGTCAATGTATTCACATAAAAAAAATATAGACAAAAAAATTGCAAATTTCAGATTTCCACGTCGCAAGACGGACAAAATATGACAAAACAAAACCCAGCCTATCCATAAGATTTTAAAATATTTCTAAATAATGGAAACTAATAGTTTTAAAGATGTCCACGAGAAAAATGATAAATATGTCAACGTTGTAACATAAAAATAAATACTGATGATGCAATTGCAAACTTCAAATTTAAATATTTCTAAATAATGGAAACTACTAGTTTTAAACATGTCAAAGAGAAAAATGATAAATATGTCAACGTGGTCACATAAAAATAAATACAGACGACGCAATTGCAAACTTCAAATTTCCACATGTTAATTAAATTTAATGGGTGGACAAAATATGACAGATATGTGAACATGTACACAAAATAAAAGCCACTTACTTACAACATATGATCGAATTGTACGTTTTCATAATTCAAAATTTCAGACGATTTTCAAATCTGCACAATTAATAAACGACAAAGAAATTCAAACACAATAAACGTGCCAACATAACCACACACAAAAAACGTTCTTATAACCTAAAACCAACTACTCATGTTAAAGAAAGCAAGCACAATTGAGAAATTCAAATTTGCTAACATTTAAAAAAAATCATACCGCAGCTTTCCAACCCAAAATTTCAAATTTACCCCTAAAAAAAAACTAAAATTCGTTCAACTCCACAGGCGCGGCAGGGACGCACTTACAAATAATCTAGATAGATCACGACCACAAAATTTAAGCATTTAATAAACATGAAAATAATTCAAATACGAATAACTCCCCAATTTGACCATTTCAAAAATTCGAATAACTTCTCAGGCTAGACAATTTTTGAATTTCAACAATTTTACAATTAAATAATTCACCATTTTAGCCCACAGGCACGGCGGAGACCGCGCTTAGTCCCCTAGTATGAGTCAGTACGAGTGGTACTCCAAACCAAAATTAACATGCGCAATTCTACTTTCTTTCTTCATGTACCATATATATACTAGGAACATAGGTCCGGGCACGTGAGCTCATTCTTTTTTGGCCATAAATTTTCTCAGAAAGCAAGATGATGTACCATGAACTCTAAAAGGATCATATGAAAGAAAATAAGATATAATCGTTATGGGAAGGAACTTTCAGGTGACACCCTATAAACTGGAAAATACTTCATCTTTAGGATCCAACATGTGATACAGTGATACTGTCAGTACCGAAGTATTTGAGAGTAGAGACCATTTCAAGAACATAAAATTTAGACAAAGTTGAGACATCCTTTTATGAACGGAGTGAGTACTTATTTGTGTGTACCATTTAACCGCTTCTTGAGGGTTTGTACAAGAAAGGCTACAAAAATATCATACAACTTATCATAATATTAGCTTTATATGATATCATGCACCTTATGAAAAGAAAAAGAAAAAGAAAAAGGCAAGACTTAACTTCTTTTAGTAGTTGAAAAAAATCTGGACATGATATCTCCCAAATGGCCATCATAAATGGCAAAGGGACCAAGTCTGTGATCATTTTCGTTAATTATATTCTGCTGAATGGTAGTCTTTCATGTCATGGTCAGATCTTTGGCAAAAATAAATAAATGAACACACATGTTTTTTTCAAACAAATTGATTGGTCAAACGCATTCCGTTTAACAATGTTATGCTTATTCTAGTGAAAAGTGTGCAAAACCTATACCGGACCAAAAACATGGACTAGGCTTTCTCTAGTTGGAAACTAACTGTTATTTTTTGCAATACTACCTCCATTCCTTTAACAAGGCCTATAATTTTAGTAGAAACTTAACATAGTATAACTTTGATCCATTGTAATTACAAAAATATGATCATGTACATGATTTAATAGACATACTATGAAAATATAGTTTACCAAGGGCCTATTGATATTGATTTGGTATTCTAAATGTTCATATTTATATGATTCATCAAAATTAGTATACTTTGACTTCTGACAAATTTATATGCCTTCTTTTGAGGAACAGAGGTAGTAGGTAGTTCTTGACAACAAAACCCAACTCTAAACAATGCCCTATGTGGGGGTATTTAAGAACGATTTGAGTGTATTTTGAAAAATTTGTGGGTGGCCGAAGCCAACAGTAGGTATGAAATGGATTATGTTTTACGATTCTACTCTGCCTTTGTATATATTGATCTAAATTTCTATTTGTATTTGAATAGCCAATTTCTTCATTACAAATTTGAGGATATATTTTCTCAATTGGATACAAAATGATTGCTGAGAGCCCCGATGTCAATTTGTATAGATAACGACTTTCACTATGTCAATATTGATTATCCTTACAGTGGGGACATCCTATATTGCTATAAATGTGTTATTACCGATTTTGACCATTACTTTAATGACCTATCTTGTGAATTGTTTTAAAACTTATTTTGTCTTGATTGAAGAGACTCCTTTTATAGATTCAGTGTGAATAAACTTTCTCGTCTTATAAAAAATATCACGGGATTTTCTAATTATGGGCATGAATATATACAAGATAACCTTGATCAATTTATTATTCATACGTGGAGAATTAAAAAAATATCAAAACTGTATTTAAATTCGAAAGGCATATCATGTTTCCTATGGTTTATGGCATCATTGATCTGTCATTGATTTTGTCGGTGGCGATGACAACAGTCGAAAGTGACTTCTCAGCGACGCAGACTATCAAAAAATGAGTCCACCCAGGACGAGCTCTTGGTAGCATATTTTTATAGGACAAGTGCTCCTTGGTGAGAATTCAAAGAAATTCGTCCCCGATGGGGATCGAATCAGGACACTGAGCGCGCTCAACCGTGACTCCAACCACACTGGGCCTTTGCCCTGTTCTCGGCGACGAAGATTATCAAGACCGAGTTGGGCCACAAGATGTCCACGGAAACTTTTTGATGACTTGATGATACGCTACATCGAGCTAGAGATGTTCAGAAATTACGTAATATTTTCAACCAAAAAAGAAGTATAACTTCTCCATTGTCTAAAACTTGTATACGTCATTAAAGATTTAATATTGGTCGGGTTTTTGTTCTATTTATATTCTAATAGGTTTCTATTCCTACTGTACTAAACGATTATGTTAGTATTGCTGATGGAGATTATTTCTTTAATTTTTTTTATCTCTCGGGTCGCTCTATCTCAGATTATTTTCGTCCTCGGTCACGTCGTAGAGTTGAAGGCGGGACCGCGGGAAGCTCCCCCAGTGTGGTGGAGGCGACAGAACAGATACGAGGCCCACGACGTTCTGTTGTTGGACCTGCCACAGTGTCTCTTTTCTGGTCGCTTCTTGAGCCCAGCGTGACAGAAACCGAAGCGGCGCGGTTGCACGCACACGAAGCCACGCCTGCTCCGTAGAGTCCGGCCCCACTCTTCCCCTCCAAACCCAAACCCTCGCCTCCGCCGCCGACGCCGCCGATGGACGAGCTCCTCAACCTCAAGGATGGCTTCCTCCGCCTCACGGACGAGCTCATCGAGGAGGTCTTCTTCCGCCTCCCGCCATCCTCGCCCGCCTGCCTCGTCCGCGCCTCCGCCGTCCGCAAGCGCTGGCGCCGAATCCTCGCCGACGCGGGCTTTCGCCGCCGCTACCGCGAGTTCCACGGAACGCCTCCCGTCCTGCGCCTCTTCCAAGAGGACGCCAGCTCCGTCCCCACCTCCGCGCTCCTCCCTGCCCTCCCTGACAACCGTCCCCGCTGGAGTCCCGTGAAGGCCGTGGACTGCCGCCACGGCCGCGTCCTCTTCGCCCCCCATGACCGCTACTTCGGGGATTTCGGGGAGGGGGAACCCTTTGACCTCACCGTGTTGGACCCTCTGATGGGCCAGCAGCGCCGCGTGCCCTCCGCGGACAACGACGTCCTCTGGTTCAGCGCGGCGGTGCTCTGCGCCGCGCAAGGCTGCGACCACCATGGTTGCCAAGAAGGGCCTTTCCGTGTGGCCATGGTGACCACGATCAGCAGAAATGTGTCACGTCGGGCTGGCTGTACTCATCGGAGACACGCACATGGAGCGAGCTCACCACTGTCCATCACCCCAATGTCGCCAAGTATACCTTCAACCAGCATGTGCCTAGCGTCCTTGTGGGCGACGCGCTCTACTTCAACATCGACGGCGTCATCAAGTTCGAACTAGGAACACTCCGCTTGTCGATGTTCGAGAGGCCGACCGATGTCAAAGGGCGTCTCACGATTGCCGAAGACGGTGGGCTGGGATTCGCTGCGGTGATGGACGCCACAGATCTAACCCTGTGGTCGATGGAGAACGGATCTGAGGGGGCCATGGGATGGGCAAAACTCAGGGTCATTGATCGTAACACGCTCCTCCCTGATGCTGCCCTCTCGATCCCAACACCTGAATCTGAATATGTGATTAGTTGCATCGCGGAGGGTAGCCAAGTCTTCTTCATAAGCACATGTGCTTTTGTTACATGGTTGATCTCAAGTCAGGGAGAGTGAGGAAGGTGTCTCCTCCTGGCAGAAAGTTATTTCCTTATATGAGCTTCTACATGCCAGGTATTACTTATGCCCATATATATAATCTTTTTACAATCTGTTGGCGCCACTTAGCAACATGAAATGAAAATATGTTTATTAGCAAGTAACGTTATGCATCATGATATATATGTTCAAGGAAGAGGGGCACTTATGTTTATTAGCAAGTAACGTTATGCATCATGATATATATGTTCAAGGAAGAGGGGCACTTATGGAGTACAAGTCCATCTTCTCTTAATGATTGTATGTCCGTGTGTTTGGGTTAGTGCGACTTGTCGGTCCTTGTGTTTCGCTGACCAAGTAAAGTAGGTTGAGGCGAAACCATTTAATCAGTCAATTGATTTTCATTTTCTACATTCTTGAATTTCTGCAGCAATGGAAGCACCTTCTACGAGCCAGGGTCAATGAGCTGGTGTTTCAAGTGTTTGTGAAGCTTAAGTTTCTGGATCAAGGAGCAGGCGGCAGCAGCGACGTTAGACATAGGTCATGCTTGTTTTTGTAACTTTGTTTAGGAAGTTGTTGCATTTGTGCTTGCAAATACGTTAAGACCCTTTCAGTCATTTTGTGTTATGCCTGGTATGGAAAAAGACCTGAATGTGCTGTATAATTCAGTTGAATCATCTTTGCTGCTGCTAATGATGATCCATACCAAGTCTTTTTTTTATTCTGAATTCTAGACCCGCACCAGCGCAGATGATTTGAATGCAACTGGTGCACTTGGTACGTTTTAAGCATGGTCTAGCTTCATCAGCAAAAATACCAGCTCTTCAGTGATTTCTTCTCATTCTTATGTTTCTTTGTCTGTCTCTGTCTTTTTCTTCTGGAGAAGTGATATGACTTAACCCAAGGTCTAAGTAAGTAGTTACAGCCTTAACCCTGGCAAGCATGGTGTATACTGCACAAGCATTTTGCTACCAGATGAAGTGTGGAATCGACAATACTCAGGTGTGCCAGCAGTTATCACCTACTCTGCTCAGCATTGGCATTTTGTGCTTCTGCAGTATCTCTGTATCTGAACGCACAAAATGATTGACTCATACATCTCATATACTCCCTCCGTCCCAAAATAAGTGTCTTAAATTTGTACAAAAGTGAATGTACCTATACATGTTTCATGTCTAAATACATCCACTTTTTGGTAAATCTAAGACAGTTATTTTTGTACGGAGGGAGTAGTATAAGAACAGCCGGTATACATATAAAATCAACTAGCTGTCAGTTCCTAGGTCAATTTCTTTATACACTATACATAGACAATTGGCAACAACCTCTATCTAGCTACTGTCAGCATCAGCAGCTATATCTGCCACTAACAAAAAGAATGAACGAATTATGCAAGCTACATAACCAAGGAGTGCCCCCAGACCAAAAGCCCAAACTTCGACCTCCTTGCTGTTTGATTCTCCAAAGAAGCAAGGAGCACCTCCTAATCACTTATCGTCATTGCTGTTTGATTCTCCAAAGAGCTAGAGCTGCTTGCTCATAGTCATCTCGCGTTGCAGCATTGAGCGCTCCCAGATTGCAATTTTCTCCACAAGCAGATCATGTGCTGCGGGGACTGGTAGTGCGCGGTGTAGTAGCCGTCAAAGCAACCGGCCTGGTAGAACCTATAGTCGTGCAAATACTCCACAGGCCGACGAGTCCTGTTGTACTTCTCGACCCACATGCCCATGCTCACGTCTTCCATCTTGAACAGCTGGATCAACCAAGGAAAACACATAAGGTTGTTAGGCTCTAGACAGATGATACAGTTGTTTCAATATTTGCTGACAAGGGGGGGTGTTAGTGACTTACCCTCAGTGTCTGGTTGTCAAACTCGGATACGATGTACTGAGCGATGTCTGATGAGATCACGTAGCCCGGTCCATTAGCATAAGGTGGGTATGCTTCTTCTTCCCATTCCTGAAAATGAGCAGGGAAGATTACATCACACTCAGATACTATACAACTACCAACAGGTATAAGAAATCAGAACACCTACGTTTAAAAGGCGATCAATAATTAGTTTGCAACATCTATACAGGGTAAGATATATCACACTCAGATACTACACCACTACCAAAAGGTACAATAAACCAGAACACCTATGTTTAAAAGGCGATCAATAATTAGTTTGCAAGTATAATCATAGTTCCAGCTACGAGGTAAATCCATGCTTGCTTGCTTTATTGCTTTAAGAAAGGAGAGACTAGCCTGAAAGTACTAAAACATGAGGCTGAAAAGGAGAATGAACAGGCATATAAAGCTTCAATATGCAGAATAATGGAAGTCCCATCAATGGGGGGATTTGTGCGACCAATCACACAAGGATCCTTTCATTTCTTTAAGGAAAGCATGCTACATGTAATTGCAAAGGAAACTGCATCATACCTCATACGTTACAGCCCACTTTCCAGATCGTAAAGGTCTGTGGTAGTAGTTTATGTTACCCACATACATGCTTCCTCCACTTGGTACTTTCTTCACTTGATCTAACACTGAGTCAATTCTAACGAAAGTGTCATCGTCACATTTCATTATGTATTTTGCTGGAACAACACGCACCTGCAAAATAGACAAAGTCAACATGAGGAAATTTGTGGATGAAACCGAAGCATGGTAGAATAGTTAAAAACATATTAGTCTGCAGAAATCCAATTTCTTACCCCATACTCAGCAATGGCAATAGTCTTCAAAACAACAAGGTCATAGCTATCCATGAAAGGAACTAGAACAATGTCACCAAAGAACTCTGCCTCCTTTTTAAGCTCTTCATTCACCTCTTTTTTCCCATTCTGTTAAAGACACTTTGAATTGGTCAGAGTTTGCACAAGCCGGTACTAACTTCAAATTGTACTCATCCAACAAGTACTTACCAGAGCGACGAAAAACCGAGCAACACTGTTAGATGATTTCCTTGTAGCAATCATCCATGACTTCCGGGCGGCCATACGCTCAGCAAAATGGTTGGCTGCAGACAGAATCCCAATGAAAAGCTCAACAGGTTCAGTAGGCAGTGGTGAGGCCTTCCACTGTTCAGACATTTCAAGGTATCTCTGTGGATCGAAGCTAGGATGTGATTTGGGCAAATTATCGGCAAAGATGGACTCGATGTCAAGGTCTCCGTTCAAAGACAAGCCTGTTGCATCCTCAAGATTATAGCCCTGTTAAATGATCAAATTGACCGTCGTTAGATAATAAGCTCTCCTTGATATGTAACCGACGAGCAATCTTTACCAGGCCTCATAGAAAACTTACAGTACGGTAAGGGAACGAAGCAACATGCCGCCCATCAACATTGACATGGTAGCCTTCCAAACCAGCTGTGATAGTCAGAACAAACTGCTTGCCCTCTGCAAACGGGTATGCTGAATCGCCAGAAGCCTTGTCCGGCCTGCCGATCAAGCTGTTCAACAGCCAGTTCATCTTTGATGGTTCCTCTGTCTTGGCGCCATCATCCCACCGAGTCCATTTCTCACACTTGAGTTCCCCATCAACTGAAACACCAAAACCATCACGTCAAATTCGCACCAACCGCAGGCAAATTCAGTGAAGCAAATTGTGTAGCCACGATCCTCAGCAGAAGACATCAATTTGTTTTGGGTGTATCGAACAACCAGCTCTGAACCTAAAAAAAGTCTTACCGAACGGCAGAGGAAAAATCAAAATTGAGCTGTGGAACCAATCAAGCAGGCTCACCTTTGTCCTCGTCGGGGCGCGACGCCCAGCCCTCGCAGCGCTGCGGCTGCGCCCACTGCATCCGGTAGCAGGTGTTGAGCTCGATGACGGGGCGGCCGGTGAAGTCCCCGGCGATCCTGGGGTTGAAGTGCAGTATCCTGGGCGGCTCCTCCCCCTGCACGGCCTTGGTGCCCAGCAGCTCCACCATGAACATCGACGCCGCCGTCGCCCCGTCCCTCCTTTTGGGACGCGCCACCACCGTCACGCGCGACCCCACGGCCATCCCGCATGGCAGCTCGACGGCCACAGCAGGAGTGGTGCTCGCCAGCTGGTCTATGGGGACCGAGACGGTGGCGGGGCAGGAGGCGGGGGCGGACGGGGATGGGGAAGGGGTGGAGGCCGGAGTGGGGGAGAGGAGGCGCGGGAGGAGCGGCCCCGCGGCGGCGAAGGCGGAGGAGGCGGACGACTCGATTGAGGAGGAGGAGCTGGAGCGGCGGCGGAAGCGGACGGAGGAGAGGGCGAGGCGGGAGGGGCGGGGAGGGTCAGGGGTCGGGAAGGTGTGAGTTTCGGGCCGGAGCGGGGAGGCGGAGGAGCGGAGCGAGGCGGCCTCGAGCTCGCGGCGGCGCGGGCGGTGGGTGGTGGCGAGGGGGGAGACGGAGACGGTGGGCAGCTCGAGGAAGAGGAGGAAGAGCAGGTACGCCGCCGCCGCGGCCAGCAGGAACGCCAGGCGGCACGCGCGCTTCGGCGGCATGGCGGGCGGTCGAGCGGTGGTGGTCGGTCAGCGAGCGAGGAGGAGTAGCCGTTCGGGACTGGGTCCGCGGCGGTTTATGGCGGAATCGGCGGAGTGGGGACGCGGAGCGTTTAAAGACCGAGCCGTTGCGGCGGCGGTGGTGGGCAGCAGGGGATTCTGATTTCTAGACGCGGTGGCGGCTGACGTCGCGCAACGGCTTGTTTCTGCGTGGGTGCGAGGCCTATCCGTGAACTGGACTCTTGACTCGTGCACCGCATGCAAAGACGTGGTACGTGGCACTTGGAACTTTGAAGAAATTAGGATTATGGATAAGTTTTGCTACTGAAAGAATCATTCGATCTAATAATGACATGAGTACAAAGGAATGAGGAGATATTGATTGTGTGACTATCAACTTCCGTTAAGAAATACTGTATAAATATTTGAAGGTTAACTGATCAATATGCACTTATTTATATTGGACTCATATACGGAAGTCCTACGTACGTACGTCATGAACGGAGAAATGCCCGCGAAATTGCCCGATGATGCGAAACAGGGTTCGATTGCGACTGGCTCTGTGATTTTAGTGGTTCGATTCCGACTGACTGTATGAGTTGATGGTTAAAAAATAGATCCCACTCATATGAAGTTTGCGACATTTGTAGGTATAAACCTATACTCTCTCCGACCTAGTTTCAATTTTGACTGTATATATAGTAAAATGAGTGAAATTATATATAAAAGAAATCTAGATACATTTGAACCAAGAAACTTAAAAAGGTAAGTCCAGCTAATTATATTAGTGAACGGGTGAGTATTATGAACAAGGTAAAGGAAAGAATCAAGGGACAACAATAACGGGACCTGCGACGTGCAGTGTGCAAAGGGAGTATTAAAAAGATTGCACTAACATAAAAAGATAACACGTGCACATGCGTGTACGTATCTTCTACAGTATGTCCTTGTGCTCCGGCGTCTACGGGACTAGGTACCTTGGGCTCGAAGCAAAGGAAGCTCGCGATCATCCCGTTCTAGGCTAGCAATTTCCTTCCTGCAGCGTAGCGTGGCGTGGCGTGACCGCCCATGGGTTGGTTGGAAAACGGAACGGAGCACGACGGGCGGGCACTGGGTGGTTGCGTTGCGTTGGATTGGGGCCGCGTGTGATTGACGTTGATGCCCGGCCGGTCCGGTAGGTCAGTTTGGTTTGAACGCGTTGCCTCTGCGGCCGGGTCTCGTACGTGGGCAGGGGTCGGATAGATCGCGACTCGGCTCTGAGACCTGGATGGGTGTCGTCTGTCTGACCGTCTCGATCGACTCTCGACACGTACGTGCCCGTGCGGCGCCGCTTTCGCGTGCGTTCCCGTGCTGTCAGCAGTACCTGACAGTGTAGAGGCAACACCAGCTCATTCAGTTATCCGACGGCTACCGTACCTCTTCATCAACGGTCCAGATCTTGACTGTTTATCGTTTCCGTAGCTGTCCTTCTCATTAGCAAGCTGTAGTAGCTCTCTCTCGATAAGACCAGCTGCGCCTGGCACCTTTCCCCTCATTCCCCTCTATTATTGCCTAGAAGCAAACTCTAAAGAATATACTCCAAATATACTCTCTCGAACCCAAAGTCAGGGTATCTGAAATTTGGTGTGCGAATTTGTGTGTTGTTCTTCAGTATTGTGTTAATTGTTGCTTCATTAATTCTGTTGAGATGTCGATCCCAGCGGGACCTGACACGTGCCACTCGACCGCGCGGTGCGCTGTGGCGCGGCTTCACGCTTTGCTACGGACGATCGGGGACATGACATGGGCAACACCGGTCTTTGCGGACGGGCGGTTGGCCGTGGGCTAGCCGGACACGTAGTACGAGGTGGTAGTAATCAATTCTTGATTGGACGGCGCGGCCGACACCATCAGATGCGCTGCGGGCCAGGGCAGGACGCGCTCGCGGACCCGCCTGGCGTGGCTAGTCAGCTATTTGCAAATAGGGATGTAAACGGATCGGATCTTGCCTCTACCATATCATTTACCATATTTTTTTCTCGGATTCGGATCAGATCGGATAATGAACGGTTGCGGATTCGGGGGCAGATAGATATAATCACGGATTCGAAACGGAAATGGAGCGGATTCGGGGGCGGATAGATATAATCACGGATTCGAAACGGAAATGGAGCGGATTCAGGGCGGAAAGAAAATTAGTCGGATCGGTATGCACAATGTACATCATCAACCCACATAACCAAAAACAGTAGCTCGACAACGTAATAATCTAACAAAGTTGTACTCTATTAGTTTAGACAAATAGAACTAACTACAAATTATGCTCCACAAATGAACTTCACAACTCACTAACTGCAAATTGTGCTCTATTAGTTTAGATATTTCGGTAGAAAATCGGATTATTCAGATTATAACCATAGGATAATCCTAATTAATATTCGGATGCTATTTTACATATCATATCCTATACCGTATCCGGGTGTTCAGTTCGGAATCGGATATCCTTATTCGGCAGATTCTTCGAAACCGGATATGGATTCTTTAAAACGGATTCGGCGACGGATTCGGTACGGAAATTATCCTATCCGTTTACACCCCTATTTGCAAATGACGAGCGAGCGCATCCACTAAAGTCCGGTGTTTTTTTCTTCTAAAAAAATGTGAAAAACATATTAAAGTCTATAAAATATTAAAAATATCTAGACGTGTCCTACGTTAAAAATTACGTTATTACTGTAATCTACACATAAATGACAGCTGGTTTGTGCATCCATAGAAGCGAATAGTAACTCAGCTTTTGATCGGCATTTTTGTCGCTCTTGTTTGTGCACTGTACCTGAAAATATATATATACAGTATTAGTGTATATAAGTTTGGTCGTGCATATAGAGACAAAAAAAATAGAATCTTCAAGGTTATAAAATATATTTTTTCTTAATTATTATGAGTTCCTCTTTCCGTTAATACAACCAGCTACAAGTCACTGATGCAGAGTTCTAACTAAGAGCGAGATGATAATGCCGTGTGGTACGACCTACAACCATCTCTGTGACTATCTCATCTCACTTCCAATCGGAAATAATGCATCCTAGAATTAGAAGCTGGATCATCGATATGTATCTCTCTGCTATATAGGGATAGGAGGCTCGAGAGTGGAATTTTAGAGCCCGGGCTACATGGCCCCCGGATTTTTCAAAATTCAAAAAGAGCATTTTAAAGTTTCGAAAATTCTGACAAAAATCGTAGATGTAGATGATGATGATGATGTATTCTAACAGTGTGTAAAAATCGAAATCATCTCCGTGACTATCTCATCTCACTTCCAATCGGAAATAGAAGCTGGATCATCGATGTGTATCTCGCTGCTATATAGGGATAGGAGGCTCCATCAAAGATATTGATCACCGAAACCGATTGAAGCCATGGACGTCGACGGTCTCCACACCATGGCAAGTCCAACAGATCGGCGACGCAAGGATTTTGTGTCTCGCAGCCATCAACAAAAAACACCTCAACATACCAAAAAGAGTGCCCTATCTCAAAATACATTTTTAAAGCATTTCAAATGTTAAAAAAATTAAAAAAACTCCACGCATAGATCTTAATTTTATATTTGTTTTCAAGAAAAAACGATATTTTTTTTGGTGGATGGTGTAAAAAACATTGTTGCAAAATAATGCCTTTCATGCGATTTTTTTGTCTTTTTATACAGGCAAAAATATCGAGTTTTTGCGACATGACTTTGTGAATATATAAAACCTGAATATGTATTCCGCCATATTTTATTTTGAAACTAAATGTGTTTTCTAAATAATGGGTGCATATGACGAAGTTTTTTTTTTTTTTTTTTGAGGGGAAGCATATGACGAAGTGGACACTCTTTCTTGCTCCGTACCAAGCAGATGACAAAACTCAGGCCCAGCAACTCCAGGGCTCATTTCGCCTTCTTCCTCCCCCAAAAAGGAAGAGAAAGCAGAGGCGGCTCCATTTCCGTCTTCACTGCCGCCGCCGCCGCCGCCAACTCCGGTCTGAGTTCTGAAGGTTCGATCGATTCATCCATATGCTTCTCTCTGATTCACGCTGGGGGATTAATGCTCTTTTCTTACACACCATCAGATTAGCACGCGCCGTCGCCGTCGATCCTCTCTCCTCCGGTCTGCAGATCTCCTCTGGTCACCAGATGGAGGCAAGTAAGACAGTGTCTACGTGCACTCCGGAGGTGGCCGAAGGCACACATGTGTTCGAAATCTTGGGTTACAGCAAGCACAGGGGCATGGGCAACGACGCCGACAGCTACATTCGGTCCGGGATATTCTCTGTCGGTGGCCACGATTGGGCCATCCGCTTCTACCCTGATGGATACGGCAAATCATGCCAAGATTACATCACAGTTTATCTCGCGCATATGAGCAAGATCACTAAAGTCATGGCGTCCTGTGACCTGAGGCTGGTCGACCAATGCACTGGATTATCGTCTTCAGTGCATAAAACAGGGCCTAGGGTTTTCAATTCCACTGATACCACTCAGTATGCTCCAGATACTCCTTACTTCAAAAAGCGAAGCGAGATCGAGAATTCCACATACCTCCGGGATGATCGCCTCAAGATCGAATGCATCGTCACTGTCATCAAAAAGCCACATGTAACCCAAACCAGATCGTTCCCCAGGATCGACTTGCCGCCATCTGACATGACTGAGCACGTCGGCAGGCTGCTGGAAGAAAAGGAGGGTTTGATGCCAGCTTCAGTGTCGGAGGAGAGACTTTTGAGGCACATCGGTTTGTTCTCGCCATGCGGTCGCCTGTTTTCAAAGCGGAGCTCTGTGGAAAGATGAGGGAGGCAAGGACGGGGAAACACATAGCCATCGAGGACATGCAACCTGCTGTTTTCAGGCCCTGCTCCATTTCATTTACACTGATTCTGTGCCTGCCAAGCACCTTGAGAACACCGAGATGATCCGGCTGTTACTAGTGGCTGCGGATAGATATGCCATGGAGAGGCTCAAGCTGGTTTGCCAAAGTATCCTTTGCAAGGATCTGAACGTGGACACTGTGGCAACCACGCTTGCTTTAGCTGACCAGCATAGCTGTGACAAGCTTAAGGATGCCTGCCTTGAATATATCGAGATGTCGGATGCCATGGACGCCGTGGTGGCAAGCCAAGGCTTCAAGGATCTCAAGGTGACTTGCCCATCTCTCCTAGTGGATGCATTGGAGAAGAGAAGACAGTTCCATAAAGCATGAGCAGCTGCATTGCTAAACTCACTAAATTGTACTATGAATTGCTGGCCACTATTTGCTAAGATTCCTGTACGAACTTATCGTAGGTGTGATCGGCTCAATGGCAGATGAATCTAAGGTGGTTGGGTTAGTTACCAGGTGATATGAATGGCGTGGAAGTTCTCCAAGAGCAATCCACCCTAAACTGAATCTACAAATTTCTAGTTCAGTCTTGAATTCTGTAAGCAGCTGGTCGTTGATTTTGCCTAGAGCACTTGTCTGCAACTGCATAACGATTGTTCTTAATCGGGTGCAGCAATTTCCTTATTGTGTGCAACCTTAGTTGAGGATCTGACATCCGGATGGTTTATATTACTAGCATGTGATGCCTTGGAATGTGGCCTCATCTACTAAACTGAGACACGATCTGCTATTCTCGAGATATAACATGATAATTAAATACTAAACAGGATTACCATCCACACCGTCTCCCTGCTAGTTGTGTTATTTTGAAAATTAAAGTCCACCATTGGCAAGGCACATCTTTGGAAAGGCTGTATTACCCTGAAGCAAGCAGCTGTGTGCGCGGCTGACGGCCAAGTATTCACATACAGTTTTAATTTCTGAATACATATCACACACGATTCTAAATTGTTAATTGTGTGCATAGGTTTAAAATAACGTACACCATTTGTGTGTCATTAATCGTGTGTCACGATGAGAATGGGCTGGCCCGGACCTGGCCTTGGACCTGGCCCCTATGGCCTCAAGGCCAACTTGACGGGCCACGGGCCGACCCATCCCAAAAATGGTTGTGGCCTCGCTGGCCCAATGGGCATGTTGGGTCGACCCAAAACGTGAACTGATCATATGTTGTTTGTGCTACATTACGCAGGTCACAGGTACTTCCGTCAAAAATATATTAGGCAGGTACTTTTTTTTTTTGCGGGGATACATTATGCAGGTGCTTGGGTACGATCCGGCTGTTTCATACCTGCGGTTGTTGCTGTGTGGTGTCTCTGCATCTTGTTTGTAATACTCTCTCCGTCCAAAAATAACTGTCTCAAGTTTGCACAAAAGTGAGTGTATCTAGACATGAAACATGTATAGATGTATCCACTTTTGTGCAAACTCGAGACACTTATTTTGAGACGGAGGGAGTACATCATTCGAGAGAAACTAGCACAAAGTAGCCTACTAGAACAGAAAAGTAACTGCTGGTACGTGCGCAGACCCTAAAGCAAAACAGTGAGGCAGCAGAATTCAGTCTACCGTTGAGGTCTTGAATATGTGAACGGCTTGCCAGAAATATTCTTTAAGGCAACAATCTCTAGCTTACACAATATAGACGTTACACAGGAAGAGACCAAAGACTGTAGAAAACAATCGAGATAGCTGAAATTAAGTAATCTATGCAAATATGCAGTCAGTAATCTATGTTAGTCAGCTTGTACTGATTACCAACGGAAGAACGGAGAACCATGATGCAAAAAGGCAAAACCAAAGAACGGGCAGAGCATGTGAGGCAAGGCGCGGGAGGCTGTCTCACCTGTGCTCAATCTTGGCAGCAGCTTCGGGAAGGAGAGTGAGCAACCGATGGCGAGCTGGGCGAGCCAGAGAGGCGACAGAGGAGTCGATCAGGACGGCGACGAAGGCGTCGATCTGTATGGCGACGGGGACGGCGACCTGGATGGTGACGCCCACGGCGAGCTCGATGGTGACCGAGATGACGAGCGGAAGACGCGGCAGGAGCGGGGCACCCTAGCGGGAGGTAACGCCGGCGGCGGCAGGGATGGTCCGGGCGGCCGGCGCCGGAGAGATGGTTGTGGGCGGTGGCAGGTCACACGGTCGACCGGCCGGCCGACACGAAGTCTCGAGCGGGTCGACCCAGCTGACCCGTCGGGTCAGGTAGGGCCGGCTCTGGTGACCCAAACCTCTAGCAAGGCTGACCCGCATGGCCCAATGGCCTTGAGTTTTTGGGCCGGGCCACTGACCCAGCGGGTCGACCCGGCCCATTCCCATCTTGAGTCACAAGGAAATACCCGAACTTGTCGAGGGGCAATTCTTCACAACAGGCTAGGAGGAAAGTACAGTGCTATCAGGCTTAGCAAGTTTTAAAGATTTGACAGCTTTAATATCCACAAGCAACGCCAAGGCCTTGCGACGTTTCTCAGCTTACGAGGGATCTTCTGGGCTCTCAGATAGAAAACGCTTAGAGGACCTGCGAGGTACTTCAGGAAGCTCCAGGAAAGATGTGCCTGGAGCCGAGGACAAAAGAGCGTTGGCCATTTGTTGCTCCTCTTCAGATGCGCTACCACCAGGCTCAGAAACAGTGTCATGTGTAATCGTTTCCTCACCAGGACCAGCGACTTCTTCTGGTGACTTAACAGTGGTTTCTTGGCCTGAGCCGGCCTCCTCTTCGGATGGGAGAGTCCAAAAATAGGAATCAATCTGAAAGAGAATCAATGTCAGAAATAGTCAACTTTGAAGGAAAAGTCCTAGAAGGAAAAAAGTTACAAGAAAAATTACCACAAAACGCTTGTGTTCAGCCCAGGAAGGAGCAATGCCGACGTTATCATACGAGTCAATGTCCTCGTTCGTCACTCGGCGAATGAAGTTTATCCACTCCCCTTTGTCCCAATCTTCAGGGCAAGTACGATCAACGTCATCCGCGTGACAGGTGAAATCCACCATAAGTCGCAGACGGCGACTCACGGGCTGAATTCGCCATTTGGTCCAGCAAGATATAAGATCCAATCCGGTAAGGCCATGGAGCATCAGCGCCCTCACCTTATCTAAAAGAATCTCGATGGAGGGCAACAAAGAAGGATCGGACTTGGAAGACAAAGCAGAGGTAGCCTCAAAAGAAAGTGGAGACCAAGGGGGAAGATGAATTTCGCCCTCAGGAGAAGTGTCTTTCCAGTAAAAGAAAGTTCTTTGCCAATCCTTAACTTTTTTGGCAAGGGCTAGCTTTGGGAAAATACTACCCTTATGGCGTTGGAAAGATATGGCGCCACATTGGAGGAAAGAAGCATCTGTTGCTTCTCTTTGACTATTGCAGCCAAAGAAAGCAAGCCAGAAGTCTATTGACGGAGAGACGCCCAAATAATCTTCGCAAAGAACATGGAAGTTACTCACTTGCAATATTGAATTGGGACCGATGTCATGAAGGCGAAGACCCAGCCGCTGCATCAGGGAGCGGAAGAAGAGAGAACTGAGGGGTTTGAATCCGCGCTCGACGTGTTCCACAAAAATCACCACTTCTCCTGGCTGCGGATCGGGAATTATCTCCTCGCCAGCGGCGCGCCATTCACATTGATCTCTCGGTGGAAGAAGGCCGCGAGCGACCAAAGACTCCAAAAATACCTCATCAATCCACGAGCCTTCCCAGTTGCAACTACGTCGAGACATCTTTTTCAACCAAGGGGATTTTTGCCAGAAGATTGCGAGCGCAAGAAGCGGAACCAAAGGCGGCGGAGAAGAGTAGCGGCGGCGTAACTGAAGCAGAGCGCCAGGGAAGCTGGTGGGCCAAGCTAAAAAGCCCAGGCGCGTAAGACGTTCAGATCTGAAAACCAACAGGCACGACCAGATGAGTCGCGCCCTTGAGCCGCTAAGAAGGTTATAAGTCGCAAATGGCGATACAAAAATTGGAGTTCAGCTGAGACATTCATGTGAGCGGTTCAACAGTTCAATAAGACAAGGAAGGCTTCATCCGAAGTCCAAGCTGAACTTGGGGGCTAATGTCGGGGAATAATTTGTAGATTAACCCGTGGCCCATGTTTGATAAAGTGCGACTCAGCTTACTCGCACAATAAAGGCCTGCATGAAAGCAAGCCCAATATCGTACCGCCACAAGGAGAAGGATCTAGAAGACATATCCTGGAAGACGTGAGGAGGAGTTAGTCTCCGAGTAGGTTCCAGTCGATGTATTCCTTATGGAGGAAGTTTCCTTTGTAACCTAGCGAGGCTCTGTGTATATAAAGAGTACTCGCAGGACTTAGACAGGGTCAAGCTATCAAGCCTAAACTCTAGTTCTTACGGCGAGTACCCAGATCGGATCGCCTCCATTGTAACACCACATATATCATATCAATACCAATCTAGGGTAGGCAGGAAGTAGGTCTTTACCTCACATTGAGAGGCCGAGCCTGGGTAAATCTGTGTTCGTCCTTGTTCCTGCGATCTCAAGCTCGGAGACGATTGACTCGCGCAAATCCCACACCTACGAAGTCATCCATGACATCTGACGTGACAAACCCACGACAGTTGGCGCCCACCGTGGGGCCTTCGGTCAAGAGCGTCACGTTCCGCGCAGGATCAGAATCTGGGTTCAAGGACATCGTCATCGGCCAAGTGGAAGATATCAATAGTGTTCCCTTCATCGACGATTCAGAGTGGGGACCAGAGGCAGATCATGTTGAATTTGGGTATATTATTCCCATCAGGTCTGTGAAAATCTTCGTCGGGTCTGTCAGTAGCAGACCTACAGACGCGACTCAAGGAGGCGAATCAGGAGAGGAACTGCGGCCAGTCAGGATCCGCGTGCTAGAAGAACTGCAACAAGCCGCAGCAAAAACATCCGCCTCCGTCCCGTCAAAACCAATCTAGGAACCTCTGCCTAGCCGGGAGAAAGATCCCAAAATTGAAGAAATCGAAGCCGTCAGGGTAGAGCTTTGTGAAGAAGCGCAAAGATTCGTGGCAGAGCGCAAAAAACTACAGGAAGAAGATTCGTGGGAGAGGAAATATGGCTCACTCGTTTCCCACCGAACTTCGGTGAGTCGCAGCAAGTCACCACCTACCATAATGATCTAGACCCTGTCCTATGGATAGAGGATTATGAAATAAACATGACAGGAATCGGTATAACTCAGGAGGTGCTCGCAAAGTATTTTCACTTGGTACTACAGGGAGAAGCCAGGGATTGACTGCTAAGGTTGCCGCCAAAGTCAATAAACTCATGGGAAGAATTGAAGGATAAGTTCATCAAAAGATTTCAAATAGAAGGCGTGAAAAATCTCAGGCAATGGGTCCAGAAGGAGAATGAATCAACCAGCGAGTGGATAAAACAAGTCACAGGGATCCTTGACTCCGCCAAAGATATCACGGCGCAATCTGAAGTGCAAGTTATGAGAAAGAACTGTAGATTTGAGCCGCCGGTGCGTTCCTTAAGCCGCACTGGACATAAGATCGATAGTTTCGACCAGCTCTTGGAGACTACTAACAAGCACGCAGAGATAGATAAGACGGCAAGTGGCTCATCACCAATCTCAAAGGAAACCGAACACTGTAAGTATCAACCAAGGGAGCAGAAAAGAGACAAGGAGTCGCTCCCCAATAGCACCAAAGGATTTTTGATAGTCCTTGCGACTTACACCGCAGAAGAGATGGGAGACCCGCGGGTCACACAAAGGCGAGTACCCAGATCGGATCGCCTCCATTGTAACACCACATATATCATATCAATACCAATCTAGGGTAGGCAGGAAGTAGTTCTTTACCTCACATTGAGGGGCCGAACCTGGGTAAATCTGTGTTTGTCCTTGTTCCTGCGATCCCAAGCTCGGAGACGATTGACTCACGCAAATCCCACACCTACGAAGTCATCCATGACATCTGACGTGACAAACCCACGACAGTCGGCGCCAAGGAAATTTGGCACGAGATATTTTTTTTGGTTTGGCACCATTTCTATTGCCGTCGAGACCTCACTTCAGCGCCAGACTGGCTTGGCACCGAAATGTACATCTTCGGTGGCGCCGAACCAAGGGACAGATTTCTAAATACTTTCGGCGAGGGGGTAGATTTGGATTTAGTTTGGGCGAAGGGCTAGATTTGGGAAAAATACAAAATATGGCAGCTATTGAAGATGCTATAAGAGAGGGGCGACACCATAATTTCGTCTGCAGTAGTTGGAAAAGTATGTTTTTATTCATGTGAAAGGACAAATAATATTATTTCTAGTTTGATCTGATGTAACCAATGAAAGGTTGCCACGTGGAGCAACACGGGAGCTCTATTTCTAGGGAGGTTAGGTATTGAAAGTATATTTATGTTAGGTGTGTTCTGTTCAATTTGTTTATCCACTAGCCTATATGTGTTGGTACGTATCAAATCTGATAGACCGCAACAGTTGTTTCAATATCTTGTTAGTACCAATGTCGTCCAATACCTTGTTTATTAGGGTTGTTTTGTTAGATCTTTGTTTATTATGGTGGTTATGTTAGATCATGTCACAATTTTAATTATTTACTCCAGGATTTGATAGAACACATCATTTTATATTTGTGTAATAAGTATCTTATTTTGGTGACACTGTACAGAAAAACAAGAGAAGGAGGGTGTGCGACGTGGTGCACGCTTCCACGGATTTCTTTGTCTTTTCTTGTCCCTCCGGATTACTAGTAAGTGAATAATCATTCAAAATTCTAACTTTTTTCTAAAATTCAGTCATTGATAAATATTTTGCACAAAACATGCATGTTATTTGAGCAATACTTGCAAGTACATAGATGCCTCTAAGTGACCGCACCCCTTTCCCCTCCCCTGCTACTGTTTGAGAGCGAGGCGAAAGGGAGCTCCCCCACCTCCACCGCTCGGCCGACGGCCGATTCGGCGGTCTCCCTCCTCTCCGGCCGCCGTTGCGGCAGTGGGAGAGTGGGGACCCCGGATCCGTGCCTGAGGCTTGTAGTTAGTAGGGTAGGGTGTCTCGGCGTCGCTGGAGAGGTGGTAGCTGCGGCGGCGCCATGGAATAATTTTGCGAGAGCTCGATCTCCACCTCGGCGGTGCTCTGCGGGGCGGCGTCGGTGAGCTTCTGGCCTGGTGTCCTCCCGGATCGACGGATCTGGCGAGGCTTGGTGTTCCAAGGGCGGTCGTCGCGGCGGAGGTGGTGGCCGGCTGGTGGAGGTTTTGTTCCTCGCTCCCTTCTTCCTCTTGCTGTGGTTTCTCCTGCCCACGGCTTGGGGGTGCTGGGGATGGTGTGGTGGGGTGCTGGTGCTTGCTGCTGGCTTTCTCCTCCACCTGTACAGGAGCTTCATCGAGTGGTTCTTGGAGGTGTTCGTCGGCGTTTCGAGCTCTGTTCTGCCTTCTCCGGCCGGCCGAGGTGGCGAGGGGAGGAGTGCTTCGGTCAGCTTGCTCTGGTTTCTCAAGACTTTGCTTCGTCATGCCCTGGCCTGCCGTGGTGGCGAGGGGGGAAGCTCGTGGCGTGCTTGGTCTCTCGACGACGGCTCCGGCAGAGTGAAGGTTGTGCTCAGTGCAGGGTTCTTGGAAGATGGGCGGCAGCGGGGAGGAGCGCCATGGCCGTGCGTGTTCATCGTTCTCGGTTCCGTCGCCTGCGGCGGACGGCTCTTGCGGCTCTCTACAAGTGTGGAGGTGCTTTCTCTCCGGGGTGTAGCGGCGGCCTGGCTGCTTCTTCTCCGGCTCCGTCGAAGAGGTTGCTGCGGGTGTTGCGGCGGTTCAGCAGGCTCGTCCAGCTTCTGCTGTTGTACTGGGTTTCCTTCCTCTGTTCTTCAGCGTGCGTGTGTTCTGGGTTTGTGTAATCCTTGTTAATCGCTCGCTGGGAAGAACTACTATCAAAAAAAAAAAGTACATAGATGCCTCTCGGCGTACCTTGGCTGGTGATCGAGATCAAACAAGGATAAGGAAATTTCTCAATATCCTTGTGAAGACACGGTGAGCAAAAATAAGGATAAGGAAAGTACGGATGGTGATGGACCGGAGGGATAAGCGAAGTTTTTTCCATCTTCTTGCTGAAATATGACCGGAGAGTAATGTCCACCTTCATTTTATAACCCTCGGAATTTACTTTTTGTCACGCAGATAAAGACGTACCAAGAAAATCTCATCTTTCTTCTCTTATGTATCGTTTATATTTGGATCGCTAGCAATTGATACTTTTCTCACAATGTAATTGTGTATGAAGTGTGGAATTAATGAAATATAATTGATATTTGCTATGGAATGATGCGTGTTCTTCACATACGCATGGGGTTGCAGCCGGTGCAAAACTTACAAGCATAGCACTGCAAGTAAAAAAACATGTCGTTCTTTGAATACACATGATTGATTTTAAACAAAATGTTGTGATAAATACCTTTCGCGCACGACCAACTACGCCTGATCGTATGCGACTATGCCCAAACTCACATGGCTAGATTGGCGGAAACGTATGTGATAGATCCGTCATCACACGTTTATGTTGAAACTTTCGTCTGAAGTTGGATCTATCGAATAACCGTGTGCGAATGACTATTCCAATCGTTGACCCACAGAAATCGACGGAGCCGTTAATCGTGTGTGATGGACGAGATCGATCGTGTGCGATTGAATGATAGTGATCAAACACAACAAAATGCTACTTTCGGGATATGTCATTATAAGTAGGATTGTCATTCACACCATCGCCATGGTTGCTGTGTTTTACTGGAGTAGGACACAAGCTTCGTTTGGGTCTTGGAAGGTACCCAATCTCGGTACGAGGAAAACAACAAAACCCAGGCGGTTTAAGAAAAAACCAGGCCCAGCACGTCTCCGTTTGCAATATATTATATATACCGCCCCAAAAACGAAAAGAAAGCAGAGACGGCTCCATCTCGGTCTCCGATAGCGCCTCCATAACCGGGTACCATCTGAGGTCTGAAGCTCCGATCGGCTCCCCCATATACCTTTTCTCTTTCTTCTCTCTTGGGATTAAGGCCCTTGTCTTTCACATCGTCAGATTAGCACGCGCCGTCGCGGCGATTCTTCCTCCTCCGGCCGTCACCACTCACCAGATGGAGGCATGCAAGACGGCGTCTACGTGCACCCCGGAGGTGGCCCAAGGCACACATGTGTTCAACATCCTGGGTTACAGCAAGCACAGGGGTATGGGTCACGACGTGGCCTCCAGTCCGGGGTTTTCACCGTCGGCGGCCACGACTGGGCCATCCGCTTCTACCCTGATGGGTACGGCAAACAGTACAAAGATTACATCTCAGTTTATCTCGAGCTTATGAGCAAGAACACTAAAGTCCGGGCGTCCTGCGACCTGAGGCTGGTCGACCAGAGCACCGGAATATCGTCTTCCGTGCATAAAACAGAGCCTCGGATTTTCAGTTCTGCTGATTCCACTAAGTTTGCTCCACAGGTTCCTACTTTCAAAAGGCGAAGCGAGACCGAGAACTCTGCATACCTCAGAAACGATCGCCTGACCATCGAATGCATCGTCGCTGTCATGAAAACGCCACATGTAGCAGAGACCACACCGCTCCCCAGGATCGACATGCCACCATCAGACATGGCCGAGCACGTCGGCAGACTGCTGGAACAAAAGGAGGGGTTCGATGTTAGTTTTAGTGTTGGAGGAGAGACCATCGAAGCACATAGGTTGGTACTCGCTATGAGGTCGCCTGTTTTCAAAGCGGAGCTCTACGGGCCGATGAGGGAGGCTAGGAGGACGGGGCAACCCATAACTGTCGAGGACATAGAGCCTGCCGTTTTCAGGGCCCTGCTCCACTTCGTCTACACCGATTCTCTGCCTGCCAAGGACCTCGAGAACACCGAGATGATCCGGCTTCTACTAGTGGCCGCCGATAGATACGCCATGGAGAGGCTCAAACTGGTCTGCCAGAGCATCCTCTGTGAGGGCCTGAACGTGGACACCGTGGCAACCACGCTGGCTTTAGCTGACCAGCACAGCTGCGACAGGCTTAAGGGTGCCTGCTTTGAATTCATCCAGACATCCGTCGCCATGGACGCCGTGGTGGCAGCCCAGGGCTTCCAGGACCTCATGGTGACTTGCCCAGCTCTCGCAGTGGAGGCATTGGAGAAGAGAAGGAAGTTCCGTAAAGCATGAGCAGGCGAGCAGCTGCGTTGGTAGACTTGCTACATTGTATGAGCTGCTTTGCCAGTATTTTGCTACTTTTAGTTCTCAGGTGATATGCGAAACTGAACCTACAGATGCTTGGTGTTCAGTCTTGAATTTATATTTGCTAGGTTGTTGGTTTTGTCTGGAGCGCTTATCTGCAACTAGTACTGCATAACACTTTAATCTCGTCATTGTCGTCAATTCTTGTACAAAGCTTCATTCCTGTATGCAACTAGTACTGCATAACACTTGCTCTCGTCATTTTGAAAATATTTTTTTTGTTGCTATTATTGAATTTAATAGCAATATCATATAATCGTATTGCTAACTAGGTAGAGTAGCATATTATTGAGTTGAACTAAATTATTACTAACTAGTTAGAGGTAGTTCTCCTCTGTGTGAAGCTCAATCTGATGCACAATGATGTCATCATCACCGCTAGGGTCTTGGTCGTCGTCTTTAGTAAAGTCTGAAGAATCTATGTCAGGAACCTTGTAAAACACGCCAATATCGTTATCACCATGGTCGAGATAGACTAAGCACCTCCTCCCGGCTTTCATCCTGTAGGCATCCGCTAGGGCTCTCCAACAAGGGCAGCCAAAATAGGTTTGGAGCCTGCAACTAGGGACGGACAACTTGGAGGGGGGCATCTTGGTTAATTTGGAGCTCAGTTCACATAATATCCCTGAATATATAGGGGAGTTTCAGAATCTTTTACAACATGTGGGGAGCCAGGCCCCAGCTCGCCCTCTGCTGGCTTCGTCCCTGACTGCAACCCTGAAGTCTCTGGGCTTGTTGAGTTGGACGAGAGTGACCTCAAGTCTACCCTGGTGACGAATGTCTCTGTTAACATGGTTTAGAAAGTCACTTCTTGCGCTGCAGGGATGCTCTGAGCAAAACTATAAGAAAACAACAATTAGCTAGACATTTTTTGGACGCAACTACGAACAACTCAAGCACAACATGTTGAATACAATTCTAGTTTCGAAGTTTTCGGGGAGCGCTATGAAAAACATTTAATCCTTGCACTCGGCGTATCCACAACTAGTGCACGGCAGATTCATTTGTTTCATTGGCATTAACAAATGAAACAGACATCATAATAAAAAATAAAGAAAACACATAATTTAGACACACTAGTAGTTCATGGCATAATTTAGACTCTACGATGTTAAGTTGCATATTACACATAAACATCCTAAAATTAAACTATATGATGATAAGTTGCCTATTAAACATAAAAATATTATAATTAAACTCTAGTATGATCAATTGCATATTAAACATCAAGCATCCAAAACTCTAGTCGCCTCTTCCTCGAGCTTCTTCCAGTCAACGCCAAACATCGTTCGTGCTCGCCAGAGGGGCCCCCGCCGTGGGAAGGGCTCACACCGTGTGAAGGACCCGCGTCGTGGGAAGGGCCCACGTCATGGGACTCGAACACCATGATGATGAACGCCAACAAGTCTGGCTTTTGCGAGAGACGCCTCACCAAGTGTTCGAATAACTAGCCTGGTGGTGCTCCCTCTTCTCGGCCATGTTGACTGTCCTAATACCCTCGGGCGTGAGGAAATCCACGCTGACTCGATCAAATTTGAGAACGACATTTTTCTTTAATAACTAGATAGTGCAGAGATTGTTGGTGCGCTGCCTGCTCTGACGTGGGCCAGTGGCCAAGCCAATGCTTCTGGCGGTTCCAGGGTGATCTCCCCCTCCCCAGTGACTTTTTCCCACTCCTCACACAACGTAACTTTGGTTGCCTCATGTCACGGCAACGAGCGCTAACAAATACTCCCTCCGGTACTGAATGTAGGATATATAGTTTTCTGCACGAATATTAAAACATGGGTATTTTGCATATAGTGGACTCATTTTTTTTCTGAAAAAATCGCAAAAGATGAGTCTTAATAGGCACAAAAGGAATATAATCCGTTAAATACCTATTTTGAGACAAAGTCTCATTTTTTGATGAGTCAAATTGTCCATAAATAGCAAATACACCTTATATTATGGATTTTTCAAAAAACTATACACCTTACATCAAGGAACGGAGGGAGTAATAACTAAAACTCATTATTAGAACTGAAGAAAAGATGACATGATCTTTTTTAAAAAATTGGACATATTGAGTGTTAGAAATTTGACGAATAAACATTTCTCATTTTGAATAGCTGCAAATTTCAACAAAAAAATAGACTCCCACCTAAAAAAGTCCTATTCGCATTCAAGATATAAATGATTCATATAAATCTAAACTCTAATCTACCGCCTAGGATCAAAATGCACTAATCTAAAATCTAAACACTAAATCAACTAAACATTTAAATCAACTAGGATCAAAATCCACTAATCTAAAATCTAAACACTAAATCAACTAAGCCTAAATTATTAAAACAACTAACCCTAAATCACATAAAACTAAATTTTCTACACTGTACATTTCATCAACAGAATCAACTAACGAATTTTCGTGGTCGGATTACTTGGCCCCATATACCACTGTAGCGTGTCAAGTCTGCAAGCACGCCACTGGTGACATGGCTACTATAAGCTTTTTTCTACTGTGTGTTTGTTCTTCGAGAGCAATAGCCAGCTAAGAGAATCTCCACCAGCGCGCATAATAGTACGTCCGGCAATGGTGTCAAACACATGCTATTGGGAGCGCTGGCAGATGTTGCCGACCTATTGGGAGCGGCTCGACCCACCGGTCCAAATAGGGTTTTTTGAAGAAAAAAATTGAATCTCGAATATGGATGAACCGGTGATATTTCATTAAATTCGAAGGACATTTAACAAAATTAATCAAAATTTGACAAACAACATTAACTAACTTAAATTAAATTTAACTAAATTTAAACTAAACCCTAGACCCTAGAACTAGCGGCACTGCCGGCAAGCGCAAGAGAAAAAGGTCTATCCTGGCGCCGGCGAACCCTATAGCGTCCCGCCAACCACTACACGCTAGTCTCGAGGCAGATGACTCTCCCGGCGGCGGCATGACTTGCATGCCTCAATGATCTACCGCTGGAAGTGTCATCTGCTATTGACAGCAGCGGTGGCTGAGGCTTCTGGTTTCGCCAGTGTCGGTTGCGGCCTTGAGGAACTTGTCCGGGTCACCGCCCTTGCCGAGCATGGTAGGATTTGATCTAGCGGCGGCGGAAGGAGGCCTCGATGGCGGCCTGCATTCCCTCCCACTCCGAATCTAGCAAGTCGTCATCGCTGTCTGACGCCCCTCCTCCGTTACTGGTGCCGCGTTCCACTCCTCGCGCCTCATCTCGCGGGCAAACGCCTCACCCACTTGTCGCTCATCGTTCAGGAGGCGGCGCTACTCCTCTTGCTCGTGGCGACGCTTGAGGGTCATGGCGCGTTCATGCTAAGCACGACGTTCCACAGCCAATAGACGGCGGCGGCCAAGCTCCTCTTCGGTCATCGCCGGTCGTGGCTTGCGGTTGTAAGGCCTGCTAGGGTTTTTGTGGGAGCCGAGAGGGAGGTGTTGTGTGGAGAGGAGACACGCGTCGGGTGCCTTTTTAAAGCCGGCGGAGAGCGGAGGAGGCTGGCGCCGCATTAACGCCGCCACCTGCTCGTCTGCCACGCGCATTGACGACGACGATGCGTGTGAGCCACCGCCTAATACTGCGCTTGACGCGTCGCGTTGTCTGCGCCCGTTTAGAGAATCGATTCGTCGTCATTAAAACGTACATAACGGCCACAATAAATCGAACTGCGGCCACTGATCCGACTCTTCAGGATCCGACGTGGCGCGCGTTGCCGTGTTTATCTAGGAACGGCGTGAATCAGGGTTACCGGAAGCTGTATTGGAACCACAACTTTTGGGCCATTGGGCTCGCCAGTGGGGCCATTTTCGTGCGGGTTGGTCGGCTGCGGGTGGAAAAGCCAGGTACCGTCATGCCGAGCAACCGCGTACGGACCCAACCAGTTCATTGCGCGCGCGACAACTGTGTGCGTCGGGGCAGGATAAACACGGGTCCCGATCGATCACCTAACCGCGGGTGGCCACGCTCTACATCCGTTCGGCGTCCCGGTCCTGTCTTTTGATGAACTGGCACAAGATATTTCCTCCGTTCCGAATTACTAGTATATGTGCACACTAAAACATCCATATTTAGACATCTTTACGTCAGAACTGGGAGGGAGTACATCGTATCTCCACCACGGAGAGAACGCATGAACATGGTCATAAATACAGGTTGGACAATGACAGTATCCAACATGCTGCTTTCACCTATGAGTCTGTTGGCACAAAAACATAACAAAACTGTTGTGCAGTAATAGCACATCAAGCTGGAGACATTTCATTTCTATCATATTGTTTTGATTAAAAAAACGTTTGTTACCACCACCAAACGATTAGTCGAGAGAACTATGGTCTTCTACAAGCTGTTACAAGTACACGACCCAGAACCTATGAGTTCCAGGCACACCCAGAACCAGCACCAAGATCGTTTCCACCAGAAAGCACAGGAATGCTTACAATTTGCAAATAGGACCATCTGCTGCTAATACTCTCTTTAATTTTACAGCATCGTCTCCCTTCCCAAACAGATGAGAGGTCATAGACTCATAGGTTGATCAGCGAATGCATTTGTATCTCTGTCCTATCGAGGGGAACAAGGCTTCAGCAAAGATGGAGATCTCTGACAAGTTCTACACCATCACTTCAATCTGTACATAGCCATCAATGGTTGCTTCATCGTCCTGTTGTCAAGAGAGCGAGATGCAGCTTCTTCTTCTGACAAAGCATGTGCGGATTTGTAAACAGTTCAATACTCGCTGTCTTCTCACCTGACAGCACGATACGGGCAATGGTGAACGCATTCCCCTTTTCCAACGCAAACTGCCATTCACTCGTCGTGATGTAGAACCAGTCTTTGTTGGAAGACGTAGTTGCCTTCACCTCCACGTACTCTATCAAATTGTTCCCACGGTTGATGACAAGATCATAAGGCTTCCCGGATTCAGTTTCTTTATTCATCCATTTAACATTATCGGACCCCAGCTTATCAAGGAAATGTTTGTAGACCGCACCTTCACCAACCCTGCCGGTTCTTAGTAACTTGTCTGAATCTGGGCCCCCGTGCGGAGCCTATCCCTACCCTCCGAGGCATTGGGCATTCTATCATTGAAGTCTGTTACCTCAGTATCAACAATTTCGCTAGGTGAACTGATTCCCAAGTCCAAATAAGCAGGTGCACTGTCCGAGTCAATGGACATCACCATCGGAGGCTCACCCAAGATTGACACTGCACTTTCTGTGTATTCCGTACTTTCTACCCTTATATCCTCTTTTATAACCCAATCCTCTTCGAGGTTAACAGGAAACCAATCATCTTTTGTATTTACACACTCAGCATCATTCGCCTTTGTCTCTTGCATGGGTCGATGCTGACTTCTGTGAGATGTTTTAAAATCAGGGGCTGTTCTCCAATTATTAGGTGGCCAACTTGAAACAGTTCCGTCTGACCTCTGATGCCTGGGAGTATTGAAATCACAGGCAGGAGTATTGAAATCACAGGCAGATGAGGATTCAATCGGTTTGGAATCAACACATTGGTCAGCTACAAAGGAGGAAGAGAAGGACCAAACTGCTTCCTGTTCAGGCAACGCAGGCACATTCTGATTATTAACGATAAAAGACTCAACTTTTTCAGCTGGGGTGCCATATTCTGCCTTGTTTTTTATGGTGACCAGAAAATTAGCGAAGTGTACATCAGGGGATCCATCAAGGAAAAGTCTAGAAATTTCCACAAACAATGAATGTGAATCAGCTTCTTTCGTAGCATAGAGAATATTCCCCTGAAAATAAGTAACTCGTCAAATCACATGAACTTTAAAGCTGATGGCAGATGATATAACACAGCAAAGCCTTAATAAATGAGTGCATCAAGCGTTCAAGCAATGCCTTGGTCGCAGAAACTTCTTAAGGTCTTATATTTTATATACAGTCAACAGAAGGTAAGGTCATACATAATAGCAGCAAACAGACTTAATTTAAGTATATAACAGGTATTAACAATTAATTGTTGGCGATTGCCAGGTATAGCATCACTATATTTGGTGGTGTCATAGGGGAGGACCTTAGAATACAGAATTAACTAAGCAAGCAATTGTCCATCATAATCACATTATAAATATGCAGGCAATATTGGGAAACAAGAGACTGGTAGCAAGGAGGTAATCACTCGCACTACTTAATACTTACTATGGTCATCACTTGCACTAGTTACCACAATGGTGGAACATAAAGATTGGTACTAACCTGCAAAAGACAATCGCATTCGAATCTTTTCTTAGAAGAACTCTCATGTCCTTTGAGCATATACTTGTAGTATAACTCTTCAACAACGATAATCTGAAGATCACTAAGCGTCATGATCTCATTTTGCTGAAAATTCATATAAGCATCATTATGCATCTTATAGATGTAACGTTGCATATATGGTAAGAGTCCACAGATCAAAGTAGCCTTTTCCCTGTTGTCAGCCGTGCCATAGAATATTGCTTCACGACGCACCACCTATATAAAAGCAAGAAAGGTTGATTAGAATCACACTTAAGATGGACTGCCAATTGAGGATATGCCACTCCCTAAGCCAAATTTCTGGGGGAAATCTCCTAAAATATTATCAAATATAATATGCATCTGGTGCACTAGCAGAATAAGTAAAAAGACGTATATTCTTTCAAATATGCCATGTTACAGTATCAAGTATGTTACAATTTACATAACCTTCAAATGCTGCTAGCCTGTTACCAACAGAAATGAATAGTCATAATGTGACACTTGCAGCCAGGTTTTGACCATCACTGATGAAGTCATTGTCCCCCAAAAGGCTATTAAAATCTGGTATCTAAGTGTTGTAATGGGGTGATGCTGTTCAGAGTGTAAAGTCAATTGGAAGTTCCCACCAGTTTCTGAAAGTAAAATTCTGAGAGTTTCATCCATTGATTCCACCATCTATAATAGAAGTATAGAACTGAAGATACATCTAGAAAGGTTGTAAATTATTGCTATGGGGAATAGTACTGTCACACGTGTTTCTTTTTCCTTTTAACCGTCACTGCAAAAGTCCATTCCTCATTTCTCGCTACTACCCACTTTAGGATGGGTAGTGGTCCTAGTGGATGGTAGAACTTAACATAGTGAAGCACATGAAAAACTCATTTCTACCATATTACTTCGCCTTCTGGTTTCCTCATAATCTCTACTCCTATAAAAACCATAGTTGGTGATGATGGTGTGCCTGCCATCTTTCATCTAGGATCGTTCGATTTATATCTAACGGATAGGAACACCCACATTACACATTTACAGATAACCCCTTCTGTTCCTATCTCTCCCCCACCTCATCCAACCACATGAAAATGGGGAAAAACCCATCAGAAAAAACAAAAAACTCGATTAAATCCAAACTGTCCCTGGTTGAATTATTGATAAATGTGATGAATAATGATACCTTTGCTTTATTTAATATCCTTGTAAGGGTGAAAATAAATAATGACCGTGACAACGCACGGGCATTCAACTAGTGGTTTTAAAAATCCCAATGAGTAGCTTATGGTATAAATAGTATCCGTGAAGTGCACGAAAACTGCTTGTAGTGACTTCATTTGTCACATCATTACATTCCTGCTAACTCAGATTTTCCGGTTCTCCTAATTATTGTATTAAATAGATAGTATGGCCTGATAAAGCGGGCCAGGGATAGTGGTTGTCATGCAACCGCAAACTAGCCACTCTGTTCAGTTCCGGTGATGCAAGGGCTTGTTACAGCCTGCTAAAACCCGCTATAGCATAGTGTGCAGCAGCCCGTCTGTGACAATACATTTACGATTTCCGTATGATTCATTTGTTGCATATTTTTGCCATGCTCCATATACTTCAATCATTAATCAAGACTTGAGATATACTTAGAACAATTAACCAAATATAAGATTTATGTTTCTGCAAAACACAGCTGAGCGCCATGCTCTACTTAAAGCAGTGCTCCTGATGGATATGACATGGAGCATGGGTTTGCATCTGAAGTAGGACATTAGGGCATAGCAAACTTTTAATTTTCTATTATGTATTACTTTGCAGAACTTTGCAGCTAAATGATAACTTACATACGGAATTTCCAGCAGGAGGACTTGCTGAATGTAAGGAAGAACTTAATAACTATAATATAAAGCAAGAATTATATTACCTTAGAAAGTGCTGGGATACCTAGGCTTTTCATCAATGCAGCAACTCTTCCATGCAACATTTGTTTGTCCTCAGAAGAAAGTTCACCAAATTGTATGAAGTCAACATCACTAAAGTTCTTGAAGTGCTGCTTCAACTTGTCATCATCTAACCAGCAAACAAGACCAAAAGATGGATGGAGAGAGACCCATTATCAACCACGGTTGGCAATATCGTTGTCTCTAACTTCTGAAGAGAATCTTTCAAGTAAACTATATCGTTCATCTTGTCACTCACAGACTGGAGATCAGTAGCCCACCTCACAAATACACGGAAGACCTGTGTATAGTGTTGAAACAGTAGTTATATTTTAAAGAAGAACAGCCAACAGTTACTACATAACTTTAGGTACTCCATGCACAAAGCAACTCACCTGATGGGCTACTTGTGAAGGCAGCGCAGCATTTGATAGCCGCAAAAGCATCTCAACATAATCGGATGTTGTTGGTACTTTTGGTACACCACATGCTTCCGTAAAGAATTCACAAAGGCTTGGATAGGCTGAGCACAGCATCCTTCTCGGGAAGGTTCTCTTCTTTACCAAAACGAATTCCTCCGTTGTTTCAGAACAACCTGTTGGGTCATTCCAATATAGGTCTTTTGGGGATAAAAATTTACCAGGGATAACCTCACTAGATCGAGGGCGGAGTAGTGGTGTAAATATAGAGGAGCATGACATGAACTCCCGCTTGATGTCAATCTTTGCATCAGCCGCACCTTCTGACATGAAGGTATAGAATTTGCGCATCTGGTCCACACTGAAAAAAGGCAGGTCAATCATTACAAGTTATTTGACAAAAGAAAAATTGCATGGTAGCGTGCAGTAAGAAACTACATGGTGGTAGTGGGTTGATCTGGAATGTTCATATTAGTTCTTAAATACATACCTTGCACTAAAAGGATCTTGTGATGCTATCCATAATTTCAGATCATCAAAGCATCACTGTGGGATACGTTTGTTTTGAACCCAATGTCCTTCCTCAGTGATCTGCTGGATACCTGTTCCACAAAAACAAAGTTTCCAAGGTGAGTGATCGTACAAGTTGTTAAGGATAAATAAACCCTTTTTCCTATTGGATGGGTGGTAATAATAAGAAATACAAACCTGAGGCACAGCATATGGGGCCACATACCAAGCAGGGAACGCACGTTTTCACAATCATAAAACAAATCTGTTGCATAATGAAGGTCACAATCCGCTGTTGACGCTATCCATCTGAAGCTACGGATACATTTCATAAAGGATGACTCAACTGTTTTGTTTTCAACACTGTGGGTCACGTTTGTGAGACACCAAGCTTTTGCACATAATAGTCATCCCAGAAGCCGTCAAGAACCTCCAAAAGATATATGCAATTTTCTCGGCACTTTTTCGAGGAAAATGTTGATAAAATGCTAGTCAGTTCTGGCGACTCCCAATCATATACGTACAGGATATTCTAGAAATATCACCTTGCGATATTCTTCCTGCTGTCAAAGAATCAACTTGGGATATGTTCTTCTCAACTTTCACTACCTGCACAAAGTCAGTCACACCCATCTCCTCAAAAAATTGCCTCCACCTTTTAAGCACAGATGGCAACAAACCTTTACCATGATTCGTCAAGTAACCACTATCAAGTTCAATCCATCTAATTTCAACATTCTGAAGTAGCTTGCCTATGTCCACAGAATTTTATATTCTTTACTGAAGTGAATGGGTTCATCAGCTGGGCACTTGTAGCCATGGTTTGTAAGTAAGATAGATCTAGTCCGTAGTTCTGCCACTATTTCTTCTTTTTCAAAATTACAGCTTGTACACTGAGACTGAAAATGAAGCATAATAAAACTCACATACTCTATCATCATCTTATCATCTTCTTAGCATCTGTACCAGTTGGCAAGGACACGAGGATGTGATTTTTGATAATTTCATGTCCAGACAACCTCCGCACCCCGATTTTCAGAAGAATGTCCATTAGATCATTTGCTCTCATTTCTTCCATGAGGTATTTATTTGTACATGACATAGAGAAGCTGTGGACTTACAATTCGAAGTTTACTGTACAGAACTGGGAAATCCGCCATGCTGCTTTTGCAGTCAGGTGTGGAACTGAGAATATCATGAGGCAACCATATAGGGCCATCTGCTACAGAGCTAAATGAACCATCTGAAAGCGGAATGCATGGTAATTTTCTGAGAGCACATATTAGATCACCTTCAAGGCTTGTTGCTGAGGGAATATTTTGTGAAGAATGCGACAACATCAAATGAAGATTAACAAACCAAGCACACAGCCATTCCATCCCCAGAGACTCAATACAACCCTCAGTTCGGCAAATTGATGATACCATATCAATAAAAACATTTGCTCCATAGTCGTGAATACCTAGTGCCATGATAATGTATCAGGTATGATGATATCTTTCGACAGATACCCAAGACCAAGATGCTGATGAAGCAAGTCATCAGAAAACAGCATTTTGGTCTGTTCATCCCAACCCCTGAGTGTGTTGCATGGGTAGACCCATCGCGAACTAGAACCCTCCAAAACCATGCACCGAGTAAGACGTAACTTGGAAAGGATTAAGTGCGGGAGCTTGCAAAAGAATCCATGAACCTCTCCTGCTAGAGGAACGAAACTCATGAAGGCTGCAACAGCCTTCCCAGGGCACCTCTGGAAGCAGGAAAGAGAACAAAAGGATTCTTGCGCGCTGACAAACAAAGAGGGAAATTCTGACAGCAACCACTGGTTCCATGCACTATCTGCATCCACTTCCTCCCTAGAAGAAGGTAAAACAAAATCTCCTTGAAGAATGAATTTAAGACCATAGTTCCTTAGAGGTAGAAAAGCAAACACAGGTTGTTGCTTCAAGTAAGGTTCATACTCTCCTTTCTCAGTCTCCTGCAAGGTAAATGCTAAAGCTATCTCTGTAGTGTGCACATCATGGCGTACAAGTGTACCCTGTAACTTCTTACTAACCACCAACCAACTCATTATCTCACGTCCATGTGAGATCCTCACAATGCCATCACCAAGAGCCTTCCTTCTCATAACCAGCAGTGTGTCGTTCAGCACATTCTTGAACTTGATACAATTTAATCGGTGAAGGAACAGAAGCAGAGATGGGTGGAGATCTGAAAACATGGATGCAATGGAGCACATGCCATTGCCATCCCTGAATTTAGATCTAAAGGGAAGGAAAATGCAAGTGTTCCAGAGCAAACAAGCATCCTTGTCATCTTCAACAGATTCAACAGATAGCATTCTACTCAAAGAGCTGGTACTGTAGGGTGGAACTGCAGTTGGCAATACAAAACCAATCTGGCCTTCTGTAATGTCAAATTTCACATGGAAACCATTTGAATGGATCTCTGGAGCATCAGTTACCTGACATATTGTAGACAGAATTAAAAAAAGGATTTTCCCGCATAACTCAAAAGTACTGCAGGATGCAGAAGAAATACAAACAAAGAACTGAGTGGCGATACAATAAGAAATTCATGAAATCATAGATGGCAAAGCATGCAATTGTAAAATCACAAGATTTGAACATTATGGTGATAATAACTGGAATATATTCTGTTAGACCTACCCGAAATACTGATTTGAACCCAATGCCCTTATTTCCAATATAACCCCTATTGGCTCCTTTCTTTGTTGAATTGCCAATATCACAAAGAGCTCTAATGTTCTCAGCAGAGAAGCCCCTCTCATTGTTGAGAACAACGATACCATTCTCCTGAAGAACGAATGCTAATGTGGGTTCGACATCCTCAAGATAAGTATTATCATCAGCATTTTGTACCTGAATAGAGTAGACAAATGTCAGCAAAAAACAGATCTCTATGCTAACACCCACACAGGCACACAAAAGATGGAAGTACCAGGTGCAGAGCAAAGCTTACCAGCTCAAGAAGTAGGTGAGAATCCTGCGAGTATAACTCTTGTGAAAGACAATGCAGTGCCCGGCCAAGTCGAGCATGCTGCTTCTTCAACAAACTATTCTCGTTGCAACTTAGAGCTTGATCCAAACCAAACTCCTCACGCCGTATAGTCTCAATAACTAGAGCTGCTTCCTCGAGATTCGTTTCTCCCATTACGGGTGATTGGTTCATATGCATTGCAGCTTCTGCCTTGGATCCAATAGGACTTAACATGGTTTGGTTTTTGGTATTCGTAGAAATGACTTGATCCTTTTCCCCAGGACATGACTTACTATTATCATTCATCGTATCAACATCATGAGGAATAAGCGCGATAGAATTCTCAAGCGTAGGTCCTTCAGATGCAGCGGGTGTATGCCCAGAAGAAGAATGTGCTTCTGTCTGTGGATGAACTTCTTCAGTTAAACAGAATCCACGATAATCTTCAACCCACTCGGCAATTCCAAGTGACAGCCCAATATCATGAAGCATGCAATGTTGCCAAGTTTCTGTGGCTTCATGTAAGATGGCTGAATAGCAATTTTTGGTAACTGTTCGAAGTCCGGACAATAGTATATCTGCTGCAAGACTCCGGAATTCAGAAGGTAGATGACCAGACAATCAAGAACAAATTTGGCAACAAAATGAACAGTGCTGTCAATGTTTGCTAAAATATCAGACATGACATTTCTTGCAGAAGATGGCTGAGACCTTTCTTGAACATGGCCAACAAAATGAGTAGAGCAGTTACGTTGTCCAGCACTCAGATTATTGGAGTCCTCGTTACAAACGATTTGACTTCAGCATTAGTGTTCACTTGATCGTTGTTGTTGTTCATTATGATACCTACTGCTCTTTGTGCATAACACTTCAGTAATGATATTGGAGTGTTCGTAGAACCATTGTAAATGTGCAGCAAGGAAAGCAGCTTCACTGCCACTTGAAATGATGAGCATCGAATAATGGCTTCTAAGAATTGGTCTACCGTAGCTGATGGATCTACTCTGATAAACCTACCATCCGTGGTCACAATGCAAGCTAGCTGTTGAACTGGCCCTGTATTCAGCAGCCAGTGCATGAAGGGGCCCAGTGAAGGAGCAAACAACATATCCCAATGTGACCAAAGAAGCAGATCTGACAACATTGGAGCCTTAAGTAAACATTTAATTGCTTCTCGTGAAGAAACTGTTCCAGAATTATAAGATTGTTCAACAGCATTGTCCCTCTGCCCACCTGGAGATATTCCAGACCACCGTTTCTCCAACAGAGAGATAGAAAATGTGACATTATTTGTTTGTGTGCTCTTTCTCTATAGAACCAACAGTCCTTCCCCAGATTTGTATTGTGCAATATCGAAACTAATTGTTGGGAACTGCCTTTTGAGAAGCATAAGGAAACTATCCCCTGAAAATTCGCCATCTTCTAGCCAGTTGTCCTTGGCTTGGGTGAGCAAAACTTCAATTTGTTGCCGCAGTACAGAAACTTCCAGAGACGAAGAACCAGAATTCCCCCCTTTCAAGAAACTACTCAACTTAGGGGGAAAGTGATGACCATATTTTGCCAAAAACTCGAGGAAAGTCCCATGGCCAAGAGAACTGAAGTGCTTGGCGGAAATTGAGTAGTTACACATGTTTCACAATCATGAAGTGTCTTCAGGAATATAAATTTTTCCACTTGCAAAGCTCCAGATCCAGACACTCCACGGTTAACCTCAAAATATTCAGTAATTCTACTAATGACATCATCAGTTGTGACATCTGCATGAACAAACACCAATCAAAAAATTTACTTTGGTTCCAGTTCACAAATCTGGGTGCAAATAATTGAGACAAACAAGTACTTGGACGTGTTCATGTGTGTGCGAGAGAGAGAGAGAGAGAGAGATTACTGGGTCCTGGCTCATTGCTATCATTGGCTCCTTTAGCATTTTCTTTGCTCGGGGGCTCAATTTCCATAATCTCCGTCGTCGTGTTAGGAATAGGACTTGATGACAATTTATTCTCACTGAAGACATGGATCGCATCGTAAATACTATCCAGCAGACCACAACCCATGGATCTGACCTGCATATCCATGCCACAGTACATTAAATATAGATCACAAAATGCTACCAGAACTTCATAGCAAAAAGATACAGAAGGAAGAATTGCAGGCTGCCAATCAGGACACCATTAATCCTCTCGAATGTATGCATGTGCACCCCAGCTTATAATGCAACCGGTGTACCCAAGCTCAAAGAATCAACTAAAGTTGTAGAAAAAATGGATACTTTTGAAGACATGCATGGACGCAACCAACATCTAGCATGTCACTAAACTTCACCCCAAATTTGAAACACAGCTCGATAAACTAAAAAAGAAAATTGACTCTGGTAGTGTTAATGGGCCCAATTTAAAATAATATTCAAGAATGATTTGCATTTCTGTTTCTTGAGCAATTTGCATTTTTGTTTCTTGAGCAGTGGGTCAATTTTGAATGTGAAACCATGTGCCATGGTAAACATATGTTGCATCTCCATGCTGAACTATTTTCGGACATATCTTTACGATGCTTAGCTTGTGTTTCACAGCGGGCACACTAGGAATTTTGCAATACCGAGCCTAACAGACCCTAATTTTGAGTGCATTGCTACCTTCTCAATGAAATGAAACACAAAATTCTGTTTCATTTTCTCGAAAAAAAAAACTTTCAGTGCATTGGCCCTTCTGATAAAGAAATTATATGCAGCAACTAGCAACTAAAAAGGATGCAGCCCTTTTGCAAACAACATATCTGGATAGTAGGTCCACATGTAAATGTAGTAGTTGGCTGAATCAACTCACTGCAACATTTAGGAAGCCAATGCCTGGGTATTGCGAAAAAAACTTTATTAAGTTCTTCTTTTCTTGTGGTGTTTCTGCATAGTAATTTGCTAACAGCTCCAAAACCTGCATCAGTGTGAAGTGCAAAATAAATTAGATTCAGAAATAGGAAAAGTCCATACTGAACAGACCTATCTTCTGCTGAACAATTAATGGGATTCTTTGAAGTTCACAGTTAAGATGAAGGAACTAAAATGCAGAAAACATCAAAGACTAATATCAAAACAAATAATACAGATTAGGGAGGGGGTGGGGGTCAACAAACTAACATGATTACAAAGGAGACACATGTATATGGAGTATTTAGCTATAGTTCAAAACTATTCATAGAGAACAAGGATTTGACCATAAGTAACAACTAACAAGCATACCTGTTGAACTGGATGTTCACGGCATGCTTCTTTCCAGGTGGTTATGAATTTCTCCAGCTTACCTGTACTGAGAAAGCAATTACGCGATGCTTCTTTCTTTTGCATTTGCCCCTTTTGGCGCTTACTAGGATGTTTGCACGAAGAGCTAGGAGTCCCATTTTCCTGATATTTCCTTTTATTTCTTGAATGGACAATCTTTTCACTCGCTTTTACCTTGCTGCTCTCTATAGCTGACTTTTTACTTGGTTCAGATTTCAAACCAAGACGTTCAATTTCTTCTGTCGTCGACGGATATGGGCAATTACTGACATGCTTATCAGCATCCTTGCTACCAACAATATAACAGCTCTCGTCACTCTCACTCTCATCAACTGCATCGCCATCCAAACTAGTATCGCCAACAACTTCATCATCGCTTGAATCAAAGTGAATATGCTTATTGATGCCTGGTAATTGCTTTATGCGGCTAGTTATAGCATCGAACCTCCTGTTCAACACCTGCTTCCCCAAATGAATATCTGTCTGTTTTGGTAGATCCTTCTCGCAAGTGCTATCACCAGAACCACTGGTCTTGCCTAGAAGTTTAATAGCGGCAACTTCATTTCTTCTGGCCTGGCGGAGGAAGGAAATGTGCAACCTACAAAACCTCCCAAATTAGAAAAAATGTAGTACTTGTGGTGCAAAATGATAGAGGAAATAGTAGCAGGAAGCCACAAACAAGTCATTTATGTTTCAATGTACACACCGGTACCCATGTTGGAGCACACAAGGGAAGTGAATAAGTATGTGCCTACAAGAAAAGGTACATACCCCAAGCTCTGTACACGCACACCGAGTTTCTCCTTCCCAGAGACTGACTTTTGTTCCGCAAGATAATCTAAGAAGCTTTCCGCTGTGACTTTCTCCTTAGAATTATCGATAAACTTCTGCAGGCATTTGATAATCTCCTCGCTACTAAGCTTCGGCACCTTGGACAAATCAGCAGATACCAAAAAGTAATGTGCAACAAGCGGGTGTTGAAGAAAAGGCCCCAACCCCAGCTCTTCAAACTGCCCAACACCCTCATTCTTGCATATCTCAACCTCCAGGTCATGAATAGATACAATTTTTCTTGCGGCAACATAACAATGGATGAATGTGTTCACCTGACAAAAAACAAGCCAATTCCATGTAAAGTCAATCAGCAGACAACCATGTCCAGTTCTCCCAAATATACTTGGGGATGATTTGAACATTAGAAAGACAAGCCTTATGCTGACTCAAAAGATGCATTATCATGCTTACTGTAAAATAAAACATCAAAGTACAAAGTAGTCATATACTCATATCTAATAGCTCACTACAATTGATAGGATGCTCAACTGTTCTGATATTCTATAACATTTTCAGATAAATATCAGACACCCTTTCCATCAAATACCCTTAAAATACTGCGACAGTATCTGTAATTTATTCTCTTTCAGTCTCATGCGCCAAGGAGTCTTAAATGACGCTAACCTTAGTCATTTACCCCATGGTTCAATTCTTGCGACAAGAGCCAAAGTGGCTTACAATACTATACTAGGTCAAGGGAGCATATTTGTTAGATTTCAATATCTTATTCTTCTGTTTCAACGTAGTAGCAGACCAAAAAATACCTGAGTTTATTTTTGAACAAAAAAGTACTGCAGAGATTCTAGCGTGTTAAATTATCTGGTAAAATGAAAATGTGTAATGAAATTAACAAAGCAGGTATGGAATGCACAAGATGAAAAGAAGAAGCAAGAATCTCAATCCTGAGTCCAGTACTGTGCAATTATAGTCACAACTTTACAAGCACAGGGTAAAAACCTCAGCACCGCTTTTATTTACAAATGAAATCATAACAGGATACTGGACCAATATCCAGCATGAGACGAAGCCCATGCAATCAAAACAAAGTTATGAAATAGTAGAATATAGAGCAGATGGCAGCACCTGTTCTCTCTGAGTTTGCCTCATAGTGCCAACATATAACAGTTTGATTAAGAACTGGAGCAACAAGATAGCAAAGTTTGCAGGTTGAAAAAAAAACCCAGCAAATCCCAGCTTCAGCAATGGCAGATGAAACCATCGTATATTAGAAAATACGGTCTTGCTATTACTAAAAAATAATACTTCAAAGATTCAGATTTTTTTTAAACCCCACATGTACATATAGGTGTGATCTACATACCTGTAAATTTTTATTGAAAGATGTTTTCATTTATGGGCAGCACACACAAAAACAGCAGTGTGGGTCTGTAATAGTCAACAGCACATCTATTATAGACCCTCAAATAAACATGTTTCTATGAAAATTTACAGGAATTCTTTGAAACTTAAAAATGTGGTTTCTATTCGGAGAAACTAGGAAACGGGGCTCTATTTGGAATACTCGAGGTCATAAAAGCGTAACAAAGCTAAGAAAAGAAAGCACACGGCAGCACCAGCCCTCTCTGAGTTTGCCTCATACCGCCAACATACAACAATTCGATTAGGAACTGGAGCAACAGAAGATGGCAAAGTTTGTAGGGTTAACAAGAAAAATTCTCAATTGCAGATGAAACCAATGTAAACTGAAAACAGAACATGTACGAGCTATGCACAGTTATAGTCTGCGAGCTATGCACAGTTATAGTCTGCCTCATAGTGCCAGACTGCCCAACACATAACAGTTCGATTAGGAACTGGAGCACGGAAGATAGCAAAGTTTGCAGGGTTAACAATTTCTCCTCAACAATTTAGCAGATGCAGATGAAACCGCTGTAGTAAATGACGAACTAGCCGAGAGCAAATATACTGACCTTGCCCTCGACAAGGAAGAGGTTGCGTAAGAGGGGCACGTCGTGGAGCTGGACGCCGAAGGATCCCCACGAGTCGGCCTTGAGCGCCACGAGCGCCGCCTGGGCCACCTTCCAGCCCGTGACGCCCTCCCCCGCCCGCGCGAGCTCATCGCGTGCTTTCGTCGCGGCCGCCTGCGCCCTCTGGAGCAGCGGTTGCTGGTTGCGCGGCGGCGGCGGCGGGGCCGACGCGGGCGAGGCGGCGCGGGGGGCCGGGTTGGAGGGGCGGTGCTGGACATTAGAAGTAGGGCCTTGGGCATACCCGGGGGAGGGCTGCTGGTACTGCTGCTGGTGGTGGTGATGGTAGGCGGCGGCGAGGGCGGCCTGGTTCTGGAGGAAGAGGTGGGGGAGCATGAGGTTGTAGGGGTTCTGCGCGTACGGGTTGAGATTGGGGGCGTAGGCGTAGGGGTTCATCCCCGCCGCCGACGCTGCCGCCGCCTGCTGCGCGGCGGCGTCATACCGTGGGTCATGGCCGTGCTGCGGCCTCTGGCGTTCGCCGCCGCCTCTCATCGAGCGGGTAGGTTTCGGCGGCGCCGCAAGGTGGTGTGTGGAGGCGGCGCCGATGCCGTGAGGGGGAAGGGGAAAAGAGGAGGAGGTGACCGTCGCGGGCACGCGCGGAAAGGCGGTTTGGGCTCGCGGGTTGTACGACAACACCTCTGCTCGCAGGAGATGCCAGAGCCCGGAAAGGCGGTTTGGGCTCGCGGGTTGTACGACAACACCTCTGCTCGCAGGAGATGCCAAATCTGGCCGACCCGGGCTTGTTGGGCTTGGGCCGTTGAGAAAAGGATTTTTATCACTTCTGCCACTAGAAAATCACTAGAAAAAGGCAAACTATCTCGTGGCGCCTTTGGAGCCGTCCGATCCACTTAAGTGAAACTATCTCGCGCGTCCGATATATGTAGCAAAAATGTTTCGTGTGTAGCATTTTTTTGTGTATGCAACATCTCATGTAGCAACAAATAATTTAGAAAATGTTGCATCTGATGAATGTAGCAAAAAAATTGACACAACAATTTTTGTTTGGGCATGTAACACGGGTATATAGCAAAAAAATTGGAAATGTAGCAAAAATGTTGTAGCACTTTAAACATAACCATGTAGCAAATACCAACAACATATCCAGCAAATCCCAATTTAATTGTAGCAAAACATTCGTCACAGAAATCAGCGTAGCATGTGCATTGAAATTAATGTAGCACTTTGTCCATGCTTACACAACAAAAACGAGCTTCACACGTAGCAAAACTGCACACCGCATGTAACATCACAAACCCCAAAACTAACCTCTATGTCATCACGATTCACGAATGGAGGCACGCCCATGATCGATTCGAGCTCTCCACAATTGAATCAGTCACTCCAGAGGTACATGGAAGATAGATCGAGCGAACTCCTGCCCAATCCAGTCGAAGCCAGATCGTCAGACACGAATTCCCGCAGCGGAGCTCCGTCAAAGTCAGATAGGATGAAATCCAGACCAATCCAATCACGAGGTGTCTTCTAATTCCAGCCTGGACGCCTGGTGGTGTGTCGGAGAGCTCTGCCATGGCCATCTCGTCCTCCATGGATCCCGCGCTCCCATGAAAAGCGGAGCCCGGAGGAGGAGGAGCAACGCCAGTGTGCTGCAGGGGACCGCGGGAATGGGATGCAGGGCTCATGGGCATCAAGCTTGAAAGTAGCAGAGGAGGTTGCGTGGTCCGAGGCAGACGCCAGCCCGGCGGCACGTCTGGCGACCGGGAGGGAGGGAGCTGCAAGGGCGGCGCTGTGGGGCGCAGGAACGGAGGCGGAGCGAGCGGAATGTGTAGAAGATGGCAAGCTGGGAGTCTGGCCTGGGAGCGCGAGGCCGGGAGCAGAGGGAGCGACATGAGATGAGAGAGAGGAGACGCGCATCACGTGGGAAACGAGACAGACGTGGTCAAATCGACTGATCCATCAGTCGGTTGATGGATAGAGTTTCCCCTAGAAAAAGGTTCCCTTTGCGAAGGTACCCAGCGGACCATCTCGTGGTGACAAGTGTCGCACTCTCCTTCATGTGGTACCAACAGTTGTATGCATGTTCGCCAAGTGTCACAACCAGAATGAAAGTGGGGAGCAGGAAAGAGAAAGGGACATCAGAGGTGGGAGAGAAGTTTTTGCCTTTTATTTTTCAAAGCCGAAACTTCAAAACGAAATATCTTGAGAACCGTTTATCCAAATTACGAACCGTTTTCACTTTTGAGCTCTTCGCGTCGAGATTTTCAAAACTAAATCCCATGTTGATAGGTTTCGACAAACTTTTTTTTGTACTCCCAGTTATGTATAGTTTGTACATCTTGTTTTGTATAGTTTGTACTCTCAATTCTCTGTACTTGTACTTCCTGTCATGTATACTTTTGTGATGAGAGAGAAGGGATAGTGAGGTGGAAGGATAACTTTTTCCCTTTTATTTTTCTAAACCATTTGAAATGAAATATCTCGAGAACCGTTTATCCAAATTACGTACCGTTTTTATTTTTGAGCTTCTCGCGTCGAGATATTCAAAACTAGATCCCATGTTGATAGGTTTCGATAAACTTTTTTTTTTGTACTTCCAGTTATGTATAGTAGTATAACCTGTATTTGTCTAGTTGTACAACCTGTGTCTGTACAAACTGTGTCTCCATAGTTGTATAACATGTGCTTGTCTAGTTGTATAACATGTGTCTGTACAATCTGTGTCTGTCTAGTTGTCCAATATGTGTTATCTAGTTGTACAACTTGTGCCTCTATAGTTGTAAAACTTGTGTCTATACAACTTGTGTCTGTCTAGTTGTACAATCTGTGTTTGTTTAGCTGTATAATCTGTGTATGTCTAGTTGTACAACATGTGTTTATATAGTTGTACAACCTATTACATGGTCTCTGTTTAGTTGTACTATATGTACGTCTAATTTTTTATACTAACAATAGCTCATACTTTGTATTTTCTTAATATTTGTACATATAGAACTACCGTATACGTATGTGTTTAGAACGAGCCGTAATATTTAATCAAAGTTTGTACTACGTATTTATACAATAAGTTTATACATCAAACAATACAGCGCACAACAACTTCCGCGGGTGTACGACGTGCGTCACGGCCGGCGTAGCGCGGGGGGCTTCGTTTTCTAATCCTTCGTTTGGGATGTACATAACCGCGGTCGCGTGTGCTTTGGGATGTACGTGGGCGGCGGGCGCGGCTGCGGTTCGCGGCCGGACACACACGCACGCTAGGCATCGCGCTGGATGACTACCTGCTCTTCGATCGGGAGGCCTCGTGTACGCGACCCTGATCGTATCCAATTTTGATTTCTCCACTTCTAGGAAGCCAACACGTGGCGCATTGTAACGTTCTATTTTTTCCATTTGTAAAGGGAAGCCTTTTGCTAGTGGCACCCCTTCACGAAAGGAAAAAGCAGAGTATTACAAATCCGCCACGTGTTGGTCTGTCAGAGCATAAACCTGGTCAAGTGGACGAAAACAAATTTGATACGGAACCGCAATCAGCATGCTACGCGACCCGTACATGAGCTCTCCTCCGCGCTAGCCCAGCGAGCGGACGTGCAGGAGCTGGTCTCCGTGATGTACGAAACTGATAGTTCTGAATGAATCGATCTGAATGGAAGCGTCCAGAACCTGGTACAGCACGGACGGAGAACTAAAATGTACAAACTATTTGAAATTGAGTGTAACACGATAAAACGCGGTGTACAAACTATACAAAACAGAGAATCACAACAGTGTATGGTTTAAATATTTACGGCTCGGATTCGACTCGATAAATTTTAATAATATTTTGAAAGGGGTACATTGATCGTTATGCGCATTTATCGTTGCGCGTGCTATGTCTCGGATTCGCCTCCATGTCACTACTTCGCAGAGCTCTAGGCGCCTACAGCGCATTTGCGCCTCGTAGTTGTACATGCACGAATATTAAGTAAGTACAGTATTGATTGTACAAAGGACATTGTACAAACTAAACAAAACAGGAAATACAATTACACAGAAAAACGATGTACAAATTACAGGGTGTACAACTACACACAACAGGGAGTACAAAACTTCACAGAAAGCGAAGTGCACAGGGAGTAAAAAACTACATCTCATGCCGATAGTTTTTGACAAACTTTTTTATGTACAACCAGTTTTGTATAGTTTGTATTTTCTGTTCTATGTACTGTGTACCACCACTTATGTACTTTCAGTTCTGTGTACTTCGTATATCTTTTTTGTGTGTAGTTTATACTCCCTTTTCTGTTTACTTTGTACACTGTGAAAGTGCATGCTTGCCCCCATGCGTGGTTTTGGTAATTAATGACAATCCTTATGGACTAATGTTTGCATTGAGATATTCTTTTAGATCATGTCCATAGGAAAAGATTGGAGTTCATGTGTTGGACTCTAGAAGATTACATGATGATCAATGCTCTATTCATGGTTTTATATAAAGAATGGTCATATGTAGAGAAGATGAAGTGCAAGTTCAAGAGAAACATCTCGAAGAAATCATATGCATGAAGCTTGCCACCCATTTGGAGATAATGGTCAAGTGAAGATGTTTCTAAGAGTGGCACTCCCATCTTGGTGTATGGGGGAGCAACATTTGAATCTTCACCAAGCAAAGAGCAATCAAGAAAGGTGTTCCATCTTGAGAGAGCAAGATCGTCATCATCGAGCTCAAGTGGCGCAAGGCAAAGGTATGATCTTGATAGGTTTTCTATTTTACCGGTCTCATGTTGTTAGTGGGAGACCGGGTTTTAGGATAGACGGCGTACTATCAAGAGGGGTTCTCAAGTGAGTAACGTGATCGCATCTTTGTGGAGAGCTCATACCGTTGCATACTTGGCATATCATCTTTCTTGGTTCTTATTTGGCTTTTCTCCTTGTTGTGTTTTGGTGCTTATCGTGATCTTCATGACAAGCCCAAGTTCTTCGAAAACAGATTTCTTATGGAAAACTTGTTGCGTTTTCGTGTTGAAAATATTATCGGTCCACCTTCGAGATAGGGTCCACACCTCTCCATGTGTGGTATCCCCTCTATTTTTGTAGTAAAGCTCTTGTCGTTACCTTTCCAACGCAATTGGATTCACCTGTTTTGGAGTTCATACGAGAAAGTTATTGCATTTCAGGTTTTGCAGTTTCACTGTTTTCAGGCCGGAGTCTCCTGTCTTCTGAACCGGAGTCTCCGGTCCTTGGTTTTCCTCGGAGAGTGTTGTTCTTGTTCAGCCCTGGTGGGGGCCGGAGTTTCTGGTCCCAGGGGGCCGGAGTTTCTGTCTGAGCTTCTCTCGTCTATTTGTTGTTCACCTCCTGGTGGGGGCCGGAGTTTCCGCCCCCAAGGGGCCGGAGTTTCCGCCCCAGGCCGGAGTATCCGGTCACTTGGACCGGAAACTCCGGTGTGAATCTGGCTGCAACGGCTACTTTTCTGGGAGGGGTATAAATACCCCTCCACCTTCCTCCAGCCAGCGAGCTGAGCCCAGCAACCTTTGCTTTCTCTCTCCTCCATTGTTGCAAGCTCATTTCCTTGATATCTCCCAATCCCTCCACCCAAACTCTTTGATCTTTGGAGGATTAAAGGAGAAGACCTAGATCTACATTTCCACCAATCAATCTCTCCTCTGAGGGGACCATAGTGGATCTAGTTCTTGGAGTTCTTGAGTGGTTCTCCTCTTTGTTCTTCCTCTCTTATTCCCCCATAAGCATTTGTTGCTTTGTTGGAATTTGAGAGTGGAGGACTTGAGCACTTGTGCTCTTGCCTTTTGCATTTAGTGCATCGGTGTGCTCTCCACGAGGATTCGTAGAAGTTGAAATCTTGTGAACTTGTTACTCTTGGGTCTTCGGGCCCTAGACGCCTTTGTGGTGGTTGGACCCTTGTGTGGTCACTTGAAGCCGTTCGGGAGCCCCCAATCTCTTTGTGGGTTGTGCCTCGGATTGTTGTTGAAAGCCGTTCGGGAGCCCCCAATCCCATTGTGGGTTGTGCCCCAGATTGTTGTTGAAAGGCTCCGGATTCCGCCTCGAAGGAATACCGATAGTGGAAGGTGAACCAAACCTTTGTGGTGCAGTTCATCGGAGAAGAGGGTGAAACATTTGTGGTTGTTGAACCGTTGTGTCGGTTCATACCTCTCCAACGAGACGTACTCCCTTTCAAGGAGGAACCCGGGAATACATCCTCGTCTCTGCGTGCTTCGGTTATTTCTATACCCGAGCTTTTTACTTATGCACTTTACATTGTGATAGCCTTCGTGCTTGAAGTATTCTTTATTGCTATCACCTTGTTGCTTGTCTTGCTTAGCATAAGTTATTGGTGCACATAGATGAGCCTAGTTTATTTAGTTTGTTGGCTTGTTAATTTAAACACCTAGTTTTATTTCGTAATTAGCAAGCCTAAACCGGAAAAGTTTTAATCGCCTATTCACCCCCCTCTAGGCGACATCATTGTCCTTTCACACTGCCTTATGTGTGTTTTGTAATTTCAGTTATGTGTACTTTGTATATCTTCTTTGTCTAGTTTATACATCCTATTTATGTACTCTGTACACCATTTTCTATTTGTTTTGTTTTTTCTGTAAAACTGTTTTTGTCGAAAAGTACAAAACAGATCACGAACGGAGTACAAATTTCTGCGTTCCACGGGCGCGCGAGACACGCCCTGCTGGACGTACGTGGGGGCTTGGGACCGATCACCGATGTACGCACCCGTACGCATGTATGCGCAGGTGGCTTGCTCAGCTGATTGTTCGCGTGATCGCTCAGCTGCTGCCCGTGCGTGTTGAGGCTGCTGATCTATTCGATCGATCGTACAAGAGAGCAAATTCGATTTTTGCCACTCCCTTTAGACCACCACGTGGCACGCTCGCGAGGCTGGTGTGCCCTTTAGAAAGGGAAACCTTTTCTTAGTTGTGCCCACGCCTTGCAGATTACAGAAAGGGAACCCTTTCGGAAGTGCACTCGGCGTCGCAGAGGACGCCACGTGGCGCGACCGAGTGAACGTGCGAGGAGACAGCCAAATTAAAGTTTGCCACGGCTCCGTCCCGCGCGCGTATGGCTTGAAGCCCGTGGCTCCGCGCGCGAAGTGCCCAGGCGGAAGGCGTACAGCAGGCCCTCCGATCGTTAAAGATGTACAGAACCGCGTGGTAGTTCACGTGCGGGGGGAGTTTGCTTGCTGTTGTACGATCGGCCGAAGCCCCTGCGTAAATGTTGGTTTTTTTTTAATTAGCGTACATGTTGGCTTGTTCGTGTACAATCTGAATATCTAAAGCATCGGACATTGTATAGGTTGCCTCTCGCGTATATGTGCGCTTGTGTACAACTGAAGCATCTAGTGTAGTACATAGTACAGTATTTTTCACTTTTTTCTCTCGTGTGCTACACATACTCGATTAAATATTATGACTCGGCTTCGTCTCGATAAATATTAATAAGACATAGGTTGTATAAATACACAGACACAAATGGTACAACTAATAAGTTGTACAACTACATAGACACATTTGTACAACTAGACAGACACAGATTGTACAACTAATAAGTTGTACAACTACATAGACACATGTTGTATAATTAGACATACACAGGTTGTACAATTATATAGACACATGTTGTACAACTAGACAGACACCAGTTGTACAGACACATGTTGTACAACTAAATAGACACAGATTGTACAACTACGCAGACAACTATACATGCATAAGATGTACAACTACGCATACACAATTTGTATAAGCACAGCTTGTACAACTACACAGACACAGGTTGTACAACTATATATAACCGGATATGCAAAAAAAAAATTCGTCGAAACCTATCAACATGGGATCTAGTTTTGAAAATCTCGACACGAGGAGCTCAAAAGTGAAAACGGTTCGTAATTTGGATAAACGGTTCTCAAGATATTTCGTTTTGAAGTTTCGGTTTTGAAAAATAAAAGACAAAAACTGCTCTCACATATACGGTGTCCCTTTCTCTCTCCTGCTCCCCACTTTCAATCTGGTTGTGACACTTGACGAACATGCATCCAACTGTTGGTACCGCACGAAGGAGAAGACGACACTTGTCACCATGAGATGGTCCGCTGGGTTTCCTTCGCAAAGCGAACCCTTTTTCTAGTGATTTCGTGCAGCCGAGCATCTAGGAAACAGCTTAATTCCCTTCATATGCTATACAAAAAATATACATAGACATATGTACAATTTTGGGGCCCCCAAAATTCATGGGCCCTATGCCGGTGGCACATCTGGCACCACTGTGGGCCCGGCCCTGTATCCAGCTGATCCCCTCGCGTCGCCCCGACATGCATGCATCGGCTCCAGCTGAACGTACTCCTGTTCTGTTGGGATCCGCGTGTGTACATTCAGAGTTACACTGACCAATGAGTTTTGCACAGCTATTTTGGTTGTGCACATTAAAAAAAATTATATTTCCTGTGTATGCATGAATTATGTTGTGTTGAAAGTTTCAGATTATTTGCTGTGTATGTCTGAACGATGTCCTATAACCCCATTAATTTGGCTATGGCACATTACCTTCTCCAAAAAGCTAATGTGGGACTGAAGCAACGATGCGATCTTCGACAACGCCTTGATCGGCGGGTGTGAGCTAAATGAACGGCCCGAGTTCTGTTGTTTCGTGCAAATGAAGTCAGAAGAACAGAGGGTGGAACTGGTCACCACTATCAATTTGATTGCTGCCGGTGGTTCGATCGAGAGCTCTATGTATGGGATGGTTTTGAAGCACACTTGACATGTGAAAGTGCATGAGTTGCCCCATGTGTGGTTTTGGTAATTAATGACAATCCTTATGGACTAATGTTTGTGTTAAGTTATTCTTGTAGGTTTGTCCATTGGCATCACTTGAACTCCATGTGTTGGATTCAAGGCTGTATGCCATCAAGATCATTGATTATAATGGACATATTTGATATGATCAAGAAGATGAAAAGATACAAGTTTGATCAAGACTAAGTGCAAAGAGTAGATTCAAGTTGATCAACTCACAAAGCTAAATGATATACCATGTGGGATCATGTGATCTAATGGTATGGTAAGAAATTTTCCATATAGCTTTGTGAACTAACCCATTATGTGTGTGTGGCATTCCTTTGTTGGGGTTAGTTATCTTCCCATGGGCTTGCATCAAAAGGAAGATTTCTTATAGCTCATGGAGGATGACGTCAAGGGGTGATCGTCATCAAGGTTGTGATGTGCAAGTTCAAGATGGACATTTGGAAGATATCATATGCTTGAAGCTTGCAACCCTTTTGGAGATAATGGTCAAGTGAAGATGTTCCTAAGAGAGGCACTCCCGTCTTGGTGCATGGGGGGGGAGCGTTATGCAAATCTTTACCAAGCAAAGCGCAATCAAGAAAGGTGGTCCACTTGAAGAGACCAAGATCGTCATCATCTAACTCAAGTGGAATGCGCAAGGCAAATGTATGATCTTGATAGGGTTTCTATTTTACCGGTCTATTGGTTTAGTGGGAGACCAGGTTATAGGATAGACGGCGTACTATCAAGAGGGGCTCTCAAGTGAGTAACTTGATCGCATCTTTGTGGAGAGGTCAAACCTTTGCATACTTGGCATATCATCTTTCTTGGTTCTTATTTGGCTTTTCTCCTTGTTGGGTTTTGGTGCTTGTTGTGATCTTCATGACAAGCCCAAGTTCTCCGAAAATGGATTTCGTATGGAAAACTTGTTGCGTTTTCGGGTTGGAAATATTCTCGTAGGAAAGCTCTTGTTGTTACCTTTCCAACAAAATTGGTTTCACCTGTTTCGGAGTTCGAACGAGAAAGTTATTGCATTTCAGGTTTTTGTCAAGGAAGAAAATGAGCCTTTTCCTGTCCCAGCCGGTAGTACCGGCTGAGGCCCAGTACTACCGCTTTTCAAGTATTTTTGGTACTGGCTTCGCTCAGTTTTTAGTGGTACTGGCTCGGTAGTAGGCCGGTACTACCGGGTGGTGCGGTACTACCACGTGGCGCCGGCCGGCACTACCGCTACGGGCGGCGTGCGAGGGCCCATGTGCCGGTCGGTAGTACCGGCTGAGGCCCGGTACTACCGCTGCGGCCATTTTTCGTCTGCAACGGCCAGATTTCTGAGAAGAATATTTTTACCCCTTCACCGACCTTCAGCAAGCTAGCTTTTCCAAGCACGTTTTTTCCCCTCTCTCACCTCCATTGTTGACCTTGAAAAGCTTGCCTCTCTCCCATTTCCTCCCATGATTCTTGCATATCTTTGAGGGATTTGAGAGAGGAGATCTAGATCTACATTTCCACCAATCCATTCCTCCTCTAAGTGAGGGGAACCTAGTAGATCTTGATCTTTGAGTTCTTGGTGTTCTCCTACTTTGTTCTTCCTCTCTTATTCCCCCATAAGCATTTGTTGCTTTGTTGGAATTTGAGAGTGAAGGACTTGATCACTTGTGCTCTTGCCATTTGCTTTGTGCATCGGTTTGTACTCTCCACGAGAATTCGTAGAAGTTGAAAGGTTGTGAACTTGTTACTCTTGGTTCTTTGGACCCTAGATGCCCGTGTGGTGGTTGAGACCCTTGGTGGTCACTTGTAGCTGTTCGGGAGCCCCCAATTCCGTTGTGGGTTGTGCCCCGGATCGTTGTTGAAAGGCTCCGGATTTCCGCCTCGAAGGATTCCGATAGTGGAAGGTGAACCAAACCTTTGTGGTGCGGTTCATCGGAGAAGATGGTGAAACCTTTGTGGTTGTTGAACCATTGTGTTGGTTCACACCTCTCCAACGAGACGTACTCCCCTAAAAAGGAGGAACTCGGGAATGCATCTTCGTCTCCGTGTGCCTCGGTTATTTCTATACCCGAACTATTTACTTATACACTTTACATTGTGATAGCCTTCGTGCTTGAAGTATTCTTGTTGCTATCACCTTGTTGCTTGTCCTGCTTAGCATAAGTTGTTGGTGCACATAGGTGAGCCTAGTTTACTTAGGTTGTTGGCTTGTTAATTTAAACACCTAGTTTTATTCCGCAATTAGCAAGCCTAAACCGGAAAAGTTTTAATCGCCTATTCACACCCCGCCTCCTCTAGGCGACATCCTTATCCTTTCAACATGTCCTAATCTACCAATAGTGCTTGAAGTAGCCAAGAAATTACATTCGAGAGTACATCTTCAGAAGCCAAAGCACATGCCATTTCTCAGCAGCGAGCTGTCTTCTTGGCATCGGCAGAAACATCAGAATTCCTAATTTTGAAAAAGTATATTCTGTGCTACACCCTAAGGCCGAAACTGGGAAGGAAAATAATATGCTACAATACCAATCTGCAAGACTGCAACCATAGTTGAGGTATATCTTCTATCAAAATAATATTATCCCTAAAATAATGAGATACTTGAATCAAGCCTTCCGCATCTACATGTTAATAGTAACTTATCCTTTGGAGGTTTTCCCCAAACAGAGCAGCTTTTACTTGGTTCTTCTTGCATTTGCCGCTTTGCACTATTCTCGCCGTGGATCTTTTGGGTAAGTCTTCTTCAATTTCTGCAGCCTCCTTTGGCAGCGGTGTTTCGTCCATTAGGAGCTTGACAACAAACTTCACACATATGTCTCTACCAGACTCCACAGAGGGATGCCAGAGCAGATTATGCACTTGAAAGGTTAAATCTGAAGTTTCTATCGTCTAGATACAATACAAGCCTGAAATGGTTTTGGAGCCAAACTCCGCTGCAAGGTTTGCTCTGTTTTTCAGGGATCATGCCTCTCGATTCTCGGCGGAGCAAATGCAAACAATTACAAACATTTTAGAAAATATAAATTAATCAAGACGGTGAACGTGATATAGCTCGACATAATATTTTGACGACAGAGCCACCGCCTAATTTAAACGGTTCATTAAAAAAATATCTCGCCTCTGCTTCCACCTCCATCTGTGGAGCGTCTGCCGAAATCCCCACAGCAGTGCGCCTCTGCTTCCTCCAAGATCCCCACCATGCTGCGGCGGCCACTGCCACTCAGGTGCTCGTGGTAGCTCACCTCTAATCGCGGGCGTGGCTAGCGATTTCATGTCCTCCACGTCACAACCAACAGCTCCCACCCAATTTTTTGTTTTTTTGACCAGCACCCAAATTCACTGCCGGCAGCCGGCATCTATCGTCTCCATCGCGGCCGCGCTCACACGCACACGTTCTGGACGCCGACTGTCGACTACCATGTTTGGCCTCTCCTCTCCACCTCACAATGACGTCTGCACGTTCGCCCAAACGCTACATCGTCACCAGCGCCGACGGCTTCCACGCTAGCGCTACGCCGTCCCCGGCTAAAGAACGTACTGACATGGACATAGAAACCATTTGAAAGTTACGTTTCTAATATATTTGGCTTAAGTTATATTAGACGTGCATGGCACATGCTCTTCTACTAGTTTCAGAAAAGTAAAGATAAATATGGTTGTGTGCATCGTAATTATAGAGGTTTTGGTAGTTTTATCCGCCTTTCCTACTATGGTGTGAGCGGGAAAACAATAGTACGAAATAATCAAACACAATATCAATTTCAGTACTGTGAGATTATACAAAAATTCATTAGAATACTCATACTATAATCTTGTACGATAAACTACAATTTCTTAGGAGCACATGCATGTCATTCATCGTCTCGTCTCGGGATGGTGGCAATTCAAATATGCGAGGCGAGAGCAGAGTGGGACGGTAACCCGGATAGATGAACCATCGCCATTTCAATGATGATGTCCGCTGGAGCTGCTTGTTCAACTGTAGCAGTCGACCGTGGTCAGGAACGGACGACCTCGTGTCATACTTGTGCAAGGTGTCCCGGCGCGTGTAGCAGAGCGTCTCATCTTGAAACCATGCACTCCACGGCCTTCGATGTCGAAGGGACGTTCCGCTTCCACGACGAAGTTGTAGCGCAAATCCCAGAGCGGCACTGTCTCGCCGTCCGATTCCTTGTTCTCCATGGCCATGACCCAGAAGCGGAGGACCGTGGGGTGGCGACCACTGCTGAACCTGTGTGCGGCCAAGCACAGCCGCCCCTTGAGCTCAAAAGCCAGCGGATTATCATCGTCTGCATAGGTCCGGAGATCGTCCGGGAGAGGGTAAGTGTGGCATCTCTCAGAAGGCACGTCCACCACCAGCACTCCGGCAGCCTCGTCCTGTCCCATGAGTTGGTTCCAGCCTCTGGTGACCACGTAGAGTTTACCGTCGATTAGCACGGGCGCCGAAGTGTTATTTCTTGTGGTTGTTGGGCGAGAGGGCGAGAGGGCGAGAGGAACCAGTCTTTGCACCACCCGCGGGTATCACCCAAGGTGTAGACGTCCACGTCCACCCGCTCTACGGAGGAGTACGCGTATGGCGCGGAAGAGAGGCGGAATAGCTTGTACTCGTTGGCGGGTGGGCTGAACCCAAAGGCAAAGAGATGCTCATGGCCCTTGGTGCTGAGCGGAGGCGCCTGCGGAAGCACCAGCGTCTCGCCGGTAGCGGGGTTGCACACCACCGCCGGTGCCTGAGCGTCGCGCTCGTCCACGAAGCAGAGGAGGCCGTTGCAGATGTTGGCGAGGCCGTAGCTGTGGTGGATGGCCAAGGAGCACATGGCTTTGCCCGAATATATGTTGAAGACGCTGAGCTCGCGTGGTACACCGGACAGGCGCAAGAACTCGGGCTCTGCCGAGAGCGCGGCATGGCTCGCTGCGTGGAGCTTGCGGAAGGAGGGGTCTCTGACGGCGTTGCGCCACTGTCTGGAGACGCAGCAGGATCGGGCCACGTCCTTGGTCGGCAGCTTCATCAGGATTTCCTGTAGCACCTCGCTAGGGATCTCCTCAGCCTGTCCCATTGTACCATAGACATCGACGTCCCCAGGCAAAGAGATGCGCATCGTGCTCGATCGGTGGACGGCTACAAGCCGGCAACTCGAAATCGATCGACTTGTGAGTTGTGACCGTACGCAGACTTCGTATTGTAAAAGGCTATCTCGAACTTCTCTACTATGTATATAATACCCTGATTACGTATCCCGCTCGATCTGTAGCTCTGATCGGCTCGATAATAAAAGGACAGTTCCAATCCAGTTCGGTTTTAAGTTACAGCTGTTCCAATCGTAATTCTCTTCTCACACGGACTCGATCATAAGTCACGTATCTGAACGGACATTGAGCCAAAAGAATAATCCAGTTCGGTTTCAAGTTACAGTTGGTCCAATCGTACGTAATTCTCTTCCCACACAGACTCGATCATAAGTATTTAAATGTACATAGGTACGGGTACGGACGGAGCAACTCGAACCAAGCAGCACCACCTCGCTGGATAAACACTTGAATTTATCAGAGTAGAACTAAGACATTTCTGTTACTAAATTGTAAAGCACATCCTCAAACGTCAACAGGGCAACCCAAAGCATAAAGTAAGCAAACACATTACATAAATACAAAAAATGCCATATATACAATTATCCTCGGTAGCGAATACATTGTTGGCAAAAAAAATACAACCACAAAAGATTAAATCATAAAACTCCTAATCTCGTCCTACCACAATTACAGAAGACTCAATCATAAAGCTCTTAATCTCGTCCAAATATTTTCTAGAGCATATACACATGTCACACAAACAGAATCTTAAAATTCAAAATAAGAGAAATTATGCTAACGGCAAGATAATTTATTCGCTCCATTATACAATAGTAGCAAAATTAGTACGCTTCTCGTCCTATCTGTACTATTGCCCAGCAATAGTCTGCAGAATAGCAAAACAAACTAATGCTTCTTCAAAACCAGTAAACTGAAACTATAGCTCATGTACTAACTTCAGTGAATCTAAAAATAAGAACACAACATAATTTGGTAACTAAATCATGAAGGATAAGAACCCAAGCAGCCACGGATGAACCGATAGGACTAATTTCCAAAACAAATTAAAAAACAGACCGTAAACTATATACGACATACATGAAAACATGTCCTTAGCTTGTTAGCTCTTATAAAAGCAATGATACAAAGAGCAGGGAGAGCGACCTGGAGGCCGTTGTTTTAATCCTCAATGGTTCTCTAGACCCTCGCCTTCCCATAAATCCCTTCCTCTGTAGGACGGCATGTAACCGCAACATGACCACCTTCGGCTCTTCGGGTCACCGCCATAGCATGAGCAACGCGTACCTAAACACCTACAACCGCTTGGGTGGAGGTGAGAGTCATGATAGAAAGACCAGGGAGAACGACCTGGAGGGCATTATTTCATCCTCAATGATTCTCAAGACCCTCGCCTTCCATAAATCCCCGCCTCTGTAGGATGGCGTGTGACCGCCACATGAGCACCTCCGATTCTTTCGGCCGCCGCCATAGCATGGGAAACTGGTACTCAAACACCTCCAGTCGCTTGGAAGGAGTTGAGAGTCACGATGTAAGCAACAAGATGGCGGGTTTGATGGGCAGTCGGGTGGAATTCCCCTCGGTGCAGTCGTAGAGCCTAAGCATCAGAGATGGAGATGTAGGGCAGAGATGGAGGGAAACACTGATGCAATTATGCAATGCCGTTTTGGGAGCTCTAGAATCCAATAATTGACAAAGTTGTTGTAAACTATTAGGTGAATGTTCTAGAGGAAGGATGAGAAATTGAACACAATGAAAGGCTCAAAGAGGATATATGATCAGAAATTGATGAAAACCAGGGACCCCTATTTTATGATAGTGAGTGATTTAAGTTGATTCTGACTAAACTTAATATCCGTTTTCTAAACTTCCGCTTAGAATTGGACTTTAGTTTCTGCAATTTACAATGTTCAGCACATCAAAATCTATGGTTGTCAAATGTCAATGCGTATCTAGAAAATAATCCGGAATTTATTCTTTTGAGAAGCATGTCTATGACCACAAAATCCTTTTATGTGTGAACTACTTACGATTTACATAGTCATAAACTATAGCTGAGTAATATAGATGTGTGTTGTGCGAAAATGTGTGTTGTGGCAAAATGGTTAGGAGGGTGGTTTTACCCCTAGCCCACCAGAGATCAAACCCCAGGTCTGACACTGGTGTTTCTCATTTAAGCGGAATATTCTTCAGTGGGAGGCGACGTCCCGTTGAAAGCAAGACGCCTGTGATGACTTCGTCAATATCAAGACTCGACCCGCCGGCTCAGTATTCGAAGGTGCTCATAGGGGTAGGGTGTGCGTGCGTGCGTTCATAGTGATGAGTGCATGCATGATTTAGCAAAAAATATATGATAGTATCTTAATTAGTACTGACTACATGTATGTGTGGCAAAAAACATTGCTTACGGGAACAAATCGGAGCAGAGTCAAACAAACAAGCCGATTGCGGTCAGTTCCACGTAACAATAATGAATTCCTGCCCTATGAATCGCAGCAGCTCAACAGCAAAACAACCAACAAAGAGACCACAACATCAGACAAGGCAACAGGGGAAAAAAAGAATACATAATCAACATGGGGGAACAATCAGGTTTACATCCGGCAATGATACATGCCATGAATACATCCAGGAAAATCGAACCTTCTCTGCTAGGGGGAGTAGTGAGAGGAGAAGGGAGGAGCAACCACAATCTGCAAATCTTCAGGCAGCCCGCAAGTTCATTCCCGGTCACCGCCCAGTCGGCCGCCGCAGCAGTTCATCCTCCCAACGCCGATCTAGGGTTGGGATCTCGCCGCCTTCCCCAGGTTCAAGCTCCGTCGCTTTCATGTCTTTTCCCTGTCGTGAGCGAGTCGAGCTCCATCTCCACGCCGCGTCCACCCGTAGGCCCTCGTCGAGCCCAACAGCAAAGAACAAACAAGGAAGCACCAAATCCATGTGTGGCTGATTTGTGGGCCCATATCGTGGATGCACCACATGCTAAAAATTCTAGTGAGCTTAGATATGTTAAGGATTTGAGACAGAAAAGTCCATTTTTTTAACTTAGACAAAATCACAAAACAGGGAAGATATAAACTCACAGGTTAACGAAACAAGCAAACTAACAAGGTCTTTTAAGAACTACTAGATTGACTTCTACATACTAGAGGTAACAAAAGAGGCAACCAAGTTATAAACTCCTAGGTTAATGAAACCAGCAAAGTAACAAGGTCAGTTAAGAACTAGATCGACTTCTACATGTTACGACCCCCAATAATAGTCTTCTAGCTCAACGTTAAACGACTTGATATTCATATTACATGGCATTCATGCCATTTTTCAGGCACACATGCCAAGAGTTTCACTTTGTTACTGCAAGCAGTTCACCAGCGCAGAGTCAGATGTTCAGCTGCTGTCTTCTCCTTCCACAATGCGAAGTGCAGGGGTTGAGGTGCCTGGATCAGGAATACAACAAGTTACGAATTGTCAAATCATTTGGTAAAAACCAAAGTCACAAGAATCCTAGAGTAAAGTGGTGACAAGTGACAACAAAGTGCAACTGTTCTATTAGTGTACAAGGTAGGAACAACCCTACTTACAAATCAAGGTCTATACAAAACCAATAGTACTACACTTCATGCTACAATTATTAACATATAAACATATTTATGGTTAGTGCTACAATTATTTAACATCTATGGTTAAAACAAAAATCATAAGGATCCTACAGCAAAGTGCAGACAACAAAATATCAACAAATCGGTTATCACAAGTTTTTTGTTTAAGAATGATTTTACATACCTAGATTTTGGAGTAGAAAACATAATCCAGATTCCCTAGGACCTCAGGTATGAAGGTCAACGGGTTGAGTGTTATCTCTCCACTCTGTTTAACATGAGGTGATGGATTATTAACTGTCCTTACGAATTCAACTCATACAACACTGAAGTTAACAAAAACCTGAAAATCAATCATAAACCATCCATATTCTTTCAGTACAAATACTTGAAGCCTCGCAGTACTTGGAATAACCACCTTCAGCTTGTACGATACCTGACAAGGAGAACAAGAGTAGCATCCAAGTAAACTGTAAAGCAGAATATCAATTGAAGAAACTTAGTCCTGCAAACAGGTAGCATGCTCAATTGATGTTTAACTGGTGATTCTACATACTGGTATTACAAACTATGGAAATTTGTAACATGGGTGGGTTACAGCGATCAACAACAACAGAATAAGATAGTACTAAGAAGGTAGTGCATGCATGTGTGCTTCTAAGAATGCCTACAAGAAACTGTGCATACCCCAAGCTCTGTACACGCACGCCGAGTTTCTCCTTCCCAGAGACTGACTTCTGTTCCGCGAGATAATCTAAGAAGCTTTCCACTGTGACTTTCTGCTTAGGATTATCAATAAACTTCTGCAGGCAATTGATAATCTCCTCGCTACTAAGCTTAGGCACCTTGGACAAATCAGCAGGTACCTAAAAATAATGTGCAACAAGTGGGTGCTGAAGAAAAGGCCCCAACCCCATCTCTTCGAACTGCCCAACGCCCTCGTTCTTGCATATCTCAACCTCCAGGTCATGAACAGATACAATTTTTCTTGCTGCAACATAACAATGGATGAATGTGTTCACCTGACAAACAACAAGCCAAGTCCATGTAAAGTCAATGAGCAGACAACCATGTGCAGGTCTGCCAAATAAACTTAGTGATGATTTGATCATTAGAAAGAGAATCTTTGCTGACGAGAAAGAAACATTCTCATGCTTATTGTAAAATAATCAAAACATCAAAGTAGTCCTATGTTCCTATCTAATAGCTCACTATAATTGATAGGATGTTTAACTGTTCCGAAATCCTGCTAACACTTTTAGATAAATATCATACACCCTTTCCATCAAATACCCTTCAAAGAAATCTCAAGTCTGAGTGCAGTGCACTGTGCATTCATACTCACAAACACAGGGCAACAATCGCGGGTTAAACTATCTGGTGAAATAAAAACATGTAACAAAAGTAACAAAGTAGGCAAGGAACGCACAAGATGATAAGAAGAAGCAAGAAATCTCCGGTCTGAGTGCAGTGCACTGTGCAAACATACTCACAATTTTACAAACACAGGGCAGCAATCTCAGCACATTTTTTATTTACAAATGAAATCATAACGGGGTACTGTACAATATCCAGCATGAGACGAAGGTGATACGAGCAAAAAAAGGTTACGAAAATATAGCACATGGCAGCACCGGCCCTCTCTGAGTTTGACTGATAGTGCCAACATATAACAGTTTGATAAGGAACTGGAGCAAGAAGATAACAAAGTTTGCAGGGTTAACAAAAATCTCAACATCGAAGATTCAGGCAATTTTGAAAGAAAAAAACAACAAGTTCGTGGCGCCCTCCTTTTTGGCGCAGCGGATAAAGGACGAGGCGAGAAACTGGATCCTTGCGGGAGCTAAGAAGCTCGCCGCCCTCACAGACTAGGACCCCCGCTGAAGGTGTAGCTCCTTCGCGATGACGATTTTCCTCTCCGCGAGAGTGGACGGAATAGGGTAGTTGGCTAGTTTTCGGGGGGGTTGCAACCGTTTTTTCCGCAGCCCCATAACTGTTCGTTTTACTTTGGCCTCGGCCGTGTGTTGTTTGCTCCTTCTATATTAATATAAGGCAAAGCTTTTGCCCCGCTTCAAAAAAAAAAAAAAAAATCTCAACAAATCCCAGCTTCAGCAATAGCAGATGAAACCCTTGTAGGTTCAAAAAATCATACATCGAAGATTCAGGCAATTTTGAAAGAAAAAAACCCTACATGTATATATAGGTATGATCGACATACCTGCAAATTTTCATTAAAAGATAATTTCATTGGGCTGCACACAATAACTAAAATGTGGGTGTGTAATAAAGAACAACACATCTATTATAGACCCTTTTTCTGTAGCCCCCAAATAAACATGTTTCTATGGAAATTTACAGGAATTCTTTGGAACTTAAAAATGTGATTTCCTTTTTTTTCCCTTAAGGAGGCCCGAGGAGCCCGGGCTCATTTTGCAATATTCGAGGCCATAAAACCATAGCAGAATGTAAAGCACACGGCAGCACCAGCCCTCTCTGAGTTTGCCTCATAATACCAACATATAACAGTTCGATTAGGAACTGGAGTAACAGAAGATACCAAAGTTTGCACGGTTAACAACAAAAATCTGAACAAATAGCAGCTACAGCAATTGTAAACTGAAAACAGAACATGTACAAGCTATATACAATTATGGAGCCTGACTCATATTGCCAAACTGCCAACACATAAGAGCATCTCCACCAGCGCTCCAAATAGCTCTCCCAATAGTGCTATTGGGGGCCCGGACCGAAAAGACAGCACCCAGCTGCGATCCCAATACTGTGTCCAGCACTCCCCCACCACTCCTTATGCTTTGGGAGGCAATTGGGAGTGCCGGACAATGTCCAGCAAAAACTCCACCCCTACCGCAGCGGAGAGGGAGTCGAGCTGCTGAAACCTACGGCCCGCGCTGCTGCTCCCGCCGCGAGGCACCAGCGAGCGACCAAAACAGTGCTGGACGAGCTCCGCGGTGCCGGCTCCAGTTCACGCACCTTACTTGCGTCCCGGCGTTGCTGGACAAGCTCCGCGAGGTAGGCTGCATCCACGGACTGCTACCCGAGGCGAGAGCAGGACGGTGGCGGCGCTGGCCTGCGAGGAGAGGGGAGAGAGCTGAGGCGCACGTGGAGGTGCCTTGTGTGGGGTGACGACGGTGGAGGTGCCTCCTGCGGGGGCGACTCGCACGGACCGCGCACGCCGGCGGACCATTTCCAACATCTATGACGAGCTGGGCGCGCTTCTCCACGACTTCCCTCAGCTGAGTGTGGCGGCGCCACCATCGCGCGCGTCAGGGTGCTCGAGGTCGAGGACACGGCCGTCAAGCTCGATGTGCACACGGCTGTGGCTGCCAGGCGGAACCACGCGCCCGGCAGCGTCGGGGAGATGGTTGCGTCCTGCACCAGCCTCCATGAGAGGAACCTCCTCACCGACGTCTCCACGCTCGTCAACCGCCACCGCTGGAAGCCGTGGCTGCGGCTGGACGCCGACAGCCTTGCCCGCTGCACGCGCTCTAGGCTCTCTACAAGTTGTCCGAGAAGCAGCACGGTGAGGAGGTCCCCTTCTCACTACGCTTTGTCTACCAAAGAAGCTACTCAGGAGGTTATGCTCCGGCTGCACACGGCGAGGATGCCTCTGGCTGCCCGGGTCTCGCCATAGCGTGTGCGCTGGGCGACTCCACCAGGCTGAAGCATCATGGCCTGATCTCGACGCCGCAGGTGACGGCCCACCGGATCACCGGCGCTGACCTGTTCATCATCCTGGCGACTGGCGGGGTGTGGGACGTGCTGAGCAACGAGGAGGTGGTCAATCATGTGCGCCAAGCCGCAGAAGCAGCTCGTCGGCATCGGCTAGAAGGTGCCCACAACCTGTTTGCGGTAATGACTCGGGAATACACTGCTGAAAAAAGTGCTCCGTTCGCTCTGGGGAGTGCGACTGGGCACAAACCATTTCTTTTGCCCGGCACTCCCAATAGGTGTCCGTCAAGGGAAATGCCGGACACCCTATTGGGGTCGGGTGCCGGTGGAGAAATGGAGATGCTCTAACAGTTTGATTGGGAGATGGACTATTGGAGCACAGAAGATGGCAAAGTTCGCAGTGTTCACAATTTTCTCCTCAACGAATCCCAGGTTCAGCAAATTGCAGACGAAATTACGAATTGGCATACAACGCGCGCTGTGAGGCCGAGAGCAAATATACCGACCTTGCTCTTGATAACGAAGAGGTCGCACAGGAGGGACACGTCATGGAGCTGGACGACGCCGAGGAATCCCCAGGAGTCCGCCTTGAGCGCCACCAGGGCCGCTTGGGCCACCTTCCATCCCGTGACGCCCTCGCTCGCCCGCGCGAGCTCGTCCCTCGCCTTGCTCGCCGCCACCTGCGCCATCTCGAGCACCGGGTGCAGGTTGAGAGGAGGCGGCGGCGGCAGCGGCTGATCTGACGCGGGCGAGGCGACGCAGGGGTTGTACGGGCGGTGTTGGTGCTGGTACTGCTGCTGCTGGTGTTGGTGAAGATAGGCTGCGGCGAGGGCGGCTTGGCTCTGGAGGAAGAGGTGGGGGAGCACGAGGTTGAAGGGGTTCTGCGCGTACTGGTGGGGATTTGGAGCATAGGCGTAGGGGTTCATCCCCGCCGCCACCGCCGCCTGCTGCGCGGCGGCGTTGGAGCTCGACGCGGCGCCATACCGGGGGTCGTAGCTCTGCTGCGGGAGCGCCTATACAGCGCGTTACGCGATGGTTTCTTAGCTTCGCGTACCCCTCCATACCAGCGGCGCGCTAATGGGACTGGCCCAGTTCGATTTCGGTTCTTTCGCTTTCGCTGAATGTTTCTTTTCGTTCGTTTCTTCGTTATATGCTGACAGTTTCGTTTGATTCTTCAGGACGCGCAGGTTTTCGTGCCGAAATTTAAAAATGAAACCATTTTTAAATGGATCAATTATGAAGTTGGAACCATTTTTAAAAAATAAAACAAATTTTGAAAACGAAACAATTTTCAAAAAGGAACCAATTTTCATAATGGAACCATTTTAAAAATGGAACCATTTTCTAAAATGTAACCATTTTTAAAAACGGAACCATTTTCAAAATGGAATCATTATTATTTTAGAACCATTTTCAAAATGGAATCATTATTATTTTAGAATCATTTTCAAAATGGAACCATTTTTTATTTCGGAACCATTTTCAAAATGGAACCATTTTTAATTTCGGAACCATTTCCAGAATGGAACCATTATTAGTTTTGAAACCATAATGGAAGCATTTTTAATTTCGGAACCATTTTCACAATGGAACCATTTTTTTATTTTGGAACCATTTTCAAAAATGAAACCATTATTAATTTTAGAACCATTTTCAAAATGGAACCATTTTTAATTTCTGAACCAGTTCCAAAAATGGAACTAATTTTGGAACCATTTTAAAAAATGGAACAATTATTAATTTTGGAACCATTTTCAAAATGGAACCATTTTTATTTTGGAACCATTTTCAAAATGGAACCATTTAAAAAAATTGAACCATTATTAATTTTGGAACCATTTTTAAATTTGGAACATTTTAGAAAAATGGAACCATTTTTTAATTTGGAATTTTTTTCAAAATGGTTCATTTTTAAAATATGAACCATTTTTAATTTTGGAGAACCATTTTTAAATTTGTAACATTTTCGTAAAATGGGATTATTTTTTGAATTGGAACCATTTTAGCTTTTGTAACCCCTTTTAAATTTTGAACCATTTTTAAATTTGGAACCATTTTTAAATTTGGAACAATTTTTAATTTTTATTAAAACCATTTTCAATTGGAACCATTTTGAAGTTGGAACCTTTTTCAAAATGGAACAATTTTTAAATTACGAGACATATCTAAATTTGAAACCTTTTTTCAAAAAATGAACCATTTTTGAATTTGGAACAATTTTCAGAATGGATCCATTTTTAAAATATGAACCATTTTTAATTTTGGAACCATTTTAGAAAATGGAACCATTTTTTAATTTGTAACATTTTCGAAAATGAAATTATTTTTCAAATTGGAACCATTTTAGATTTTGTAACCCTTTTTAAATTTTGAACCATTCTTAAATTTGGAACCATTTTTAAATTTGGAACACTTTCCAAATTTGGAACAATTTTTAAATTTTGATTAAAACCATTTTTAATTGGAACCATTTTGAAGTTGGAACCATTTTGAAGTTGGAACATTTTTTAAATTACGAACCATATCTAAATTTAGAACCATTTTCAAAATGGAACCATTTTTAAATTATGAACCATTTTTAAAAAATGAACCATTTTTAAATTTGGAACCATTTAAAAAATGGAACCATTTTTAAAATATAAATCATATCTAAATTTGGAACCATTTTCGGAAAATCCTATTTTGAAAATGGAACATTTCTTAAAAATTGTACCATATTTAAAATTTGCAACCATTTATAAAATTTTAAACCATAAAGTTGCACTAAGTCAGCATTCTATTACCAGGTACTGGTACAAAGCTTTCAGAATAAAAGCAACAAGCAAACCGCAGATTTTTTTGACGAAAATATGTTTACTTGAAAAAATTTCCTCATCATTTGCATGAACACAATATGGGATGCGAAAGCAAGATGCATCAGAACATTACACCATTTTGTACTAAAATAAGAGGTTCAGATATCGCATGTACTTGAAACAGGTTAAAGTACTACCCAGCACATAAGCATAACGAAGCAAATAAATTTGCCTCTACCATTAAGAAAATTCCTTAGGTTGGAAAACAAAATAGAGTTGAATCACAATGTATAGTACAAACTGAAGTCTTCCGTAACAGATTAAGCAAGAGCACAGCTAGGTTTTAGGGGCAAACAAGTTTAAATGTTGCTGAGTTTTTGAAGCACTGCGAAACAGTCAAGCATGATGGGATAGTTGAGGGAAGAGACTAAAATGCTCTAGTAATGGAAAGTTGCAACAACTTTGTGAATTATGGCTGCAAGGTCACGGGAGAGCTAAAGCACATAGTGACACGCTAGATTCAGCAAAGAAAAAAACTCAGCTCACAAGCTCTTGCTTCTTTGGAGCATTTGCACAAACACATTGACGGCGACTGATCAGACAGTACAGGAAATGGAAGAACTCGCGTCCATTACATCAGCGACCTGTAAAATGGAACGGGATTTTACCTCGAAGTTGGACCTCCTGTCCCGCCAAGCGCCAACCCGTGCGAGAAGAGAGCGGGGCAGTGCGATTGGTCAGGAAATGCAAGGGCTTGATCACTGAAACGAGATTGCAGGAACAGGATTAGAACGTAGCGCTTAGTTCAAGAGACAGCACCGAACAACCCAAATTCCCGAACCAGAGACACCTTTCGACGAAACACTTCAAGAAATCCGAGACATTCACCGCCAGCGATACCGCCCAAGAACCGAGAGCAAAGGAGCCGCGTTCGGAAACCCACCTGGAACAGCTAAGTCGATAAGCTCCCCGGAGAAATTCTGTGGAACCCACCAGATTGAAGAGGATCTCGGCCCGGTACTCGCTGCGCGCCGGCGGCCTCCTCCTCTCGGTAGTCGGTACTCGTCCCCGTCGTCGGTGAGGGGCGCCGTGGCCTGGCGCTCGGCTCGACTCTGTGGCGTCTTCGTCTTCCTCCTCCGTCCGCAATGATGGGCCGGCCCACTTGAGCGCGCGAGAGGCAACCTGGGGTACGCGGACGGAAACAACCATCGCGGTACGCGATGTATAGGTTTTGCCTTCGCCGGGGCCTCTCATCGACCCGGGGTCTCTGGAGACGCCAAATCTGGACGACCCGGGCTCGTTGGGCTTGGGCCGTAATGGAACCCCCATCCAACATGTAAATTTCAGCCCTAAAAAGACATTGTTCAGCGAGGGGCGCTAGTTTTGGCACGTTCGAGCTGTCGCACGATCCGACACAGAAAACGACTAAGTCGCTGCCACCACTGTGGAGGAAAACGACGCTTCCCCTGCCTCCGGCCGAGCCGCCGCCCACCCTGCCCGCAGTCGGCACGCTGCCACGACGCCTCGCCATGCGCCTAGCTCCTCATCCGCGGGTCTGCCGCCACCCACGCAATCCCCTTTAAATCCCCCTTCTCCGCCAAGCCCCGCATCACCCAATTTAAGTTTCTCATCGCCGTCGCCGCCGCCGCCTCCGTCCGCGCGACTGAGCCGCGGCTATGGCTCAGCCGTGCGCGAGGAAGGAGAAGAGGGCATGTGCTTGCGTGAGGAATAATGGGTCAACGCAAGGAGATGCAAGACTGCTTCGCACGCTCTCGTACATACGCATATTCCTTATTCAGCACTGTCACGTATCCATTTTCACGGATAGAGCAAGAGACTGCAGCAGAACAGCTAAGAGTACTAATCTGAGAGGTCCACATGTGGGCTAAATTCATGGCGATGAATGAAACTAGGTAGGGTAATCTCAATTCGTGGCCACAGATAAATTCACGACCACAATAACACAAGAAGACGCTCGACAAAACTGGTGTGAACCGACAAGATTGCTTTCTCTGCCCGGTGAGGACTGTTCATGACTAGGACCACAATCAGTCAAACCAAAATTACCAGTAACTTACCTAAGCTTTCTACCCTTCACATTTACAACTGAAGCCCTTGAGCAGTTCTACCAGTGCCCACAGAACTTCCTTCTATATATATATGGGGTGGGGGAAGAAGAGGGCTACAAGCTTGATCAAGCAGCCCTACAAGCTGGCTGTTCACTGACTTCATTTCCCACACTTGTTTCTAGCTGAAACTTGGCCCAGTCATCTTTAATGAAATGTAATTATGGCCCATTGTTAGTCTTCTAGCTGCTTAATTTAGATCATCAGCTTAATTTCGAGCAGAGATGTATGATTAGTAGCACCAAAAAAGGGTCAGGTGATGCCAGTTCCTTATTGCTATCTCATATTGCAGCACTGCGGTTTCCCAGCCTGCAGCTTGTCCCACAGACATAGCATCTGCCTCGGCGATTGGTAATGCGCGGTGTAGTAGTCGTCTATGCATCCAAACTGACAGAACTTGACGCTGTGGACGTATACAACAGGTTTGGATTTGTTGAAACGCTCCACCCACATCCCCATGCTCACATCTTCCATTTTGAAAAGCTGCACAGCAAGCAAAAGCGGATTAGATCCCTATCAGCATTTATATTCAGGTTATCTTCTTCTGAACCCCAGTTCAAGTTATCTTGTGCTACGAAATCTACAGAAGGGGTTTTCTATTGACATATCTAGGAACGCTCGACGAGGAGCTCAGAGATGATCTAATAAGGTTCCAAATTATTTAGGAAGTATGCAAATTGTTGACTCCAAAATTTCCATAAAATGCAGGCCAGAAGCAATGATCTGATCTTACCCTTAATTTATCATTTTTGAACTCCGATACAATGGAATCTGCGATGTCAGAAGATATAACATATCCAGGACCATTTGCATATGTTGGATAAACCTCTTCTGGCCACTCCTGCAAATTACAATAGATAGGCAAAGATAAGGAATATGTGCATTTCAAAGGGACTTGCAAATATAAGCTTGGTTGGAACATAAAGTGCAAAAGCATACAAGACATATCCAGTGCTGTAGTACATCAATTATTTCCACTTTGAATTTCTGACAAACTGATTATACATAACCATGTGAAGCAGAGGAAAATAGATGCTCCTAGCTGTTCAAAGTCAGACTGATTGCATACAACAATATATGGCTCAAAAACTATGATAGGAGGCCCTAGGCAGCAATAGAACACTCCGAGAGTAAGCTGTCTATTGTTCCTACAGATTGAGTATAATTCTACAAAGCAAACCGTCCAGGTCAAATACCCACAGGAGTAAATAACTGCATCTTTCATAGCAACTTTGGCTCATACAAAGATTACATTGCTATCAATACATGATTCCATTTTCAGTATATTACAAGAGAAAGGCTCAAGTTAAGAGAACATTACATGATAATCATATTGCACTACTACATTTTCGTTAAGTGGGGAACTAGATCAATCAAATGGTGGTAATGCATGCATATCTCAGTAGTAAAATAGAAATCAATATGTAATAAAATAGTTCCTTAATTTAACTGTGAAACAATGTCTTGAAACAGCTTTGCATGTTGTATGCAGTGATAAATGATGTATTCACAAGATTCAAGGCTAAACTTACTCAGTACATGTGAAACATAAACTTATTATACTGGACCAAAAGCCAGGAACATGGAGGCATTAGTATGAAAAAGGTTGACAATGACAACTTTACATGTCCCACATAAATCACATGATTTAGCATATTTAACCTGTCAGCTAGTGAAACAGGTAATGAAGCAGTAACAGGCAAACATCAGATCATATAGCATTAGGATGTTCAGTGTTGCTGCATTGCATAACTATCAGCAAATGTTCTTTATTAGATTTCATTAGATATAGATACAAAATTTTAGATATTATAAAAATAATCGTATTGTAGAATACAGAAAACACAAGATGCAGCAGAAACTGCTGTATAGAGATGAGTAGCATGTAAATGAAAACAGGGCAGCATCTCATTCAACTCAATTAGCAATGAACCCATCTAAGGGGAATGAGTATGAGAGCTCATGTTTTTAAATAAACAGACAGACTAAATAACTTCACGACCATTTGCCACAGCAATGTAATGAAGCACCAACTTCAATCAAATGAAAGCAAAAGACAAGTGAAGACATTAAAGAATCAACTATTGAAGTTTACCTCATAAGTAACAGCCCATTTCCCAGTGCGCAATGGATTATGGCGATAATTCATGTTCCCTATATAAAGACTTTTACCGCTTGATATCTTCTTAACTTCAGCCATTACTGATTGAATTCTGACAAAATTATCATCGTCACACTTCATTATATATCTTGCAGAGACAGCACGGACCTACGAGAGAGAAAGGGTTCATCATGGTGGGAAACAGCCAATGCTCAATATAACGACGCCAGGTAACAAATTTCGAACATAGGTACTACCAATTACACATACCCCATATTCGCATATGGCAACAGTCTTTAGAACAACCAGATCATAGCTATCCATGAATGGCACAATAACAATGTCCCCAAAAAATTCTGCCTCCTTTTTCAACTCCATGTTTACTTCATTTCTGCCATGCTGCGGAGAAGAAAATCCATCAGCTAAATACCATAGATAGAAGTGAACAGCTAAGATTTATTAGTAGGACATCAGCATTGGTCTACAAAATTTACCAGCGCAACAAAAAATCGGGCCACGATGTTCGAGGACTTGTGGGCAGCGGACATCCATGTCTTCCGCACAGCCATACGCTCAGCAAAATGGTTCCCTGCTGACAGGATGCCAATGAAAATCTCAACTGGCTCGTCTGGTAGGGGAGGGGCTTGCCAGATTGGTGACATCTCAAGGTGTTTCTGCGGCGCAAAGCTGGGATGTGTAGTGGGTAAAGTCCCCGCAAACACTGATTGCACATCAAGGTCCCCATTCAATGATAAGCCAGTGGCATCCTCAAGCACAAACCCCTGCAAACACCACCAGCGACAAAATGTAACCACGCATGGTGTCGAACTTAAACAACAGTGCGCCACCATTGGCATCCGTCATGGTTCCCATCTCTTCATGAGCACAAAAGAGGCACTTACAATTCGGTACGGGAATGATGTCACGTGGCGCCCATCAACATTGACATGATAACCCTCCAATCCAGCAGTGAGAGTGAGAACAAACATGCGGTCCTCCACGAATGGGTACGGCCAATCAACAGAAACCTTCTTGGTCCGGCCAATGAGCCGGTTGAGCCACCATGAGGTCTTGGACTCCTTGGACCCTTCGTCTTGAATCCACTTCTCGCACTTGGCCATCCCATCCACTGAATAACAAGCAATTCAATCGATTTCATCTTGGGTTCAGCCAAAACAATCGGGGACAGGACAGGTAAATCCTAATCAGAGAACAAAAAACAGGGTGTGTTACCAGTCTCCTCGTCGGCGCGGGACATCCATCCCTCGCACCGAATGGGAGTGCCCCACTGCATGCGGTAGCAGGTGTTCTGCTCGATGGCGGGCTTGCCGCTCCAGTCGCCGCGGAGGCGGGGGTTGAAGTGGAGGATCCTGGGCGGGTCCTCGCCGTCGACGGTCTTGAGCCCCTGCAGCTCCATCATGAACTGCGAGACCATGATGGGCTCGTCCCCCTCCCTGAGCAGGATGATCTTGGGGTCCCGCTCGGGGTGCGCGGCGCGCGGGGTGGCGGCGACGGTGATGTAGGACCCAGCGTGAGCCCGCAGGGCAGCTCCACGGCCCGGCCCCTCGCCCGGAACTCCTCCCCCGTGAGCACGATCGAGTGCGGGCACCTGGTGCTCCCTTGTTCCTCCTCCTCCTCGGAGGAGGAGTCGAGCGGGGGCGCCTCCTCGAGGTCGGCGAAGACGCGGGCGCCCGCGGCGGCGGCCTCGGCGGCGACCCGGCGGAGCGAGCCGCCGGCGCGGGAGGAGTTGAGGCGGGCGAGGTCGAGCCCGGAGACGGTCCCGGAGGAGGCTGCCGCCTCCAGGGTCTCCCGCTGCGCGCGCTTCGAGGGCCGCACCGGCGCGCCCCGCCCGCCGTCCCCGTCGTCGAGGTGCAGCGCGCCTCCCGCGGAGCCGGGCAGGGTGGCGCGCGGGGCCAGGGGCGGTGGGGACCAGAGGAGCAGCGCGAAGAGCGCGTAGGCGAGGAAGAAGAGCGCCGCGAGCCCCTGGAGCGCGCGGCGGCGGGAAAACCCCGGCCGCAGCCGCCCCCACCAGCGGCCTCCGCATTGCGACGGCCGGCGCGAGCCCTAACCCTAGGGGCCGCCCGGGCGCGCGAAGGAGAGGGCGAGCCGGAGGAGGCGCGGCGCAGGGAAAGGGAACGAACGGGAAAGCCGAGGCCGCCAGGGGAGGGGAAGAAAGCCGGACGTGTGTGCGTTATTCTTTCTGGATGATCGACGGTTTTCGTTCGTTGGAACCGATGTGGCCACGTTTATTTTATTATTATTACGGTTAATTCTCCTCTCTGGAAAGCGGCGTGTGCCGGCGCTGGGCGAAGCAACCCGTGCGGGTGGGGCGCCATGTTGACCGATGCCAGCTGAGTCGGGCGTTGAAAATTCGGTGCTGAAAATCCAAACAGAATGGTGAGAGAACGGCCTCGTGATATGCTCCGTTACAGGTTTGATCCGGCCGTTCGTTCATATTCTTGCGTCTTTTTCGTACAAACAGGAAATTTCTTGTTGCCCAGATAGTTGTGCACGTATGTGAGAAAAGTATACGTCAACCCGCGAAAAGAAAGTACTGACGCCAAGATAGTTGTACACTTGCACTTTTTTTTTCTTATTTCTTGCAAAGTACACTTGCGGCCTGCAAGCAGGCTGTCCCTTCGGTTGTGCTCTGGCACATTACATTTTCGAAGTCTGGACATATCACAACTCAAATCCTTTAGGATGATAGTTTTTTCTTGCAGATCATCGCAAAACATTATTTAATAATAGCATGTACGTGGATACCAAATTTAACTTCGGGTGTTCAAATTCCAACTAACACAAACGTAACAATTCAAAACTGAAGATGGTCCATGCCTCCACGCCAATATATAGGAGCACAAATTGGCCGTTGTAGCGGATTCGGATTCGCTGACTTTGTAAAGGACAAAGTCAGGTGACTTTTGTGCCACTGACACGTGGGGCCCACTATGTGTGGGGTCCAGACGTAAGGGACTCAAAGCCAGCCAAAGGCAACGGTGGCAAAGTCAGCTAATCTCAATCCCATTGTAGCAGGTCGTAACAATATCTCAAAAGGGTTAGGAAATTACAAAATAATAAAGGCAATTACAATGCGACCATATGATTTGTCATGGCTTGGAAGCGAGATATAATGGCATCATCCTTCACTTTCAAAGAAATATATCCCTCAGTAAATGATCCACAATATGTTTTGTAGCTTGTTCGTCACAAAAATTATTGAAGAAAATACTCTTTCAACACTAGAAGTTGCTATCGGTAGGATTAGAATAAGTTGAGGAGTTTGTAAACATTGTTATGGGTCATATTCTTGGTTGTTTCACAAGAAGAACAGATGGCTGAACTATATTTAAAAACCTCCCTTCTCTACACATATCGACAATGAAAAGAGTAAGTTGATATGGAAGTTGCATCAACTCTTTCTCTCCCAAGTGTTAAGCCCTCCTCTTTGCTCATTATGGGTTAAAGAAATACCACAATTTATACAAGTAATACATATATCGGAAATACACATTGCCTCCCGAACTCATATGCTCCTGGCTAAATAAATAAATTGAAAAAACAGTAAAATATATCAAAACATTCTGAAAAAATTGGGATAAACATATACAAGTTATATACACACGTGCCAAATTTTGTGCTGAAAGGACATTTTTAGTGCTCGGTGAAAAAAAACAATGGTCAAAATAAGATTTAGAAAATAAGTTTTTAAAGCACTGATTTTATTTTTTTCGCACGGAGCACCACACATGTTATTTCATCATGGAACTTGGCACATATGTAAAACACTTGTATATGTTCGTCACTTAATTAATTAGAATTGTTGAAAAAATTACTATTTTTTTATTCAACCAGAAACATATGAGCTCAAGAGCCAAAACGCTCCTCTATACATATATGCATTGTACTATATATAAAAAATGCTAAAACAATTGAGTTGTCTGCGTTCTTAGCCAACTGCCCACCTGGGCTAGACATATCATCCAACTTGCCCCTATCGTCCACCACCACGCTATAGGTATCCTTCTTTGTGACAAGGTTGCATGAACTCTATGAACCACCGTCACGTGAGCTACAAACCACTACCTGTCAGACAACAAATACTCTCACGTACCACCACTATAGTGCAAACACTGACATGTGGGTCCCACATCATGCGGGCTCGCACGTCAACGCCCCAACTGCAGGGTGCAGTAAGTTAGAGGACCCCCTTCATACCCCGTCACCCTAAAGATAAGAAAATGCATGAGTGTATGCACACACAAAAAAAAAGTTGTGAGTTGAACCGAAATAATGGAATAGAAGCGTAGCTCAATTGGACCAACCCACACAGATTCAAGTACTCCCTCCATCCATAAAAGATGTGCAGATACCTGTAAATTTAGCCAAAGTTGAGACATCCTTTTATGAACGGACGGAGGGAGTAATCAACTTGGTATGGATGATTACATATACCTATAAGTGTCTTAGATTTGCACAAAAGTGAATGTATTTAGATTTAAAACATGTCTAGATACATCCATTTTTTGTCAAATCTAAAACACTTATTTTGAGACAGAGTGAGTATATTCCAACATTATGTCGGCGATATTCTAAATGGATCACTATTTGCGAGCGTTTACATCCTGTGGTCTTCCCGTACTGCCGGCGACGGTCAAAATTGAGTCAACCAGGAGCCACGACCGGGGTCCATGGAGTTCAGACTTGTCACCGAAGCGTGGTGGTCGCATACTTGCATTGGATCATGGGAAGGTGATGAGCACTGAAACGCTGAAAGAAAGTGAGTACGGACCGTGGCCGCGGCGTGCCGGTGCCGAACGCCAGGTGCCGCGCCACGTTGCCGAAGTATGGTTCACCGACCAGGTGAAGTAGGTGTACGCGTCGACGAACAGGTACGAATCGGTGCGCTCGAGGAAGGCGAGGAGCGGGCGCACGGCGACGTCGACGATCTCCGGCAAAGTTATGATCTCCAGGCAGAACACCCCCACGGAGGGCGGGAACACGTTCTGGCCGACGAGAGCGTCCATCCCGAGCATGGTGCTGACCTTGACGCGGCGCAGACCGTGTCGTCGGAGCGCGCGGCGGAGGTTAACCATGGCGGGGACGAGCCGGGACTAACAGGATTTGGTGGTGGGGTCGGAGAGCACCTCGTTGCCGACGAACAGGTAGCGGAAGCGGCGGTTACGGCGGAAGGGCAGGAGTGTGGAGGCGACCCACACGTCGGCAGCGCGCTGGGAGGCAGCGAGGGAGACAAGGAGCTCGTTGGGGACGCCTGGGGCGAAGCCGAGGCCGGAGGACTCGGCCGCGGCAAGGAGGGTGGCGTTGGAGTCGTAGAACCTGACAGCGGCGGCAACTGCATATTGCTGTTTGTCGGGTTTAGATGGGCCGCCGTGGAACCAGGTGGGATTAAGTGAACAAAAATCGTACACCCCCTTAATCTAACGGGCACTAGCGGCATGCCCACGGGCAGCCGTGGACGTACCCAATTACAGGGCTGAGTACGGTGCATCGGTCGGTGCCCGACTCCTGAAGGTTGTGGTGTCCAACGGGGCCGGCGCTGTCGCCGCTTTTCTCTTTCACCGGAATTAGCAACAGAGTCGCGTCTATCTGCGGGAAAAAATACGTCTAGAAAAAAGCGACAGAGTGTCCTCCTCCACTCCACACCAGTTGTTACCCACTGTTTTGCCAGCGCCAATATCTATGTGCTTGGTTTCTTTTTGTATTCTCTCAAAACTTAGAAATACGTTTAAAAAGGTAGGTTTCGATATACCCAGGTTCCATCCGTTCTAGGAAATCTTTGTATATGGCTGATTGATTGTGCTTCAGATAAATAAAATCTTGTTAAAACTCGGCAGGTCCGATTCCGATGTTTAAACTCGGCAGGAACGAAATGGAGATTCTCTCCTTGTGTTGGCGATGCGGGTAATCCTTGTGTTCAACTCATGTCTACAACACCATAATGTCCAGCTGCGACGACATATGCTTGTGGGTTGACTTCATGGCCAAGATCCTCCCATAGAGCGCAATACATGTGCTTCGTCTCGCTAACTACCATAACAAACCTTGTACTGTATGATTTATATCATCCTAACTAAACTCGACACCATAGATTAGATTGTTTTTTCCTACATGTGTGGTACACGCTACTAATCTACGTGGACTCCAACAAATTTAATCTTATTGTTTTTTAGATATTTAATACTACCTCTGATCCGTTTTGAGTGTCGCATGGAGAGAACTAGCGAGATACAAATGCCTAATATAACTTGCGACATTTAATTAGGATCGGATGCGACATTTAATTAGGATCGGAGGAACTAGTATATTTAATGTATGGTGTTGAGTATAAAATTATTAACCAGATTTACGTAATTGTATCCATCGAATTTTATTTCAGAAACTTTCATGAGAACTTGTTTACAGCAGATGGTGCCAAGTGCATTTCATCCGAGAATATCAAATCATCAAATTGTATTTATATAAAAAAATAGTACAATCAATTATAACTTTGATTACTCGGTAATTAGTATTAGTCATTTTGTTTTAATACCAAGTAGAGAGTATATACATGTTGTGAACTTATATCGAATTCATAAAAACTCGCGAGACACATTTGACCATGAAAAAGACCCAATAAATAATTTTCCTAATAATTATATTTATGCTCTAGAAGTTCCTACATGTATATATATTTAGCTACTCATATACTAACATATTTATTAATATATTTTAGAACATAATAATTTTGAGATCTCTACCATAAACATGTATAATGATATATAGTTTATGTAACTATAATTATATAAAGGAAATATTGTTATGAAATAATTTTTGAATATAGTACAATACAAGTATATTTTTCATTGATATATGTACATTACAAATTTTTACAAACAAAACTTAACTGATATATATATAAGAACTTTACTGTATGATTAAGTATGCCAAATAAGTAATAGAAAATTATACTTGATAAGAGAGTAGCATTCTACAAAATAGTTTGAAGTATAAAAGTTTAGTATAAAATATATTTAGTTCAGAGCAGCGGGTCCTAATTATGATTGGACTGTGGCCCGGCCCGGGCAGAGCCCGACTCGGTCACCCCTTGCCGTGGACGAAAAGATAAAGGAAGATGGGGATACTTTGTCCGATTGTTGAACGGGTGACATAGAGCTCTCTATTTAACGAGAAACCTAGGGTAGACAACAGCGAGGCTCCGCGCGTTAATAGGACGATTTCCATTAACCTAGGGTAGAATCCAAATAAACCCCACACTGCTATTAACCAAGCAAGGACTAAGAATCTGAATTTACATCCACCAAAATAAATTTCGCTACGAAAGACTATCTCACTATGGACGAAGTAAAAAAATACATAACCCATTTTGTGGATTACAAATATAGGTGAAAACATCAAAAGCAACTTGTCAAGATCAAATCCAAGGGACACCTAGCGTGAGGGAGGGGAGCGGATCAGGTCGAAGAAGTGCAATGGACGAAACAAAAATCACTACAACTTCGTGGACTACCAAATCAAGGTGATTTTTTTTTCAAAAACCATCGTTAGATCCAATCCATTCGAGGAACCTAGGGTTAGAGGTAGATCGTATCAAAAGGGGTAGACGAAACCAACGATGGGATTGAATGTACCTTCTTTGTGGGTGGGCAGGGCCCAATCGCGATGAACAAAACCTGCAAAGAAACCAAAACATCACCACGCGAGATCGAGACCAATCAAAAGGCATGCCTGATTTACGCCTGATTCGGTTGGACGCACATCCGTGATAAAAAATCACTGATCATATGGAGGGGACGCACGTCCGTGAAAAAAGGAATTGCGTGTAGTCTGTTTTAAAACACCAAAAAAATCACGTACAAACATGATTTAGGAGTTCTAAGAAAAATAAACAAACAAAAGCCACTAAATCAAATATAGCGATTTGTGTTTCCGTGTGATTTCTTTTAGCCATATAATTTTGCACATCATAGTTTTAACGGTTAATATATGAAACATTTCATATTACTTATATGCGAACCTCCCTTACGAATTACCAGAACCCGGCACCGGCTTGAGATTTCCTTGTGTCCTTTTCGAACTCTTGAATGATTTAAATTTGAATTGTTGTAATAACTTATTATACATTTTCTATTTTTGGATTCTAATTGAACTTTGCAATGAAGTTGAATTTATTCACAAAAATGATAAAAAAAAAATTGGGGTGTTAGTTTGGGGTGTGCCGCTGTGTGCGGCACCCCAATTACCCAATTGGACTCAATTGGGGTGCCGGTCACAAATTTAGGGGTGCCGCTCGAGATGCTCTTAGCTTCGTTGTAAGTGCACAAGAAGAAGATCATCCGTGCACGGTGGACGATTTGGTACTGCATTTGCGTCGTCCGTGACTCGTCACATCGACATGCAGTAGGCGCTACTAGAACCTCTCATATAGTAGTCGCTGGAAGTCGTTGAGAATCGCAGCATCCGTGCACATGTGGACGCGCACGCCGCCGTCCCCCTTCCCGCCGTCCATCAGGTACACGAACCCGGCGCGCTCCGACTCGGCGCGCAGCATCGCCAGCGGCTTCCCCCACCCAAAGTCCGCGTCGTACACGGGCATGCCCAGCCAGCTGATCACCCTCATCTCGGTCTCCGGCATGGACCCGGCCGGCGCCGGCCCGTCTGTCTCCGGGAGGGTCAGCTCGAAGTAGTCGATCGCCGAGCGCACCAGCTCGTCGTCCATCCGGCGCACGGCGCCTGCGATACGGCCGGCCACGGATGGGAGATCCCCCGAGGAGGCAACGTCCCGCACCGTGCCGGCGGCTCCCAGCCAGATGATCCCGTTGCCGAAGTAGCCGGCCGGGAGCGGCGGCCTCAGGCCGCGACGGACGCTGGCCGGGAAGGTGAGGCGCGTCATGGCGTCCGGCGGCAGCCGGCGGGCGAAGCACACGCACCGCCACACGTGGGCGCTCAATGCGCAGAACGTGCTCACGCGGACGCTGTGCCCTGGCCCGGCGCAGGCGCGCTTGAGAGCTGCGACCTGGTCCTTGGAGACGTCGAACGTCTCGCTGACTACGGCCCCCGATGGCTCGCGTAGGTTCAGCTTGGGGCAGAAGACTGAGAGGGCGTCCGGGTGGACGAAGGGCGGGGAGCGCGCGCGGAGGAGGGTGCGGTCGTGGACCGGAAGCTCTATCGCTGCTGCCGCCGCCGGGTCCCTGGAGAAGGCAGACCACGTTTGGAAGAAGTGGAACGCGCTGATGGCGTCGGCGGCCACGTGGTGCAGCGCCGTTCCCAGCGCCACCCCGCCGCACTTCAAGAAGGTCACCTGGACGGCCCACATGACGGCGTCCTCGACGCGGGGAACAAAGAGCCTCTTCAGCTCCGGCGACGGCCTGAAGCCGCTGAAGTCGTCCACAGTCAGGCCCGATCGAGCGACGACGAAGAGCGCGCCCTGGCCGGCGCAGTCGATCTCCGCCCGGCCGTGGACGCCCACGCCGAGACGGCCGGCCAGCGGGTAGAAGGCCACCAGAGCCCTGGCCATCGCCTCCTTCAGCCTGGCCACGTCGAAGACGGCGGCGCCGGAGTCGGAGCGGTAGAAGTAGACGGTGGGTGTGTGGCCTCGGTTGGCCAGCACGAGGTCGAGCGGGGAGAGCCAGAGGCCTCGCCTGGGCGTCTCCTCGCTGGGTGTCACCATGCACGACTCCACCAACTTCACCTCCTCCACACCACCCGCTTTCCTCTTCTTCCTCTTTGATAGCACCGCGCCCATTTTCCTTCAGCTGCTGATTGAGCTAAGGTCGAATGAAGTGTAGTGCTCTTGCAGGTAAGCAGGTTGCAGCTCTGGCGCGCGCTTCCTCCCTTTTACACTCCAAGTTCTATGCCTCGCGAACGGATTCATGGGAAGCACGGGGCAGATGCTATACTGCACAGAACAACGAATAGACATACTTTCAAATATCGGGCTTCCAATCCTGAAGTTCCAGTGAGGAGAATCAGATGCTCGAATGTCGAATCGAATGCCAGCGAGGTGTAAAGAATAGGGTGTCCTCGGCAACTGCAACAATATGGGGTACATTGATATTCCTTGTATTGCAGATGCTGCTATGACACGCATTGCAGATGCAGATGCTCGAATCGTTTGCTCTTGTTCATGATAGACTAGTTGTTTGTTTCGTCCAGTCGATGATAATAACTGTTTTTAGATCATCAGGGAGGCCGGTGACCTCCCCGGCCGGCTCCATTACTTGGAACGAAACCACGAGTTCAGAACAGCACGAGTACAGAAAAATAACTCTAGCCAGGAGCTGATGAAACGCCCAATCTGTGCGATCTCTGATTTATCCATCGCCGCCAAGGCGGAGAGAGTCTGCCGGGAAGGTTGAGGAGGCGCCGTCGTAATCACTCGTCAAGCCCAGCTAAGTAGTATCAGAATTTGCAGAATTCAGAAACGAACTGGATCGACTTGACCTCTGTCTCTGTCTGTACCAAGTCCCAACACTTACCGGAAATTGCGACTCCGAATTCATATCCAACCCGGTTCCTGTTTTTCCTACATAAATCGATGATCGACTCCCAGCGGGATCGAGTCAACAAAGAAGCAGCAGTAGTACGTATCGATCTCAGGCGAAGATGGATCTGGAGCAATTTTCCTGGGTGGAAAGACACATCGACGACGAGGGGGAGCCTTTGGCGGACGAACACGAGGATACGCCGAGGCCGAGCGAGTATGAAGAGGACGAGGAGGATTTCGGATACGAGAACGAATCGAATGACGAATACGCCCTCCATCCCGCCTCCCTGCGCCCGCCCTCTCACGCGCACGAGGACAGCGGCGGCGATCCGTGGCGCGGCGGCCCCGTGCTCCTCGAGCTCGAGGCCTACTTCTCCGAACACCGCAACGCCACCACCGCGTCCTGCGAGATGATGGGCGGCAAGGGGATCATCCACGTCACCTTCTGCACCGCCGCCCCGCCGCTCGTGTCCCATTACTGCGTCCACTATGCCGGCGGCCTGAAGCTCTCGCATTTCGCGATCGAGCCCGAGATCGTCGCCTCCGAGGGCGGCCTCGCCCTCCTCCGCGTCCCGATTGGTGATAGCGACCTCAGCTCGGACCCCGAGATCAACGAGTACTTCGTCTACCACGCCGGCGCCATCCCATCCCTCACGCAGCTCCCGCACTCCGGACCCTACGACTGCCTCCGCAACAGCGACACCTGCATCCTGCGCTCCTGCCGCCACCGTGGCCATCATGGCGCCAGCAACTACCACGACTGCAGCCACTGTGGCTTCACCATCGCCTCGCTCAGTCCAGGGCCCACGCACCAAATCTACCAACTCATTCTGTTTGGCTCTGACACCATGGCCTGGAGCTGCGAGACCATCCTGACGGACGAGGAGACCGCGGCCTCTCACCGTTGCACCAGCAATACGATCACCATCGGGGGGAAGCGTGGCACGGTGGCCTGGGTCGATCTCTGGCGGGGCACGCTCTTCTGCAACGTGTTCGCCGCCCGCGGACACCGCGCGCTTCGCTATGTCCCGCTGCCGCCGTCTCTCTGGGTGAACGCGCGTGTCCGGCTTTCTCTCGCGGAGAACGAGCCAGGCTTCAGGACGGGCACGCCGAGGGTTTCGCGAGACATCGCCGTAGTCAACGGTTTCATCAAGTGCGTCGACCTGCAGGTCCGGGACGTAGATGGATGGTCCGCTCAACTATGGAGCATGAGGATCACCGACTCGCTGTCTGAGCCATGGTGGCTCGACTATATGAGCTCGATTCCACCGAGCTGTGTGATTCTCTGCCTGAGCTGAAGGTCGATGCGGGTATGGCGCAGCCGACACTGCAGACACTACACATAGGCCAGCCCACCCTAAGCCTGGAAGACGACGACATTGTCTACTTCCTCACCAAGATCGATCACCGGGACGAGGACCGCAACGGATGGGTGCTCGCTGTTGACACAGCAAAGAAAACGATACGGGGTGTGGCTGAATTCGGCTGTGAAAGAACTCTTGGTTTAGGACTGGTTTACGTTGCAAGTAGGATATCTGAATATCTCCAAGCCGCTCCAGGTGGTTAATGATTTTTGCCACTCATTAATTATGTGGCTACTTTGTGTCTTCCGAAGTTGAGCAAAAGGATATTCAAATTGATCACGGTGCAATTGAATTTCGATTAGTCATTGGTCCGTGTTTTTTTTACTCGTGTCTTAACTGAATTATGTTAGTAAAGTATCTTGTTTTACAAACTCAGTTGTCTTAACGGAACTATTTGCTTGTCCTGCCGTGCGACCTCTGCCGTTCTCCCACTACAAAAAATGTGTTGATTTGCGACACTGAATCCTTGTCACTATTCGCCATTTCTACATGTAACAATTTCTTACGGTATTTTATTATTATTATTATCCAGCAGTTTCTCTTATATACTGGCCAACTCTTTTTTTTTTGAGAACACAGTACAACACAGACGCTCACAAATACGCACGTACACTCACCCCTATGAACGCACACACGCACACCCTACCCCTATGAGCACCTCTGAAGGACCGAGCCGGCAAATCTTGAGGTTGACGAAGTCACCACAGGCGCCTCGCTGTTGACGGGCACGCCACCTACCACTGAAAGAATAGCGCCGGATAAACCTGGAATAAATCCAGGTAAATGCAAACGCCCATGCCAAGTCTAGGACTTGAACCTGGGTGGGCTGGTTCCACCACAGGGAACCCAACCATCAGAGCCAAGCTCCGTCTGCATATACTGGCCAACTCTTTTCTTCTATATCAATGAAAAGGCACATATTTACCTTGTTTCAAAAACAATTTCTTACGGTATTTTGTTTACAAGATTCCATGACGGAAATTGTCTTGGTAACATTAATCAAGTCTATCTTGAAGCCGTTTTTGCACTATGCAACCCCAAATAAGTTTTAAAATGGGTCATTTAGGACAAGTTATACCATGAAGATCACCGATTCGCTGTCAGAGCCTTGGTACCTGGACTCCAGGGTCGATTCCTCTGAAATCTCAGGTTTGCTGCCGGAGCTGCGGGTTAATGCGGGTGCGGCGCAGCCGACATTGCAGCAACTCCACGTCAGTGAGCCCACACCGTGGCATTGCCGCACTGCAAGACAAATGCATTGTCTACCTCCTCGCCAAGATCCAATATAGAGACCAGTACCGCAATTTTTAACACTATGTCAGTGGTCAAATTCGTCATGGGATTTTTTTTTACACTGCATGTCAGTGGTGTGTAATGGTCAGTTGGTCACCATCCTGTTTTTTTTTTCCTGAGGTCAATCATCCTATTGCTCGGAGATCCCAAAGTGGGTTATCAACCTACGGGCCCGGTTGGGTCGTCGTTCTGGGCCCAAAAACGCCTTAGGTTCGCTGTCTCTTTTTTCGCCCGGGGAGCCTGGCGGCGGCGACGCGGGCCACCGGAGTTCGTTCTGTGGCAAGCTGCCGTATGCCACCGCCGCAACTCCTGCTGGATGGAGACGCCCGCCAGCACATCCTGCTTTACGGCCGCCAGACCGAGCTCCCCCGCCGATGAGCTCTATCCCGTGACCACATCTTTGGCTGCCGGGACCGGGAGCCCTCCCTGTACCTGAACGGGCCGCTCTGCCCCGCGGCTGGTGTCCAGCTCCCCCGCGCGCGTGCACGGGAAGCGGAGAGAGCGGCGGCATGCGGTGGCGGGAAGCGCGGGCACTAAGCGGTGTGACTGCGGCGGTCATGGCGGAGTGGCTGGGGAGCAGCGGCAATGTCGGAGTGACCGAGGAGCGGCACTCAAGGTAAGGATTTTCACAGAAGTCTTCTGGATCCTCCTCCCAGCTTCTTCCGGAATAACCACCTACCGATTTGTTTGCCCATTTCAATTACTGCACAACCTGTTTGCTAATTACTATCCACATTGACTTCTGTTAAAAGTTAAGGTCTTCAGCAATGTATGTGGTGCTAAATATACACTTGGGAGTTCACACGTACTAATCATCTGGGAGTGATGGGTTATCCTTCCCATTGTTCAGGAATTCGTTAACGGGTAACGGCTCGCTCGGCCACGGAATAACGAATAATCGGCCTATTCGCCAGTTAATCGGCCGATTAATCGGGTAATCGGCATTTATCGGCTATTCAGTAACCCACTGAATAGCGATTACTCGGCCAGTTAATCGGTGATTCGGCCGAATTTTAGAACAATGATCCTTCCTCAACATCAGTCTTTTCTGAAGAAATTATATGACAATAGAAAGACAATTAATATTTTTCAGATTGTGTGTTTCGGGTTTTGCTTGATATCAGAATGAAGGTCAACGAAGGATGAGATGATCTTGTGTAACTGGTGACATGGTTGCACAAGTCTTCAGTTAGTAATTCCAACCTGTAAAATAATATGCCCGAAAGTGAAATACTGAAATATGCATGGTTTGGGTAAATTAGAAGATCATAGCAACCTGTATGTACTTTTGAATCTAGATACTTGTTTTTCTCTTATCCGAGAGAAGTTTAGAAGCGGCTATAAAGACATCGATATATTCGATTCACACAGATTGTAGTCCCCGGATTAGATATCTAGTGATTATAAAGAGACTCGTTTATATTACATGAAAATCATACTTCTTTACATGCTTCCTTACCTTAATTGAGCATTAGAATTATTTTATTTCAGGGAATGCACAGACTATAAAATCAATTAACATGTAATGTGGTACATCTTAATGGGATCCTACAAATAGATTGAAGACTGCAATTATGTTTGACAAAGGTATCCCGCAGCTTATAGCATATCACACACTAGCTCCAAAACTAATTAAGTAAATATGGCTCTTGCATCAATCGATGCTGAAGCCCGGGGTTACTCTCTCCTTTAGAAGAAAAGAAATGTGAGAGCAAAGAAAAAATTAAGTAAATATGTATTACACGAAACTGATTGACTAATAAAACGAACAGAACATCTCAGCGGGTTTATGAAGCTGAATTGTACTTTATCAGTTAATATATATGTGAATTGCGTACGTTGGTCTCCAAGGGATTGTCAAAACTAATTGAACCAACTAGTAGGGCACTGTCTAGGCTACAGGAGGAGTAAGCATAGTAGCTAGTACAAACAAACAATTGTTATACGATGGCTAGTAATCTTGAAAGCGATAATTAATTAAGTACTTAGTTTTGTAGGTAAAAGGGATATGAGGCAAGCTAAAAGTGTGTCAAGAAGAAAGAGAAATTACTACTTGGCATCTGACCAGATGAACATGTCTGCGAGGTATATGTACCTTTACTCTACACAGGCATGAATCTTAAGCCCAGCTGGCTGGGCCTCGCCTGCAAAACAGGCAAAGTTAAGGATATATATGGATTATGTAGAGGGATCTCAAGACTACAGTAGCTAGGTGTAGCTGGCATGAACAAAACATGAATGAATGTGATGATGAGAAGGGTTTCCCAACCAATCTTTCTCATGTTATCCACATATTCATTATGTCATGAACCTTGTATATCTTAACCCAATCTTTCCTTGGTTTACTTGCCAACAAACTAGCCATTATAATGATAGCTAATGGTACACAACCACATTTATCTAATTTTTTCTCAAATACCTCAACTTGGTGATAATAATGAAATTTGCTTTTACCACCAAATAATCTTCTATACAATAATTCTATAGACTTGTTGGGAGAAAGTGGTTTTATCTTGTAAATATCACTAGCCTTTGTGGCGACTTAAAAAATCCGAGCGGTTGTCATAATACTACTTCCACAATCTCTATCCTTGAAAGCGCATATGATTATTCCCCATGTTTTTCTGTCTCATATATCATCAATGACGATGAAATACCTATCCATATGGAAACACAAGAGCCAAGGATTCAGAATTAGTAAAACAATTGATTGTCTATAGAAAAAAGAAGCATGACAACCATGCCAGTGAGGAATCTGAACACGTCATTACTCGATATACATATGGGGCTTTAGGAGATAATAAAGATATACACACAGAAAAGTTTAAGGAAATTAAAGCTGCTAGAGAAGGACATGCATTAAAAAAATCATTTAATTAGCCTAACGCAAATGATCAAAAGAACGCGAGGAAAATGGTCCAATTTTATTTGTTTTCTGCAGAACATAAATCCCACACATTATGGAAGGGTTTTATATAGGATGTCCCAAATCTAATGAAGTTCGAAAAATGCCGCACATTCCTTCATTAGGTTTAATTTCATATGTCGCGCTTAGATGGGGCACCCAGTTGATCAAATAAAGTGTCGATATAAAATAGATTTATCCCAACTTGTTTGGGAATAAAAGGCTTTGTTGTTGTATAAAAATAGATTTATCCATGTATTTATAAGAGTATTATTTATAAGTATCCGTGTTGCTGTTGAGGTATGTATCAAGTACATGAATTATGAACTGAAATATACTAGGGTGGATGGTGCATACCTCTTGTTCACGAGCAGTACTCTAAGTTTGTCGAGCTGCCTTTCATCTAGCATGGCCAAACTGAAACCCATATACTTTTTCTTGTAAGTTCAAGGAGAATATCCTTGAAAACTATCTTTGGGTCGGGATTACGGCCGACCACGACAAATGCTTTGCAAGCATATTTTGCGTGAAGCCTGTCATGCACCTCTTTTGCAATCCTCCATTCTATCCATTTTCGGATTTGGAGGATTGGGCAAGGGAACTCTTTTTTTTTCCTTCAAAAAAAGAGTTGTCTTGCACAGTCCTCCAATCCGAAAATGGATAGAATCTTAAGCTGGCTTTTGGACACAGCATCTCCATCTGTTAGCCTCTTGATTAGCTCATCCCTTACCTCCTTAGCACCAACAATATCTTGATTATCTTTGTATAGAGCCAGCAGGCGAGGGTCAACAGAACTACAGAAGTTGTGGCTGCTGGGTTAGCAACAATACTGTCAACCCTGTACCTTTCACGCCGGTCAGCCACCTCCTTCACTCGCACCTTGATGTCTTTGATCTCACCAGCGATCTGATGACGAGCCTTGCTTTTGGTGAGCAAGTACCCCATCTGCTTCATGAGCCTTTTGAGCTTGTGCGAGTTGGCATCAGGCTCAACGCCCTCAACTCGCACTAGAAAGCTGTCGGTGACATACTCCATGTCATAGGACAGATCCCTGACATCGTCGGCCCAGATCTTGAGCAGATCGTCGAGCTGGTCCCGCGGCATGTCCGCCACCTTGGTGAGGGCAGCATGCATGCTCCTCAGCTCTCCCTCCAGAAACTTGACATCCTCCTTGATGCCCTTCTGCAGGTTGTACTCCTTGAGGAGCTTGACCAGCTTGGGGAGCAGGGAGCCCATGGCGCCCGTTGCCAGATCCATGGATGCTTGCCGCTTGATTAATTTCTTTGTTGACTGGTTGTGGAGCACATGGTGGCTGCTGTAAGTGTGGGTGCTGCAGGATGCAGGGTTGCTATTTGTAGTTATGGCAAGATGGGTGATACATTTGTTTTGGCTTATACATTAAGCTGCCTGCCTCGTCGGTATAACCCGCACTGATATATTCAGCTATATAATCACACTGATCTAGGCATTGAATGCACATGGTATCACGCGATATGATTCCCTTTTGTCAATGCACTTGTAACCGTGCAGATCTGGACTAAACAGTTGGCTGTTTGTGCAAAAAAATTGCACAAATTGGGGAGACTTGACTTGGTTAGGCCTGAAAAGTTAGGAAAAATAACTTTGATCACACCATCACGAGCTGTCACATATTACACATTTGCAATATCAGACACTTCAGTAATTATTTAGCAAACAATTGGTACGTGTAAATTAGTTAAGCAGGTCAGTCTTGATCAACCACTAACTGTTACACCTAGCTCATCATCATTAAAATCGTCTAATCTTTCTGTCCATAGAACTGTACTAACAGTGCATGCATATGAGTACTCATAGAGCCAGTCTGGATCCATTACATAGAGATCCTTTGAGCTCATCTTGATCCAAGCAAGTGATCCATGTCATCCTTCGTCCTAATTCGCTTTAACCACCCCGTTAATAACTCTGTTCCTGATACTGTTCAGTTCCTGTTTAGTGCCTGACTCCCTAGATTTCGGAAGCAGGATAAAAGAGATTTGCGATTTTTTCGCCACTTTGGCTGCTGCTAACCCCGAATCCGACAAGACGATTGAATGTCTCTTGAAGGAAAAGGCTAGCAGGGATGACAGCAAGAGAGGTGGAAATCAAACAAGTGTGCAAATTGAGTGGCGCTACAGGAAAGGCGTCTGTGGTTGCTTGATGGATATCTCTCGGTGTTGGGTTGTCATCATGGATGTGCTCGTGTTCATTGCCTTTGTCGATGCGTTTTTCTCAAGTTATCACCAGTCTATGTGGGCGCTTTCCTTGTCAATGAGTTGTAGGAGTATCGTGTTGAGAGCGTCTGTTTGTCGGTTTATGTGGTCGTGTGATTGGGAGTAGTCCGCTTATCTCTTAGGGTCGTGGCTTGGTGTCTCTTGTGACCAAGTTTGTAACGTTTTTTGCCCAATTTTCCACAATTAATCAGGCAACTCTCTTAATTAGTGGATGAGTCTAATCTTTTGCTTCTATTTCAAAAAAAAAAGACTGATTACAGTTGGGATTGTTGTGGTTTTCTGGAATCTGGAGAATTTGTAGGGAAAAGCTTGTTTTCATAATAAACGGATCACTGATCCTTTTGCAATCATCCATCTGGTGGGCTATTGATCTCTTTGAACAGAGGTATCAACTGAAGATTTCAGATCTTGGTGAGGCCGGAGACCTGGCCTGCCTAGACTGGGCTGGATGATGCGATGAAACATGATTTCTGTCTCAGGGGGTGAAGCTTCTGTAGGTGATCGCTGATGCAAATGAAGCAAAGATGGAAATCATAGCTGGAGTAGCAGCTCTCCTGCCGAACAAACAACAGGACTGCTTTTTTAATCTTTTGCTCTGTTTTTTGGTCCACGAAACTCGAGGATGTTAAGCAAAGAATTCTGTATTACCCAGGATGGGGCTTTTGACTACTTTCTGTTTTTTATTTCTTACTCCTATTTCAAACTGGTGTAGAGTTTCTGATAGATTCCTCGTGAAAAGCATCCTCCTATGTGACTCTAAACCGAGAAATACCTTAGTGACAGCGCTTGCCTTTCGTACTGCAACCATGCATTCAAATTTTGTAGGATCCATTTAGTACGAAGAAATGAATCATCCAAATTAATTGCCTATGGTTGCTGTCCCACAATCGGATTTCATGCTATTTCCAATCCTATTGGATTCCACACTTCTCATAAGTAATACTAGGTATGACGTTAAAACTTCACCTAGACAGTGCTTTGTGTTAGGGAAATACGCAACTTGTATTTCCAGGGGGCAAAGCCCACAATATATAGTACATGTACAGGTGACAAATATGCAGGAAACCCCTTATACAACGGGGAAACTATGCAGGTATACATGGACACATAATATAACTCTAACACCCCCCCCCCCCTCAAACTCATGGTGGATCCACAACACTGAGTTTGAAGAGATAAAATCCATGATGCGCTCTAGTCTGGGCCTTCGTGAAGAAATCCGCCAACTGCAACTCGGAAGGCACATACTGAAGAGCAATAACCTGATCCTGCACACTAGCGCGTACAAAAGAAGCATCAACACCAATATGCTTGGTAAGCTCGTGCTTCACCGGATCACGCGCAATACTAATAGCACCTGTACTGTCCGACAAGAGGGTAGTAGGTGTTGTAACAGGAACACCAAAATCCTCTAATAGCCATCGTAACCAAGTCACCTCAGCTGTCAAAAGAGCCATAGCCCGCAACTCTGCCTCCGCACTCGAACGTGACACTGCAGTCTGTTTCTTCGTTTTCCAGGCAATGAGAGAACCACCAAGAAAAACACAGTAAGCAGAAAGTGAACGGCGATCCGAAGGATCACTAGCCCACGTAGCATCCGAATAGGCCTGGAGCTGTAACGAGCTGGAACGGGGAAAGAAGAGACGGTGTGACATCGTGCCACGAAGATATCGTAGAACACGAAGAAGGTGACTATAGTGAACAGAAGTGGGAGCAGAAACAAACTGACTCAGAATATGGACAGGATAGGAGATATCCGGACGAGTGACTGCAAGATAGACAAGACTCCCAACAAGATGACGATAACGCGTCGGATCAGATAAGGGATCACCATCAGAAGCACAAAGGTGAACATTGAGCTCCATAGGAGTCTCAACAATACGATCATCACTAAGAGCAGCACGAGCAAGAAGATCCTGGATATACTTTTCTTGAGAGACAAAGAAACCATCAGAGGTAGAAGAAACCTCAATCCCAAGAAAATAACGAAGAGGACCAAGATCAGACATAAGAAACTGCTCACTAAGACGTGCCTTGACAAAGGCAATATACTCGGGGTCGTCACCAGTGATGATCATATCATCAACATATAGAAGAAGAAGAGTCCGACCACGAGCAGACAGGTGAACAAACAACGCTGGATCATGAGCACTAGGAGAAAAACCAGCGGCAGTCACCACAGAGGCGAAGCGCTCAAACCAGGCGCGGGGGGCTTGCTTAAGGCCATAGAGAGAACGGCGAAGACGACAAACCATCTACACAGTCAGGTACATCTCGTTGGGTTCTGGATTCTGGAGCTTCCTTTCATATGTCTTCTGATTCTTCCGCTTTATCCTCTCTTCGCTCACTAGATTCTCGTATTAATGTTCTCACTGCCGATGGTACTCCTCTTTCGGTTGCTGGTCGTGGTAATCTTACCACTCCTACTTTCTCTATCCCTGACGTTTCTCATGTTCCTCGTCTTACCATGAATCTTTTTTCTGCTGCCCAGCTTACTGATTCTGGTTGTCGCGTCATTCTTGATGTTGATTCTTGTTCCGTTCAGGATCGCCGCACGCGTGCTCTGGTTGGGGCTGGCCCTCGGCTCCGTGATTCTCCGGGGCTCTGGGAGGTCGACTGGCTTCGTGTTCCTTCCGCTGCCACCACTACAGCCAGTTCTTCTGCTTTCGTCGCTTCTGCTACCGGCTCCTTCCAGCAGTGGCATCATCGAATACGAGAATCTAGTGAGCGAAGAGAGGATAAAGCGGAAGAATCAGAAGACATATGAAAGGAAGCTCCAGAATCCAGAACCCAACGAGATGTACCTGACTGTGTAGATGGTGGTCGCGCAGAGCTGGAAGCATCAGTCACAGAGCCTGCAGTACCTGTCGAAGAAGAACCTGAAGCAGCCAGCAGACACTTAAGCCTCATAATATCCTGCTCAGTGAAGGAGGCATCGGAGCGTGTCGAAGAAGGAGCACGAGGCCTAGCAGAAAAAGTGCGCTCCTTGCGCTCTTTGCGCTGCTTCTTCCAGCAATCAGACTCAGCATGCCCATCCTTGTCGCAATAGCCGCAATGAGGAAGAACACGAGAACGACCATCTCCACCAGGAGTGGGTAGAAGCGGCGGAGCACTGTGACGAGGAAGCACTGGTGCTGTAGACGGCGCAGCAGGAGGGCGAGCAGCAAAGACTGAGGGAACCGCAAGCAGACCAGCACCACGGAGGCGAGTCTCCTCAGCACGAAGCTCAGACAGAACAGCCGAAAGAGGAACACGGCCACGAGCAAGCAACTGAGCACGACGGGGCTCAAACTCCTGGCGGAGCCGAGATAAGAACTCATAGACGCGCTGAAACTCCAAGTCAGACCTCACAATCTGGCAGCACGGGCAGGTACCACAAACCGCAGTACGGAGAGAGTCGAGCTGGCGCCAGATAGCAGAACTCTGCGTGTAGAACTCATCAATGGTGGAGTCGCCCTGCTGAAGTGCATGCTCCTGACGGACCACTGACAGGTAGAGAGCATCGCCAGATGGCTGGTAGCGCTGGCGAAGGTGGGCCCACATCTCAGAGACAGTACCGAGCCCCATAAACTCAGAGGCAAACTGAGGAAGAACACTGGAAGAAAGAACAGCCGCAGCACGAGCATCATCATCAATCCACTGGGTGTAAGCAGTCAGATCCAGCCGGTAGGTCTCAAGGGCGTCAGAATGCTACTTAACCTGCCGGTCATACGCAGCAATGGCGACATCATCCGCACTCTTAGCTGCATCCTTTGCAGCCTGAGTAGCATCGGCAGAAAGGACTGGTGGCGTCGGCGAAATAGGAGCAGTAGGAGCAATGGGGCACGGCGGACACGAGACCTCGCCGGAAAGCACACCCTAGAGACGAAGACCACGCATATGAATGTGCATGAAGCCAGCAAACTCGGTGTAGTTAGCACCATCAAAAATCACCGGGCAACGAGGGATGGAGACATAGCCCGATGCAGAAGACATTGTACCTGTTTTTTTTTTCAACGGAAAGTCAACTCTCGATTGGATCGAGATCGACAGCCACGGGCAGCAGCTCGATGGAGAGCGAGCAGTTTTGTTAGTGACTCACGATCGGATCTGGGAAACAGCACCACCTAGGAACGGAATCAGCAGCACGAACCACACACGTCCAATGAACCAGGCACATAGAGGTCAACACCAAGCCACGTTAGGGCCTGAGTGCAGCGGCAGCCTGAGAAACGAGAAGGACGGGGCGGTGAGGGCCGGCAGACGCGGACGGCGCCAGGAAGCAGCAGCCGGCAGCGGCCAGAGATGAGCGGGCGGCGGCGGCCGGGAGACGGCGGCAACGGACGGCAGCAGCGGCCGCAGACGGAGAGCAGACTTGATGAAGAAAACGATCTGTAGAGATCGATCAGAAGGAAGAGCAATCGATCTAGCGACCGAAACAGATCGGAAAAAGAATCCCAATCGCAGCACGAGTTGCGGCGTGCGGTAGATAAATTAGAACCTATGCTCTGATACCATGTTAGGGAAATACGCAACTTGTATTTTCAGGGGGCAAAGCCCACAATATATACTACATGTACAGGTGACAAATATGCAGGAAACCCCTTATACAACGGGGAAACTATGCAGGTATACATGGACACATAATATAACTCTTACACTTTGAACCTCCATTATATTTCATATCACGCATGTTTCAGATAAGCAAATGTAAGACAAAAAGAGAAAAATAAATGTAAGTATTTAATATACAAATCCTGCAGAGCAACGCATCAAGACACCAGCTTGGCGACAGTTAAAAGGCAACGCACAAAAACATATTCGCAGCTCCAGGTGGAAGGCATGAAATACGTCTCATAATCTCCACATACATTGTCAGATTCTTCCAAACATGCATGGTTCCGAAATACCAAAACTGCATCCACCATCCACTTCCTAATGTAGTAAAGCAGGCTTAACATAGAAAACATCTTTCGAGCGCAAGGAAACATATTGATGATACGCTAGACAGACACAACCTAGTTCATCCTCCTAACGAGCTGGTTGATGTAGTTCTCGCGGTTACCAGCATCACCACCCTCGACGTAGTGGTTCCTCTTCTTCTTGAGGCCACCCAGAGGCGCCTTCAGCTTGAATGGCCAGAGGAAGTTGTTGGCCTCCTTGAAGTGTGGGCCGACGCTCAGGATCTCATGAACGAGGTCCTCCATGCAGATGATGTTGTGCTTTCCAAGACCCTAAGAACAACAACAAAAGGTCAGCATTATCCCATAAAGTGGCATATGGGGATACAAAATGCAAGTGTGTGGACAGTGCAAGAGTGCTAACCTCCTCAATAACTTTGTTGTTTGAAAGAGGAATCCTTTGCTTGTTGAGCTTTGCATAACCCCTCTTGTAGATCAATTCCCTAACACTCTTCAAGTTTGGGTACCTATAAAAAAATTATAACCAATTAGCAACAATCGAACAAGTATAGTCTTGCACCACTTCAACTATGACTACTGTTCCTTTCATGACAAAACATATGCCAATCAACGATACAAGTGCTGGAATTCAGAATGAATATTTGTTCCACAAAGTTTACTTTCAGGTACCATGAATGGCTAGTAACATATCTAGTCAAAGATCGTTGTAAACAGGATGAGTAGTCATGCAAATTCAGATGAGTATTTGTTTCACAAAGAATTCACTTCCAGGGACCAAGACTGAACATATCTAGTCAAAAGTTCTAAAAAATGATTACAAGGAGAGTGAACTGAAAGCATTCATGAAAACATGAAGGCTTACCCATATGCAACATATGGCTCAACCCTACGCAGCATGTTGATGGTGGCCTTGTTCACCTTCAGGAAAACTCCATTGAAGATCTGAAAAATGAAACAATTTGGCACAATGAACACTAGTATTGACAATTATAAAAGAGAGACGTGTTAACAAAACTACCAGATCGGACAACCGACCTGCCTCAAACGCAGAAGCTGCAAGATCTTCCTGGTCTTGGGGTGCATAGCATTGATACTGGAGTAAACAATGAAACAATTAGTATCAACTTGTGCCGACGGTACAACAACGTACATATCATAACAATGGCAAGGTCCTGGAACGTACCCACGGATACGGACAACAAACAGCAGCTTAGCCTCAGGGCTGACATAGAATCCACCCTTCAACCGGGCCTCGCGCTTAAGCTGAACTAGCTCCTTCTCCTGCAGGCAAAAGCAGGATTTAGTATTTTTTTCAAACAAAGTTGAGCTATTGACAGAAAACACTACTGGAAGCATACACTGATGATTCCATCAAGCAAAAGTAAACACTACATTGATCTGAAAGCTAAAATATCAGTGAGAGCCGAATTTGAACAAACCTTCCAACAATTTATACTACCTAGTTTCTATTGATGACAGTAAAAACTAAATCATCCTTAAATGGTGCAGGGTTAACTGCATTATGCTGCAAAACCATTAAAAGTTGGCCTAGGTCATTATCTCTACCCACAATGGCATGAAACATACCACTGCAAAATCAGCACATTTCTAGGTTATCTCGGCATCATGGAGAACGAATATTACACCTACACTAGGGTCCGCAATCCTCTACGCGACATTAGCATGCATCTTCTAGTACGAATATAAGATTATGCCAAACAAACAAAACATCGAGGACAAATTTAAATCCGCCTCAAACCAGCGAACCGGTGACAGATCCCACACGGCTGAACAAGGCACTCGAAAATTTAACCACGCGCGCATGTAACGGACAGCCCCTAAGAGGCACTGGGATCAAGCGTGGGCAGCGATCTGACCTGGGCATCGTACTCCTCGGCGTACTCCTTGGCGCGGGCGAAGATGACCTTGCGGTTCTCGGTGGACTTCTTCTTCTCCTCGACGGCCTTGGTCTTGGCCTCGGCGGCCCAGAGCTCCTCCCGCTTGATCTTTTTGTTCACAGACTCCGGCACCACCTTGGCCGCCTCCGACGACATCTGCACGCGACGGACGCAGACACCTCAGGGCCAGATCGAGGCGAGGAGCAGAGGTGAGGGAGCGATGGGGATGGGAGGGAGAGAGCTTACCGCGACGAGCTTCCCTGCAAGAAGAGGAGGAGACGGGAGAGAGAGCGAGCGGAGACGAGAGAGGTGGCGGCGGGTGAAGGGAGTGGCTTATGTAGGTCTCGGGGTTTGGGGCTAGGGTTTGGGATGATCCGACGGCTGCGGATCGTCTTGGTGGGCTATAATGGGCTGTGGAATGGCCCATACGGCCCACCCCGGCGAAACATACTGGCCCGTGAGGCTCGTTTGAGGCTCACAATAGCTATTCGTTTGGGCCCATCTGAACCTCCACCTGGGGTCACTGAGTCACTGTCTCGCCGACGCAGCGCATCGCCGGAGGGAGCCCGCGCGGATGCCATCGCCGCCGCCTCCGCTCTCCTCACCATGCCTCCCCCGCTGCACGTGCTTACTGCTGGTCATCCTCTTCCAGATCGCCTCCGCGCGCAGGTGCGCCCGCCCCTCTCGCTTTCTCCATTCACATCTCTTCCCGGTACAAGTTGCGCTAACTGCTCCGCCGTGCGTTTCCTCCGCAGCAGCCTGGAGGCGGAGGAGGCGAGGGACCTCCGCGTAGGCGATGAGCTGGTGGGAGAGACGATGCCGCTTCGCCAAGGCCGGAAGCTCTACAGGCTCGCCGGGCTGCGGCCGCCCGCGTGGTACGAAGTCAAGATCTCCTACCCGGCCTCCGTACGATCTCACCCTTCCGACCGCGTGTAACCTATGTTTCGCCATTGAAGCTTCTTGTTCTTGAAGGCGTTGTCTGTGGTTGCAGATACCGTCCAGCTTTTCGATTCGGCTCGTGAAGGACCCTGATGCTGTGGAGGATTGGGGGAGCAAGAACAGGAGGCTGCTCAACACGGAGAAGATCATTTTTAAGGCTGAGAGCACCAAGCCGGTTGGTATTCAGTGTCTCTTTAGCTGGATTTGTTGCTTGGATGCAGAATCGGAATGGCACGCCTTGATGGGAAGATTTATAATGTTTGTTTGTGATTGCATATATAGGTTTATGTTCTTGTCACGGTGGAGCCTGAGGGTGTGGTTGCAAAGCCAAATGTGCCGGACAGAGAGCTTGCCCTGTTCAACATTGGTAAGCTAGTGCGTGATGTTGTTTCTGTACATCACAATTTTTCCTTGGTGGTATTCAAAACTGATTAGCCGATGATCAGTCGTATGCTAGACTGCTTGTAGTGTTTGTGTACTTTTTCCTTGTCCTGTGATATGCAAATGAGATCAGTCCAACCAGGACCGGGATTTTGCAATTGTAACTACCTTGCTGAGCTTACCACTAGGTTGATCTGGTTCATAGTTTTGTCATAACAGCCCATAGAATGAACTTTTGCTTTGAGCAGCATCACAAATTGGAAACTGATCACTGCTCAATGTCATTCCCAGTTTATCTAGGGAGTAAAGGTCTTGAAATTTGGTGAACATCCTTCCATACAACAAATTTAATATTCCTCTACTACTTAGCCTAAAATACTAATGTGTGATTAATTGTATCGGTGAAGTAGATGATCTGCTGACAGAACTTGTGGACGATATTGACACAAGCCACCTAAAGTAACCATTGGAAGGGAAATTAAAGCACTGTTCACTGACCTAACAGAATATTGCCATTTCAAGGAAAATTAAAGCATTATTCACCAACTTAACGGACTAACAGTTGCTAGAAGATCCTTCATTTTGTTTTCACTATTCACCTTTTCTTTATACACAATCTACGTGTCTCTGCATGACGACAATATTCTTTTGGAACTGTAGTGAACAGTGTGCTGATCTAGAAAGTTTAGTTTAGTGTGAATGTCTTCTATTCCCATTAAAGAGTGAAACATTCTGTTGTATCTTCTGTCCATAAAATATAAATAATAATGTTCTCGTTGCCACTACATGACCTGATGAATCTTATCACAGCTGAATTGCATTAGTACGACTGTACCAAATTCTGCTTCAATGCAACCATACCTAATGATTTAGCTCCTTCCGCTATAATAAAGAAGATAGCTGAACCAGTGTTCAGTTTGAGAATGAAATTTCAATGACTGGATCAAACTTTGAAAGTGATATATAGAAAGTTGGCCTGGTTGAGATCTGTGCCGTGGCGGAGCCACCGCCCGGCCACCCCGGGCAGCTGCCTGGGTTCTACCTAGGAGCCTCCATGGAAATTATAGCAGGAATGAGGAACCATTTAGCAATTTACTTGGGCAAATGCCCATCGGCCAGGTGCCTTTTTACTTTTCCTAGGCTCTGCGCATGGGCTGGCTCCGCCACTGGATCTGTGGTCTCTAACTTATGTTTTTCTTAGTTAATTGTTCTTTTAATACTTGGATTTTAAGCCTTTTACACATTGGTTCCATTTTGCCTCAGTGGCTGTATTTCTATAGAAGCTGTACTCAATCTTAAGTATCTGAAGCATGCTCTTGCACAATAGTATCACACAAATAAGTGAATAACAGCTGTAGGTTCCTATTAAAAATGTATATACAGTTAAAGCTTAATCCGAGGTGATGTGAATTAACATAAATGACTAGGCATGTTTAGTTGGAGAAACATATTTCATTGGCTATAGATCAAAAGTCAAAATTGATCTTGAGAACGTTGGGCCTAGTAGAGATCTTGGGTTTCTGAGTAATTATATCTTTACTAGTTGAATGCCCGTGCGTTGCTACGGGTTTTTCAAATTTATTTTCTCGTCTTAAACATAGCATACCTGAATATTTTCAGTGTGGAGGATATGTTAATGAAGAAAACTCCAATGAATAAAACACAATACATCCGAGGTAAAGAGTATTTCGTTTGGGTCATGATTTTTAGACGTCCACCTTAGAACCCTTAGGCAACGGTTAGGCAATAAGCCGTCCTGATATCGCCTTGGAAATTTGCCCACTTTAGGCACCTGCTTAGCCATGTGTAGAACCCTTTATGACCTCTTTACTCAAACCACATTTCATGCTCTAGTTATGTTTCATCACTACAATTTGAACCGACACATTTCTATGCATTTGTTGTTTGTGGCGGTACCTGTGAAGTGACAACTGAAATAAGTAGTTATAAGAAACTGTTTATTTTGGTCCATGAACTATACGGTTATTCGTACTGAGTAAATCCACATGTTTCAAGAAAAATGGAGAAAATTTGATAGAAAAACAAATTCAATAAAAAATTTGGTGAATTTGTATATTTTTTAATTTCTTCTTGATTTTTTTTGGATTTTAGTGAATGATAAGATAAATTAATTTTGAGAACTTTGATTTCTAGTTTTTGGCAGTTTCTTAATATCTGTTTTCTTATTATTTTCGCTTGCTCTTGTACATGTATTAGCACATGCTGATTTTAACTTTTGCACATGCCTTGTTTACTGGACTATATGCATGCATTATTCATGTTCATGTTAATCATACTCTGCTTCTGCAATTTCCTGTGTTTTTTTATGTGTTTGAGTTTTTCTATTAGGCTTTAGAGGACAATTGCCCTTAATGAAGAAATCTGATGGTTCATAACACAAAATGTATTCAACGCACGCCTGATTATGTGAAGTGTTAATGCATGCCTCGTTCAGGAAAAGTGCAGTCTGTACCCAGCCCCACAGAATGAGTAGCGTCAAATAATGATCACAATGGAATACCACGACCAGAATTACAACAGGCATGCAGCCACCAGATCGCATAGAAGGTAGCGACTTTTGTGAGTAGCTTTTATTCATTATTTTCGCCAACATGGCAACAATAAATTGGTATCTCAACTCACAAAGGTTATATCATTATTTCTATGATTTATGCCTGTTGAATTCATTCTCTGTCCCCTATAGAAGGATACACACATCACTCAGCAGCCTTTCCTTTCCGGCGATGGCTGCTGAGGTGCTCCAGTCTCCACCAGGTAGCTAGCAGATTATCGAGTCCATGTACTCCCCAAAAATGTTGTAGTCTTTCATCTCTTGGATATAAATAAAGCTCATTGCTAGGAGCAATTGCATCCTGAGAGTCAGCACGTTTTCTTGGAATACGACCCAATTCTGACTGCCTTTATCCACCAGCATGGCTGAACCAAACAAGTACTAACTACAAATGTCTTCGCCTAGGCAAGATATCTTGATGTCAAGCTAGCCCTGCAAGTGGCAAGTCATGAACCTGCGGCGATCACAGATTTGTAATCTAATATGCTAATGTGAGAGAGTGAGGGAAGGCAGCTTTGCAGTTCCCTTGCTGGATTGCATACACAACAATATACCATTGGATTATAAAGGTAGGAATAACCCCAAATAATTCTTGACAAAAACCAAATTTAAACTATTCAAAACAAATCTGAACATGTACCTGATATTGAGTGGACACAAAGATCTCCGAGCAAGCCTGAAATAACACAAAACATGAACAGTTGGATGTCATATAAATCCCACTACAATTGCAGACCCTGGATGTCATTCCATCCATCTAAGGGTCTGTTCGGTTTGGGAACCGAATGTAATGGAATGTCATCATTCCATTCTAAAGGAACGGGTTGATTACGTTCTCATGTTCGGTAGGTGAACAAAATGGAATGGGTTAATTCTATTCCTACGTTCGGTTGGAGAGATAGAAGGAGAAGGAACCCTGCTAGTATTAGCTTTCTACCGATCCCTAGCTAGCTGAAGAGCCGCCAAGAACACCCAAATTCCCCACGCCCAAAGTTCACCAGCTCGCCGGACACCAACAATGAAGAAGAAGCCGACGCCGGCCAAGAAGAAGGAGGCGGCGCCGGTAGCCGCGGCTGCTAAGAAGAAGTCGGCGGCGGCGGTAGCCGCGGCTGCTAAGAAGACGGTGGCGGTTTCCGCGTCGGCCAAGAAGAAGCCGCCGGCGGCGGCCGCACCCGCGGCAAAGAAACGCGCATCTGGTGGAATAGCCGCGGCTGCGAAAAAGAAACCGGCGGCGTCTGCTAAGAAGAAGCCGGCAGCGGCGGCCCGCGGCTGCCAAGAAGGAGGCAGCGGCGGCAGTTTGCGCGACTGGGAGAAAGAAACCGGCGGCGGCGGTACCCGCGGCTGCTAAGAAGAAGCCTCCGGCGAAGGTATCCGCGACTGGGAAAAAGAAACCGACGCCGGCGGTATCCACAGAAACGGGCACGGGTTGACATCGGCGACGCCGATCTCATCAGCCATCTACCCGATGCTATGCTCGGCACCGCCCCGCTGCTATTCGCCGCCGCCGGCGTGCCTGTCTGCTCCCTTCCCTGCGCTTCTACTCCAATCTGTCGTGAGCTTGCTGCTAGGCCGCCTCTCCGCCGCCCATCTGGTCTAATCGAGAGGAACGAGGGAGAAGGTTTTCGGGAGAGAGAGAGGGAGGAGACAGAGTTGAGGAGAAAGAAAGCGTGGAACCAGGTAATTCCACTGATTTGGTGGAATGACCAAATTCAGCATCTCACTGGAATATGCCGTTCCGGGGGATCGGTGGGTTCCGGTTCTACTTCTCTACCGAACACGAGAATCAGCTCCAAGTGCAGGTCGGACCCGTTACATTCTACCTCATGACACGAACCGAACACACCCTAACTTTTTGACTGCAATCTCACATGCAAATAATTCACAGGAACATATCAAAAAGGTCAGTTGCAAGCCCAAACCACGACATTAGATAAAATCCACATCTTTAGGCTTCTTCACTTCGTAGAACTAAAAAATAGGTAAGGCTTCATGGCCAAAAATCTAGCAACATAACAAAAACAGTGCGAGCAAGATAGACGACTGATGTTTAGGGCTTTTATCTTTTATGACGTAATAAACAATCCGGAATGTAAAAGCAAAATTAGCACACTATATACAACAGCAACTGATGGAGTGCTGCTTTTTCTTTAAAAAACTTTGCTATTTTTTAGAATGATATCAACATGGTATTTCTCTAACATGGGACAAATGCACAATAAACAAAATTACATTACCTTCATCACCAATTTTGTGCTCTCTAACATGGGAAAAATCCCTTGGCCATAGATAAACAGGTTTATGTCAAACGAATTATTACAACAATTAGAATAGAAGTAAAAAACTGGGAAAATATGAATGATTCACAAAGTAAAAAAACACATTAAGAAGAAAAGGTAGCCAACCTTGGTGGCACACTTCAGAAAGAGAACTGCTTATGCTCAAAACTTTCACAACCTTGGTTCGTCAATCTCAAAGTGGTCACATTATTTGGCTTCCTTGCAATCAGAAAAAGAATAAAAACATATAATTTAGAAACTATACATTCAAATTTATGCTATTGGTACAACGAATGCATCAGCAAAAAATTATCAGGACTACGGAAATAAAATCCAAGGAACGAAAGAAATGAAAAGGAGACATAACTCAGGTGCCCATATGCAGTACGGAGGTGGATTTGGAGTCGTCGGAGGCTTACTCGCGTAGGCAGGTGTCGACGATCTGGCATACGGAGATGGAGATCATGGAGGTCTTGCCGGTCCCGGACTGCGCCTGCGCGATGACGTCCCGCCCCGAGATGATGGGCAGCACGGCGCGCTGCTGGATCGCCGAGGGCTTCTCGAAGCCGTAGCCGTAGATGCCGCGCAGCAGCTCGTCGCGGATGCCCATGGTGTCGAAGGCTCTCGAAGCTGCCCACCACCTCCACCCCCGCCGACGTCTCGAACGTCAGGTTCTCGTCGTCCATCGGCCCGCGCCGGGAGGTCGTCGCCGCCGCCATCGCGGGAGAGGAGGAGAAACCCTAGCGAGACGTGGGGAGCAGACGGCGGCGGCGCCCAGCAGAGGAAGCTCTGTTTTGGACCGGACGCACATAGTATCTTATCCCGTATGGACTGCGGATTTATTTTCGGACTGCTTAGGGATTTTTGTGCAAACTTGTCGCGACTTACCACGCCACGGGTTAGGCTGAATACTGGAGTGCGGGTTGATTCCCAACTTTTAGAGGGACTGAAGTGTAAAACGACCGCGACGTACGACGGGGACGGCAGGAGACAGGACACTCCATATTTTTATAGTAGAGATTAGTTACTTCTTCTGTACTTGGATTCTAATGCTTTTTACACATTGGTTCCATTTTGCTTCAGTGAATGTGTTTCCATGGAAGCTGTACTCAACCTAAAATTTGTAAAGCAGGTTCTTGCACAATGGTTTTGTACACAGACTAGTTCTAGGTCCCTTACCTCCGAGTGAATTATTGTATGCAAGTAAGCTTTGTTCCTCCAAGGCCATGTTAATTGGCATCGTTGTAGACGCATTGGTACTACCATACACACAAGCGTCAAATAACTTTCATGTTCACAAAGTAGAAAAGGGGTACTTCGAGACCATGTGATTAGCATCAATAGGTAGGAGAAAGTTATTTGACGCTTGTGTGTCTGGTAAACCGATGCTTGCACATACTCAGTGGTCGCTATGATACGTTATTTACCATAGCCATTATGAAGGAATTTTAGAAAAATGGATAGCTAGAGCGTCCTGTAAAATAGTTCCATTCACTCTCTTTGATTCTTTCCAATTAGTTATTTTTAGTTTTCCCTTCCGTTGCTTCTGGTTATCACTGCCTGGCTCATCTAAATATTGCTTTGAGGGGTCTTATAAAGTTTCTAATCCAAGTTGTATTTTCTTCCATTGTTGTGCAGTCTGTGATGAACTTCTTCTGGGGATCCCACACTTTGCCTGGTGGGTTGGAATCGCGGCGCTTATTTCAATTGTGCTGGCATCACTAGCGCCGTATTTCCTCCCGCTGCACAAGCTGCTTAACTACGAAGCTGCTGAGTCGAGCGACGTTGACGCAGCCAAGCTTTCGTGATCAACTGGAAACTGTGCCGTATTAATGCTCTCTTTTGGCTGTAGACGAAAAGTTTCAGTTTTGCATCCATCGCAGGCTAGTGTACAATTGCATCCTGTTCTTTCTTCTCTCTTTCCCTTTTGCCTTGTGCTATCAGACTGCAAGTTGTGCAACAGTGCAAGCATCTGATGGCGACTCTACAACCCTAGGTGTGTTCAATGCTAGATATATCGTTTCACTGTCTCATGAATGTATCGAAATTCGGTTTCAGTGAATGTTTTCGCCACTCCAAAGAATGGACCACATAATTCCCACGAGTTTTTAGATGCTGACTTTTCCCATGTTCATCATCTTACTCTTGTGATTGTAAGTTGGATACAGGACCGGTCTCATTCTTATATCTTAATCGCCGTATGGCGGAGGTCAGTGGTTAACACTTACTTTTTTTTTGACTGAGGTCAGTGGTTAACACTTACTTTTTTTTTGACTGAGGTCAGTGGTTAACACTTACTTTTTTTTGACTTTGGTTAACACTTACTTACCATGCAATGAAACCGTTTCGCACCATCCATCCATTATCAGTTATAATTGCCTGGTTGAGGTCATGGTTGTCGCTGGAAGAAGAGAGGAAGAAAAATGGTGGACTGCTCGACCTGTACGTTGGATGGAAAGATGACTCTGATGGCAAACCGTTAAAGCCTGCATGGTCACGCTCTCATAAGATACTGAGCTGTCTGTCTATTATGCGTGTAAACGTCGGCCATGAATGATCCTTTTTAAGGCGACTCCTGCCACAGCGACGATACGACCAAGTAGAGACAAGAGCGTGATCACCCCCGTATCCATCGTCGTCGTCTTCATCACTGGCAGTGGTGCTTCAAAATTAAGGCGAAAAGAACCCGTACCGGCCGATGTGTCTGGCCTCAAGTGGGACCAACCCATCCACGCCATGAACGCTACTGATTTTTTTAGGCACTCGCGCAATGTTGTTTGGAGCTAGCAAAGACACACCGGAGATACTAAAATTTTGATATGAATCTCCTCTTTCCTGCATGTTCCGGAAGAGAATAACGGTTGCTGAAACATTTATGAACTTCCCTCCAAAAATTCTCTCTTTCTCTAAACCAAGCGAGTAAATTCATTTCATTATTTAGAAATAAAAATGGTCCGGTTTACAATAATTGCCTAAAGCACAATCCGACTTTAGAAAGAGACACCCTAGAAACCAAACCAAGCTGAGTACTACTAGTACAAGCGTGCATCAGTACTCGACCTATGCGGCTATGTGTATTTTCCTAACCTCCAAGCTGAGCTTACGTCTAATAATGCAGGTAGCGCCGCGCCAACCGCGAACCACCCGTACAACGACGCCGTGCCAATCCCACCACCGCCGTCGATCGGCCGGCTCTCGCCCGTGCCCATCGATCATATCTCCCCTGCCTGCAGGCACGCGCGCGCGATCTCCCAGCCACAAGCCCGGTGTCATCGCCAACAACGTGGTGCGCGGGTCACAGCGACAGCTAGTCAGCTAGTCAGCTAGCCAGCTTAGCTGCCGCCTAGCTCAGGCGCACATTCATGGCCATGGCGGCCGGCCATGTCGCTCGCTCGCGTGCTTTCAGTGCCGTTGCGCATGCATTATTCAGTGCGCTGCCGCTGATACATCCATCCATTTCCCGTTGAGCTCCATCATGTTGTTTTTAATCGAGCCGAGGTTGATGTCTACAAAAAAGCAGACGGCACCTTGGTCCGTCCCTCTCCACCCGCACAGTAGAGAGGCGATTTTTTTGACCCATCCCAGATCCACCTCACCTCCGTCGATCTGACGGGTCCCCCCTCCCCCGACGGCCGCTCCGGCGGCGGGAGGTGGGGGGAGCCTCATCTCACGGATGTACATAGTGTAGGAGCTGTGGAGTTCCCTGCCGGCGGCACCTCGAGGTGGGCGGTGCGGTCGGTGGTTTTTTTGCAGGTGGCGTCTGCCCTCTTCGTCGTTGGAGCTCCGTGGAGGTCTGCGGCGAGGCGTCTCCTTCCCCGCGCTCACGACCTCTTGGGGTCGTCGGTGGCGCTTATTCCCCTTCCAGATCTGCGTGCGGCGGCGGATCTGGTCGACGTCTTTGAAGCTGCTGGTGATGAAGTGCGTGGATGGATCCGGTGGAGGCGGGTGGCGACTCCCAGGAGTCCGAGCCTTGAAGACTTCCCGCCTGCTCGGGGATTTCTCTCGATCCAAGGCAAGAGGAGAGAAGAAGCAGCGGCGCGTCTTCGGCACGTCTTCCTCTGCTCCGGCGACATCGAGTTGCTCAAGGACCGGGTTGTTTTTTTGTGCTTTGTTGGGGTCCTTTCTGTAACTTTCATGCTTTAATATACCAGTAGTTTTTCGCAAAAAAAAAGAGGTTGATGTCTACTAGCTAGAAGCCCGGTCGATCGTTCGGTCCATGGACTGAGCTACTGGCCAACACTGATGCATGCGTACGAACAGGCTTTCATCTGCACATGTTGATTGTCGAATTCATGTCGTCGTTCAAGAAAGATGGTTGAATTAATAATGCTCGATGAAAACTCCTCAAATCTAGGAGTACTACTATGAGGTTGGAGTACGGTGACCACCTGCATGCATGGTGCAACCACCGATTTTTAATTTAAGCTCTAATTCCTTCTTAAAAATGTGGGTCGGGCCGTACCCCATGATGTCCGTGTCCAAACCAACGTGGTACTATATCGTTGTTCATCGATACCCATTCCCTCTGTGTTTTTTAATACACTGTGTATTAATTAGTTCTAGTCAAAGCTAAACTTTTATAGCATGTGAGTATGTGACTAATTATATAGAAAAACATCAGGTGTACAATATCAAATCAATACTATATAGGACATCGTAAAATATACTTACTTCAGATTGTATGCATTTGTTGTTGCACGCAGATGTCACATTTCTTCTCTATATATTAATTTGGTCAAAATTTACTGTTATTTAACCAAAACTAATATGCAATGTGTCTGGACACATAGAGAGTGCACGACTAGCTAGGTTTATGGATATGTCGACCATGCATCAGAGGTTTAAGTGGATGACATGATGGTAGCGGCGATGATGGTATGCGACCCAAGGGGCAAGTTGAGTCAAGGAGGCGCAAACATAAGGTGGAGAGGGGGAGGGGGAGGGGTGAGGGGAGGGGAGGGGTAGTGCGAACAAGGTAAATGACGACATGTGTATGGTCGAGGAAAGGGTAGACAAAAAAGAGAGGAGCAGTAGAAGGCTAGAGAGAATGGATGGAGGTGTTCGCTTCCCGTCTTGCCGAGTGTCTTTTCCCGACACTCGGACTAAACTTGGTTGTTGCTGAGTGCCCGATAAATTAAACTTCAGACCGATGCTGGTAGTGCCCAAACCAACTTCCTTTGGTCTAGATCAGGCAATTCTGCTAGCTAGCTAGGTCAGAAGAGCTAGTACTAATAATATATAGCTTGGTTACGTTCCTGTTGGAGCATCGTTGTCAACGCAACGAACTAAAAGACCGATGGATCTGTTGCTGCTGCTGGCCGGCGGTCCTGGTCGAGATCGAATTGAATCGAAAAGGCTGCAAGTAAATAGCTAAAATGTACATATGCGTCACGAGTTGCACGCGCGCACGCATCCCGGCCTGGAATGGAAACGTCGTCGTCGTCGGAGCCATTAAGCCTGGCCGGACGGGCGGGTGGGACGGTGGACGCCATTAAAGGCGGCCGAGAGCTTACCACTTGATCATCAGCTAGCTCATAATGCAGTCGATCATGCATCAGTGTACGCGACGCCGTTACGCCACTGCTGCTGATTAACACAGTGTTCAATCGCGGCAGGTGATGGATCAAGTATGGGCTAGATTCACTAGCACCCCGTACGTGATTAGGGAGAGTGCCACTGTGGCACTGTTGCGCAATCAGCCTATAATTGTACTAGTCCATAAATGTAGGTCGTCTTATTTCTTCCTGGTGCAGTAATAACTCACAAGATTTTTGCGGTTAGGCAGATGTCAACCTCGCTAAGGCCGCTTTCTATCGAGTGTTTTTTTCCCGTTTGCTATCAATTTTGGTTTAGCCGCGGATTTGTACACATTGCAAAAAACCTACCAAAATGTGGTAGCAATTTGCGATTCAAACGTAAAGTGGTAGTTTCCCGGATATTAGTCCGAAATGTGGTAGTTCTATGCAATCAACTCTAATATGGGAGTATAATTACATACATGGAAGCAGACGCAAGGGATAAAACTTAGGGTGGCTTAACGGTTTATAGGCCATTTGAGAGTGTTCATCAGCAAAGGACGGTTTTCTAGGTCGAGATTTATGATAAGATGGTCAATGACCAGAATTACGCCCCACGTTTGAATTTAATTCAAGTGGTAAAATACAGAAATTTCAGTATTTACTTGTAACTAGATATATGAATGATTCTGGCAGAAAAATTAGCTGAGAAAATAAAACCTACAAGTAAGCCATCATATATTTAATTTGGAGGATGACACGGCCATCAACGCGCAACCGCAATGAAAACGGGATTGTGAGAAGAAGAAGAATAGAGCCTTTCAGAGCTAAAAAAGAAGAGATCGAGTATTACTTTCTCTAATATTTTGAGTTTCAATCAGTTTATTGTATTATTTTGTCTACTTTAATATTGTTTAGTTTATGTTTACCTATTTTAGTGTTGTACTTGCTATGTTTACACTTTCATTTGTGTAGTTCCACAAGATTTGTAGTGAGTGAAACTTCCGAAATATTCTGCGACTCCCGAGTCCCGACCTACATACGTTTTGAATCCAAAAAATGCAGGTGACTCAACCCAGCACTTGTGGTCCTATATATCATAACTTTACATGTAAATCAATGTTTAATCATAATGTGCTAGCAACAAATAAGCATTTGCCGTGAGATAACTATTTACTCACTCCGATCCATATTAATTATCGCTAAAATCGAACACATCTTGATATATTTTAGTGCTAGACAAGTAGACATACAATTAATATACTCCCTCCGATCCGTAAATAGCGTCCTGGCCTACACTAGCGTTCTGTACTATCCTAGTCTAATTCTCTGGACAATATGGACCGGAGGTAGTAGTAGGTACAAATCAAATCAAATGGCAAGATGATCATGGTTAACAAGTACTATCCATTCCCCGGCGACCTACAAACATGGACTGCTGGTGGAGGGAGGGAGTACTTCGGTTGGGCATGAATACTTAACAGTGAATCGCTGGCTGAAGCGCCGTATTGGATTACAGGGTTCAACCGATATAGTTCCTACATCAACACCAAAAGAAACGTACTATAGTACTATAGCACAAAAGTAGCACAGTCCTGAATTCCAACAGTCATGCATGTGTTTCACCTCCGACGTTCTCTTGCACGCCGGCAGTCAAGTTCCTACAGAACCGGCCGCTACGTGCAGTGTGAGCTGTGGCAACAGAGATGTCGCTGCAGGCCGGCCTAGAGAGTACCACTGCTCCATTACTGCAAACTCGACAACCTCTCACCAGGAGCACCAGCGTGTACGCACCGCAGGCAGCTAGCCAACATGGACAGTTTAACCAAAACCATAAAGCAGGGGTACAGACGTAGTATTAATGTTAGTTGTTCGTTTGTACTCCTGCTTCTACTACTTTTATGCTTTTTTAAATGCTACCCATTTTGTACTACTTCTACATATGTTTTATACTACTCCCTCCGTTCCATTTTAATTGACTCACACGTGTCTAGATGCATCCATATGTGGATATATGTGAGTCAATTAAAATGGAACAGAGGGAGTACTATGGAAGTGCATGCCCACATGGATGAAGCGCCATGGTACACACCACGCCAGATTTCGTGTGACCGCAACACCACATGCATGTAGAATTATTAACAGGCAATTACACTGGTGAAAACTTACTTGCTACACATACGTGGTCAACGCGGGTCCAGACGGGTCCGGAAGCGTTGTCACCACGAGGTGAATTTTGTTGGAAAGAAGCAGTACTGCATGGTCATAACTATGATCACAAAACTTTGATAAGAAAATGTGAATCTAGAGAAGAAAATATGAATTCCAGGCTGTGATAAACAAAATGAAGCAAGAAAAGAAGATCATGGCAAGGGCTCACAAAAAAGAGATGTCATGAGGTATAAGTAGAAATATGACTTATAATGTTGTTTGCACTATGTACCATTATTTATGGTGTATTTGCATTTATCATTAGGGCCTCTATGTGAATGATATGTGTTCATTTCTACATAGTCGTGTTTGACGATATTTGTGTTTAAATAAATAGAACAAGTTTTAATGTGAGACAAATATATTATATATGTGCATGATTGTGACATATGAGAAATTGTGATGATGGTACTTTGAAATTGTTGTTAGACTGTTATATATCCAACTCACACTATAAGTTGGAATGTTAAATATCATATTCGTTTTGACATGTAAAGATATATTTTGACGTATTCACATATATATAGACAATTCGGGAAAACTACAGATTTAGGACATTAACAGAAATGTAGAAAAATGAGATAATCTCACACTTTATGACATCTGTGATTTCTTGCATCTATTCATGTTATCACACCTGGTATGCTATCCATAGAAGCTTCCAACATCTAAGGGAACCCTAGCATCATAGCACCTGACATGCAATCCATAAAAGCTTTTCAACATCTAAGGGCACCTTGGCATCATAGCACCTGACATGCAATCCATAAAAGCTTTTCAACATCTAAGGGCACCCTGGCAAAGCACGCCTTAATTCCTCTGCGTCACAAAAAAACATGCCAAACTATGAATATTGAGTTGTCCATGTCGACATCAGAATTCAAAGCTCTAAAAGTTTACTTCAGTCAATCTTCATCCTAAAGTCCATCATCAAACTTTGAAGCTTGGAGCACCTTCTAGTCAATGTGATCTTGTGATCATTTCATCATGCATCTACATCATCTACATCATAGTTATCGTCTAGAATTTTGATTAAGTGTATTGGCCATCTTCTAATAGTCAAAATTTAGAGTAAAAGTTTCAAAATCAATTGTTGCAGCTCCACTAGTTGAGTGCCTTCAGCGATGTCACTATCCTAGGAACTTCATTAAGCGCCTGGCAATAGGTGGAAACTCTGAACCTCTCTTAATGATTACATTATCCCTAAGTGTGCTCAAGAAGTTCCCATGGAAGCATCACCCTCAATTCAAAGTAAACCATGAGGAGTTGCTTTTCCTGGCTGGCACCAATAAAATGCAATTTCTATCCATTTTATAACCTAGCTAGCTACTTCAGAAATCTTCTATCCAGAGTAGAGACCAAGTATCAACATTACAATAATCAAGTCAAGTTTCAAGTTCTCATCCATTGAGGTCAATTTCCATTGGGAACAAGTCGCCGTCAAATCCTACAATGCACACATATGCAGGATTATTAGCATCACTAAATTGCGCAATTAGAAAAGGTACCAAATACACACAGTTTTACTAACCTTGTAACATTCAATTATCCTACTTTACTCAAACATATAGGACCAAAAAATGTTCATCATTAACTGATCAAGCAATCAACTAATTAGAAGTCAGAAAATACAAGTATTTGCCACATTATTGATTATTAGACTAAGAAGAGCTCATTGTGCCATCAAACTTCCAATTAGAGGTAAAAAACACACATGACCGAGTACATGGAAACACCAGTAACTAAAACTATGTCCCCGTGATCCAGCATCATCACCAAATCCATCACAGTTCGAGCCTCAGAACCGAGTGAGTCATCGGGGCAAAAAAAACACTAGTTATATTGTAACATCCCAAATTTTGGAACCAAGAAAAAAAAACTTAGTTTTACCAGACCCCAAAATTCAGAATCAACAAAAACTTTTTGAAATGTTTTGCTGATGATTGTGTTTTCCTTCCCATTGCTATGTTTGAACTGTGTGACTTGTTGTTTGAGTTGTTTGACTAGTAAATCTAAGACCCAACCAATATAAATATATATTAAACTGGTGATCATGTTATGACAAGAACAAAATATTCCATACATCTTCTCTACTCTTATTTGGACCAACTTATTCCCAATTGTTGCTTTGTGTAGCAACAACCAGAATACCTATTCTTTGAAAATAAAAGTATTTCCAAAATTATGTGTTTCCAAAAATATGGAGATCTATCTTGATATTTCCCTTGTATTGGTAGCCCCTATTTTCATTTCTTTGAAAACAATAAAGGTGGGAAGTTTATGGCCCATATATTTTAGCAACCCTCTTTGGAAAAATATCAAATAATGGAGTTGAGTTTTTCCAACCTTATCCTTGTCAGGATGATACTTGATCACCACCCCACCACTTGACTGAGTAATTAAAACTTGGTTGAAATTTATAAATGGTTGTCTAGTGTTGGTTGTTATTTCCCTGCCAAATTGATTGCTTGTGTGGTTAATTATTCAACTGTGCTGAAACTTTAAAACACCCCTGCAACAATTGGGAGGTGACTTGATTATTCACACACTCCCAATAAAAAACACTAACTAAAAGAAAAGGGTCTTATTTAATCTCCCTCCCTATCTATATCTCTATTTTGCTATAACAATTATTTTATCTCCTAAAGTCCAGGAATGAGATGCAATAATAACCATCTCATTATCATATTACTCTCTCCTCAAAATATCTATTTTCCCCAAATTACAAAGATATTTCAAATTGTCAGATTCCAAAATCCCTTCTTTAACCTTTAGGGGTTATTAAGAATATGACACAAAAATATTTCAAAGGGAGAAATTGTTTTCAAACAAAAATACAGTAGGGTGACATGATGATCACTCCCACTTTGCTCTTACATTCTTTTCCTCTCCAAAAATATTTCTAAAAATCTTGAATTTAAATTTCATTTCTTTCTTTATTATCTCAAAACCACAAAGTGTGCTATGTTGCACATATCAAATAAATTCCACCACCATGCCATAAATCTTGTTAAACACATAAGGATCAAACCATGGAAAGAAAATTTCAGAAAATGGGATTAATTCTTCATTGAAGCATTGTGTCGAACACATTGGAGGCAGAAATCGAGTTCTTCCCCAAATCTTTAAAACCGAAATCAAATCAATCGATTTGAGGATTCATTTCGTCGATTGCTTGCTTCCACACTCTCCACTCACTTCACTCAGTCACCAGAGCAAGGAGGAGCGTGCCACTTGGTCACTAGGCCCGTGGCCATCGAAGGAAGCACGCCACCGCACTGCACCGTGCCGCGATGGATGCGTGTCGAGGAGAGCAGCCGAGCTGGCCCTTCTCTGCGTCTTCCATCACCTCACCTCTCACCACACTCATCAGGCAGGAGGAGACCGAACCATGCGCTCTGTGGCGCCGTACCCCTGCAGCCGTGTGCAGCTCGCCGTGTCACGGCCGCGCGTGGACGCCGACGCCGATCTTCACCACCACGGCACTCCAGCACGCCGGCTCGTCGCAGACGCTCACCTGCCACCCCGCAACCTCACGGACACGTCCATATCACCCCTGGTGGCGCAGCGACGGCATTGATCCGTCGAGCTCCGCGGAACACGCCATGGACGCCGTCTGTTCCCGAGCTAGCTCCCGAGCCCCACACGACCCCTCTCTCCTTCTAAGCCCTAACAGCACCCCTACGCCGTAACCGCACAGCACCGCCACCAATGGCGTGCTCTCCCACTCCCCAGACCCCTCCTACACCCAGTCCACGGCGAGCCCAAGCTCGGCGATAAAAGGCCACCCGAGCCTCGCCATCTCTCCACACCCCCTCACAGCCACCCCTTCACTCCACTCACCCCAGTGCACCGCCAGGAGGGCGGATTTGCAGCCGGAAGCCCTGCTGCCTTTTCCCGTGCTCTGCACCACGCCGGAGCCGAGGTTGATGTCGATCACGGCCGGCCGTGATACCCTTTCTTCACTCCTCTCTGGCCTGCATTCGTATCACCATTACCACCTCACTCAACCGCCGTATTTTTCCCCGTGTTTCGTGCACAGACGCGCCGCAGGGAGATCGCCGGAGTTGGAGCACGGCCGTGGAGAAGCAGCCGCGCGCCACCGACGCCAGGAGTCTCCCCAGCAAGTGCAAGCTCGCCCCCGAGCCTTCCCGAGCCCTCCGCCGTCGAACGCCGTCTTTTCCTCCGTCCCTAGACCACCCAGGTACCCCCTCTGGCCACCCTCGCCGTCGCCGGAACTCCGGCGCCGCCGCGGGTTGTGTGTCAATGAACGCGGGCTCGGTGAGCCGTTGGATCTAGATCCAACGGCCACATACCGCTTCGATTTGAGTTAGGCTGACGGGCTGGCCCCACCCGTCAGCCATTTAAACATTATCCACACGCGGGAATTTTCCACTGGGTCACTGACCAATGGACCCCACATGTCATAACTTTAAACATTATCCAGAGAAGAGGAATTTCCTAATTCTTTTTCTCTGGAAAAATCAGTACTGGGCTTAGTTTAGAAATTCAATAACTCGAGTTCTAGGAATCCAAATAAATCAAACTCAAATGTTCTGAAAAGCTTATAAAATTTTTAACTCACCAAAGTGGTCTCATCTCTTTTAGATAAATAATAAAAGTGTATTAATAAAAATTCTCCAGAAGGTTTAGAACACCAAACCATTTGTTTCTGGAGATATATTAGTCCAAATGACTTGAAACCAATTTTGTTAGGTCACAGTTAGCCAAGGTAGTTCCCTAAAAGGGTTTAATTTTTGATCAATAAAATTAAGTGGCTAAAACTTGATTTAAGATTTCTGATTAAAACATTTGTAGGGAGTTTGATCACTCCAAAAGACCTCAATCCAATTGAGATGTCTTCTACACATCAGTAGCTATCCATAGAATTTTAGTTTGAATTTTTGTGACCAACATAGATTAAATGGTGAATTATTTGGTGTACAACTAGTTGCTGCCTTAGTTTGAAAATAATTAGATAAAGATTAATTCAATTAAATTGAAACCACCTTGTGTTGCTTGATGTATGCAGTAGCTATTTAGCATTTGTGATTGTAATATTGTGATGATGCTTGAGCTAGAGTAGTGATTGTTTGTTTTGATTGTTTAACGTTTAGACGATACCGTTGACGGATTTATCGAAGAAGGAGGTTTTGTTGAACCAGAAGATCAGGACCAGTACCACTTTGTCGAGCAAGGCAAGCTACTTCACTGAGCTTGCATCTATATACATCTATTTTGATTCACATGTTTTACGTGTAAGAAGCATAAGTGATTTACGTGGTGTTTGCCACTAAAGTTATGATTTTGAAAACCCTTTTACAAAATACAGGTACATTATTGAGACACCCGATATAGAGGTGTTAGTAGTGTGCAGTAATTTCTAAATGTATTTGTTTTTACTCAAAAGCCTTTTATAAAATCTTTTGGTGAGATTACGATCCACCCAAGTTTTGGTTAAAAGTATTTTGCTATGAAAATGGAAATGATTTTGAAAGCCTTTTCAAAAGTATATGAAAAACTATTTTGCCACCCTATGTAGAAGTATCAGTTTGTTTATATAAAACTATAGGATGGGAAAAACATTGATTATTCAAAACTCCTTTTTCAAATCCGTGGATAAATATGGTATACCGGATGTCGGTATGAAGTGGAGAAATGGAGTATGGTGATGTTTATGAAAATGCACATTGTGTCTTGTACTTACTCCAGCCGATAACTGTGCGACCACATTTACCCACATATGGGAAAGGGCGTAGTCATATAATTTGCTCGTGTTAGTACTGGATGCCTCAATAACGAGGATAACCTCGTTCCATGAGGGGATGGTCTGAGGACCTACCCCCTGACCCGGGTCCTCTAAGAGAAGAACGCCTAAGGGCTGTTATGATATGAAATGGAGATAAAGGATTTGTAGGGCCATTAAAATTCGCCGGGCAGAACTACGAGTCCTCACACTTAGTTTCTGAGGATTTAAGTGTCGATGGAATGTTTCGTAGCGGTAGGGTCCTATACTAGCATGAGCAAAGGACAGGCTATGGCCGGGAACTCAACTTCGCATACCCCTGGTATGGCGGGATGTGGCTGACACGATGAGTTGCCGGATGGATGTGGGAAAAGCGTGCTACCTCTGCAGAGGGTAAAACTATTCGAATAGCCGAGTCCTCGGATATGGACAGTTGGGAGGCTGTCCTAAGACCATGTGCAAGTTTTACAAAGTTTTGAGTTTGAAAGGAAAATGAAGTGGAGATTGTTTTATGCAACTATACCAAGGGATAGTATGAGGTTGCTGGAAAATGAGTGACCCTGAAGGGGCTATGATCGGAAAAGGAAGAGTTTTGGAAAAATGGACAAGATGGTGATTTTCGAGGAAAAAGTTTTAAAAGAGATTTCTTACCTTTTTAACCAAAGGTATGTTTTCGAGAAAAAGGTTTAAAAAGACTTCTTACCCTTTTTCAACAAACATGGTGAGAAAACTATTTTTCCAAAGGGTTTGTTCCAACCAAGATATTGAGAAACTACTTTTCAAAAAAATATTTTTGCCTTCAACAAGGATGTAAGATCTACTCTTCTCTTTTTCAATAAAGATATAGAGATGTTTTTTCTAAAACTAAAGGTTTTAAAGATTATCAAAACTAGTGCATGCTCGAGTTGGGGTAGTTTGCGAGTACAATCAAATGTACTCATATTGGTTTCGTCCCTGGCTATTGTCTTAGCCAGATTTTAAAGAAGAGCAGGTTGAGGAAGAAGACGGAAATGACGTCAATGCGAACTAGGGCGCTTCCCAGTCAGTTGCTGCCTGTAGGGTTATGGCAAATGACTTGGGCTCCACGTTGATTGGTGATCTCCGCTGCAAGTACTTGATGAAGTTGATCACTTCAATCAAGTAAGTAAATAAATTCGGTATGTATGGATGTTCTTTGGTTACCAGTTTAATTGTGCTTCAGCGACGCACTGATCATGGGATCGCTGATATGTAGGCACAAGGGTATTTCGGACAGCTAGTCCGGGGTCCCCACATATATCCCATTCAAACGACGGAAACAAGCTGGCGTCAGCGAGGGTAAAAACTTCGGCTGTCATCAATTTTTTGGAAGGTGATGATGTCGTTGTCCAGGGCGCTAACGTGCTAGAGGTGTGGAGGAGAGACAAAATATATCGCCCTTGTCAAAGTATGTCGTGGTATAATACACGACAGTGCCATAGGGGATGGCTACGAGTGGGTGAGGCCGAGTGACGAACGATGGCGCACGCTCGGGATTGAGCACGAGCACGGTAGGTATAAGATGATCACAAGGTTACAAACGTGCTCCTCGAGATGTATCCGGTGCTCTCAGAGCTCTGGTGGACGATGAGTAGAGTGGCATGAGTCAAGTGAACCGAACCTCTTCCATTGGGTGCCCGACCCTCCTTATATAGGACTGGGGTCCAGTTACAAGTTCATGTGCCGGGTAGCCGGCTAGCCGAGTAGCGGGCGGGGCCTGAACCAACGGTCACCCACGGTGTTACGTACTGTGGGAGACGTCAGCCACGCCGGTCAGCGGTATGGCCTGTCAACTCCACGTCTTGTCGGTATGGACGGCGGTCCACTTTAGACTGTGCACTGTAGACTGTATGATGTGGATGTCGTCACATAGTTGACCCCAGGAACCCGGCCGGTACTCCTGCCCATGCCGCCTTGTCTTCTTGTCGAAGAGGGATCCAAGGGGCCGGCGGCGGGACTTAGCGGGGACTCGACTCCGGGTCGCCGCCTTCAGCGCCTAACCGGCAGCTCGGTCCCGGGTCTTCAACCACCTGGGGATTATTCCCCTGACAAAGTATATGCGGGGGAGGGGGGGGGGGGGAGAACAACTAAGGAGAAAAATGGGATAACAAAAAGCAGGGGCCTTGTTCATCAATTTCACATGATCGGCCAGTTCCAAGGACCGAATAAACTGATTCCAATGCATCTCAGGGGTTTCCTTGCAAAATCAGCCAACACCTCCTGTCAGAGTGTTCATTTCGGACTAATTTCGCCCGGATTAACTAGTTTTTGAAATGGTGATCACAAAGTATATATAATTACCTCTAGGATTAACCACCGATCAAGGCAAACAACTCTACCCGCACGGAGTCGTACCTGTTTTTTTTGCGAAACACAGTACAACGCAGACGCTCATATACACGCGCATACACTCACCCCTATGATCGCACGCACGCACACTCTACTCTATGAGCGCCTGCGAGAGACTGAGCCGGCGGATCAGCTCTTAAGATTGACGAAGTCACCACGGACGCCTCGCTGTCGACGGGAACATCGCCTTCCACTGAAGAATATTCTGTCTAAATGAGAAACACATGCGTTAAACCTGGGGTTTAAACTCTGGTGGGATGGGGTACAACCAACCTACTAACCATCCTACCACAGACAGGATCTCGAGTCATATCTGTTTTGAACTTTCAGTTTTGCATGCATTCGACTTCATTTTAGCCAAGTTCAAAATGAAGTCTGAGTGGATGCAAAACTGAAAGTTCAAAACCAACTGATATTAATCACCCGATCGACAAAGATATACATGTACGTCGACCACCTCTCTCAATCTCTTGACCCATACGTATGCACAGTACACGGTACGATCCCCACGAGGGCCAAGATCGCGGGAACGCACACGCACGCAATCTGTCTAACCACCTCCCCAACCAACTCAAATTAATCACCCGATCGATCATATCAAATCAAATCAGTCACACCGCCGTACCTGCATGCAGTCTTCTTCTCGATCGATCCAGTACTGCCACTGGTCACTCCGGCATTCGTTTCACAACGACCGGCCTGGCCGGTCAGTAGAACACCAACGCCGGCGTACGTAAGTCGCCGGCCGTATCTTCTATCTATCTATATATACCCAAAGCTATAGCCCAAGACCACCACCACCACGTCGCCGCACGCAAACACACAACGACCGCTTCACTCGCACGCAAGAGCTAGCAAGCAATTCGATCAGCTAAGCTAGAGCAGCCATGGCATCCGCAGCAGCTCGCCGAAGCTACGCACTATTCGCGGCGTTGTCCATGGTGGCCGGGCTGGCGGGCGCGGACTTCGCGGCGGACCGTGCGGAGTGCGCGGACCGTCTGATGGGGCTGGCGACGTGCCTGACGTACGTAGAGGCGACGGCGACGGCGCGGGCGCCGACGCCCGACTGCTGCTCCGGGTTCAAGACGGTGCTGGGCGCCAGCAAGAGGTGCCTGTGCGTGCTGGTGAAGGACCGCGACGAGCCGGCGCTGGGGCTCAAGATCAACGTCACCCGCGCCATGAACATCCCCTCCGCCTGCTCCATCCCGGCCATCTTCTCCGACTGCCCCAAGATCCTCGGCATGGCGCCCGACGCCAAGGAGGCCGAGATATTCAAGCAGTACGGGATCGAGCACGAGGGCAAGAACGCCCCCGGTGGCGCCACCGCCACCTCGCCCGCCGCCGCAGCAGCCACCGGTACGTGCTCCGATCGAACACCGCAGCTAGCTAGCACGCTGGTCACGTGAGAATGAACGAACGACGTGCCCGACACGCCGGTAGGCTGTGCTCACAGCGCACCATAGCACGCACATGGCATGGGCAACGACCGGCTTTCCGGTGGCTGTGCTCGCACGATGGCGACCGCGAGCCACCGGCAGTTATGTCGAGAAAGATATGGGCAGCAGTGAGCATTCACTCAAGCCGGGCCGGGCCGGGCCACCGGGAGGGTAGTGACGGGAGTAATCAATGTGCCGTGCACGCCATGGCCCATCCAACTTAACTGAACTTGGAGTAGTTAGCGTGCCTTGATTGAACTTGGTGGGTACGTGTGTTCTTTTGCAGAACAGAGTACGCAGGATCAGTGGTCATGGGTACTGCTGGTACTACTGTAGTCCTCAGCTAATTAGTTAGCATTAACAACTTTCTCTTTAAAGACGTCAGTACAGTAACTGTACATGAATCCTCTGCACTGTGCAGGGTGGTATTTCCGTTCAGAAACTGTGCATGAAGCTTCTCTACTGCCTACAGATCGAACCACCCTTACGTAATTACCTATCCTCATTCATGCGTCGCCGATCCATTGCAGGTACCACCGGCGGGAAGAGCGCCGACGCAAAGTCCGGTGCAGGGAGGCTGCGCCACGGCCACACGGCGGTCTTCGCCGGCGTCGTCTCGGCGCTGCTCGCCTCCGTTCTTGTGCTGGGATGCTAAGGAAAGAGGCCGAGACACTTGCTTATGGTACATGATTAGGCTGGCTGGGCTGGGCTGCATCATTTCCACCCTGGGCCTTAAGTTTGGTGGAGGTTGATTGGTTGCTGTGTAGTGAGTGAGTTGCAACTTGCAAGTGAACTACAAAAACAAAACTTGTTGCGAGTTTGGTTACGATCGAGCCGTAGTTTCTCCCTTCTTTTTGGTTTCCCCCCTTTTTTCTGGATTATAAGAGGGTGTAATATGGGTACTTACCATGATGTGTTGTTACATGTTGGGGCTTGGAGAGAATGTTCAGCTCTGCTCATTTCGGTACGCGCGACCTTTGCATTTCAGGCCAAAATATGTACAGTGGCCATCCAAACCACAAACGAGAGCTAGCACAGATGAACGGTGTTCGCTATGGGCAGTCACACTTTGCCAAAAGACAAACTAGCCACATATGTATAGATGGTACAGTTGCCGAATTTATCGGATTTGCAGAATGTAGCTAGTGCCAAATTTTATTGGACTTGAACAATGTAGCTACTGCCAAATTAAGTTACAATGTAGACACAATCACGAACCTAATTTATAAAAACGATCCGTAGGTACACTAATGTGATCGTCAAAGCATTAGATGGTAGTGGGAGTTTGTTCCTTATTGCATCACAATATTTGGTGTCAGATCGTGTAGTTCCTCTGTTTTTGCTTTCACACTCCAATTCGGTACCCCACAGCAGAGAGAGTTAGTGCCAAAAGCTAAACTTTCAATTTGGCACACACTATGACCGCCCTAAGATTTCCTGTATTAAAAGTGACATGTATGATATAAGCTAACGTCACACAACTTGAATGAAATTTAAAAATAATTTTTATCATCTCAATTTTTCTATAACAAAACAATATACATATGTATCAAGATTATACCTTAATAGAAGTGACATGTGGAACGATGCAACTTACAAAAGGCAAACCACATGTATATCTAGATTCTTGAGCAAGCCAGTCAGAATTCCAAAGATTTTAATAAATTTTATTTTATTGATATATTACACTAAGATAAAAATATGAAACAATGATCAATGCCAAGTAGCAATGTTGAGAGAAAGGGGTCCCAAGAAAAGCGCCCTTTGTCACCTCATACATACTTGTATGATCTAGAACTTTCTCTTGGTTACAACTAAACTTGAGAATGCTACTCTACAAAGCTTTATAGGTAAATTTCTAGTCATATGTTGTAGAATCCTCAATCCCAATAATCAAAGTTGCTTAAGTAATTACACACACGTAATTACATTATAGCATATAGACACATTTTTTGTTGTTTCTGTCCACATCCTCACACATTAATCCTTCAACAAATCTTATTTGAGTTCATATTTGTATGATCTTATTAGATATGGAATGCATTTTAGGAAATGTTTGAAATTAGATTGATGCTTTGACTGCATGAAAAAAAGAGTAGTTTTGTACTTTACACTACCCTATGTGTAGTGACAACCATTGTAAATGTAAGATAATGAACTTTTAACTTTAGTACTAGCAACACTATGTGATTAGTGTTGTTTGATTAAACAAAAACAAAGTAATAATAGTTACTATATATGCTAAAAGATGTATTAATGAATATGAAAACAATGGATATAGGGAAGTAAAACTGTCTAGTATAAAACTAACAACTATTCAAGGACATCTGCAAAACACCTTGGAAGGAATGAGCTTGAATCGGCTAGGTTCGAGGTCTCCCGTCTACATGTGTTTTAAACCGGAATGCTATGAAACATATTGACCTCTTTGGATAGCTCTAATCGAGTGCATACCATATATATTGTTAACTTCGAACAAATACGTATATGATGTGACGTGAGTCCTGCAAAAAGGGTGAAGCATTATAGCTTAAACAACAATACAACAACGAATAGAATATATGCCCAGATTACACCAATTGATCTTTTTTGTTTGTAGAAATTTGATGTGGTCAAATTCACATAAATATATCTACAAGGATATTTGTTATGCAAAATAGTGGGGTGCCATGGGGGGTAGTGGTGCACCCTCATCCAACCGTTGGATGTACTATAGGGATCACAAGATTGGTTCTAACGCAAACGGCAAATCTTCACGGCGTCACACCGAGAGCACGAAAATCATGCATGTTGATTCCTCTTTCTCTCTCCTACCCATCTCCTTTAGATAATTCTACACTCATGACATGAAATGTTGCATGGCTGGACCTAGTGCTTTAAGGAATTCAAGCGAGTGGGGGAATTGTCTAGGGGAATTCCTCTATCTCTTTCCTATCCATCTCCTATAGACATTTCCAAACATTATGGCCTTCTTTTTATTCTTTCTCGTGTCTATATTGTTTTTCGCTGCAGCACGGAAAGAAGCACATCTGTTTGTGATTTTATTTCCTGCCATGCTACTATATCAATCTATCGTAGGATCAAGGATTTATGCATAATTTGAGCACGCTTTTTTTCCATGCTGTTTTTAGTGGATTTCGAGCTGAGCTGATACTGGATTCGTGAGTTGCATTGGTTCACCTTATGTGAATGGGAAAATATGAATCTCATTCAGCCTTTCAGTTGAACCAAAAGTACAATTTCTCTCACACAAAATTAGAAATTTCTGTATAGTACACTCTGTAATAATTATGCAGCAGGTTCCAATAAGCGGCGACCGTGACTTACTTAATTAATTAGTTCAGGCAATAATACAGTACGGTTCACCAGAAAAACACAATAAACTGCTTCGGTTGCCGAGCTAATAGATAGACAATTTTTTATTTGCCGAGCTAATAGATAGACAAATTTTCATTTGCCTACAGTTTCCTAGCATTTTGCAAAAACAAAAAAAATGAACCACCACCCATATTTTCTTGCACATGAATTGTTTTTAGTCCCCAACAATTTCGACCAGTTAAAAAACAAGAAGAAAAAAAACCACCACCACTACGTTTTGAAAAAGGATGCAACCGAAGCCGATCACCTTTCCAACTTGGGAATTGTCTAAAAAGTAAAAGGTGATCGCATAGGAATTGTTGTGTATGATGCTGAAGGACAGCCGCATCCATTTCCAACTTGGGAATTGTCTAAAAAGTGTGTCCACCTAGCAAGATTCAGACTAGAATGTTTCCACTTCTAAATTATGTCCAGTGTTTTTCTGGACGGCAACACATGCAAAAGAGGTGGAGAGAAATAGACGGAAAACTTTCGCCGTTGCATGCATAGACGGCTCTTCCAAACATGGATTCATCAAGAGAGTACATGTGCGCTTTATCCAACGCGGCCACCACATGCACCACTACCCCCTGGCACCAAATCCGCATTGTATTTGTTATATAGCATAATGTATAACTATATTAGGTTTACATTATTTTTGTAGCAAAACGGCATTTTGCATGTCAACTGAATGATGAAAATCGGTGATCGCGCTATTCTCGAAGGTCTTCACAAGGAGCGACAGAAGAGCACAATGAGCCTCCGTAGCATCAAATTTAAAAATCATGTGTCTTTGTTGGTTTTAATTGAACTTTCTATTGTGTAGGAGCCCGAGCCATCCATAGATATCTCGACCTAGGTGGGGGCCTGGCGAGCTAGGGCCTCTGCGACCGGACATGCCGCACTTGCTCAGGCTGGTTCCGGATACATTTCGTATCTAGACAGATGGAAGTCCCCAGTTTTAGAACGGATTGAGTACCTTGTAACAAGACGGCGTCATAACATTTTGACACAAAGCAAGGCTGGTTTGTGCTCACTTGATGGGACACTTTTTAAAAACCAAAAACAATATTATGAGATGGGTCAACCAAACTCTGAAATGGATCCAAACAAATTAATATACCAAACGAGATTATGACAGGTCACAGCTATGGCAAACGATGGCTGAACCTAGCACGGAGCCTACGAATGGAGTGCCAAATGAGGTTATGACCATTTCCCCTCGTGGAACAAGCCGCCTAGTACCGAGCTGTTGTAGACGACACCCTGGTTGAGCACCTGAAACTTTCAGATAAGGTAATCTGAGCTTTCTCCCAATCACGCGTGCGGAGGGAACAGCGAACTGGACGCGCAAAGAAACAACCGTCTGTCCACTTTGGGCAAACCGTCAAACACAAGTCTCCATTCCCATTCCCCAAAAACAACGAGACAAAAATCCAAACCCCAGCCGCCCCGAGCCGACGTGTCACGAAAGCGTCAGGCAGCCGTGACCCGGCTTCCAGAAGCTTCCAGGCCGTCGCGCGCGCTAGGGTTGCCCCCCGCCGCCGGCCGGCCGCGCCCGCAGCTGATGGCGTCGGCCGCCAAGTCGTCGCGGTCGCGCCCGACGGGCTACTCCGCGTGCTCCCGATGACCGGGGCGGCGGGCCTTGGCGGCGGCGGAGGAGGGGACGGCGCCGGGGCGCGGCTCGCCGACAAGCTCAAGATATTCAAGACGGACAAGTTCGACCCCGACTCGTACGTGCAGTCCAAGTGCCAGACCATGAACGAGAAAGTGAGGTCGTCGGCTCGGCTCCACCTCCGTCGGAAATAGGCGGCGGAGGTTGCGCTTTTGGGGATGATATGATGGTCTCGTTTCGTGTTTGGTTGGGTACGAGGTTTTGGGGATTCCCGGGTGCTAAATTGGGCGTGGTTGTCCAGGTCGGGGGCTAACTAGAAATAAGGTTTGGTACGGCAGCTTGAAAATACGGGCACTACTTAGTTTTCTGTCCTGATGATTCCGTCAAAATTATGATCCAACTGTGCATTCATATCCAACACAATACACAAACGACGAGAGGAAGTTATGGTTTAGGTGCAGAGAGACAAAGTTATGGTTCATCTAATAAACATATACTTGCTTGTGAAGTCGATTTGTTCATTCACAATTTGGACCTATTTTTCTCAATTTATAGGAGTAAACAAACTCACTGAGTGCTAGTTGGTCTCTGTTTAACTGGTTTAACTTGAGAAGAGGGAGAGCAACTCCCATCAAGTTAGTGAACAATCTAGATTTTTGTTGTTGTTGGAAACATCATGTTTTGAAATGGGCACTCTGTTGCTGGAGTAACGTACGGTATGGATGATTTCCTCTACTGTGTTAGTTATATTCAGTCAACTAGGTTAATCTGGGGAGTATTCTACGGTTTATGTCCCCTTATGTTTGCAACCGCATGATAATGTACATGAGCTTTTGTATGCAAATTCAGTCTATCAAATTGTGCTCCTGTTTGCTTCATGCATCCTATTTTCAAGGGTATTTTACTTGTGAACTATCACTGAAAAATCGCACGAAATGCTTTGAAAAACCAAGTGTGACTGAAGTTCAATATTTATGACAGGAAATAAGACAACTGTTTCTTATCTGCAAGATCTAAAGAAGGCTTCTGCTGAAGAGATGCGTAGAAGTGTATATGCTAATTATGCTGCATTCATCAGTACCTACAAGTGTAATGCTGATTGTGCTGTATTTGTCAGGTGCAAACTGTTTAAATTAATCCACCCTATGGGTATCTGCAATAAATGGTACTATTCTGTCTGATAAATTCCCCTTAGTTTTGTCTCTCTAAAATAGTGTGCAGACATCTAGCATGTTGTACTGCTAATATTATGGCCTCTCAAGTGCTGCACCTGTCAATAAGAGAAGCAACACGAACTTGTCTTGTTATGGACCTTAAATTTAATCTTTATATATCTAAGAACTAGATTCCACGTTGCCGATAAATATTTGAGAAAAACAAGGAGACAACAATTCCTGGTAACAGTTCTTCTGTTGTTCTGAGTGCTGGTCTTCAGTTATTTTCCGTGCCTTCTATGGTGACGTCCTGTTCTCAAATTATTGCTTGTATGCTACTTCCCGAGTCCTGTGTTCTTCCTCTTTACAACCCAGTTCATGACTTTGGAACACATTGTCTAAAAACTACTCTCTTGGTTATTAGAACATCAAAGGATATCTGACCTCGAAAGGGAGCTGCAATCTATCAAAAATTTGCTGAACACACAGTCGGCTCTAATTCATGGTCTTTCTGAAGGGTTCAGATCGATTCCTTGACTATAGGACCTGAAGGTTTTGCAGAAGATAACAGTCTTCTGTTGAAGATCTGGAGCTTTCAGAATACAGAACTGGTATACTGATTTTCCCGGCAGGCTTGCTGTTTTGCTGGCTGAGAGAAGAGTGGATGAAGCACTGGATGCCCTGGATGAAGCAGAGCGAATTGCTGATGATGCAAAACAGAAACAAACTCTTGCCGCAGCTGACATTCTTGCTTTGAAGAGGGCCATCTCTAATTATTCTCAGAAGTTGTCAGATCAGCTTGCCGAAGCTGCTTGCCAGTCTTCTACTTGTGGCATTGAACTACGTGCTGCCGCTTCTGCACTCAAGCACTTGGTGATGGACCTCGTGCTCATAGTGTGTTGCTCATGCACATAACCAAAGGCTTCATGCAACATACAAACGACACATCCATCTAGCACAGCATATCGTGGGGCACACAGCGCTCTTGCAAAGCATGTTTTTTCTGCTATAGCTCATGCTCTCACCGACTCTATGGAAATCTTCGTGATGAACCATCTTATGCATCTGAACTAGTTACATGGGCTACTAAGCAGGCAATGTTATTTGCCTCGCTTGTAAAGAGGCATGCTCTAGCCTCTTGTGCAGCCAGTGGGGCTTAAGAGCTGCTGCCGAATGCGTTCAAATAGCACTTGGTTATTGCTCCTTGCTAGAAGCTCGTGGCCTGTCACTTTCAGGAGTTGTGATGAAACAATTCAAACCCTGTGTTGAGCAAGCATTAGATTCCAGTTTGAGGAGAATTGAAGAGACTACCGCTGCTTTAGCTGCAGCTGATGACTGGTACTAGTCTATTCCCCAACTGGTGTACGGCCATTTGCAAGATCATCTGCTGGTAATTTGGCACTCCAGCCGAAGCTCTCAAGCAGTGCCCATAGGTTCAGTTCGATGGTTCAGGTGATTATCTATTTCTCGACAGATGTTTCAAGCTACATTAATTGGTGTTTTGTTCTCCCATATTTGTCTTCATTCATTAGACACTTTCAATTTTTATTTTAATCTTGTAACATTTGAATTTCTAGAGAGACCACTTTAAGAATATGTCAGCTGATATTGTTTTGCTTCACGGGTACTTAATTTTTTCCGTTGCCATATTAATGGGTTCTTCTTTTCTATTCTGAGATCGAAACTTGTAGTAAATTATATTTTTATCTGCAGGATTTCTTTGAGGATGTTGGGCCACTGCTTAGCTTGCAGTTAGGTGGTTCTTCAATGGATGAGCTTCTGAAAGTATTCAATACATATGTCAATTTGCTCGCAAGTGCACTGCCAGGCGCAATGGATGTTCAAGCCAATTTAGAAGGTTTAGGAAACAAGATTATTCGCATCGCTGAGACCGAGGAACAGCAGTTAGCATTGCTAGCCAATGCATCCTTACTTGCTGAAGAGTTACTACCTAGGGCAGCCATGAAGCTGTCATCTGTAAACCAGGCCAGTGTGGATAGTTTTCATAAAAGAGATCCAGACAAGCAAATCCCTGTAGCAGAGCTGCGCGAATGGAAAAAGAAGCTGCACCGTATGGTGGAAAAGCTGAGAGATAGTTTCTGCATGTTGCATGCTCTTGCTCTTATATTCCCTGAGGAAGTGACACCCATCTGAGGGCAGAAATGTACATCAATATGGATATTAATGTTGAAGAGATAGAGTGGGTCCCATCTCTAATTTTTCAGGTACTTAAATGCTTCTCCCTTAGAAACATGATGAATAAACTTTATTTTTAGTATCTGTTTGAAAAATATGGTCCACTATGGCAAGTTTCATTGTGCTATCTTTTGTTAAATGTTTTTTTGGAGACCGTGTTCTACAGAGAGTTGATTCTTGATGGATTTTTAGTGAAACTTTGACTCTAAATGATGGTTACAAGATGAATAATCCTGTCAGTTCTTATGAATCTAGGATCCAGCAATATTTTCTTTGCTTATATGGTATAAACGGTGTGTCCAACATGCAAATACTCTTGTAAATGTCAGCTTCTATATTGTAGATGATTAGCCTTACTTAGGACAAACAACTGGATTGTAAACTAACCATGTTTAAAATTTATCAAAATCGTAATATTATATTTGTTTCTCATGCTATAAGTTGCTTATATGTTGTTTTCAAAGAGTATTATCTGTAAGACAATCCTGAGAAAATCTGTGCCCTTAATCACTTAGAGAAACGCTAGCCATTTTAAACTTGTTTGGAATTGGATATGGGATAGAGTAGTCATTTGCCAGAGTGCAGATAGCAAGTCATGCAGCTTGAGCAGTCAGTTGCATTTTGCCGCAGAAACTACTTCCTTTTGCAGCACCTAATCCGCACTCTTTCCAGGAATTGTATGCAAAGCTAAACAGGATGGCGGCCATGGCGGCAGAGATGTTTGTTGGCAGGGAAAGATTTAGTACGTTGCTAATGATGCGGCTGACAGAAATAGTCATAATCTGGCTCTCAGACGACCAGACCTTTTGGGAGGAAATTGAAGATGGCTCAAGGGCTCTGGGCCCCCTTGGACTTAAGCAGGTGAGCTCCCCCCCCCCCCCCCCCCCCCCCCCCCCCCCCCCTTTTTTAGAACCATTTCCCCCTCTTTTATGCCACCAGTTATTGTTATTATCTGACACCTTCCTTGTCAGTTCTACTTGGACATGCAATTTGTCATGCTTTTCGGGCAAGATCGTTTCTTGTCCCGGCATGTACGTGAGGTCATATTGGACATCATCGACAGAGGGATTGCAGCATTCTCTGCTACTGGATTGGATCCTGATAGGTACTTTGCTAGTTATCTGACTCCATATTATTTTCCGATGTATGATAAACTCTTTTCGATCCAATTAAATTTACGTTAGCGCTAGTGCCTAAATTGAAAGCTGATGTAGCGGCATATTAATCTCTGCAGCGCGTTACCAAGCGACGATTGGTTCGTGGATGTTGCGCAGGACGCCATCAGCAGGATCAGTGGGAAGGCTCGAGCTGCCAACTCGGAGAGGGAGGTGCACAGCCCGACGGCCTCCGTCTCGGCGCAGTCCGTGTCGTCGGTCAGATCCCACGGCAGCTCCTAGTGCGCATCCTGGGCAGACCAATGTTTTGTAGACAGTTCCTTGCAGTATAAAGCTGTAAAGCAGTAGTGTATTTCTCCTCTTCCCTTCTCATCTGTATATTCTCTGTATATTCTGCCTCTGTTTCTGGCCTGTGAAGTTGTGATAGCATAGCACAGTGATTATAGTTAAAAATCGTTCGCATTGGAGTAGCAAAAAAGGGAAAAACAGCGAAAAATATATTCTTCTGAATTTGATTCATTGTTCAGGTATGTATTTGGTGAGCTAGCCCTGTGTGCATCGTCAGTTCGTTTTCCATTGTAGTACAACAAAATGTCTCACGACTGACCAGGTCTCCGCCTAACCAATGACAAGCCGTAAGCGTCACACCACAGTTCGTCATCGATGGCGATGATGGACACACGACCATGTCTCCGGTCTCCTCCTCCCGTCTACGTCGCGCCTTGGATCGCGATCCGACGGCGGGAACACAGCTCGCCACGGATGCACTAGGATCTGTAAGCGTTGTCATAAAAAATAATCTGGATGATTGTCGCCTGGCACCAACCACCAACTGACAAATTAGGGAGACCATGGTAAGAAAGATCTTCCCAGGCCATGATAATGCTTGGAAATTTCGCTACAAGACCTGTCTGTCTGTCAATGTCTCAGTACGAGTCACAAACTCACAACAGGCGACTTTTGTGAGCTGTTGAACCCTTCAACAACAAAAAGGTCTTGCTGTCAACCAAACAATAGCGAAAAGGCCTTTGACATTTGTTCCCTCCCTCCAAGCTTCTGTTATATATACACGGCCCAGCGTGAGTAAGTGACAGTACCAAAACACGTGCCAACAATCTGATCGACTATGGCGCGTTCCAGAGCCACGTCGCCGGTGACGCTCCTGTTAGCCGCGGCGGTGGCCGTGCTAGTGTCGGCGTGCGGCGCGGACCCGGAGCCGGTGCAGGACTTCTGCGTGGCCGCCATCGGTAATGGAACGGACGACGATAAGCCGACATTCCCTGGGTTCCCGTGCAAGCCAGAGTCCACAGTGGTCTCCGACGACTTCTTCTTCGCCGGCCTCGCCCGCTCCGGCGCCGCCGCCGCGAGCGACAGCCCGTTCGGGTCCGCCGTGACGCCGGGCAACGTGGAGGCCTTCCCGGGGCTCAACACCCTCGGTTGTCCATCAACCGCGTCGACCTCGCCCCCGGCGGCGTGAACCCGCTGCACAGCCACCCGCGCGCCGCCGAGCTGGTGCACGTCGTCGCCGGCGAGATGCTCGTGGGCTTCGTCAGCACGTCCGGGAAGTTCTACTCCAAGGTGGTCGGCGAGGACGAGAGCTTCGTCATCCCGCGCGGCCTGGTGCACTTCCAGTACAACGCCGGCGGCAAGGGCGCCGCAAGGGCCGTCACTGTGTTCAACAGCCAGCTCCCCGGCGTCGTCCTCGCCGCGCCGTCGCTGTTCGGGGCCGAGCCGGAGATCCCCGACGCCGTCCTCGCCAAGAGCTTCCAGGTGGACGGCGAGATCATCAAGCTGCTCAAGTCCAAGTTCCGGAATTGACGGTGCCATATGCCCATATCCCATAGCGTACATGACGATCTCGATCAAGCTGCCTTCCTATAGTGTGGCTGGATTTTTATACTTGTATACACGAGTAAATAAATACTCCTACTAGCGTTCTTTACACGGTTAATTTCATTGCATATATTTGGTGCATCAATAAAACTTCACATTTCTCGGTATCACTATCACAACTCAGCTTTGTCCAGGCGACACCATATCCTCTACTCCCAGGCGTGATGTACTTCATGTTCTCCCAAGTTTGAATACCCGTCAAAAAAAAAAAGTTTGAAAACGTGTCATCGTCATTAAGTTACGTCAAAAAATCCAAGATAGTGAAGACATATATAGTGTCTGTATCAATCACCTCACAAAACTTCATATCGAATATCAAAACACAATTGTGAAAAAAAAAAATACATATAGCGAATGGCTTAATTGGGCTGACAATTTAGCCGATTAACACTATGAACAGTAAATTGTCTTTTTGATTTTTTTGCTCGGCCCATATATTGAGTTTGGTTATGATATCTTGCGACAGCATAGATGCAACTAATATTATGTCGCGATATTATTCGAAATCACTAGAAAAGGGGAAATCCTTGGGAAGGTCACCGTGTGCGATCTCGGCGCGTTACTTGGCGCCTTCTCCTTCACGCTCTCTCATGCAGTTGTCTACATTTCCGCCAAGTGTCACAACAATAATGAAAGTGGAATGCGAATGATTGATAAACGGATACAGGAGGTGGGAGTACAGTTTTTCTCTTATTTTTCAAAAAGAAGATTCTAAATAAATATCTTCAGAACAGTTCGTCCAAATTATGACTTTTTTTTTACTTTTGAGCTCCTCGCGTCGAGATATTCAAAACTAGATCACATGTTATAGGTTTTGAAAACTTTTTTATGGTGGTATGGATTCCTGGTTAAACTTTGGTTGTAGCTAGGTCTAAGTGCTGGCAGGTTTTCGTCCCGTAAATAGATGTTCCGATATCGGGCATCTAGTCAGCGATTTCATGTAGGTGCAAGGGCACTTTTATCTTTCCCGTATCCTCTGTCATGGTTGTTTGAAACTTTGTATGTCCATTATGAAAGTAATGGAAATGAGAGTAGCGGCATGGTTGGAAAACTGTACTTGTTGACGAGCTGGGTAATGTATTTCGGCTTTCTGTCCATTCACTTTGAGGTGTGTGTGCATGTTCCTCTTTATACTAATTAGTATACTAAACATTTTTACCTCTCTATATTAAAACTTTCCACCAATTAAAGCCACTGTGTTTTTATTGATATAATCTTCAGCACACTATCTAGTATTATTTTGTTTTGTTGTATTTAGCCAGACTATTGACATAACATTGTTGCTATACCTAAAGTTAAAAGTTCATTGTTATACATTTAAACGACTTTTCATTACAAATAGGGTAGTGTCAAGTACAACACTAGTTTGTCATAGAGTTTATGTGAATTTTAACTTTGATTTAGGAAATTTCGCTAAAATGGATTCAAAGTATAGATCCAAGAGCATAAACATAAGAGCGATTATGTTTTCGAAGGATCAATGATGTTTCAAGATGTATACAGTCATAACAAAAACTCCGCCAAGAAGCCCTATAGTGTAACTATGTGTTTTAATTGTTTAAACTACCTTTGATTATTGTGATACATGATTCTATGATTTATTTCTACATAAGTACACATATAAATGTTTATGGAGTAGGATTGCCAAAATTACTTGTAACCAAGAAGAACTTCTAGAGATCCCTAAAAAATAAGAGAAACATCTAGACATGATGAGTATGTATGAGGTGACAAAAAAAGTGGTTCGTTTTGGAATCCCTTCCTCTTTCTCTTGCTACTTCCGATTCCTGGGCTTTTCATCTTTTTTGGCAGTGTTTGTGTTCTCGTCCTCCTATCAGTCAAGTTTATAATCTATCACGCTTCCCAGATTAATCATCTTCCTTCTAAACAGTCTCCACTAACGCTAGAGTGTCTGCGAGGTTTAAGCGCCTGGGAGTGGGTGGGTATTCTGAGGAAGTGTTTTAGTGAGCAATTGAGCATGCATGTTCAATGTTCCATGTAGTATAAAATTCGATTTTTTTTAAAAAAAATGACCTTGTAAAATTTTGTAGAAAATACTACTATATGTGTCTTCGATTCGGGACAAATTTCTGTAGCTTAAAGTTTCTTGGTTTAGGTATGTATAGTAGGTATGTCACATTTTGAGCAATCAGCTTGTACGCCAACACTTGACTTACCCCTCAAAATTGTATAACTTATGTATGATTGAAAATTATGGTCCAATCATGCGGCACGCTCCCAAATTTTGCGCGTGTGATACATGTTCTTTCTATTTCTCCAAGTAAAGCTCTTCGCAAGGCAATAACGACGGTGTTCCCTTTGCCCTCTCCTAAACATTGACAGAATGAAACTATCACGTTTACAAAGAATAAACAGTCGCTTTAACACAAAATGGGCACGACAAAGCACGCCTATCCCTTCTAGTTAACATCAAGCTGATACAAATTATACAGTCGTCCTCTATAACAACATAATGTCCCAACTAATTGAGATGCTGAGACTGCACTCAAACCAAATTATTAAGAAAAAAACATGCCACCCATGCTAAAATGAGCATTCAACAACAAGCATCAACGTCATCCTCTGCCCTTTTGACAATACATTGACTAGGAGAAAGGTTCTCCAAAATCAACGCCTCCAGAAAAAAGTATGCCGCACAAGTGACACTCATAAAGAATATATAGATAATTTCAGAGCGCGACATCATCCCCTGACACAAAAATTGTAACTCGCTTTCTTACCAATTGAGGATGCATCGACTGATGCATCTTATGGAAATGTGGCCCAAATTATTATTTTTTCTCACAACACACAAATGAGATTAACCTGCCGGAGTTCAACATTGCTCCCCCCACAGCCGAGTTAAACTGGAACTACGACCCGCAGGACACCATTCCTGAGGTCCAATTGATTCATCAAACCCTTGAGGGCCTGCTGGAAAAGAAGTTCTGTGCAGACGACCTCTTGAGGACTTTCACCATTCGCCGAGTCAACCCTCTTCAGTATCGTGTGCACAAGATTTGCCACATGAGTGGCTTGCTGGACCCTACCCGGGTCAGCACCCATGACCTTACCCATCCCCAAGTTAGGAGACGGGTCAAGGCCATCGCTCAGACCGAGATGGAGGACGATTGGCAATGGGGCGTAGAACCGTTTGAGCGGTCCCGGCTTCCGCCTCGGGTTAGTTTATCACCTTTAAACCGACATGACTCTGTCTTCCGAGGCTACTTTTGTCTCGATGATTCTTCATCGGACTAATCCGAATCTAATTCGCTTTTCTCACAGCTGTTTACTCGACAAGCCACCGAAGATGGGGACCTGAAGACCAGGAAATGGACAAAAGATCGCCATGCGCGACCCGAGGAGACTGAAGATCCGGACAACGAGGATTATATGCCGGTTCCTCGTGCCAAGGCTTCTACCTCGGGTAAGCCATCCGCCCGTGTCTTCGTTCAAGACTTGTCCGACGATGAAGATGATGATTGTCAAATCCTAGATCCCATTGATGCTATTCCTATTTCATGGTCTGCACCTCCTGCTGCAGCCAATCCGGGTGCGCAAGGCACATCTCTGAAACGCGCCGGTGCGTCCGGGTCAGCGGCTCCCCTGGCTAAGAAAGCCAAGAAGGTCGTTATCAAACGCAAGGCCAAGGTCCTACCAACCAGCAAGGGGTAAGATAAACTTCGTATAACTTTTCTTGCTTTCCTTCTTTCCTTTAACCGATGTTAATCCCATCCGAATTAACATTCTACCTCGGTTTACGCAACGATCCCATCACCACAGAGCAAACCCACACTTCTATTCTTTCTCCTATTCCTTCATTGCCACCCCGGACGGACAACACCGGGATTAGCAGTCCCGGAAAGGCAATTCCTTCTCCGCTGCACGCCACCTCGGCCGACCTTCCGCCGCCGAATCTTGATTCGGGTCTGGGAGAAGACCAAGGCCTTGAGCAAACCTCGGCTCTGGGCCGAAACAACCCCCCCTGTCTCCTCTTAAGAACTCGGAAGCGGAGCGGGCCAGACTCCGACCAAGACTTCGTCTAAATCGGATCCCCGACTCTCACCTCGGGCACAACATCAGCATAACAAGCAGCAGCAACAGCTGAAGCAACAGCAGAAAGAGAAGGAGAAGAAACAGAAACAACAACAAGATAAACAGCAAAAGCTGCAGCAAGAGAAACAGCAGAAGCTGTAGCAAGACAAGCAGCAGCAGCCCCCAGTACTGGTCCATACTCAGGCACCACCGCGTCCAACTGTGCCAGTTCAGCAAGTCTCTGGCCAAGCTACCACCGATCAGAGCAGGCAACTCTGTGACTCCAACATCAAACAAGGCGTACCAAAATCTCTCCGAGATGATTTCCCGCCCCCGGGTCAACAGCCATGTTCTTCCGAGTCTTCGCACTCCGAGTGATAACAGCCTCGGCTCGTTGGACAGTATGTGATGGATTGGAACGCTACGGATCCCAGCGAAGTTTCTCCTACTCCGGCGAATCCACACCCGGTTGGCCCTGGCCTTGTTGCGCAATCCCTGCACTCTTTGCAGGTCTCGGGCCTTCAGGCTAGCAGGTTGTCGAGGTAAACTTCTCAGAGCTTAGCACTTTTTTTCAATGATCAATAGTCACACTATCCACAGTCCCCGAGATTCGGGTTGAGTAACCGATACTCGTCCGAGTAATAGGTAATTCGGCGCGAATCTTCAAATAACTTGATCATTAAACTTAACTCATAAAAAACACTGGGACGCCGAGTCCCCGAGTCTCATGTCAAGGTTACCCGGCATGAGCTTTCGTTTAAACTCGGACGACCAGTCCCCGAGTTTCATGTTGAGCTTTCTCGGTCTGAACTCTCACTAATCTCGGGCTTACAGTCCCCGAGATTCTTTTTAGCTTACCTTTGTCAGTAATCTTTACCAATCTCGGGCTCCAGTCCCCGAGATTCTTTTTACCTCACTAACATCTTTCCTTCTGGCAGGATTGCACCAACACTCGGCCGGATCTTCAAGAATCTAGCCTTGGAGCACCGAGCGCTCAAGCTCTCCTTCCAGAACCAGCAGGAGGAAATGAAGAAGAAGGAAACTGAGCACAAGCGTGCTCTTAAAGAAGAACAGTCCGAGGTGATTCGGCTCAAGCGGATCTTGACCGGGTCGAGAAAGAGAAGACTGAGCTAAAAAGGAGAGGAACACGCTGAAGGCAGCTCTGGAGAAGCGTGCCGCTGGTACCAAAAGATTCAAGCGCATATCACTGCATGCGAGGCTAAAGCTACCAAAGCTGAAGAAGAGTCGGATGCCCTCAAGGCAAATGCTGCCAAATGGCTGGCTGAGCTCACCAAACTCAACTCCGAAATGGACAGTAAGTTTCCTGAATCATATCCTTTTTTTCTTTATATCTTCCTAACATGAAACTTTGTGTCGGTATCTCATTTGATTCGGTGTCAGCCTATTTGCTCTCAGAACACTTTGAGCATTGCCAAGCTGCAGCAGCCAATGTGAAGAAGGCCCGAGCTAGGAGGGCCGAGGCATCTGGGGCTCCGCTACCCGAGGCTTGGGATATCGACGATCACTTGATCGCACTCCAAGCTCGCATTTCTCCCTTGAAGAGCATCGGCGTCGAGCTTCTTAATGCCAGTATCCGAGCCTACCATGTCTTGTGGCCCGAATCTCCCAGTGTCAAGACTATTGCCGAGTTATCTGCATGTTTGCAGCAAACCGAGACTCGATTAAGGGAATGGAGGTCTTCTTCTGCTCGTGCCGGGGCCGACGCAGCCTTGCTCTTTGTGATGTCTTGGTATGAGAAAATCAACCTCGACGGCTTGCGTACTGCGCGATGGCTCCCTATGGGCTACTGACCCGGCTTAATTGCGAGGCGTGGGAAGCTGCTACCTTCATGGCCAGGTTTGCCAACACTCGGTCTGTTGAACCTGGTGTGGTTTACTCGGATGATGAAGAAAGAAGAAGAAGAAGAGGTCAACGCTGATGGTGACTCTGAGCAAGAATATGGTGACTCTGATTCCGAGTCTGATGACTCCATGTCAACTCTGATGCCTCGGCTAAGACTGCGAAACCATTGCTGCCGAGATCTCCAAAGAGCCAGCGGTTGACCGGCCAAACAGAGTGCTACCGATATTTCCTTGAAGACTGTCTGATCTTATCGATGCATCGGCAAGCAGCAAGATTACTCCAACTGCCCCCGAGTCTGCTACTCCTCGTGACCAAAGCTACTCCTGCAACCGAGGTTCCTCCTTCAACCAAGGTTGCTCCCTCATCCGGGTCTGTCCCTGAAACCGAGGCTGCTCCTTCAACCGAGGTTCCTCCTTCCACCGAGGCTCCTGCGTCATCCGGGTCTGCCCTGCAACCAAGCTGCTCCTTCCTCCGAAGCCGCTGCTTAACTTACATGAATTCAAACTGTTAAATCCCCGGAATGCCGGTGCAGATGTAATATACATTTTAAGTTCCTCCGAGACTACTTTTATTTTGCTTAATTCGAACAAGACGAGGTTTATGTTGGATCAATTTAAACCGAGTCCCCGAGTTTATTTTCTTGTTCACTATACTTGTCAATCTTTGCTCTTGTCTACCATTTAGGCGTTCGACAGTCGAGTCACAAGATAGGAATTATAGCATACAATACTTCATAACATTCGAGTTGGGGTTTAAAGTCATCCGACATAAACAAATATGAAAAACAGGGTTAGTAAACAAGCTATGCCGAATCATTTTTGGCCGAGTCTCCGAGTTCATTTTCATGTTCACTACGAACCATCACCTCAGCTCTTGACTGCCTTTTTTGGCGTTTGTCAGTCGAGTCACAAGATCACAATAAGATAGCATACAGTACTTTGAACTTTGAGGCAAGGCTTCAAATCATTCGGCATAGGAAAAACATAAATGAAAAAACAAAGATGACACAAGCATATAGACGAGGCAGTCCCCGAGTTTTGATTCGGGTGCCGACATTTCATTCATATAGAAACCGAGATACATACACTGCCCTTTATGAGTAAAAGGGTCGGAGTAGAGCTATATTCCATGGACGCTTGGTTTCCTCTCCGGATTTGTCCATCCTGTGCTTCATCGGTTCCTGTGCATCTATAAGATAGTATGAATCATTGTGCAGAGCCTTGCTCACAATGAACGGTCCCTCCCATGGAGGTGTCAACTTATGTCGGCCTGCAGTGCGTTGCACCAGCCTCAGTACCAAATCCCTCTTGGAACACCCGAGGGCTGATCTTCCGGCTATGATAGCGTCGGAGATTTTGCTGGTATATTGCTGACCGAGATAAGGCCAGCTCTCGGGCCTCTTCAAGTAGGTCAACACCATCTTCCCGGGCTTCTTTTGCCTCGGTTTCAGTGTACATTGTCACTCTCGGTGCATCATATTGTATGTCGGTTGGCAGAACAGCTTCTGCTCCATAAACCAAAAGAATGGTGTGTAGCCAGTCGATCGATTCGGTGTGGTCCTGAGACCCCATAATACTGCTGGGAGCTCATCTATCCAACAACCCGGAGTGCGTAACAATGGTGCAATTAACCGAGCCTTTATGCCATCTAGTACCAAGGCATTTGATCTTTCTACCATCCCATTGGCCTGTGGGTGTGCAACTGCAGCTATCCAGCTTAATTCTCTTCTCGGCACAAAACCGAGCAAATTCTCCCACAGCAAAGTTGGTTCCATTATCTGTGATGATACTGTGTGGATAACCATATCTCAGAATTATGTCCTTCAAGAAAGTCACTGCTGTATGTCCATCACATTTCCGGATTGGCTTTACCTCTATCCATTGGTGAATTTGTCCACCATCACCATATATGAGTCATGTTACCTCGGGCTGGCTTGAATTCTCCCACCATGTCAAGGCACCAAACAGCAAAAGGCCAAGTGATTGGAATTGTCTTGAGTGCCGAGGCTGGCATGTGAATCTTTTTTGCAAATCTCTGACATCCTTCACACTTTCTGACTATGTCTTCGGCTTGTTGCAAAGCAGTGGGCCAGTAGAACCCATGCCGAAATACTTTGGCCACCAAGGCTCTTGAGCAGGCATGATGTCCACACTCCCCTTGATGAATCTCTAGGAGCATTTCTTCTCCTTCTGCCGGGTCAACACACCTCTGCAGCACTGTGGTTGTGCTTCTCTTGTATAACTCCTTATTGATGATGGTGTATGCTTTTGCTCTTCTCAACACTTGCCTAGACTCGGTTCTATCATCCGGCAGGCTCCCATAACAAGATATGTCATTATAGGTTGTGCCCACTCCGGGACAGGTCTTACAGGAAACACTGGCATATCTATATCCATTGGCTCAGCATCTATGGCTCGTCCGACATTTCCTCGTCAGTCCCCGGGTTCTGCTTGGCAGTCCCCGAGTTATCCCCGACATAACCGACATCAACATCCATTGGAACTGCATCGACTTTGGCATCGGCGGGATATAAATTGATTCGGATTCTGGCGATGGCTTAATGGACGGCTTTCTCAAATGCTCCAAAGCTATTCCGGGTGGAATTGGATCTCTGGATGAACCGAGTTTGGATAGTACATCGGCAGCTTCATTCTCTGCCCGAGGTATATGTGTGTACTCGCATCCTTCAAAAAATCCCGAAATTTTCTGGACATGAAATCGATATGATGCCATGTTGGCATCCACTGCATCCCAATTTCCCGAGGTTTGATGTATAACCAGAGCCGAATCACCGAAGCACTCAATTCGGCGAATCCCACTTCCTTGGCCACATTAAGCCCATGGATGAGTGCCTCATACTCGGCTACATTATTGGATGCGGTGAAATGAATTTGCAGCACATATCTCAGTTGATCCTTTTCGGTGAGGTAAGAACTACTCCGGCACCCAAACCAATCTTTGTCTTGGATCCATCAAAATGCATTGTCCAGTAATTCGGGTCATGGGCTGGTGGCTCATACTGCATCTCGGCCCAATCCACAAGGAAATCCGGCAGTGCCTGAGATTTGATTGCATCTCTTCTCTCATACTGTGGAGTGTAAGGGGATAACTCGATTGCCCATTTGGCAACTCGGCCATTTGCATCTTTGCATCCGATGATCTCCGAGATAGGAGCTTCACACACCACCCTTATTGGATGCTCTTGAAAGTAGTGCTTCAACTTCTTGGCTGCCATATAGACACCATACACCATCTTCTGGTAATGAGGGTAATTCTGCTTGGATGTCGATATCACCTCACTCAGATAATACACCGGCCTCTGCACGGTTTTGCCATCTTCTTCCCGCTCCACCACTACTACAGCACTCACAACTCGGTTTGTGGCTGCAATATAGAGCAACATCGGCTCTTTGGGCAGTGGGGAAGCAAGTATCGGAGCAGTGACCAACATCTTTTTTAACTCGGCAAAAGCCGCATTTGCCTGTGGAGTCCACACAAAGTTATTGGTTCTTTTCATCAATTGATACAAGGGCAAGGCCTTTTCTCCTAACCGGCTTACAAACCGGCTTAGGGATGCAAGACAACCAGTAAATTTTTGCACATCTTTAAGATTTTGAGGCAACCTCATATTCTCAATAGCCCGAATCTTTACCGGATTAGCTTCGATACCTCGGCTAGATACAAGGAAACCGAGTAACTTTCCTGCTGGTACACCAAATGTACATTTATCCGGGTTAAGTTTCATCCGGTATTTTCTCAAATTTGCGAATGTTTCTCTTAGATCATCGATCAAGGTTGATTTCTCTTTAGTTTTATGACTATGTCATCGACATACACCTGCACATTTTTTCCTATTTGATTCTGCAAACATTTTTGCATACACCTTTGATAAGTAGCACCGGCATTTCTCAAACCGAATGTCATGACACGATAGCAATAAGCCCCATACGGGGTGATAAATGCAGTTTTCATTTGATCATCCGGATTTAACGGTATCTGGTGAAAACCAGAGTAAGCATCTACAAAGGATAACAGCTCACACCCGGCTGTGGAATCGATCACTTGATCTATCCGAGGCAGCGGGAATGGATCCTTAGGACATGCTTTGTTCAGGTTCGTGTAATCAATACACATACGCCACACTTTGGCTACATTTGGGTCATCCTTTTTCTTCTCTACCAGGACCGGGTTAGACAACCAGTCCGGGTGCAGTACCTCCATGATGAATCCGGCTGCCAGTAGCCGGGTCAGCTCATCTTGTATCACTTGCCTTCTCTCGTCCGAAAGTCGCCGCATCGGCTGCTTCACGGGCTTCATCTCGGGCCTCACAAATAATGAGTGCTCAGCCAACTCCCTCGGAACACCTTCCAGGTCATGATTCGACCATGCAAAGATGTCTCGGTTCTCACGGAGGAATTGGATGAGCTCGCCTTCCTATTTCTCCGTTAACCCGCTCCCTATGATAGCCTTGCGCTCGGGGTGCTCCGGGTCAACAGTGATCTTCTTGGTCTCCTTGGGGCCTCGAACGCCGCATTTTGCTCCATGTGCCATTCCCGGCATGCCGAGTTGCGCAGCTTGAGCCATGGCCACCACCTGCTTCATCTTTTTCTTCTCAGCAGCTATGATCAGAGACTCGGCCAAGTTAGAGCCAGCCGAGGCACACTCGATGGAGCTCTTGTAGTTACCCGCAATGGTAATGATACCATTCGGTCCTGGCAGCTTCATCTTCAGGTAAGCCATGTGGGTGGATATCATGAACTTGGCCAGAGTTGGCCTGCCGAGTAGAGCATGGTATGGACTTTCGAGGTCTACTATCTCGAACAGGACAGTCTCGGTCCTGGAGTTCTCCTTGGTGCCGAGACATACATCAATCCACATTTTACCCATAGGTGCACATGAGACACCAGGCACTATACCATGAAAAGTTGTGTCGGTTGGTAACAACATGTTGGCAGTAATACCCAACTTCACCATTGTGTCTCGGTACATGATGTTGATGCTGCTGCCATTGTCAATCAGAACCTTGCTGAATCTGACATTCTGGTTGGGCCCAATAAATGTTGGGTCCACCACCAGAGCATAACCTCCTGGGGTTGGCATGATTCGGGGGTGATCTTTTATCCCCCAGGTAATCTCCTGATCCGACCAGTGCATATATTTTGGCACAGCCGGCATAACAGCATTGACCTCCATCTGGCGCCGCGCCCGACTCTTTTTGTCAGTTGCCTCGGTCACGAACACCACATAACTATGATGAGCTTCGTGATACTCATTCTGGCGATTAGGGCCGCATTGCCATAGTTGCCTCCGTGGTTCACCTGATTCACATCATTCGGTTCCCTCCTGTTATCATTCGGCCTCTGTTGCTGCTGTTGATTCGGCCGGTTCACCGGAGTGTTGTTTGCCCCGGTCAGCGCAACACGCTGCTGAGGTTTCGGCAGTGGTGGCCTCGGAGGACCACCCTCTGGTTTCCTCCGGATCCAGCTCCTTCCCTAAGGTCCTATGGTACCAACTGCATTGCCGAGTCGAGTGATGTGGGCCCACGCTTATCATTGGTGTGGTATCTGCATGGTCCATCCAGCATTGCCTCATAAGTGGCAGGCAGTTGTGTGTCTTGGCCCAGGGCTTCTTTCCCTCTTGGTTCTGGCCCCAAGGTGGGCCATTGTTCTTCGGCCTCTGGCTGCTACCAGCATTCGGTTGCTCTTGATCTACCGCAGCAACCATGTTTGACCCGTACCGAAGATCCGGCCGATCTTCCCTTCTCTTGTGTCCAAAGTTCTGGCTATCATTAGGCCCGAACTGTCCGGATCTGCTGTTACCCGGGTTTCGTCGACTCGGCTCAGCCGCGTTGAGCAGAGGCTGCATTGGATCTCCAAGTGCATAACTGTCTGCAATCCGAATTGTCTCGGCCAAAGTGGCGGCATCTCCCTTTGTAACCTTTGCCACAGCATGGAGCCATGTCGGCATCCCTGGGCAAACCATGAAATGGCCTGCGCCTCCACAACTCCTTCGCAGGAATTGCGCACTGTACTCCACCGAGTCAAGTAGTCTCGGTCAGTCTCATTCTGCCTCTGCACACACATAGCCAACTGCTGTGGCCGATTCGGCCTCTTGTATGTGCTAGAGAAGTTACTCACAAAGGCTTCTTCAAAATCCAGCCAGCAGTTGACACTGCCCTCACTCAGATTGTTCAACCAAATTCGGGCTGGTCCTTCCAACATCTGAGGTATGTATCTCACAGCCCACCGGCGGTTTCCTCCGGCCACATTTACTGCCGAAAGATAATCCGACAGCCAGTCCTCTGGCTTGGAGTTACCATCATAGGTCTTCGAACCTCGGGGCAACTGAAAGTGCGGCACTGATGGCTCCCCCATGATTCGGGGCCCGAAGCATTTAGGTCCAGGTGGGCCCTGCTCTTCCAGTATCTCAGACCAATGGAGCCTGTCCAACTTGATGCGTGCATCACCCGGCGCCAACATGCGCGGTCCTAACCTGTCTCCCAGTGCATTGTCATATCTCTGATATCCGGCTCTCTCCAGAGCCGAATTGCCATCATCATATCGGTTGTTCTCTGGTCAACACCTTGCGGTTCCTGAACATGCGCAACATTCTGGTGTTGCTGACCATGGTTTTGAGTCGGATACCGAGGTGGTTGACCTCGGCCAGCTGGATTGGGATTCCCCTGACCCGGATTTCCCTGAGCCGGGTTACTCCTAGCCCGGCCTGCACCGTTCTGCCCGGCCATCTGCTTTTCAGCATAGTCCGGGTTGTAGGTCTGGATCTGCTTGTTCTTTCCCGAGTTTACACTCGGGTTACGATCTCTACTCGGATGCGGCGAAGAAGCTTGACCTTTGGACCTCTGACTGCCGGCCTTAGCCGAGTGTACAATCTGGGAACCCCCAGCCATGGTGTTGCCCTTCAAATGCCTCATTCTGTCGGTTGGCTATTGCCACCAACTCATTCACTCTTGCTTGTTGCTTCTGGTAAGCTTCGCCGGTTAAACCGGCTAGCTCAGCTCTTGCTGCCTTGCAGCTCTAAGGGTCTTGGCAGGGAGAGCTATAATTCGGCTTTGCAGCCGTTACCCGAGTCGCACTTGACCCGGATCTACCATCCCTAGCCATCTCTACATTGAGGCCTTTGCCTCTCTTACGCACATCAGCCATGCGAGCAGCATCAAGGCCATGAGCCTTGTTATACTCACGCATTGATCTATCAAACTCCTCTAGTCTTGGCATTTCCAAGGCCTCAGCATGCAGGTCCTTACGCTGCTGCTCTAACTCTTCCTCGGTCAGGGCTACACCCGTACCAGGAACTATAGGGACAGCGAGTCTTTCGATCACTTATCCAGAGGAAGAGGCCTGACCTCGGATGTGCCGCCCTGCTCCGGTCACCCTCTCCAGGGGTGGCCTAGCCGTCCTAACCGATTTCTCCGGAGTCGAGGCATCATCCTCCAGACCGGCTCCAATCGCAGTCCGGTCATCATGACCTCTGCGCAGCTCTGGGGCGAGTGATACGCCGACCGCGAGCCGCACAGAGAATGGAGGATCTTCTGCCTCCAGCACCCGCGCGGGGTACTTGCAGACGAGCTCGGTGGCGACGTAGGTGTGGAGGGAGCCGAAGGCGATGAGGCAGCCGTTAACCGGGAGAGGCCTGCCACCGAAGCAACCGGCGTTGTCGCTGACGAAGTGCATGTCGCCGAGCTTGCACACCAACCCGCTGAGCACATGCTCGCCGGAGGTGGTGATGGAACCCGTCCGGATGAAGACTCCAGCCAGCGCCGCTGCTGGCCCCACGGTGGGCGCCAACTGTCGTGGTGGTGTCACGGCAGATGCCATAGGTATGGCTAAGTGTGGGGCCGAAGGACGCTGGAGGTATCCGGGGAGGGCTTGCACGCTGAGAAGCGCGCACGAAGAACATCGAACCAAGAACACACAAGCACACACACGCGATTTACCCAGGTTCGGGGCCCTCGTGAGGAGGTAACACCCCTACTCCTGCCTGCCTCTCGATGTATATGGGTGAAGCACAAGCACAAGTACAAGATCTGCTCCTTGAGCTGTATTGCTAGACTATGAACAGTGGTGAGGTAGAAGATGAAGCTAAACACAAAGGGGGCAAATGCGCTCTTTCTTCTTCTGTCCCTCCGCAGGAGGAGGTACAGGGGTACTTATAGCAGTCCTGGTGGCAACGGCTCTGTCCTCCACGGTGGCTTCACGTGCTTCTAGAGATCTCCGGGATTCCTGCAGGAGACCCGCGCCTCCGGGATCTCCGGGTCATCTCTGCCATGACAGGACCCTTCCTGTCTTGTCCCAGCTTATCCGGGCTGTCCCATCCCGGGATGTCGGTCTGTCAGGCTCCGGGTTCTCCGGCCAGGCGTGCTCCTCTGCCAGGCGAAAAGACAAAAGCCCTTGACTTCCTATCCAAAGCAAGATTTCTTCTCTTCCTTAACCCGGCATGGATATGCCTGGTTTCCTTCCTTGACCCAGCAAGTCTGTGCCGGATCACCTTTGTCCCTTTCCTGCATATGAGAATAAACAAGAGCAGACCGACAGCGATGTGTCGGTCAAGGTGATTCAGCTAACATGACCCGGCCAGGGTGACCCGGTTGTCATAAGCTAGTTTGTAATACGCCATGTCTCGGTCCCTCCGGGACTTGGTTGACCCAGTTTGACGTTGACCCGGTCCACTCTTTAGAGCTCTTTATACCACAACTTACCCTACCTGGGGGTAGCCCCCCGACAACCGTTTATACTATGCATCTTTGTAGCGTTTCAGGTGCTCGACAAGGTGGTCGATGTAATGCTCCTGCCGCCCCTGGTCAGCAAGAACAGTTTGTAGCGCATTTGCGTTCCGGGTGAACACCTCCCCTTCGTCCTCCACCATGACGCGTCGCACCGCCTTCGCGACACCGTCCCTGTCGAACGAGCCATCGCCCTCGTCCCTCGTCCCTCGCCACCTCCACGCCGACCCCCTTCTCCGCCATGATCCGCGCGACGAGCGGCTGGTTGACGGCGAATGGGAGCATCACCAGCGAGAGCCCGAAGGCGAAGCTCTCGATGGTGGATCCCCATCCGCAGTGCGTCAGGAACGCACACACCGCGCCTTGCCCGAGTGCCTTTACCTGCGGCACCCACCCTGTGTGCACCATGCCACGACCCCGCGTCCTCTCCTCGAACCCATCGGGCAGCACACCTAGCTCGCCGGCCGGTTTCATGAGAGCCCATAGGAAGCGCACGCCGGAGAGCTCGAGTCCGAGCGCGAGCTCGTGCAAGTTTTTGGTAGTCAGGGGCGCCTCGCTCCCAAGCGCCACGAAGATGACAGACTTTGGAGGCTGGTTGTCGAGCCATAGCAAGGCCTCGGAAAGAGCGGCATCGTCATGGACAAGGTCATGTGACGCCGGCAGCAGGATCCCTGCAGGGATGGAGGGCTTCTGAAATAGTTCAGTCAGGAGGGCGAACATCCCTGGCTCGATCTCATGGCAGCTACGGTAGATGGTCAGAGAAGAACGCTCGTTGATCTGCCAGGAACGTTCAATGTCAGGAACACCGGACGCGTTGGGCTTGAAAGAGTCGGCGAGCCACCCAGCCTCATGGCGACGGTAGGCGACGTTGGAAGGGAAGGGGTACCACTTGGGCGCGACGGTGAAGTCCTCCAACGCCATTCGCGGTGTTGGCAATAATCTTGCCTCTAATGCATGAGTTTGTGTTTAAGTCCAAATAGGTTTTCTAATTTGGTAAGTTCAAGTTGTAATAGTCTTGCATGCTGGATCGATGCATGCATGTAGGAGTCAAAGTTGTAGTCGGCTTGTATGCCATACGTGAGTCCTAGTCTAGTACTAGTTGTGTACGTGAATAGGTAGCTTGATTAGGAAAGAGTTGAGTACGAGTAGGTTTAGATTGCCTTAGGTCGGTTGCTTCTGTGCATATTTATGCACAGGTCGTGTATCGAGTTGTACCAAGACATTGAGCAATAAACAGAAAAAACGGGCACGATATGAGCCCTTGGCAATAAGATTTTCTTGTGCGTGTGAGTTCGTCTAGTTTGATGTGATTGATCCTGTGGACGAAACCCAACACACGGGTGCTTGACGTTAGCCTCCCGCGACCCTATGAAGGCAGACAGGCTAGGCAACTATCTTGAATACGGCGCAGAGCACCTGCAGTTGTCATCCTGGTACCATGTAAGATTATGTTAAAGAAACACCAAACATGGGATTTCATGCAAAGTTAATACAAAATATAGTTATTTAATTTGATCAACCTGTACAATATAGTTCTAAATGTCCAACTAATACTTCGTGGCACCGTAGGCTAAAACCGCTTTGAAATTACTCCAAAGATTTCCTGTATGAATTTATTGTATTTTTATCGGAACTTTGAAATGCAGTCACCTTATGCTTGTCGGCGATGGGCGGGAGCCAGTGGTGGCAGAAGTCGTGGACGATCCAGTCCGGCTTCGTTCCGCCGTTACTGCAGGCTGTGGCGAGGAAGTCAGAGAACGGGGCCGCCAGGCCGTCCATGGCCTTCTTCAGGAGCTCGTCGTTCCCTGGTGGCAAGTCCGCGGTGGATTCGGCGCCCTCCGGCAGACCGACCACGTGCGGCAGCTGCAGCGGCACGAACCGTAGGCGAGCGGACAGATCCGGCGGCACGGGCGGGAGCCTGGCGATGTTCCGAGGGGTGGAGACGAAGGCCTCGGCGTGGCCTCTGGCGGCGAGGCGTTTGGAGAGCTCCAGGTACGGGATCATGTGCCCGAACGCCAGCCACGGGAACAGCACAATGTCCAGGTCGCCGGCACCGGCTGCTTCCATGGATGTGATGTGCTCGGCCATGAAGTCTGGTCAAGGACATGTGCTAGTTCTGAGAGAAGGGATGATATCGCGCTTCTGGTGCCTAATTTTTCAAGCTTCGACCCGACGTGTAAGTAGAATGATTGTTGTTGGCGAAATCTGGATCTGTTTTTATTGTGCCAACGAATTTTCCGTTTTCTTGACATGAATGTGCCACCCACATGTAAGAGTGACACAAAGGCTACAACACCCTCTCTAACCAATGCATGAGGTGACAGCTTTTTCACGGGGAAACTATTGTTGACACGTACGTGAGCAAACATTTGAAACTCAACTCTCACCAAATTCATTTCGAAATGTGAACTTGCATCGGTTGATATGCACTAACTGTGATTGAACGGTTTATACCATGCATCTTCGTAGCCCTTTATCGGACAAAAGCATGTATCTATGTAGAGTCTCAGGTGCTCGACATGGTCGTCGATGTGCCGCTCCCATCCCTGGTCAGCAACAATCTCATGAAGCTTTTTTGAGTTAGTGTCAAACACCTTCCCTTCATCCTTCGCCATTACACGCAATACCACCACCTCATCGAAGGTGTGCTTGTCAAACAAGCCATCGTTCTCTCGCTCCTCGTCACCTCCACGCCGATCACCTTCTCCGCCATGGTCCGCGCGACAAATGACTTGTTGACGACGAAAAGAAGCATCAACAGTAGGTGCCCGAATGCGAGGCTATCGATGATTTTGAGTCCCGCCCACAATATGTCAGGAACACTGCCACTGCATCATGTGCGAGAAATTTAACGAGCGACACCCATCCTACTTACATGTTCACAAAAGGATATCTCAACCTAAATCAAATTTGTATGTATATAGACATAATTTAGTATGTAAATACATATAAATTTGAGGTGGGTTTAGACATCTTTTTACGAACGGAGAGGGAGTATTAAAAAAAGACCTAACTAGTTGTAAAAATGGACGCCCGAATACGAAGGCCTTGTTGATAGGATATCAGCGGTGGAGCAAAATCACATTTCAGTGCAGGTGTCTCGCGTAGACAGGCAGGCGACATGTCGGCAGGAATCCATCCGTCCGAAGAGGCTCGTACATACGTGTGTGGTTGTTTGAAGTCGGCCGGGAAGTATCCGTGACGAAACGACAACCGCTTTCCGTGGACCATGCGAGTTTACACACAAGATGCATGCAACAAGAGCATGCCCGCCGGCCCGCCATTTCTATATCTAGTGCTTTCCCAGTGAAGGTTGCAAGCCAAGAGCAAGAAGAGTAGGAAGTGCGTACTCCGGCCAATCTAGCTAGAGGCAGAGCTCGATCGCTTGAAGCAGCCTGCCGCCATGGCCGCCAAGAACCAGAGTCGCATTGCGATTGTGCACCTCCTGCTCCTGGCGCTACTGATCTCCCTGCTCGCGCCGACCTCCGGCAGGGCGCCGTGCCCTCCGACCCCGCCCACTCCACCGACGCCGCCAACGCCGCCCGGAGGGGCCACTCCGCCAACGCCGCCTACTCCACCTACACCCAGGCCCGGTCCTGAGGGGGGGCAGGAGGGGCGGTCGCCCCGGGCCCCCGGAATCAAGGGGGGCCCTGTTAGGTATGGTATGTGCGGGCAGTGGCGGAGCTAGCGGGGGTGCAGGGTGTACCGTGGAACACCCAGAAATTCTGCAAATTTTTTTTTAATAAGAAAGTCCAAGTTAACTAGGAAGAAAAAGAAAAGCCCACCCCCGTGCGGCTGGGCCCGTGGCCCCCGGTGCGCTCGCTGCCAAGTCGTCTTTCTCCCTGTCGCTCGTTTCCCTCACCTCTCTCTCGCAATCGCACATCCACGGCTCGACCTAGCTCGATTTCTCCTTCCACTTTGGCCTCGGCTGCCGGCGGCGGCGGGAGCAGCACATCCATGGCGCGGAGCACCTGCGCGAGCGCTGTGCGCGGGCGTTGAGCAGCCGTTCCGGAGCAGCAGCACTTCGGCCGTTTGGCGCGAGTGCCGAGCTGCATCTGGGGTCGCCGGGTCAGGGACCTGCGCGAGCGCCCACGCCGAGACGTCCAGGAGTCAGGGGACGGCCGTGCCGAGACGCCAGCTGAGCAGCCGCGCCGGAGCAGCAGGCTATCGGCGGCGATTTCACACGAAGGCATCACGGTAGTTCCCAAGTTCCCCTGTTTCATAATTTTCCTGTTTTGATTTTATTTTACCTGTCAATCCAAGACATATAGTACCGCATTAGGCTCTGTTTTTTCTGTCAATAGTCAATACACTAGTTTTAATTTAGTTTGTTGTTATGCTTGTTGTAGATTTGTCAAACATGAAGAGAGGCAGTGGCCATATTGCGGCGCTTTTCGGCAAATATGAAGCAAAGAAATTTTATCCCAAGGACATATCAACCACGGATTTGGTAAGGCTTGAATTCCAACTTGGCGCATTTATTGATGATATGAGAAAAGATGATAGGTTCAAGTGGCTAAAGACTCTTGGTGAGCTCTCTATTAAACTTGTTGAAACAAAGAAACATGTTCTTTATGACTTGGTTTACTTACTTCTCAAGATGGTATTGATCCTACCGGTTTCTACGGCGATGGTTGAAAGAGTCTTTTCCTCCATGAGCCTAGTGAAGACTAGATTGAGAAATAGCATGGGAGATGACCTCTTGAACTATTGCTTGGTGACTTATATTGAGCGATCTCTATTCTTGGAAGTAAGCGAGGATGATCTACTTGGTGCTTTCATGGCTATGCGAAGGCATAAAGTAGACTCATAATATTCTACTCGTGTTATCTTTTGTTAATGTAAGACTATTTAATATTATCAACTATTTGTATGGCTACTTTTGTTACCTTCAAACATATTTGGTGAGCTATAATATTGTGAGACTTCAACTTATTTATATAGTTCTTTACCTACAATTGTGGATTACATGTGTTGTCAACAAAAAATTGCCGATGGCACACCCTTTGATAATTTCCTAGCTCCGCCACTGTGTGCGGGTGCGGTTGTGGAAGAGCAGCGCCATTAGATGCAGGTTCTGAGCTTTTCCTCTCGTCAGTTTCAGCGGCAGGGAGGAGAAAGCACGAAGCGTTATCTTCCAAGTGGGCTGCAACTTGGGCTTTCTCCTCTGCTGGCGTAGGCCCTTTTCTTCTTTTGTTACGTACAATGTAATAGTTCCATAAAATGCTATGAGCTGATTAAGCGGCCCGCTAAAAAAAGTGATTAAGTGAGGTGGGGCCATACGATCGATCCAGAGATTTCAGAGGCAATTCCCTTCATTTAAAAAAAGGCATTCCCTTTTCCACTTTCCTCTTGAAATTTATTTCCTTCCGTCTCTCACGAATTTCTCTAATTATTGCCAATGAGACAAACAAAACTAGAATGTGATGTAAAAAAACTCAGCTAGGACGCAGATCTGAGAGGCCAATGGCAATGCACAATCCATATAGACAATCGAGGGCCCCTTAAGCAGTGCCGATAAACGATATTGCAGCAATAAACATAAGGTCCGATTTACAAAAAAAAAATAGTTCAGATAGAAATTTGGAGAAAGAAGAAAAACCTGCAAGATCATGGCTAGATATGAGTAATTGTACATCTGTTGAGTGTCTTGTGCGGCACCGGCACAACTCGGTCGTTCTCTAGATACAACCTCATCGCCGGCCGTCACGCGTCCACGTAAAGAGGCGAGAGGCCAATCGCCGAGCGGATCTCATTGCACCCACCGGCCACAATATTTAGAAAAATTACACTGGTATTTTTCGGCTGCACTTCAATTGACATATCATTTTTTTACATATGTTAATCATTGTCATGAAGTTTGTATTAAGGGCCCCCGGGTCTAGTTTCGCCCCGGGCCCTAGAAATCTCAGGACCGGCCCTGCCTACACCGCCCACCCCGCGCGTGCCCAGGGGCAAGTGCCGAGCTAACGCGCTGAAGCGCATTGCTGGCGTCGCCATGGATGTGACGTTCGACTGTACTAGTGTCTAGTGCGTGCGCCGGCAATCACGTAATTAGGTGGCGTACATCTTCCACTGCCCTCAACTTCATATAGTAGTATAATTCAATTTTGGTGTGTTTGGTTCCGGAACGAAGTGAAATATAATGTCATAGTTCAATTCCCTTCTAATGTGTCGGTTCCATTCTTATGTTTGGTATGACCTGAGACAAAACAGTGAAATGGAACAGTTCCGTTTTATGCTTGGTTGAGACTCAAAATTGGAATGGAATGGTGAGCATACCCCCCACATTTGTAGTAAGCACAACATAATTAAACTTTCAGCGGTATATTTTCAACAATAAGCAGTCACAGTAATCATGAATTTCAGTTAAGAAAAAATATTTTGTTCTCAAAGTCGAGCTGGACACGGAAATTGATGGGAATTGACCTGGACTGCTGGACTGGACACGTAAATATTTTATGAGAACGGTCGGTTGATGTGCAAGGAGTGGATCGGTATTGCTAGTGCTATTCTCGATCTCTCGTTCTCTGCTCAGCTCGATCTCCAACCCGGCCACTGCATGCTGCCGCTACTCTGCTCCCTGCTCAGCTCGATCTTAAATTGATCGATGCGCCTCCCGCCTCCCGCGGCCACTGCTCGCCGCCGTCGCCGTGGACTGCTAACGATTCACGCCTCCATTTTTCTCCTCTGCGGCTTGCTCCTTTTCTCCAGGGAATCACCAGGGATTCTGCTGTGAGCTTTATTGATGATCAACAATAGATACATTGTTTATGAGGTTGTTTACAGTAAAGTTTTATTCTGCGGAGCGACATCTCTCCCAGAAAAGTCATTTCTACGGAACATGCCTCAAACCAATAAGAAGCTGCCACCTATGGCTGTATACAAATACCTTGACCTCTATTTTGACTCAATTTAGTGTATATATATATATATATGATGTGTTCCGCACAAAAATATTGGTTGTAAATAAATCCCACGATAAATTTTCATTGGATTTCTGTAAAAATAACTAATGATTGCTCCATAAATTCAAAGCTTGCTTTTCTATTGAAAACTTTTTTTGCACTGAATTATTCTGGTGATATTTCATTGCCCTAAAAATAATGTTAGACAAATTTTAAAAATATGCACACAAATTTCAATAATCTAAAAACATTCGAAATGGATTTTGCACATATTTGGATTATTTCAGTTTATTTCAATTGATTACCTTGGATTATGACCCGTCAAAATGTTTTACAACTTTAATATGGTTCATCACATATTTAACAGATATGTAAGAGGTATGCTTAATACATGATTAAGCTCTTTATATCTGCGAAACTTTTCTGAAACATGTGTGTTACCACAATAAAGAATATTGAAATATGCATGAAACTCTATTATGCTAAAAAAATATGTTGTATCGATACGAAATAAGTTCAATATGAAAATATTCTATTAATGTTCCAATAAAATTTCAGGATTAAAATTTTAAACTTACTAAAAATGTGTCCAATCTTGCTTTGATAATTTAATCAGCGAGAACTCAATTGTGAAAACATAGAACTTTTTGGGTTACTCCGGAAACTGTTTTGGTTCATAACAAACTTGAATACAATTTATACAAAAACTTTCTACTTTTTAGATTTATTTTTTTGCATGTTACGATGTTAACAAGAATAATTTTCTCTTTGTTATTTATCATTGTTAATCACATAGAAAATATGCAAAATGGTTGTTATGGTGTTCATTATTATACATCTGCTAGATTCGAATTGTATATTACAAAAAATTACTCGTTGACTTATTTTTCAAAAATTGCAAAAACTATACATTTATAGTAAAGGTATCTAAAGCTTAGGACCTACAAATATCTTAATAGTTTTTTTCTAATATATGACTAACATATTTGCTGAAACCTCTAGGATATGGGTTAAACCATTGACATGATTTTTCTTTTTAAAATTGTTCCTAACATATTACAATGACGGTTCAATGACACGTTGACAACATCTACATGTTTTCTACTTGTTTTTGAAATGTCATTGTATACAACAATAGTCAATAAATGTAAAATGACTACTATGTTTGAATACACAAAATTTGTAATTTGATGTGCTCGCCTGAATGTGTTTGTTACCTTGGCATATATGAGAGCTCCTAGAAGTTTTCATAATAAACATGTTTTCTACTTGTTTTTGAAATATCATTGTATACAACAATAGTCAATAAATTTAAAATGACTACTATGTTTGAATACACAAAATTTGTAATTTGATGTGCTCGCCTCAATGTGTTTGTTACCTTGGCATATATGAGAGCTCCTAGAAGTTTTCATAATAAAAGTCTACTACGAAATTCAGCGTCAAAATCTAGTCAGCAGAGATTCCACCTAATGAACTCGCCATTACCTATATTAGTTTCGATCTTCTCCTACAGATTAGGAATTTTATTGATCTTAAGATATTCTAATGATTTCGTGAGAGCAATAGAAATATAATAATATAGTGGTTATTAATATACTTTAGTATTTGCGGTCCTATTTGGGCTGAGATAACAAGCTCTCGTGAGCTTTTTGTTTTTTGGAGCTTATTATCCGTCCCTAAGAGCATCTCTACCATATCCCGTGTATTTTCGTACTGGATAAATCATATCAGGTGACCCCGAAAATTTTTACGGGCCAGAAAACAGTTCACCCCACAGATTGACAGAATTTTATGGGCTGGAGGGTTATCTGGGATTTGCTAGAAATGCTCTAACACAACTCTCACATGTGTCGCCACCATGGAGGAATAGAAGTAAAAGAGATAAGATGGAAAAATGCAGGGGTTGTCAAATGCGACTGAAGAAGTGGCAACATAAAAGTTCATCTTCTCTGGAACGTCAATTCCATCCATTGGCATGATGTCTCCAACCATGATCTCCTTTCTTATATCAAGGAGCATTTGCCAGATCATTTCTTCATGGAAATTATCATCTTGGTGTCTTGGACTCTTGGCAAATCTAGAATAGCAGAAATGATCATATTTTCAAAAGGTGTAACGAAATCTCTTTAGTTGTATACATTTTTTTTTTGTAAGAGGAGTGTTTATCTATAGGGCAAAGGCAGAAATGTATTCTGGATTTCCAGCGTGGATAGAAGGCTTCACACGGTATGGCGTTGCTTATTATGTATCTATGTGCAAACAAGCAAAGATCTATAAATGAGGGAGGCGATTTGACTCTTAAAATGTTTCAAAAAAATCTGAAAAAACTACCTGATGAACATATGCAAATGGTCTACATGCGTGCCAAGTTTCTTGTGAAATCACATTCGAAGTGCTCTGTGCAAAAAATACAAAATCAATTATCTAAAGAATATATTTTGAAATCTCATTTTGACCACTGATTTTGTCTGTTTTGTACCGAGCACTACAGATGTTATTTCACCATGATACTCGGCACGCATGTAGAACATTTATATATGTTCATCCCTGATTTTCTTCAGAATTGTTTGAAATGTTCTACTATTAGTTTCGATTTTTATTCAATTAGGATTAGGAGCCAATCTGAGTTTCTGTAAATAATGTAATAAAAGTTATTCATACAGATTTTCCTCACACAGAAAAAGAGCGTCTTGATTGCAGGTGACCGAACAAATGGGATGTTTCCCAATTTTATGCCTCGCTATTGAGGGGTAATTGCAAAAACTGAACCTTAAATACGAAAGGAAAAGGTGCATTTAGCAAGTAACTGAATTCCAAATCAGGTCTCCAGCACAGTCCCTTGTCAGCTGCAGGGACGAACAAGCGTCACTGGCAGTGTCATCTCAGTCGCATGCGCTTCTCAAGTGTTTCACAAGATCATCGATGTACCTCTCCTGCGAGGACTGATCCGCAAGAACCTCTTGCAGTCTCCTGGCGTTGCTCGCGAGCACCTTCCCTTCGTCGTCCACCATGACGCGCCGCACGGCCGCGGCAACACCGTCTCTGTGGAACGAGCCGTCGGTGTCGTCCCTTGCCACCTCCACGCCAATGCCCTTCTCCTCCATGGCCCGGGCGACGAGGGGCTGGTCGAGGACGAACGGCAGCATCACCAGCGGGAGCCCGAATGCGAAGCTCTCCACGGTGGAGCCCCACCCGCAGTGCGTCAGGAACGCGCCCGTCGCGCCGTGCACCAGCGACTTCATCTGCGGCACCCACCCCGTCTGCACCATGCCACGGCCCCGCGTCCTCTCCTCGAACCCATCGGGCAGAACGCCGCGCTCTCCAGCGTTTCCGCCGGCATCGAACAGTCCGGCCGGCTTGCGTAGAGCCCACACGAAGCGCACCCCGGCGAGCTCCAGCCCCAGAGCGAGCTCATGTAGGTTCTTTAGCGTCAGCGGCGCCTCGCTCCCTAGCGCGACGTAGATGACGGACTTGGCAGGCTGCTCGTCCAGCCACTGCAAGACCTCGTCTCTGCCGTCATCGGCGGATGCAAAGACTGGCGGCAGGAGGACGCCAGCGGGGACAGAGGGCTTCCGGAGGAGGTCGGTGAGGAGTGCAAACATCCCGGGATCGACCTCGTCGCAGCTGCGGTATATGGTGAGGCGGCAGCTCTCGAACATGCCCCAAACGCGGTCTATGTCGGACACCCCGGACGCGTTGACGCGGAATATGCCGGCGATGGACTCGGCCTCGCTGCGTCGGAGGTACGAAATTGTGGATGGGGACGTGATCCACACAGGAGAGACGGCGAAGTCCTCCGTGGAGGCGCGGGGGTGCGCAGCGTTCGCCCACCGCGGGCCCAGGTAGGCAATGAAAGCGGCGTGGGTGGTCATGAACGCGGCGCACGGCAAGTTGTGTTCGGCGGCGATCGGTGGGACCCAGTGGTGGCAGAAGTCATGGATGATCCAGTCGGGCCGCTTCCCTGCGGCGGCGGCCGCCGCGAGGAACTCGGCGAGCGGCGCGGCGAGCCCGTCCATGGCCTTCTTGACGAGCTCGATCTTCTCGGCCGGCACGTCGGCCGTGGACTCGGCGCCCTCCGGTAGCCCGTCGACGCGCGGCAGCGGCATCGACACGAACCGGATGCGATCGGAGAGGTGCGGCGGCACGGGCGGGAGCCTGGCGATGTTCCGCGGCGTGGAGACGAAGGCGACGTCATGGCCACGAGCTGCGAGGCGCTTGGAGAGCTCGAGGAAGGGGATCATGTGACCGAACGCAAGCCACGGGAATACCACCACCTCCATCCTGCCATCGCCGGCGCTGGCCGTTGCTTCCATCCTGCGTTTGTGTGGGAGGATCAGTGGCTTTGCTTGGCTGGAGCTGATGATCAGTGGAGGATCGTATATATTCGGCAGGTCGCTGGCGGCCTCGCGCTTATGGTGCCTCGGTGTTTTAAGCTTGAATCGATGATCTGTATGCGAGTGGCCACCGGATCAGATTTCGTGCCTATGGCTTTACCACTGGATTTTAAAAAAAATTACAACATGTATCAACGAGGGGCCTGAGTGTGTCCACTACGCAAAGTTTTTACGCAGAACAAAAAGCTTTTGCAAAGGAGGGATTCCACTACTAAGCGAATATATGTTGAAATAAGCTACTAAACGAACATGAGTTGTAATAGGAGAAAACCGGCAAGAATCTTTTTTGAGAATTGATTGATTTATTTTTTTACATAAAAAGCGTGAGAACTAAATTAGCAAAGCTGATACAAGATAACCTGACATGACACTAGTAAGAGGGAAGGCTGGCCATGCAGAGATACATCCGAGCTTGGCAGGGTTTTTCGCCTCTGATGGGGTCACAAACACCGTGACCATATCAGTAGTGGCATCCCTAGTAAAAAAATCAGTAGTAGGGACAAACGGAATAGATGCATCTTTCACAGAGCCGGCCCTAATATGTCGAAGCCCGGTGCAAGACTATGAAATGGGGCCCCTATACACGAATAATAGAGGTGTTGTTTTTGACACAAATAGTTGAATTGAACCGGATGAACAAAAACAGGCTAAGCTAAGGTAGTAGGGGATTGTGCAATAACGGGTGCAAATCAATAAAGAACTTCATGAAAATCGACAAATCAGGGTCTCCTCCATTATTTTTCTGAAACCGGCTAGATATTGTCTCCGGTGATTGGAAACTACGCATGAAGTCGAAGAGAATGAAGAGGCAAGACCAGGAGGGGAAAATTCGATGCGACGAGGGAGGCAACATGGACGGCTGGACTGGAGTCGGTGCGATCGGTCCTTTTTTTAGCGATCTGAACATTTTTTTAGATAAAAGGCTATAAAGTCTAGCTTTAAATTAATAAAACCAGTCGGCCACACGATACAAGGAGAACCTCTTACAAAGCAGAATAAGATCAAGCTAAAAGAAAAGGACTACACTAAGCCGAGCACCAAATTCCTGCCTAAAACGGCCAGCCAAGCGATCTGACATTCTTGATGGCTGTTGCGTGCGTGCGCTCTTCATAGGCCTGAGGCCCAACTGCTAGCGATCAGAGTAGGCTAAATGGCTGGTTTGATCAGTTCATAATTTTTTCCGTGCGAAGGGCCTAGCTGTACGTAACATAAATGGGGGCCCTAGGTGGCTCTTCAGGGTTTTTCTTAAGTGCCCATTTGCACGCAAGAAAAATCTATAAATAAATCAATAAGAATGATTCCTACCTTTTGAATTCATACAGATTGTCCTCAGATAGGAAAATAGAGTTTCTAAATTTCTTGTGACCAAACTAATCAAAATTTTCCTCTTTTTTGTGCCCCGTGCAATTGCAAGAACAGTAATCCAAATACCAGTCGTCGTCTCAGATTTTCGACAAGATCAGCCATGAACCTCTCCTACGCCTCCTGTAGGTCCACAAGAACCTCTTGCAGCTTGCTGGCGTTGATCGCGAGCACCTTGCCTTGTGGATATGAAAATAATATTTTAGAATTAATCATGAAATTATTTAGAGTTAGTCATACATTGTCATGTTTAAGAGTGTAGAATTAATCATGAAATTATTGCATAATTATCCAACAAGCATCACACAAAGTGACCCCAAAACACCATTGAACAACAACGTGAGTCAAAGTTAAAGAAAACTTACCCATATGCGTTCAATCAATTTCGAGAGAGAAAAAAATCAGGTATGTACAACAAACGCCCTTGTCAGCAGGGACGAACAAGCGTCACTGGCAGCCGTCGTCTCAGTCGCGTTTCAGGTGTTCTACAAGATCGTCGATGTACCTCTCCTGCGCCGACTGATCCGCAAGAACATCTTGTAGCTTCCTGGCGTTGCTCGCGAGCACCTTCCCTTCGTCGTCCACCATGACGCGCCTCACGGCCGCGGCAACACCGTCCGTGTCAAACGAGCCGTCTATGTCGTCCCTCGGCACCTCCACGCCGATCCCCTTCTGCTCCATGGCACGGGCAACGAGGGGCTGGTCGATGACGAAGGGGAGCATCACCAGCGGGAGCCCGAACGCGAAGCTCTCCACGGTGGAGCCCCACCCGCAGTGCGTCAGGAACGCGCCCGTCGCGCCGTGCGCCAGCGCCTTCACCTGTGGCACCCATCCCGTCTGGACCATGCCGCGGTCCCGCGTCCTCTCCTCGAACCCGTCGGGTAGAACGCCGCGCTCGCCCGCGTTCCCTCCGGCGTCGAACAGTCCGGCCGGTTTGCGTAGAGCCCACAAGAAGCGCACCCCGGCGAGCTCCAGCCCAAGGGCGAGCTCGTGCAGGTTGTTCAGCGTCAGTGGTGCTTCGCTTCCCAGCGCGACGTAGATGACTGACTTGGGAGGCTGCTCGTCCACCACCGCAGGACCTTGTCTGTGACGTCATCGGCAGCGGCGACGACTGGCGGCAGGAGGACGCCAGCGGGGACGGCGGGCTTCCGGAGGAGGTCGGTGAGGAACGCGAACATCCCGGGATCAACCTCCTCGCAGCTGCGGTAGATGGTGAGGCGGCAGCGCTCGAACATGCCCCAGATGCGGTCCATGTCGGACACGCCGGACGCGTTGGCGCGGAACGCGGCGACCATCCACTCGGCCTCGCTGCGGCGGCGGTAGGCGATCATGGACGGGGACGGAATCCATCCGGGAGGCACGACGAAGTCCTCCGTGGCCGCGCGCGGGTGCGCGTCGTTTGCCCACCGCGGCCCCAGGAAGGCGACGAAGGCGGCCTGGACGATCAGGAACGCGGCGCACGGCACGTTGTGTTCGTCGGCGATAGGCGGGACCCAGTGGTGGCAGAAGTCGTGGACGATCCAGTCGGGCCGCCTTCCTGCGGCGGCCTCGTCGGCGAGGAACGCGGCGAGTGGGGTGGCGAGCCCGTCCATGGCCTTCTTGATGAGCTCGATCTTCTCGGCCGGCACGTCCGCCGTCGACTCGGCGCCCTCAGGCAGACCGTCCACGGTCGGTAGCGGCAGTGAAATGAAACGGAGGCGAGGGAGAGGTGCGGCGGCACGGGCGGGAGCCTAGCGAGGTTCCGTGGCGTGGAGACGAAGGCGACGGCATGGCCACGAGCTGCGAGGCGCTTGGAGAGCTCTAGGAACGGGATCATGTGACCGAACGCAAGCCACGGGAACACCACCACCACCATCCCGCCATCGCCGGCGCCGGCTGTTGCTTCCATCGTGCGATTAGCGGCGACAATCGCGCGCGCGGCGGAGGTGGATCGGAGCAGAAGCCTGGGATGGCGAGCTGATCAGTGGAGGATCGGTCAATCGATGGAGGTCGTATATATTCTGCAGGTCACTCGCGGTCGCGGCCTCGCGCTTCTCGTGCCCGGTTTTTTAATCTGGAATCGATGCACCATTGCGTTAACCACTGGATCAGATTTCGTGCCTATGGCTAACCACTGGATATAAAAACATTCAGCAGCATTATTGATGGTGCTGAGTGTGCTTTTTCGCAGAACAAAATGTTTTTTATTTGTAAAGGAGGGATTGCACTACTCGACGAATATTTTTGATATAACAGTGAGTTGTATAAAAATCTCAAACGATACGAAGGATTACTGCTACTTCCTCTGTCCACTGAGGGAGTATCAAAATATTAGCTACCTCTGAATATTTAGGAGGGTGGTTGTACTCCAGCCCAGCAGAGTTCAAACCATAAGTTTGACGCTGGTGTTTCTAATTTAGGCGAAATCTTTTTCAGTGGGAGGCGACGTTCACATCGACAGCGAAGCGCCCGTGGTGATTTCGTCAATCTCAATACCTAATCCGCCGGCTCAGTCTCTCGGAGGTGCTGATAGGGGTAGAGTGTGCATGTGTGCGTTCATAGGGGTGAATGTATACGCCTGTATGTAAGCGTCTGCGTTGTACTGTGTTTCGCAAAAAAAAATTAGCTTAAAGAAAATCGGCTCAGCGAGCTGAAGCTTTGCTGCAAGCGCACCTGCAAGGAGGAGGGCTTATGTGTTTGACTGAATGGGCGATGCCACCTTTCGCACAGTCGCCTGGATGAAAACATAAGTGTCACATCCCTGTTTCTGCAAATGACAATAGATACCAACTTCTCAATTTCCAGGCTGCATCGACATACAGTTTTCGAAATGGAACAAATAATTCCGATTTGATCATGGATCCTCGAGGAGGAGCTTCTGGGGCTCAGACAGAGTACCCTACTGGTCCAAGATAAAATGATCGAAGCAGGTCTCTCATTTGGTAACGAAGAGTTTTTTTTAGAAAAGGGGAGAACCCGGCCTCTGCATCGAGTGATGCACACAGCCGTTTATTAACCAGTTTCAAAGTACAATTATTAAGTTTTACATCTCAGCAAACCACAAAGGAATGACACAAGACTGAACCAGCAAAAGTACAACAAGAGCAAACTACAAAAGTCGACTAATATGCAGCCACGTATGCTGGGAGAAAAAAATCCTGTGCCACCAACAGGAGTCTTGTGCATCCAGACACCATAAGGTCTCGCTGGTCCGAAGATAGCAAGAAAGCCCATAGCTGGATCCAGTGCACCGCCATATGGATAACCTGTAAGACATGAAAAGTTTATTTCCTGTTAAAAAAAGATTGTTCCTATAATTCCAAATAGACCAACAAATAGCTGAAACGCCAATACGAATCCTAGGCTTGGTCTTTTTATCCATCCCATTCAACCAATACCCAAACATATTAATGACATTGGTAGGAGGAGGAATATTGTAAAAACAAAAGACAACACGCCAAACAAGTTTTGCAAATGGGCAGGAAATAAATAAATGTTCAATAGTTTCACTATTCCCACAAAAGGAACAATGAGAGTCACCTTTTCAATTTCCTTTTGCCAAGTTATCTTTAGTGAGCAATACTTTTTATGAACGAACCACATAAAGACCTTAATTTTCAGCAGAATTTTTAATTTCCATAAGTATGTTTGTAGAAATCTAGTATGGCCATTCATTAAGTCCTTATACATAGATTTAGCTGTAAAAATCCCGTTTTGTGTCAATTTCCAATGAAAGCTATCCCGGAACATCAGTGAGAGTAATATCCCTTAGTCTAATACATAAATGAGACCACATGTCTCACTTGTTCCCAACTAAAGCCCTTCGAAAGTCTATGTTTAGAGGGGGAGCATTATGAAACACATCATGAACCGAAACATTTTGTTGTTGCACAATGTTATAAAGCAATGGATATTGATTTTTTAACGGAGTATTACCTAGCCAAGTGTCCTCCAAAAACCTTGTGGTTTCCCCGTCACCAATCCGAAAAGATCCTCTACTAAAGAAATCTTCCATAACTCTCATAAGACCTTTCCAGAATGGAGAATCAGTTGGTTGTGCTTCAACCTGAGCTAAAGTTTTACTATGAAGATACTTGTTTTGCAGCAATTCCTGCCAAACCCCTTCTTCATTTAACAGTTTAAACAGCCACTTACTGAGTAAACATTTGTTTTTTAGTTCGAGCACTTCAACCCCTAAACCACCCTGGTCCTTGGGTCTACATATGATGTTCCATTTTTTAATCTATATTTTCGTTTGTTTTCATCACTCTGCCAAAAAAACGAGATCTATAGAAATCAAGTCTTTTACTTACCCCTTTGGGTATCTCTAAAAAAGACAACATGAACATCGGTAGGCTTGTTAATACCGAATTGACAAGAACAAGACGATCCCCATAGGATAACATCTTACCCTTCCAGCACCTCAACTTGCCTTCGAAATGGCTCTCCACTGGGTACCATTCGGAGTTCTGAAGTTTCCTATGGTGAATCGGAACCCCGAGATATTTAAAATGTAGAGAACCAGACTCGCATCCGAAGAATTGTTTGTATTGATCTTCCACCTCTTTTTCCTTCCCAAAACAAAAAAATTCACTCTTGTGAAAATTAATTTTAAGCCCGATAATTGTTCAAATATGCAGAGTATAAGTTTCATATTCACTGCTTTTTCCAAATCATGTTCCATGAATAATATAGTGTCATCTGCATACTGCAAAATAGATAAGCCCCTCAACTAAATGAGGGATATGAGCACCTATCTGACCATCTTCCTTCGCCCGCACGATAAGAATGGCTAACATATCCGCAACTATATTAAACAACAGTGGTGACAATGGATCTCCCTGTCGGAGACCTTTTTTGTTTGGAAATAATGACCGATGTCATCATTCACCCGGATACCGACACTTCCTCCCTGAACAAATTGCATAATCCAGTTGCACCATTCCTGTGCAAAACCTTTCATACGCAATGCTTGTTGGAGAAAATGACATTTAACTTTATCGTATGCTTTTTCAAAGTCAATTTTAAAAATAACCCATCCATTTTCTTCCTTTGAAGTTCGTGAAAGGTTTCATGCAAGACCACCACACCCTCTAAAATGTGGCGTTCAGGCGTAAACGCCGACTGTGTCGGTCTAATTATCTTTTGTGCAATTTCAGTAATACGATTAGTACCTACTTTTGTGAAAATTTTAAAACTGACATTGAAAGACAAATTGGTCTATATTGATGTATCTGAACCGCATTATGTTTCTTGGGGAGCAAAGTAATAACTCCAAAGTTCAGTTTGAACAATGACAAATTTCGTTGTTTTAACTGAACAAATAAAGCCATTAAATCATCTATAATAACCTCCCAAAAGGTTTTATAGAACTCGGCTGGGAAACCATCAGGTCCTGGCTGGTAAAGAAGAGTACAGAGCACTATTAATACAAACTAAAAACAGAAGCACTGACGCCGAACGAAAGGCCTTCTTGGCAAGACAAAGTGCAGAATGATCTATATTGCAAGTTACTATATACGTTATTTGTATGTATTGCATTCAAGCGTGCAAGCGAAACACCAGATGACTTACTGTACCTTGAGGCAACAAGAATATCTAGTCCCATTTGGTAATACAAGCACCGTACTTCATTGGCCGCCATCACCAGCGTACATTGAGAATGCGGGATAATGCAGTATCGTCCAATCTGTATTTTTTTAAAGATAGTCTTAAGATTTTACTAAGATAGTAACCATCAAATTTCTAAAGTGTTAAATGTGCAATAGTTTGTCTGACTTGGTCCGCTTTTATTCCAGACGAGTAAGTTGCTGGTTTGCATGAAACTATCCACGAGCGTGTGCCTATCCTCAATACCATGTATGTGACATATGATTCAGCAATATACGATAAGGAGCCGGCTATACTGGCCAGTAAATTGAGTAGAAATAATAATAATAATAATAATAATAATAATAATAATAATAAATTCCATTTTACCCGCTGGTTACGCATTTATGAACTAATTCACACATCTAGTGAAAGTTCATCTATGTTACCCCTTTAAAAAAAACTGGACCCTCTTTCCCTTATGTGTGTTTATTGGGCAAAGCATGAGGTGATGATAGAGGTTCGATAATATCATAAGGATGACGAGGAATGGAAGAAATGGAGAACATAAGGCTGGACATGATGATGGATGACGCCCTACGAACTTTACACATTGTTGTCGCGCCACATCGACCTAACACCGGTTATATCTAATTAAATTTCTCAACATAGGCGAGATTGAGAGCATGATCACGATCTTTCCTTAATTGCCAACAACACTCCTAAACCCAAGTGGGTCTCCTCAAGAGTGACCCATAGATTTTGCTATCCATGTTACCTTTGTAGATAGTCATCCAAGTATACTGCCTACGACAAAAGTCTCACAGGTGTGTCCATCATGGAGGAATACTACATGTTAAAAGTATAAAACGTGAAAATGTGTGGGTTTATATATTGATTTAGATTGTGCATAGTATGATACACACAAATTAATTAAGTCTCTAAATAATTTAAACCATAAATTGAATTTCACAAGATTTGTTCCCAAAATTATCATCATTTCACAATTTCATTCATATAACATGCCTAAAGCGAAGTATAATGCAAGTTTTTCAAACTGAATCGACTAGACCTCTAACATACCATTGATGGGACCTTGCATGGGTGGTGTGAGGGAGCGAGCAACTATGCTCAGTACACTAAAAAATACATGTAGCCACCTGAAAACTAAGTATTTCTCGGTAGACTCTTGATAAGCGCCAATTAAGATCATTTCATTATTTTCATACTTTACATGAGCTCGATGTCTGGATAAAATGGTTAGGCAAATAAGAAATTTTATTATGATTTTCAAACATGGATAAATGCCTCATCACGGTTTTGCTTAAGTGCCCGTATGCCCACAAGAAGAAACATCTCTAAATAAATCAATATGAATGATTCCGACGTTTTTTGTTCATACTGAATTTTTCCACAAAGAAAAGTAGAGTTTACAGAGTGCTGCTGACCAAACAAATCAAAAGTTTCCATTTATTTGTGCAATTGCAAGAACAGTACTCCAAATATCAGCCGTCGTACGTCTCAGTGGCGCCGCAGGTGTTCCACAAGATCATCGATGTACCTCTCCTGCGCCGACTGGTCCGCTAGAACCTCTTGCAGCTTCCTGGCGTTGCTCGCGAGAACCTTCCCTTTGTCATCCACCATGAAGCTGGCGAGCGGAGAGGTGCGGCGGCACGGGCGGGAGCCTGGCGAGGTTGCGCGGCGTGGAGACGAAGGCGACAGCGAGGCCGCGAGCGGCAAGGCGCTTGGAGAGCTCGAGGAACGGGATCATGTGGCCGAACGCCAGCCACGGGAACACCACCACCTCCGTTCCGCCATCACCGGCACCGGCTGTTGCTTCCATCGTGCGTCTGTGGTCGTTGGGATGGATAGGCGACGACAATGGCGCGTGCGTGCGGCCGAGGAGGATCGGAGGAGGAGCCTGGGGTGGCTTTGCTGCGCTGCAGCTGATGATCGTTCAATCGATGGCGACTTGGCGCGAGTGTATACATATTCTACAGGTGACTCGCGGCCTGGAGCTTCTCGTGCCTGGTTTTTTAAGAGTCGATGCGCCGTTGCGTCAACGACCGGACGATCAGATCTCGTGCCTCCGGCTGACCACTATAGACTTTAAAATCCAAGTTTTTTTTTGAGACAACCAGCCAATTTCTATTGATCAGTGATAATGTTTACATGCACTGTTACAGAATAGGGAGTTCCCAGCCACACATGGCGACCAACTCCAAAAAAAAATCATATGTTTGGCTAGGTTGTGTGCTTCAAAATTCGAAGCTCTACCCTCGTGGACGAAACTGCAGTCCCTAAAATGACTCGCTCTAGCTTTAATTTCAGTGATGATTGAACCATGTCTTCCCATACTTCCTTCAGCTATCTCTGAAACAACCGTCTTGCAATCAGAGGCAACGAAAACCCTTGACAAGTTGAGATCATCCGATAATGCCAGCCCTTCTCGACAAGCTAGAGCTTCTAAACATGCTGGATCGGATATACCTTCAAAAATCACTGCTGAAGAGCCGAGATATATGCCATTGCTATCACGGCAGAGGGCAGCAGCCACTCCGCGATTCTCAGTCTTCGACACTGCTGCATCCACATTCACCTTTGCTATCATGGTTGGAGGAGGTATCCATCTATTCTGTACCGGTACTCTCACCTGCCGCACAGCGGTGCTTGAGGAGGTTGATGACAAAGTTTTCAGCTCCTCCAAAAATGCATTTATAAACCCATGAGTAGACATAGGAGGTTGAAAAATCCAAGATTATTATTACAACATGAATATTGATTTTTTTTTGAAACGAGGCAAAAGTTTTGCCTTTTTTATTGATAGAGTAGAAGCAAACGGACACGGCCTAAGCCAAATAAAAAGGAATTACATGCTGTAAAAACTCAGAAAATTATCTCTCCAAAAAGCTTTGCGCCCGCCAGAATCCAGTTCTTCCCTTCATCCTTAATTTTATCAAGAAGAGCCGACGGCATGGTGAATTTGTTGTTGAAGACCCGCGCATTCCGCTCCTTCCACAGCTCCCAAGTTATCAGAATGATAGCTGATTTGAGCCCTTTGGGTTGGGCAGTTGGAGTCTTCACAAGTGCCTGCCAGTAGGCAAGCACAGTGGGGCGCCCAACACCAAGATCCTGAACGAGGGATGGGCAAGACAACCAAGATGCAGCGGCCTGCCAAATGCGGCGAGAGTAGCGACACTCGAAGAGGATGTGTCTAGCCGTCTCATCGTGGGCTTTGCAAAGCTGGCATAAGGGGGTATGAGGCCAACCCCTGACAGCGAGGCGATCGGAGGTCCACAACCTGTTTTGCACCACCAGCCATGAGAAGAACCTGCACTTCGGGGGCGCCCAGGTCTTCCAAATCAGGTTGCCAAAGGAGCAGGGGATGGACCCCAAGAATTGGGCTTTGTATGCCGAACCAGCCGAGTATTTTCCATTGGGGGAAAGGGTCCAGGTGATGGTGTCGGCAGTGCCCGGTGTCAGCGTGACCTCCTGAAGACAGCCCCAAAGGTTGACGAACTCAATCATGTGATCAATAGTGAAGTTCTGAACCGACATGTCCGCAACCCAATTGAGGTTGGTGAGAGCGTTCTGGATGCATCTGTTCTTCTTCTTGGAGGCCGCAAAGATCTTTGGCGCAATAGACATAGGGGTCGTCCCATTTAGCCAAGACGACGTCCAGAAGCGTGCCGTCATGCCGTCCCCAATTGTGACATCCGTGGCAGCGTTGAAGAGCTCTTTATCAGCTGCATTGTTGGGGGTTTCCAGGCCAACCCATGGCTTGTCCGGAGCGTGCCACTTGAGCCAAAGCCATCTCAGACGCAAAGCCCGGGAAAACTTTTCGAGGTCAAGAATTCCGAGCCCCCCAAACTTCTTTGGATGGCAAACCTTCGCCCAGCAAACTTTGCACTTTCCTCCACTGACTTTGTCACTCGCAGCCCAGAGCATGCTTCTTCGCAACTTGTCGAAGGCTTTGAGGATAGCCTTATCTACTCTGATGACGGTGAGGAGGAAAACCGGCAAGGTTGTGAGCACCGATTTGACGAGGGCATCACACCCGGCCCGGTTGAGGAATTTGGATTTCCAAGGATTGAGTGCAGAAGCAATCTTATCGATGTATGGTTGCAGATCGACACGCCTTAGCCTGCCAAGTGAAAGAGGGAGTCCCAGATACATCATCGGGAACTGTGACAGGGTTGCAGGGAAGTTTGCGAGGATGCCGGTGAGATTAATGTCGGTGCAACGGATAGGGGTGACAGAGCTCTTCACAATATTTGTCATCAGGCCGGTGACCTCCCCGAAATTTTGCAGCAAAGCAGCCAAGTTGTTGACATCGTGTGCGCTGGGTTGCAGAAAAATGACAGCATCATCAGCATAGAGGGAGATGCGCGACTTGATGAAATGCCCAGGCAGCGGATGTAGGATGCCAAAATCCATAGCCAGCTCTAGGATCTTTGGTAGAGTATCGATGGCCAGATCAAACAACAGTGGTGAGAGGGGGTCCCCCTGCCTTAGACCGTGACCATGGATGATCTCTTTTCCTGAAATGCCATTCAGAAGGACTCTAGAAGTAGTAGTCGAGAAGATCATCGAAGCCCATGCCCGCCAGCGAGTAGGGAAACCCAAACGCTGCATGAGGTCCAGCAGGTAGTCCCATCTAACGGAGTCGAAAGCTTTGGCGATGTCCAGCTTGATGAGCAGGGCGGGGGTGCGCTTTTGATGAAGCTTCCTGGCCACACCGCGAACATACATGAAGTTGTTGTGGATACTTCTAGTCTTGATGAACGCGCTTTGACTGCTGGAGATGATGTCATTCATTTTTGAACGGAGTCTAGTGGCCATTGCCTTGGCGATAATCTTGGGGTTCACGTGAATAAGGCTGATGGGTCTATAGTCCTTGATGCAGTCGGTGCCCTCCTTCTTGGGCAGCAAAGCGATGTTGGCAGTGTTGATGACATGAAAGTTGTTGATGGTGAGCTCGGAGAAGCTGTTGATGAGGCTCATGAGGTCCTCCTTCACAATGTTCCAGCATGATCGGAAGAAGTTTGATGTGAAGCCGTCGGGCCCTGGAGCTTTGTCCGTGGGGACGTCCAAAATGACGCTCTTGATTTCCTGTTCCGAAAAAAGCAGCCCCAGATCATCGAGATCATGTAAGGTGGGCTCGATAGCATTCCAGTTGAAATCTAGAGGCCGCAGAGGCGGGGTCCCTAGCACCGACGAGAAGTGGTCGTGAATATGTTGCTCTTTCTCGACGTGGTTGACGACCCACCCCTCATTGCGCTTTAGCCTTTGGATGGTGTTTTTTCAACGACGCGAATTAACCCTTAGGTGGAAGAATTTTGTATTGGCGTCCCCCTCACGGAGAAAGTTGATTCTGGAAGCCTGTCTCTTGCGGGTACGCTCCAGGACAGCGAGCCCCATGACTCGTCTCTTCAAAGCAGTTCGAAGGGTAAACTCGGCCGGTGATAAATCCCTGGATTCCTGAGCAGTGTCTAGCTCCAGAATAACATCAAGGGCCATCATGAGCTGTTGTTTATGGTTGGAGAAGAGACCCTTGCTCAAGCACGCAATTTTTTTGCCAACTTCCTAAGTTTGTGGTTGATGATGTGCACGGGCTGGGTGTGTGTTGTGGGCTCGTTCCAAGCAGGGGAGACGATATCCTGAAAGCCCAGCATCTTGGTCCAGAAGTTCTCAAATCTGAAGACAAGAGGCTTTGGCGGACCACTGTGGTTGGAGAGCAGGAGCGGGCAGTGATCCGACAAGGCAGAGGATGGAGCATGTAAGGAGTGGGAGTCAAAAGCCAGGTCCAGTCGCTGTTGCAGAATGCCCGATCCAACCGAACCAGAGTAGGGTCAGCCCTCTCATTGCTCCATGTGTACTTTTTGTTCTGCAGTTTTATCTCCTTGAGCTGGCAGGTGTTGAGGGCTTGGCGGAATTGGCCCATCAGGCGGAGGTTGAGGTTATCGTTGTTCTTGTCGGCAGCCTGATAAATCAGGTTGAAATCCCCTATGATGACCTGGCTTTTGACTATTGAATATTGATGGGCCTTAGTCTGTCCACATGCCCAACTAGTAAGCTTATCGCAGAAAAAAAGTTTTCTTATGAGGGATTGCACTACGGTACGAAGATTGTGCTATGGCAGTGAGTCACTGAGTTGTATAAAACTCTCAGTACGTAATCTATACTAAAGGAGACTACGTGGCGTGCTAACCACATACCTATATGGGCTTCTGGCGGGCTTCACTAGGCCCAGGAATGGCTCCTCAGAATCTTTAAAACTTGAGCCTCAGTCTGAGTGGGCCAGAACAGCCCAAAAAAACTATCCTTGGAATTCTGATTTTGGAAGTTTTGTCTATCTATGGTGAAAATTAGAAAAACTTATCCGGCCAAACTGATGGCATCGACAAGGTTGGATTCTAAAATAAATATTTTGTGGATACAAGGGGTTGTCCATTATATGTAGAATGAATGTAGATTCCAAGAAGGTTTTTTTATTTTTATTTTTCGGTAACGGATAAAATGGCTTTTCTATTTTATGGAGTTTGGGGCTTTAAAACAAAGTGAACATTTCCCTTATGTGTCCCATATATGCTTGCATATATTTATCAATAATATAACCCAAAAAGGTTTAGGGAAGTGTTTTCCAATTTTTCTACTCCCTCCGATCTAGTATAACTGACGCTGGGAATGAACTGGTTATGTGCAACGTGATAGCAAAGCTCACAACACTTTGTAAAAATCAGAAGTATATGTTGTGGAGCAAAATAAATTAGAGATGCTCTATAGCCAAAGCAAACTAGACTTCCTTTATAAGATATAAAGGAAATAATTATTCATAAAATATGTGGCACTTTGGTTTTAGTCATAATCCAAGGTTGAGTTTATAAATAAGTTCATCATTATGAAGCCTGGCCATGGCTTGGGAATCAGAAGAGAGAATAAATTCCAAGAAATCAAAAATAATTTAGAAAAAAGGGAAAACTTTGGGTGTTACATATGTTCTTGTTGTCATGTTGATGCACTACTTTGCATAATGCTTGTTCTTGTTTGTGGTAATATCGATAGAACTCAGATGAATCACTTCATGTCGTCGCGACAAAGCTTGAACTGGGGCATTGTACTTATTACATATCTTTGCTAACGAAACAAACATAGCAGTGTGCAATATATGTTAACCTAATTCCATATGGTGCGGAAAAGTGTGACCAAAAGATTTTGAGCAACCTAGATTTCACTAATGCAGCAAAATCACGCGGCATTAAAACAAAACATAAAAAACTAAACGCATTGCAAAGCTTTAGTGACAAGTCTGAAAACACCTGCAGATCAACCCATATGCCTACACAGTTCTAAAACACAAGACGGCGAGGGGAAACTCGTGGTGGATATTCAATTGTCATCACCACTAACTACTTGCTTAACATAAAGTCAAACTTAGTAGCTAACTAAGCTCAAAGGATAAAAACTCCGGGTACGCCAAACGCGCAATCAGCGCCACGTAGTTCCCTCTCTCGAGTAAAGAAAACAAAAAAAATCAGCGCCACATATTCGGAGCAGAGGATCGTCCTACCATTCAATTAATTAAGGCGAACTCAACTATCGTATAGAAGTACTCCCTCCATTCCCAAATATAAGATGTTTTAGACTTTGTCCACATACACATATACACAAATGTATCTAGACACATTTCATGTGTATTCACTCGTTTGTGTATGTATCTAGACAACATATGTAACATCTAAAACATCTTATATTTAGGAACGGAGATAGTACATCACTCGGTCTCCACCCGCCTAGTCGCACCAGCTGCCACCTGTCCGAGTTGCTACTGTATGGGTACAATACAACCGATTGCTCTGTTGTCAAGTCCTCACATGATAGGAGTAGCTTCTTCTTTTCCAGAAAAAAACATATTATATCCGATATTTATTAAGAAAAGCAATAGCTGGTATAGAGTTATATAACTCTACACAGGTATAAAATAAAATAAATCATATTGATTGTTTTCCTCGTTCGATTGTTCGACGACGTCCGGAGATCCAAATATGCATTGAACAAGCATCAAACTACCGTGACACATGCAAACGCCCTCCCCAAACAAGACATTGAAGACCGTAATATCCACTCACAGCGAACAACGTGATCTAATGGCTTGGGACACACCCCAGACGACACTTGCTTGCAATCTGACCACAAATTCGAAGGTTGGAGAAACCGAACCTTACCGAAGACCCACAAATGAACGAAGAAATCAAACATGACCCACCATAGACCAGCGAACATCTCTTGAACGACACACCAACTACTAAAACTAGTTAGCGTGCACGTGCAACGCATATCTTTCTTAATGCAACCGATGCAATGTGTAAGCCATGAAATGCTGCACCTTCACCATCTGTGTTTGAGCATGTTTTTTTTGTATTTTCTTTACTGTCATGCAATTTGAATTTATATAGCTTCAAAACTCAAGACAATATTGAAGAAAAAAGTTCTTCTCGCACAAGGTGTCCGTATCTTATTCCTCCAATGTAGAATAAACTGTGCAATACATCCATCGTTTTGGTAGAATTTATGTTCGACACTCGTAATCCTTTTTTTGAAATGGAGTTCGACAATCTTAATTAAACATATTTTACTCGACAAGGGATTATCATACACAAGTGCAACACGTAAAAGCAAGATCCAGTTTGTCAAGTCCCCATTACCACAGCAGTACATCCACCAATCAGGAAGAACTACATTCCCAACTCACCTCCTTAGAAAACTCAAATAAATATTAGGAATCTAAAGCACAAGCTTGCCATTGTAAGCATGTGTTCGCGTTGAGTAAAATTCAATTCAACCAAGGAAACATCATCTGAAAACAGAGAATATATAAGCTGACAGACTGTGCAATGCAAATTTGATCAAAATCTCTAATAAAACAATAGATCATAATTTAAACGTGGTGCGATAAACTCAGTGTGCAACTATACTATTAGGTGACTGTACTGAAGTTTTATGTAAAATAAGGATTAAAGCATCAAACTTTGATGGATCATGAACATGTCATTTACCCATAGCAGCACGATGTAACCTGAACGTTGCCTTTAGTCACGCTTTGCTCAACCCACCGAACAACCAGCGTTATTTTCAAGAGGCTGCTTTCAAATAAAGCAACTGGTGCAGAAGATAATGTCAATTCATGTGTTTTCAAATAAAGCAACAAAAGCATTATGAATTAAGATGAACAAAACCTAAAGGAGCAGAACTTCGGCAGCACCAGGCGCTCCCCTGAGCTGAGCATCGCAGCTGCAGTGCGCTGCCCTGACGCAAGCGGAGTGCGCATGCTTCGCTCCCTGAGCTGAGCACGGCAAGTCTAGGCTATTGGGCATCGACGGGAGGCAGTGAAAGGATCGATCCTGCAAATGTTTTCCTGCACAGAACATATTGTTATTTGCTTGAAACAGAAGATATGGCTGCTATGTTCTCAAAAAACACTACTTGTCCTTATCTTGGTTTGCAAAAGAAAGACGAAATTGTTGAGAAAATGAGTCAAAATTTGTCAAGAAACCATACTAAAACTATATTGTCAGGACATCGCATTGACAGCCACTGCCATCTACAAATTGAAACTATCATCTCAGTTTCATTTACCTGAACCTTCATGACGGGTTAAGGTGAGGCTTACAGCGCAGTGCAGTCGTTGCCAAAAACAGGATTTCGCTGCCAGAGATACCGCTTAGAGAACGCTGGGCCGCGGACTGGCCGTGAACGCCAGGCTCGCCAGCGTGCCCACCTCGAACCATGTATTATCGGCGGCCGTCTTGGACTCGACGTCACGTCGTTCCTGCTCCAAGTAGATAGTTGTCGACGGAGGCGACGGTTCTAGATATGGGTGCGGCAGCGATGAACAACGGCGCTTCCTGTTGTCGGCCCAGCCACGACGGCAGCTCGCTCGAGGACCCGACGTGCCGCCGTCCTCCAGCTCGCACTAAGCCGTTGTGGGGAGGGTCCGCTGAGGATAGAACACGGTGTCGCTGCGGAGGGCGGGGTGGGACAGGGAAGGCGTACTATGCACCGGCGGCGCCAGTGGATCGGCGGCATCGCGGAGGTTTTACGGCGGAATGGGATCGTGGGGGCGTGGCAATACATGCATGCTCCTCATGGTGATGGTGATGGTAATCTTCTTGGCAGATGAGCAAGATGAGAATCTGGTATAGCGGCGAGGAAACCCTAGAGCGGTTGCGCTGCCGGGGGCGAGTGCGAGAGATATCGGAGGGAAGGACGTGCGTAATCGGGGCGAGGATTAGCATGAAAAGAGGGAGGGTGGGGTGGGGTGGGGTGGGGAGAATGAAGGAACTGTGGCCGTTTGATCTTCTGCGATGGAGGGTGGGGATTCAATTTTCCTACCAAGCAGCACATTGTCTGCCAAAGATAATTGCTACGCGCACATGGGGCTTTCGGCTAGATTAATCTAGGTCGTTAGATCTAGGTAGTGGAGCGATCTGGTGGTGCTAGTCTGACTGTGTACGTTTTCGGGGTTGCTTTAAGAAAGATAAAGTTTGCTTGTTTAATAGTAGTGTAGATCCAAAGGAAACAAACCGATCTGTAACTCTATAAACACCTATTCTCACTAGCCCTCCGCTAATGTAAAAACATTAACGAGGTAGAGAGAGACAAGAGAGAGTGTTAGAGTATATGTGTACGTGTTGTTATGGTAGTATAGGATAGAGATAGGATACATATCCATACGGTCCTGACTTGACTTGTACTCCAAGATGATCCCTGTACTCCTTTATATACTCGCCCATGAGGTTCAATACAATATCCACCAATTCCGCCAATCTCATAATTCTACATGGTATCAGAGCGGCACGATCCTTGACCTAGCCGCAGCCGCCGCTTCTGCACCGCGCCGCCCCCGGGGAGGTCGATCTCCATGATCTCCACCGGGGGCCGCGCCGCCCGTACCTAGGGTTCGTCCGCCGATCGGTTGATCGGCTGCCCTAGCGTCTTTTTTTCCCGATCTTTAGATTGGTTTTCTTTTCTTCGCCGGTCACTCGATCGGTGTTTTCATTTTTGGTTTACCGATCTTAGATCGGATTGAGTCACCCACCGCCGTCGTCATCGCCGCGCCTCCACTCCGACCATCGGCATCGACGATCTACACCGCGCCCGTGCGCCTGCCACCTACGCCGCCGTGCCTGCCTCGGTAGGCCGTCGCGGCCTCACGGCAGGCTGCCGCGCACCGCGGCCAGCTGCTGCGCCTTCCTCGGGAGGGTACTGCGGCCGTCCCCCTCGGATCGTCTTCGTCGTCATCGCCCGGGACTTCACCGACAACACCGCCATCGACTCCGATCTACGCATAGTCCCCGCCATGGCGCATACGGCGCACCGTCGATCTGATCAACCGATCTCGCGCCCGTCTACGCCAAGCACGTCCCCGAGCACGCGCCAACCACCGATCAAGCTACGGGCTGCCGCCGCGTCGCCCCTTGGGCTGCCGCGCCGCCGCTTTTGGTCCATGTTGCCAGCTGCCAACGCGCCTTTCCAGGCGTGTACGTCGCTAGCGACACCTGCCGTCGCCCCCACCCGCGCGTTGCTGCTGCGTCGCCCCTTCGGGCCGTAGCGCCGCGGCACGCGGTCCACTCCGCCGTCCTCGCGCGTCGACTTCTACGTGGTATGCGCCGCGCCGCCTCCCTAGGCGCGGGAACGCCACTGTCCGCGCATGGTCTTCGTCACGCCGCCGGGTTCTTCCTCGCCTACTTCGAGTACTGCCTCCGCGCCTCCACAGGTAACCTGCATGGCCACTCCAGGCCGTCGCAGGTCCCGCCGACCACTCCTTGTCCAGGCGTACAGCATGGCCCCTCCAAGCCACCGATGCCTTCGCCGCCTTCTACGTCTTCGTCCACCACGACCTCGTCGCCAGCGTCATCATCCTCGTCCCCAACTACGTCTACTCCGACAACCGTGGACGACATCGACACCTTCTACCCCACCCCGATTGGTGCCGCAACCGTCGTCGAGTCCTCCTCTGCTAGTCCCTCCGACACTGGCGTATGGTTCATGGTGGTCCCTGCCCCCGCACGCACGCTGCTGGCAACACCGGTGCGTGCCTTCGTCCCCGACGTGTCCCCGAGTCTGGCAAGCTCGGGTCGGCGCCTCGTCTTCATCGGCTTCGACAACGTCCTCGGCATCGACTCCCTCCTCTACGACTGCCTCGACTACGTCACCGAGTTCTTCTATGCGTACTCGGCTCTCGCAAAGCCAGAGTATGCCTTCGTCCCCGACGTGCACCTTGTTCTGGCAAAACTATTGCTGCACCTCGTCCTCGACGGTTCGTACTGCGTCGTCTCCGGCATCGGCATCCTCGACGACTGCCTCGACGCATCTCCGTCTTCTTCACGCGCACTATGCGCCCGCGGCTTCATGTGCGTCTACCTCGACACTGGCAACCCCGACAACGACATTGACCACGGCGACCCCTCGCGCGGCTACCCCGACCACGGCACCGCCCACCGCTCTCGGCTCCCTCGACATCGGCACAAGGGCTACCACCTCGCTTGAGCATCATCAGTGTCCTCTACAGTCCAAGCTTCGCGCTGCGACACCGTCCACGACACTCCCGCTTGGACTACGGGGGGATGTCAGCCCCTGGATTCTACTTCGGCTTATCTCCAGTCTGACCGTCCGCGACGTTCCAGTTGTTCACGGCGCTCCCGCTACGACTGCGGGGGGATGTTAGAGTATATGTGTACGTGTTGTTATGGTAGTATAGGATACGTATCCATACAGTCCTGACTTGACTTGTACTCCAAGATGATCCCTGTACTCCTTTATATACTCGCCCATGAGGCTCAATACAATATCAACCAATTCCGCCAATCTCATAATTCTACAGAGAGTATTCCAATGCACCATAGTCACCACCACCTCATCGATGCCGCTAGAATAGCAAAACCAAACTCTACGTTTTGAGATATTGCAAGCACCGAACGCAGGTCTGATATCCGTCGCCAGAGTGGCAAACATATGAGCGGTGTCGTACACGGTTTAAGACGCAGAGACATGACATATGGTGGCGGCGACGGCTAGGATTGAACCCTAGGTCGCCGCCCCTCTGTTTTCCGAGAGGGTTCATTTCCCTTTCCGCTAGTTTCTTCTTTGCTTTCGATGTGTTGGAAGGGAGGCGAACTTCCAACCAAATTATTTGGTTGTAGGTTGGCAGGCGGGCGATTCTCTGAATTTTCGTGGCGCGGATTTAATGGATCGCAATCTTATAAAATCGGTCGTGCTGACCATGTAGGAACTCGACAAATCTGATGTGTGATCCTCCAGCTCGCTCCATGTGGCGCATCTGCATCCAGATCCACATCCCTTCTAGGCTAGCAACCTTTTTCTTCTAGAACCGTCTAGGCTAAAACTACTGCTACTACGGCCATGGGTCACCACGTCCGCGTCATCTAGAGAGTCCGTACCCAGCTGGCATCCACGGCCGGGCCCGCCAGCTTGTCCCCACCCGTCATGGCCACCACCAGCCACGCCGTGTGGAAACAGATCACAACTTCAGCACTGCAAGCCCCCGTTCAAAAAAAAAAAAAAAAGCACTGCAAGCCCAGCGAGGCACGGATCAAATAGCGGACAGCGCGCCGGACGGCGACAACCCCGCCCGCGCACGCACCCACGAACGCACACCAAGCAGCCCGCCTCGGCGTACTCCGCTCGGCGCCCATAAGATCGATCCGGCTCCTCCTCCCGCTCCTGCTGCTGCTGCTTGATCGGTGGGTAGGTCGCCGTTCCCGGAGATTTGATTTGGGTTGGTTGGGTTGGGGTTTGTGAGGAGGAGAGGGGACATGGGGGCGCTGTCGCGGCCGGAGGAGGTGGTGGCGCTGGTGAAGCTGCGCGTGGCGGCGGGGCAGATCAAGCGCCAGATCCCGCCGCAGGAGCACTGGGCCTTCGCCTACGACATGCTCCAGAGGGTCTCCCGCAGCTTCGCCCTCGTCATCCAGCAGCTCGGTCCAGAACTACGCAATGCCGTAAGCAGCCCTTCCCCCTCCCCGTCCGATTCGAGAGCTCCTTCCTTGGGAGGCTCGGGCCTGTGATCTGAGGCGTCGGCCGCGCCGGATTTGGGGCAATTTTCTGAAACACGGCCGCTGATTGTTGTGTGCAGGTGTGCATCTTCTACCTCGTGCTCCGGGCCCTCGACACCGTCGGTGAGCGCTAACCCCTCCTGCTACCCCTTGCGTTTGAACTCGTTTTGCCGCGGCTGGGAGATTGGTTTCGCCTTATTTTCCCCATCGTCTCGGAGTACTATTTTTGTGCGGTGATGTGTCGAGTTCATCAGTGCTTTCCGTTTTAAGAGCGGCGCTCATTCTGATGATTACTGTGGGTGCAGAGGACGACACCAGCATCCCTAACGACGTGAAGCTGCCCATCCTCCGGGATTTCTACCGCCATGTCTACGACCCCGACTGGCGTTACCTATGTACGGGATCCCTCTCTTAAGGACAAGCGGTTGTTGTGCTGTGTTACCTGCTGTTTTTGTTGATCTGGTCATGTTTTGCATGGTTTGGCCTTCTTCAGGTGGGACAAACGACTACAAAGTGCTCATGGACAAGTTCAGATACGTCTCCACAGCTTTCCTGGAGCTAGGCGAAGGGTAATCAATTTCTGTTCCGAGTTTCAGAGCGGTTGCTATTTTCTCATTTTCCCAATTTGTGTTCCCAACTTGTCGCTTCATACGGGTTGCTGCTTAGTCAAAGTCTTAGGGAACAGCCCAACAACCGTACAGTCAGCACTGATGTCACTTCAAAAAAAAAGTTAACTTAAGACTTCTCTAAGAGCATCTCCACTGGGGGCCTCCAAATTCGTGTCCGGCACCCCCAATGGAGACCCAATTGGGGGGTGCCGGACATGTGTCCGCCCATGTTTTCGACCGTGCCCACAGCGGCGCACCCCAAACGTCCGCCCCCAAAAACGCGACATATGATCGAACACCTTGCGGGCGTTCAAATTGACTCCAAAAAAATTGAAACGATTCAAATTTCATTCAGATTTCTTATATATTACAAAGATTTTGAATGAAATTTGAAAACCCTAACCGCCGCCTAGCCTACTCCCTGTCCCACCACGAGTCGTCGTCGTCGCTGTCGTCCTCGATCTTCACCACCGCCGCGGAGGAGGCAGCACGGCTAGAGGAAGCGCCGTCGTGGCCTGGCGCGCGGCTGGAGGAGGCGCCGTCGTGGCGGCTGGTGGAGGGGCCGCCGGAGGAGGAGGAGGCAGTCATCGCCAGGGTCGCCATGAGGCCCGGCGAGTCGTGCTCGATTTCGACCACCGACTCGGAGAGCGCCGCCAGCAAGCCCGGGCTGTCGCCGTCGTGCTCGTTCCGCATCTCGGACGGCACATCGTAGCCGTACGGGATTGTCTCTACCGGCATTGCCTCCGCCCTGGGGCGACGGAGGAAGAGGCGCCCGCGCGGGCGTGGTGGCGAACGCTGACGGCGTTCGCGGATGGTGATGCCGCCTCCACGACGCGGCGGTGAGCGGCGCTCCTCCTTCACCACCTGGCGTGGCACGGGGCGCGGTGGAGGGAAGCGCGGCACCGGAGGAAGGAGGCGGAATGGGATGGCGCTGCCCGTGGCAACGTGTCGGTGCGCGGCTTCGATCGCGGAGGCAACCGTGTGGCTGGTTGCCCCCCACCAGTCTTTGCGGCCGCCGGTGATGTATCGCATCTCGCGCGATCTGGGACCATCGTTGGTGGCGATGACCGCCTCCCGCTCGCGCTCGAAGCGCTCCATCCAATGGTCCCAGTTGGCCTGGCCGTCGTCGTTCTCGGGGAGGCGCCGCTCTGCCGGCGAGCGATGAATCGCCTCATCTGCTCGGCTGTGTCGGGCAGCGGTGGCACGGCTAGCCCGCCGGCCGAGATGGCCCAGTGCTTGGGCAGGCGGCAGTCCGGAGGGGCGAGGAGCCCGTACCGGTGCAGCTCCCACGCGTCCTCACCGACGTTCACGCGCCCGCCGTACGCCATTGCTAGGGTTTAGGAGAGATTGAGGGGCGAGGGGAGTGAGGGCGCCGGCTTTTATCATGGCGATGGGCGGTGCCGCCGGCGTAAATGCGACGGGTGGGGAATCCGCAACGCCGGCCGCGTGGCCTGGGGAGCTGTCGCGTCGACTGGCCGCCGTTTTATGGCATGCGTGTGTGCAGGCGCACCGGCGTCCAGTCGCGTCGCGTTGGAAACCGCCGACGACCGCGCCATTAACGCGGCCAGAGCGGCGCGATAAATGACGCCTGAACGCGGCGTCCCTATGACGGGCGGGCCAGCCCTGTCAGGCGCATGTCCGCCCCCATGTCTTGGAGGCGCTCTCGGGGGTGCCGGACACGATTTTGCTCGGGGCGAGGCATTGGGGGGTGCCGTTGGTGACGTTTTTGGCCGTCCGGACCCCAGTGGGCCTTTGGGGGGTCACTTGGAGGCCCCCGGTGGAGATGCTCTAAATGCGTTGCTTTCATTGGGTATTAGTGCCGAATTATGGAATTTTGATTGATGTCACTGTCAGGTTGTGAGCGTGAATTAAAAAGTGAACACCTCATAGTTAGTTACACTACGAGAGAATTATTTGGCCAGATTGTCGCAAGTGAATCAGACAGAACAGGGGAAAAGTTGAGTAGTGGGAAATAGCTGTCCATTGCCAAGTTTTCTTGTCTGTTCTGATATCATAAGCACTAGAGCCATCCCAGCTTTTGCTTTTTGTGTTTGAGTTCTTCCAACTGGTACAAATGACATTGGTATCTGGCAGCAAGCATTAAAGTATCATTTGAAAAACTAAGAGAGTTAATTCAATAGTTTGTGAATGTGAAATGCCATTTAATTTGTGAGGCCATGTTTGTGGAGGCATTTTGATACAGTAGATACACTTTGCGCATTCAGCAGACAACAAGCCAAAGTTACAGCTCCACTGTCCATTTATCGAGTTAGGCTAGTAAAACATCGTAGTACTTCACATGTTGCAACTGAAGCTATCTTTCACCTCATAGTTTATCATTTAAGTACAGGTAAGTTCATTTGAACCTTGCAGGAAATAACTATCTTTCACATGTTTTCCAGATACCAAAAGGCAATTGAGGAAATCACTAAGCGAATGGGAGCAGGAATGGCAAAATTTATATGCATGGAGGTGTGTTTATCTCTATCAATCAAAATATTCGATCCCTGTCGCAGAATTAGTAGAAGTGGTTATATAATCATTTTATGTATAAATGTTTATCTCAATTTTTGGTTTAAGGTGGAGCCATCTTCTATTTTTAGTCAACCTAGGATACTGTCTGTATTCCACTCTCATTATAAATGTCTGTATGGCATATATGGTACTCTCTATGGCTCATTCGGCTCAATCCGTTGTGCCAAATTTCTGTAGCTTTCAGAATATCTGATACTTGTCAAGTAACATACTTAATATCATGAATGAAAAAAGGGAAAATGCGGTACATATCTAGTGAGTAGCCAGTAATACACTCAAAAGAATATGAATACTTGTGCCGGTATTCAGAATACATATCTAGTGAGTAGCCAGTAATACACTCAAAAGAATATGAATACTTGTGCCAAATTTCTGTAGCTTTCAGAATATCTGATACTTGTCAAGTAACATACTTAATATCATGAATGAAAAAAGGAAAATGCGGTACATATCTAGTGAGTAGCCAGTAATACACTCAAAAGAATATGAATACTTGTGCCGGTATTCACTTGATAACAACAATTTATGCCCAAAGGCATGGTCATTTAGTTTTGCCACACTTCTTGTGGTACTACTAAATGGTTTGAAATTCCATTTCTGTGCTGTCATAGCAATGTGTTGATGTTTTGGTAACTTATACATATGGAAGATTGCTGTGGGTATTATGTCCATTGATAAATGTAGCTATCACACCAATAATGACAAATACTTTTGTGCATAAGAACTGTGACACAAACATCAGTGAATATTGTTAGAAATATGCAACTTGTATTCCACGGGGGTCAAAGGCCACAATATATAGTACATGTACAGGTGTAAATATGCAGGGAGCCCCCTATCTAATAGGGAAACTACAATATACAAATATCTCTCTAACACCCCCCCTCAAACTCATGGTGGATCCACAACACTGAGTTTGGAGAGGAAAAATCTATGCTGTGCTCTAGTCTGGGCCTTCGTGAAGAAGTCCGCCAACTGTAACTCTGAAGGCACATACTGGAGCACAATAATCTGATCCTGCACACTAGCACGGACAAAAGAAGCATCAACGCCAATATGCTTAGTAAGCTCATGCTTCACCGGGTCACGTGCAATGCTAATAGCACCTGTACTGTCTGACAATAGAGTCGTGGGTGTCGTAACAGAGACACCAAAATCTGCAAGTAACCACCGTAACCAAGTCACCTCAGCAGTCAAAAGAGCCATAGCTCGCAACTCAGCTTCTGCACTCGAACGGAAACTGCGGTCTGTTTCTTCGTCTTCCAGGCAATGAGAGAACCACCAAGAAAGACACAGTAAGCAGAAAGTGAACGGCGATCCAAAGGATCACTAGCCCAAGTGGCATCGGAGTAGGACTGAAGCTGTAACGAGCTGGAACGAGGAAAGAAGAGACAAAGAGAGATCGTTCCACGAAGATAGCGTAGAACACGAAGAAGGTGACTATAGTGAACCGAAGTGGGAGCAGAAACAAACTGACTCAGAATATGGACAGGATAAGAAATATCAGGGCGAGTAACAGCCAGATAGACGAGACTCCCGACAAGATGTCGATAACGAGTCGGATCAGAGAGAGGATCGCCATCAGAAGCACGAAGAGAAATATTGAGCTCCATGGGAGTCTCAGCAGTACGGTCATCAGTAAGAGCGGCACGAGAAAGAAGATCATGAATATACCGTTCTTGGGATATAAAGAAACCATCAGAGGTGGACGAAACCTCAATCCCAAGAAAGTAACGAAGCGGACCAAGATCCGACATAAGAAACTGCTCACTCAGACGTGCCTTGACAAAGGCAATATACTCCGGGTCGTCACCAGTGATGATCATGTCATCAACATACAGAAGAAGAAGAGTGCGACCACGAGGAGAAGAGTGAACAAACAACGCAGGGTCATGAGCACTGGAAGAGAAACCAGCAGCTGTGACCACAGAAGCAAAGCGCTCAAACCATGCACGTTGCTTAAGGCCATAGAGAGAGCGACGAAGACGGCAGACCATGCCATCTGTAACAGAATACCCCGGTGGTGGTTGCATATAAACCTCCTCACGCAACTCACCATTAAGAAAGGCATTCTTAACATCAAGCTGAGACACAGACCAATGGCGAACAGATGCCACGGCAAGAAGAGTCCGAACAGTGGTCATGTGAGCCACTGGAGCAAAAGTCTCATCATAATCACGGCCATGCTCCTGCTGAAAGCCACGAGCAACCAGACGAGCTTTGTAACGCTCAAGAGTCCCATCAGAGCGGGTCTTAACCTTATAGACCCACTTACAGGTGATAGGACGAACACGAGGAGGAAGAGGAACGATCTCCCACGTACCAGTGCGCTCAAGCGCAGCAATCTCCTCAGCCATGGCAAGCTGCCATTCAGGATGAACAACAGCCTCACGATACGTAGTCGGCTCTGGGACAGCCGAAACACTATAGGTAGCGGGATCAAAGAAATCAGGTGAAGGACAAGGCCGAGTACGAAGAGAGTAAGTCGGCTGAGACGGTGCACCAGAAGTAGAGGGTGCATCAGATGACTCGGTCACAACACGTGGACGACGAGTATAATAGAAAGGAAAAGTAGGATGAGAAGGAGCAACAGGAGAAGGCGGAGGCGGGAGGATGAAGAAGACGGCGACGAAGGAGGAGAAGGCGTCGATGAAGGAGGAGAAGAAGGCATCGGAGTAGACGGCACCGGATCAGGGGGAGGAGGAGGAATATGAGGGACATCGGGAGGAGAATCAGGAAAAGTAAGAAAAGAGAGATCCTCCACAGTAGAGGTCGAGGAGGTCGAGCGTGGAAAGGACGAGACTCGTCAAACGTCACGTCCCGGGAAATACGCATCCGACGAGCCACGGGATCCCAACATCGATAGCCCTTATGCTCATCACTATATCCGAGAAAAACACACTCAACAGACTGAGCGGTTAGTTTGGTGCGTTCACGAGGAGCGAGGAGAACATAGCAAACACAACCAAACAGACGCAACATGGAATAGTCAGGAGAGCGATCACATAGTCGCTCGAGAGGAATACCACCCTGAAGGGCGGCAGAAGGCTGAATGTTAATGAGATAGACCGAGGTAGAGACAGCCTCAGCCCAGAAATGTGGCGGGAGAGAAGAAGCGATCATCATCGCACGAGCAGTCTCTAGAAGATGACGATGCTTACGCTCAGCAACGCCATTCTGAGCATGTGCACCGGGACAAGAGAACTGAGCGAGAGTGCCCTGCTCAGCAAGAACACCACGCAAATGCTTGGAGATATACTCACCAGCAGAATCAGCACGGAACACACGAATAGGTGTAGAGAACTGAGTGTGAACCATGGCAGCAAAACGCTTATAGATAGAGAGAACCTCACTACGAGAGGACATAAAGTAAATCCAAGTGTATCGTGAGTAATCATCTATAAAGATAATATAGTAGCGATGACCCCCTTTCGAAGCGAAGGGAGCCGGACCCCAAACATCTGAATGAACGAGATCAAAAGGACGCTCGGACACAGAGTCACTATGAGGATATGGTAGCTGAATCTGCTTACCAAGCCTACAACCCAGACAATCCAAAGAAGCGTTTCCGGAGACAGACCCTAGAACACCACGATGAACTAGAGACGAGAGACGAGAACCACATAAATGGCCAAGACGATGATGCCACTGCTGAAAAGAGCTGGTGGCTGCGGCAACCTGGGTCGAGAGACTGGCGGCGGTGGCAGCGGAAGGAAGACGAAGCCAGTCAAGCTCCCATAGACCATCATGGCGTCGGGGACCAGCACCAAGCAAAGCGCCCGTACAACGATCCTGAACAGAACAGGAATCAAAGTCTAGAGTGACCCTACAACGAGAATCGACAATCTGACTACCAGAGAAAAGCTGCATGGTGAGTCGAGGAATATGAGCGACAGAAGGAACATGAAACGCGGGACTGCTAAGAGTGCCTCGACTAGCAACGGGGATGGGAGTACCATCGGCAGTACGAACAGAGACAGGAGACTCGACAGGTCGAATAGAGCTCAAGGCGGAAGAATCGTAAGTCATATGAAAAGATGCTCCAGTATCAAGAATCCAAGGGGATGTACCTGAATGAGAAGAAGGTGGTCTCTCGGTGCCAGAAAAGTCAGTCGCAGAACCAGCAGAACCTGTCGGTGAAGAGTCCCAAGTAGCAAGCAGGCATCGGAGTTGCGCGATCTCACGCGCAGTGAAAGACGCCACTGAAGAGGTCGAGGTAGATGCGTCAGCCAAGGAGGACCAATCATCACAATACGTGGTCGCCACATGGGGAGTCGAAGGAGAGCGGTCACAAGTGCGTGCACACGCCACGCGAGGAGTCGAAGTAGAGCAGCCCAAACAGCGGGCAGAAGCCCGATAGTCGGCGTAGAGCGGCGAGTCGACATAGACGGAGTCGACGTAGAGCGGCCATAACTGCGCGCAGAAGCCGCGAGAGTCGACGGAGAGCGGCGAGTCGATATAGACGGAGTCGACATAGAGCGGCCATAACCACGAACAGAAGCCGCGAGAGTCGACGTAGAGCGGCGAGTCGACATAGACGGAGTCGACGTAGAGCGGCCATAACTGTGGGCAGAAGCCGCGAGAGTCGACGTAGAGCGGCATGCAGACGTCATCGAGGGAGACGACGAAATAGGCAACAAGGACCCGGAGCAGCACCGAGCAAAGACGGAGCTCGGGACAGCCTAGAACGGGATCAGCAGCAGACAGCGACATCGTGGAACGAGATCAGATTTTTTGAAGTCAACGCACACAGCTCAGATCGGGATCGGGATCGAGCGAACAGCAGCAGCTCTCCCGAGCTGAAACAAACGAGACAGATCAACACGAACCAAATCCCCAAGGCAAAGCGAGATAAACAGATGAGACAAGACGTGCGTGAAGTTGGATCGGTCCAGATCAACACGAACCAGGCACAAAAGTCAGGCCCAGATGCAATCGTCCAGACGAGACGACGCGGACGCAGGCCGCGGCCGGGAGGAGCAGGCGGCTGGATGGACGGAGAGAAGAAGAAGCGGACAGCAGATCGACCTGATGAAGGCACGTGAGCTCGCGGCTGCTGACCAGCAGGCCGTGCGGAGGAGCCGGCGGGCCGACGTCGAGTCAGCTAAGAGAGGAAGCAGCGGAAGATTGGATCGGCTGGATGGACGGAGAGAAGAAGAAGAAGCGGACAGCAGATCGACCTGATGAAGGCACGTGAGCTCGCGGCTGCTGACCAGCAGGCCGTGCGGAGGAGCCGGCGGGCCGACGTCGAGTCAGCTAAGAGAGGAAGCAGCGGAAGATTGGATCAGCACGACCGGGGACGAGGCGGCCGGGGCGGGAGCTGGAGCGGCCGGGGACGGGGCGGCCGGAGACGGCGCGGGAGCGGCCAGAGACGGGGGCGGCCGGGAGCGGCCGGAGACGAAGGCGGCCGGGAAAGCTCGATGCGAGCTGTACGAACGGCAGCGGAAAAAATTTGCACGAGTTGCCCGTGCGTGGAGAACCCTAACCTAGCTCTGATACCATGTTAGGAATATGCAACTTGTATTCCACGGGGCCAAATGCCACAATATATAGTACATGTACAAGTGTAAATATGCAGGGAGCCCCCTATCTAATAGGGAAACTACAATATACAAATATCTCTCTAACAAATATAAGTGCTTCTAGATTTCTTTGGCGAGACAACAAGAATCATTAGTTAGCTCTAGGAAAAAGGAAGCATGTACTGGTTGTAGACCAGGGTTTAATAATATGCTATTATATCAATTAAATCCTAATATTGCTATTTGTTTGAATTAACTTGGAACAGCTTCATTTTGTAGGTTGAAACTGTGGAGGACTATAATGAGTACTGCCACTATGTAGCAGGGCTAGTAGGCTATGGACTTTCCAGGCTCTTTCATGCTGCTGGGACAGAAGATCTGGCTCCAGATCAGCTTTCGAATTCAATGGGTTTGTTTCTGCAGGTATTTTCATAAGTATTATTTAAATCAAATATCTGTACTTCCACTATCATAATGAATTAGAATCTTTTTTACATTTACCCTGTAACTAATAATTGGACATCAATTGCAGAAAACCAATATAATAAGGGATTATTTGGAGGACATAAATGAGATACCAAAGTGCCGTATGTTCTGGCCTCGAGAAATTTGGAGTAAATATGCTGATAAACTTGAGGTACATCAATCCATTTGCTTATATCTATTCCTCCTGACTAGCTCAAGGTATCATATATTCTGAATTACAAATGATCACACAGCCACAATTTTCTGTCTTGTGGGAACAAGGGAGTTACATTGGAATCCTATTATAAAATAAATGGAAATTTCCTCTGGTCCAGTGCTTTAGGAACAATGAAAGCTGGTACTTTGCAGTAATCGGAATATTTTAATTGAACAGTCAATAATGTAATCTAATACTTAATCCAATTGATGTTTATTTAATTGGAAGTTTGCAATCGTCCAACCTTCATCGTCCTCTTTTCATCTATAATGATGCAATATTTTTGGGTTACTAAACCAGGACCTCAAGTATGAGGAAAATTCAGAGAAGGCAGTGCAGTGCTTAAATGATATGGTGACTAATGCTTTGATCCATGCTGAAGATTGCCTTCAATACATGTCAGCATTGAAGGACAATACCAATTTTAGGTTTTGTGCAATACCACAGGTACACTGTAGTCCATGCTCGGAATAAATTTATGGTACGAGACATGATTTATGGTAATTGAACCTTCTTTTAACTTGTTCCTGGATGTAATTGATGTTGGAGGATACCAAGGGTTGAAGACATGTTTTCCATATCAGTGTAGTTGACGTATTATTACACCCTAAGGCAATTAGTAATGATAAGTTTTAGCAGAGGGTACTTATGTTGATACTTTAAGGATTGACCTGTTACCATGACAGTTATCTTTCGGACCAGTCATACTTTTTTTTTCCGCATAGATACTCAACATTCGTAATATAGCTACTCGACATAGTTCTCAGCACATTCTTCGATCATTTTTATGGCTGAGTGGCCTTCTAAATGTTTCCTCTTTTCAGATAATGGCAATCGGGACCTGTGCTATTTGCTACAATAATGTGAATGTCTTTAGAGGAGTTGTTAAGATGAGGCGTGGTAAGACATATTAAGTCACTTCAAGCTGACAAGTTGTACTAGCCTTTCTATATAACATTTGGAGTATATGCATTTTCTGGCATACTATTATATAGTTAGGAATTGATCAATGATACAAAAAATCACATGATGGACTGCTTCGATGGCCCTTGGCATCAGAAATTACAATTTCTATCTTTTAGTTTGATGGTAATTTGTTACTTATTTTATTTGATTGGCAAAGTATCATAAGATATACTCAATGAATAATGATTCAGTAGTTAAATTACTTACTTGAGTTTTGGTTAATATGAGAAAAACCTATGTTATGCATTTGTTGGGGGCATTTGGTGGACAAAGATTTGCACCTTTTGGGCAGTTCATGGTTTTCTGTTCTCGGACTTCGTAATCAGATTAGAGAAAGGGACCAAGTATAGTTTGTTCTTTAAGGGGTTATTATCCCCTTAACCAACTTTTACTCTTTTGCTGCTTATTAATAATTTGCATTTTTCGGTCTCCTTTATGTTCCTTCTGACCTGATCTGTAGCCTAACATGTACTGCCTATCTCTCAGGGCTCACTGCACGAATAATTGATGAGACAAGGTCAATGTCAGATGTCTATTCTGCTTTCTATGAGTTCTCTTCATTGCTTGAGTCGAAGGTATGCTCTGCAATGTTTATCCAAACAAACATGGAGTCTAGTGTAGCATACATATTTTATAGAAAATTCGTACATTTTGTCTTGTACATGTAAAATAAATGATATTATGTCATGTTACACAAAAGTGAAAAATACTTAATTTTTTCCATTGTTTTTGCCGACACAGTCGTTTTATGTATCACATTGAATGTTTATTTTGACCTCAGAAAGTCATAACTAGGCAGCTTCACTTCAAGATGATGTTGTGTTTAGCTTTTAACTTTATGCTTGTCTGTATAAAACTTGCCATCTTTATTCGTGACCATCTGATGGTTTTTGTCCAAATGGCCATGTTGCTTGATCCACGATGTTAGTGATGGGCCTATGAAGGCGACCTTTGTTGTTTTGTAGTAGTGACTTTATGCATAATATGGTTGGTTGACATGTCCAGATTAATGACAGGGAATAAGTGGTGACTTATAACTTTGTGCATAATACGTGTGGTCGCCATTTCCAGATTGAGGACAACGACCCAAGTGCTGCGCTAACACGGAAGCGTGTAGCTGCAATAAAGAAAACTTGCAAGTCATCCGGTTTGCTAAAAAGAAGGTTTGTCAATGACTTGAGAGTTGTACTTTGCTGCTATTGGCTTCACCTTCACTGACTGTCTCTGATTCTACAGGGGATATGATCTGGAAAAGTCAAAGTATAGGCATCTGCTGGTGAGTAATATATCTATAAGCTGAAAAATCCTGCTGGTTTTCTGTTTTATAAATTTCTCAAACTGCTTATGTGACATCCTCAGATCATGCTTGCGCTTATGTTGGTGGCTATTATCCTGGGTGTGCTGTATGCCAAGTGATTCGATCAACATGGCCCTGGTACAGTTATCGGTTTTAAGATACAAACTGGCGATATTTCATCTGCAACTTTCCATTCGAAGAAACTTTACAACGCTGACTCAGAGTTACATTTGTGTAGGTTTCACATGTGTACCTGCTGACTGCAGATGGGGATATGGTTGCATGTAGTATTGTACTACCATGATGCCATGTTAATTCTTTTTTTTTCGTTTTTACTCGTTGAGTAGGTTGTTTCAGCCTATGAAGCTGTTTGAATTTCGGAGTAACTTGTAACATGTATCCTATAAGAATTTTGGCGTAGCGCTTTTTTTATAACGCTACTGACTGCATTCTGTTAGTTTGTGACTTGTATATCATTTGAAGTGTTACTTTGCAATTTCATCATAAACAGTTTGTGGCTAGGCTTTGATAAAATGCTTACAGTTCGACATGGAGATCGTCGTGCCATTACTCCTGTCACGTCTCTTTAACTTACCATTAATCCCTGGGAGTGCTCATCTAATCATTATTGCCACCGGCCATGCCTGTTAGTTGTTGAACCAGCAACCAAAGGATTATACACTTAATAACTTCCAAATAACACAGAATTTGCTGTCAGATGGTGGTCAGGTCTGTGGCGGGCGAGTTCATCAGTGTCGTGCAGACCCTCCTCCCTATGGTGATGTAGAAACTTTGCCAAGTGAAGATCGCTCAAAAACGCCAGCGGGAGGATGAAGCCTACTAAGGTGTTGAACGAAGGGCCAAGTGAACTTAGTGATTAGTTAGGTGTGTTGAACGAAGGGGGCCCCTAATTTTAAAATCACAACAATTAGAGTGCACTGTAATTTAATAGAATTGTATATCTTAAAGAAATTGAATTTTCTATTCTAAATAAAATATAATCACCTACTTGCTACTTGAAATATAGCAAATGATTAATTAAATTTGATTGTGATTAAGTTATGTGCCATGGAAAAGTGTACCTAATAAGTCAAGAATATGCCTCGAGCTACATCTGTCAAGACACCAATTTTATGCCAGATTTTAAATCTGTCAAGCCGTAATGTATGATGGCGAACAGATTGTGCGACCTCTTTCGACGACGCGATTATTGTTTGTGACTCCCCCTCAACCGTGGCATAGGCGTGGTTCTATGTTTAAAAGCGTCTTATAGCGTTTGCGGCACAAAAGCGTCGCTCTGGGCTTTCCACGACGTGACTACTGTTGGTGACTTTTAAGTGAAGACTAACGTCAACCGTGGCATAGGCTCATGGCTCCATGTTTAAAAGCGTCTTGTAACATTTCCGCCACAAAAATGCCGCGTGTGTGCTCTACATGATGTGATTATTGTTGGTGACTTCTAAGCGATGTCTAACCTCAACTGTGGCATAGGCGCGTGGCTCCACGTTTAAAAGCGTCTTGTAATTAACGTTTGCGTCGAAAAAATGTCGTGTGTGCGCTTTCCACGACGTGACTATTGTTGGTGACTTTTAAGTGATGTCTAACCTCAACCGTGGCACAGGAGCGTGGCTCCACGTTTAAAAGCGCCTTGTGACGTTTGCGCCACAAAAATGTCGCGTGTGCGCTTTCCATGACGCAATTATTGTTGGTGACTTTTAAGCGATGTCTAATCTCAACCGTGGCATAGGCGTGTGTCCAGTTTAAAAGCGTTTTGTTACTTCTGCACCACAAAAACGTTGATTATTGTTGGTATCTTTTAAGCGATGTCTAACCTCAACCATGATATAGGCGTGTGGCTCCACATTTAAAAACGTCTTGTAAAGTCTACCTTGTCGTAGTGACCGTACAATTAGCACGTTTCATCCTAAACGAAACAGGCTTTACGCACCGTTTTATAAATAAAGCAACCACTCACAGTCATACAAGGTTCAAGTAGCAAGTTCAGAAAGAGAGGAAAAAGAGTCCGCTGGGGCCACAACACAAGCAAGACCAAACATAAAACAAGTCACGATACAACTCCACATGGAGTACAACTCAACGGCTGGACGGCGTAGAAAGTTGATGTGCCTCTCTCAGATGGTCTTCGATCATGCCCTCCAGCAACTCCTTTTCCCGCTCCGAGTGACACTGCTGCAAGAATGTCCAAATTTAAAAAACAGAGTCAGAGTCACGTCTTATAAAGACTCGCTCTATAACCATCTTGTTACGTATAGTCCATAGAGTTCAGGTCATCGCGACAAACACTAACCAAAAGAGGCGCATCCTACTACTGATACGTTTTGCATGCACTTCCAGCAACTCGCCAAGTTCTTGAGCCTGCCACTCAGACCCAAGCACCGCAGCTTGGAAGCCTAAGTGAGCACATCAGTGTACGCATGGAAAAGTTACCCGGACCGTTACTCGCAGGTGCATTTTTCAGCATCGATGCGTGCTCTAAGATCCGTGGCGTCGTATATAAGATCATGCATCGACGTTGAATATTTTCCCGGAGGCACCGCTTCCGGAAAGAAAGCATTGGCTTGGCATCCTCCTCCACTTCTTACACACCTTTTCTTCGGCCATACTTGTCAATTTGCCACTCGTAGTCGGTCAAGCAGCTCTATTTTTTGTTAGTTTGTTACGATTTCTTGCAAAAAATAGATGCAACAATGGCATCGTCAGAGGATCTGGATCTGCGAGCTATGAGACAGGAAGATTAGTGGACCCGAAATCATGTCCCCCACCCAGGAGCAACCTTATCTCCCATGGCCATGGGAATTCCGCCTTGAATTTACGGACCCACGCGGCCATTTTCGCCCAATACGGTTATTTCTACCATTCCATATATAGATATATACTGCATTTTTTAGGGTCTTGAGAGCAAACACAGTACAACACAGACACTCACATAGACGTGCACACACCCACCCCTATGAACGCACGCACGCACACCCTACCCCTATGAGCACCTCCGAAATACCGAGCCGGCGGGTCGAGTCTTGAGATTGACGATCTCATCACAGGCACCTCGCTGTCGATGGGAACGTCGCCTTTCACTGAAGAATATTCCGCCTAAATGAGAAACACCAATATCAAATGTAGGGTTTGAACTCTGATAGGCTAGGGGTACAACCATACTCCTAGCCATCTTGCCCCATACAAGTTGTCCAAGAGAACAATCAGGGGCGGATCCAGGGGGGCTAGCAGGGGTCAGACCCCCCCTAACCTGCCGCCCCCCTCAACAAAAATCGTATGTAATAGTGGTACTTAGTACGGCATATACGACAGCTAATTGCGATTACTGTTCGGCAAAAAAATAGAGGCGTTGGCCTGTGCTACGTGAGACAAAGCCCAACAGCCAACAGGCCTACAACAGGTCATTGCGACTAGTATATTTGCTAAACTACTGGCCTCGAATGCTCCATTGGCCTACAACCGTAGACGCATGCATGTCTTACCGACTGGGTTGTCGATCTGCCCTAAAAAAAATGCGTTGTTGATCCATTAGCTCCCCGATCTACATGATTGCAGCCGCCCAGGATAGGGCGTAGCAAGCACCCTCTCTCCACCCCACGGTGGTGATCGGACCTTCGTCTAATGTCGATCTCGGCGATGGCAATGGCATGGCGCTGCTCCGTGTCACCACCCGTGTATCCATCCGCCGGACGCCTCATGCTTCGATCAGGTAGATGTATATATTACAGCTTGTTTAATTACTACTCCGTAGTTAGTATTTAGTGGATCCATAAAAAACTACATACAACGACGCATCAAAAATCACATGATGTCTTGTTTCGTAATATGGAATTGCATAAGCCAAAGGATTAATCATAGATCAATTATTTTCCAATTTTCTTAATATGGGGAGGAGAGACTACGTTCTTTAGATGGGGAGAAGTACTACAAAATAGTTTATATTGAGAACAAATTGATGCGAAATCATATATTATAATACTGAGAATAAACTATTTTTGGCACTACAAAATAGCCCGATAAGTTTGCTGGACCTATAGTCACTTCGAAATTAACATAATATAGCTTTCTTTCAAATGCAAAGCATATATTTCTAAGAAAAAAACTTCGCCCCCCTCATGCTCAAAACCTGGCTCCGCCCCTGAGAACAATACCTCAGCGGCCCATTTCTATCGCAGCATGTCTGTGTGGTACTACTGTTCTATGCGTACGTGTGCGTGCTTCAACCAGACAAACGAGACGCAAGTTTCACCTTGGCAGGCATTCATGCATGCAGGCCTTTGTTGCTCTCCCGCGTCGCCGAACCGGCCCATCACTTCAGTCCAGCGCAGCCGATGGAAGCGGCCGACGCCGGCGCCGGTGGGCAGCTGGAAGTGGTGGTGTTCCCGTGGCTGGCGTTCGGGCACATGCTCCAGTTCCTCGAGCTCTCCAAGCGCCTGGCCGCTCGTGGCAACGCCGTCTCCTTCGTCTCCACGCACCGGAACCTCGCCAGGCTCCCTCCCGTGCCGCAGCACCTCTCTGCTCGTCTGCGGTTCGTGTCGCTGCCGCTGCCAGCCGTGGACGGGCTGCCGGACGGCGCCGAGTCCACCGCCGACGTGGCGCCCGAGAAGGTGTACCTCCTCAAGCAGGCCATGGACGGCCTCGCCGCTCCGATCGACGCGTTCCTAGCAGGTTCCGTCTCCGCCGGAACGAGGCCGGACTGGATCATCCTCGACTTCTGCCACCACTGGCTCCCGCCTATCGCCGCCGAGCACAACATAGCGTGCGCGTTCTTCTTCTTCTTCCACATCGTGCCGGCCGCCATGAACGCCTCCGTGGGCCCGCGGTGGGCGAACGCCCTGCACGCGCGCGCCGCCGCGGAGGACTTCACCGTCCCGCCCTCCTGGATACCCTTTCCGTCCACCATCGCGTACCGCCACCACGAGGCATGGTGGATGGCCACGGTCTTCGGGGGGAACGCTACGGGCACGATGCTCCCGGACATCGAGCGCTTTTGGCGGACCGAGGAGCGGTGCGGCCTCTTCCTCATCCGTACCTCCTCACCGACGTCCTGCAGTGGCTCGACACACAGCCTCCCAAGTCCGTCATCTACGTGGCGCTGGGGAGTGAGGCGCCGCTAACGCGGGAGAACCTGCACGAGCTCGCGGTCGGTCTGGAGCTCGCCGGCGTGCGTTTCCTGTGGGCTCTCCGGACCCCGCCCGGCCTGTTCGACTACGGCAGCGAGCACGGCGTGCTGCCCGACGGTTTTGAGGAGCGGACGCGTGCGCGAGGGCTGGTGTGCACGGGGTGGGTGCCGCAGGTTGCGGTGCTGGCGCACGGCGCGACGGGAGCGTTCCTGACGCACTGCGGATGGGGCTCCACGCTGGAGAGCATCGCGTTCGGGATCCCGCTGGTGATGCTCCCGTTCGTCGTCGACCAGCCGCTTACCGCGCAGGCCATGGCGGAGAAGGGGATCGGCGTGGAGGTTGCCAGAGACGAGAACGACGGCTCGTTCACCAGGGACGGCCTCGCCGCGGCGGTGCGGCGCGTCATGGTGGACGACGAAGGGAAGTTGCTCGCTAGGAGCGCCATGAAGCTGCGAGATGTCGTTGCGGACCAGGCGCGGCAGGAGCGGTACGTCGACGAGCTCGTGGACTACCTGAGACGCTACAGAGATACGTGACGCCGTCTGTACGAGCGGGAGACGTACTCGTTTCTTTTCAGTTTGAGATGATCGGGTTAAAACTGCTGCCGCGGGAGACGTACTCCCGAGGTCGTTAGTTAGTCTCTCTGGTAATCAAGGCCGGAAGAACGGTGGCGGAAGCTACAGATTAATAGCACATGGATTGACTATATCAAGAAGCCAATCAACATTAGGATTTCTCGAGATTCTAAACATATGGGATGAGGTGAGCAACACCCTGTTATCTCCAAATTTGGAAGATACTTGGTTGTGGAATTGAGACCCCAAAGTTAATTCCACTAGCAAGTCGGTTTATCTTGCAAATTTTACAATAACGATGTGTTGCATCATTGCCAAAAATATTTAAAGTTCCTGGGGGCCTCTCCGCTGCAAGATCGCTTGCCGGTTATTCAGCAAAGGTCTTCCACACCAACAGACTGGCCAAGCACGGTCTTCCACACATCGATCAATATATTTTCTGTAACTCTGCAGATGAAGATCATCATCACCTTTTCATGGGTTGAAGCACGGTCTTCCACACATCGATCAATATATTTTCTGTAACTCTGCAGATGAAGATCATCATCACCTTTTCATGGGTTGTGTCGTGATCAACATTGTTTGGGGGCGCTGTTGATTTGGGTTGGCTTCTCTCAGCTAACCCAGACCACTAACCAATCCCTAAGTTCATGGTGGTAGATGACTACGGCGAGCATCCAAGTTTCGGCTCATCAAAGAAGTTCAGCTCTGTATCATGTTAAGCATTTGGTCGATTTGGAAAGAAAATAGTGTCCCCTTTTTTACAAGATTTTCAAACCCATACAACAGCTCATCAAAGAAATCATGGAGGTAGCAAAAGGTATGGGCCATGGCTAGTGGAGGTCGTCTCGTTTGGGCAGGAGTTTAGCTCTTAGGCCATGTACAATGGCAGCCGCTTAGATAGCCGCTTAGGGAAGAAAAAATAAAATAAAAAATCAGATGATTATCTAAGCGTCCTTCCTCCCAACGCTACCGCTTATTTCGGTCGCTAACAAGAAGGCTTAGCGCTAGTTAAACAGGCCCATACGGAAGAAAATAAAGGCTAAGCGCCTGACTCCTAACTTTGCGTCGACGCACGGCCGGGAGTACCAGCCTCTAGTTAGCGCCCGCGATGTACGTGCCCTCTCGTTATGCTTGTTGGTCTCGACCGTGGGTGTTTGTATGTAGTTCTCTGAAATTGCTACTGCTGAGTACGCGGAGTTCATAGTGAAAAGCTGAGTACGCGGAGTTCAGAGCAGAATAATACGATCAAATGATGTGTAAGGCTGTGTAGGTTTTTTCAAGAAAAATGTTAATGGTACAAAATGTAGTAAAGCAGTAATGCTACGTCGAACTGCACATGAAGATGCTTTTATTAGAACACAGGGGCAAACTCGAAGTATGTAATGTCATGCAATCTGCTAATATAACATAAACGTTATGTTACCAATTTGAGACAAGGTGCTGAGAAGGGAAAACAATTTAAAGCCATAAAACATCCAAATTTTTCCATCACTATTGCTAACATAGAAGTATCTAGAAGCGCAACAATGAGCCCCACCACCCAACAAATACGCATCATCCAGGACCACAGCAAGAACCAGTAACAAAACAAAGAAAATCAGCCCACCCGTACTTCAATGCCAGTAACAAAATAACCAGGTACACGGGAAACACGAGTGCAGTGGCACAACCAGCCACAAATAAGGTAAATGGGGGCATTTTCCAGCAATAGAACCCACCACCCATGGTGACTACAAATCATCCCAATATCTGTTTTCAGCTAAGTCAATAGAATACGACCATTTCACTTCAATTCTCAAGGTAAACAGGAGATGCTGCTATCAGTCCCATGAACTAGATGCGCCACCACCGTAGCCTCCACCGCCGCCGCCGTATCCACCACCACCTCCTCCATAACCTCCACCGCCACCACCACCGCCCCTGGTGTCCCGACGGAAGTCACGGCCACCAAATCGAGCACCACCACCCCCACCTGATCTGCGGTTTCTGCCCCCACCACCACCAAACGATGCACGGGCACCATAACGTTCAAGCCACTGAGGAACCTCCTGATTAGCTTCTTGCATCAGTTCACACAATGACCTGGCGATTGACATATTGCCCTCATTGAAAAATGCAGTTGCCACACCAGACTTTCCAGCTCGTCCAGTTCTCCCAATGCGGTGAACATAGTCATCTATGTCATTTGGTAGGTCAAAATTGATGACGTGGGCAACATCTGGTATGTCAAGTCCACGAGCAGCTACATCAGTTGCAACAAGGATGGGAGTTGCCCCACTCTTGAAGGATCTCAACGCATATTCTCTTTCCTGAAAGACGAAACAAGCACCAAGAAAAATTGTAATATCCAATTAAAAAAACCACACAACGTAGAAATACATATAGTATGTGGCACAAAGACAATCCCAGAACATGCTCAGTCTGGACGAGTAAAGAATAAAGAAATATCTCATGTGCAAGGAATCAGATATTTAGATGGTGATACCGGTAACACCGCATTATTTTAAAAAGGATAGATCATCGCTTGTTGGTTAGAATCATAGAAAAATGTGGAGCAATATTTACTTATCCTGTAAAATACTTCCCTTTCAAATACAGATTACACAAACTGACTTCCCCTATGATGTAAGCAGGTAGGAACAGCTATGGAAGTACCTGCTGTGTACGATCTCCATGAATACTTGTAGCAGGGAACCCATTTTTATACAGCCAGTTCTCCAGAGCATCAGCTCCCCTCTTTGTCTCCACAAAAACCAAGGTAAGAGATTGCTGCAAACAACAAGAAAACAAAGGTTGATGGAACAATATATTCGGATGAACTGCAACATCAAGTTCAGAATAGCTGAGGCTTTGAACTAAACAATAGTTGCATGAATTGTGACACCAATATCCGCTTAGCTTGCAGTTGCAGTAAAGCTTTCTCAGCTTTTAAAGTGGAGCCGAGAAGAATTTGCAAGAAATCTACTATTATATGTTTCGTAAGTGACATTAGTCCTAGAGTGCAATAATAAAATACTTCACATTTTGTTGCTTACAAAAGAAGAAGTTGCCATAGTAATCTATTGCAGTACCAAACAAAGCCTTAGTCCGCAAACAAAGCCTTGGTCTAGTAAAAGAAAGTACATGAACTAATAGCATCAAAATAATGTAGGTCACCTTCCCAGGGACAGCATTAGCTTTCTGTGCATGAATAAGGTCCATCAGGTAACTTCTTTTATCCGCTTCAAGGACAAACTCTACCCTTTGAGCAATCAAATCGGTACTGGAACCAACTCTTCCAACAGCAAGGAAGATGTAGTCCGCAAGGAAATCTGAAGCAAGGCGCTGCAGAAAGGAAACACAACTAAGAAAACAGTAGAGATGACATTGCTAGACCGACAAAAAACCGTAATGACACATGCTGATGATAGTTCAGCATAAAACATATAATTACAGGAGAAAGCTGAGGAGCCCAAACCTGTATCTCTTTTGGAAAAGTAGCACTAAACAGCATTGTCTGTCTCACACCACGAGGAGGCATGTCCATCTGCTCAACAATTTTACGTATCTGTGGCTCAAACCCCATATCGAGCATCCGGTCAGCTTCATCAAGAGCCAAGTAATTCACCATTTGAAGTGATACCCTAGCCCTCTCCAGCAGATCCATCAACCGGCCAGGAGTTGCCACAAGTATATCAACACCTCTTTCCAATTCCCTCAACTAAAATAACACAATAACAAATGCTCAGAAAGCAGCAGCAAATGTCATTCCAGAAGGGTTACGGTCAAATACACATAAGATACGGCCAACAACCATCTGGTAAATAGTGAACACATAAAACAGGCAATTGTATTTCAAATAAGTTTAAAGCTGATAAAATTATTCAATGAGGAGGAAGTTTCTCCCAAAGATTTTTATGATATGAGAGAGCTTACCTAAGCTTAGTACATGTCAACACGGTTAAAAACAAAGCATGAAATGCTAACCATGTTCAAGTCCAACATATGCCAATAACGTCGATATCAGGTTATAACTCTTTTTCTACAGAAAATCAAGCACAGATATATAGAAAATTCCATGCCATAGAAAATTCTTCATACAATCAACAATGAATAATTTCCCTCTGCAGCCCGCACATTGCTCAAGCTCACACAATGAAGTACCATAAAACAAAACTTGTCATTTTTTCTATTTTTCTATTCATCGGCATAATAATCTACTCCCTCCGTTCCTAACTATAAGATGTTTTAGGTTTTGTCCACATTCACATGTATCTAGATGTATGTGGACATGTTTTAATGTGTATGCACACTCATTTGGGTTTGCACCTAGCCAACATGTGAGCTAGATAGAACATCTTATATTGTGGAATGGAGAGAGTACTAATCTAGAATCACCCATGTTACAAATCTACAAAGCACCGATTCGGCAGATTGCGCCGTGTCTGCGTATAAAACGTCTGCGATACTCCGATACGTGGATACGCCTCCGATACGCGTATCGCCCGCGTGTCCCTTTTTCCGAATTAAAAAAAAAGAAAATAAATCGGATACGCGGCGAGGACGGCGGCGATACGTGCGGCGACACGGTAGTCGAGCGATAACCCTAACCACCACCGTCCTCCTCTCTCCATTCCTTTCTTTTCCATTGCCTGGAGTAGCCGCCACCAGGGTGAGCAGCCGCCAGGGTGAGCGCCGCCACCGGCCGGAATCGCGCCGCCGCCAGCCGGAATCGCGCCGCCTCCGCCTGGATTCGTGCCGCCTCCGCCTGGATTCGCCCCTCCCCATCGCCTGGAGTCGCCTCCTCCTCCTGCCCTCCGCTGCCGCCCTTCTCCAGCCCAGCAGCAAGGTAACTGCTCCCTGCTCCCGTCCACCCTTCCCTGTGCGTGCTCTGCTCTCTGCTGCCTGCTCCCGTCCACCCTTCTCTGAGCGCTCTCTGCTGCTTGCTCTGCTCTCTGCTGCTTGCTCCCGCCTGGATTTTCTTGTTGGCTTGCTGCTGCCTGCTGGTTAGCTATGTCCTATGTGGTAGTGCTGAACCCTGAATTGATGGTCCAGGGAGTGAGATTCCGGCATGGCATCTGCAGGCAGTCAATCTTCGGTTGGTGGTAGTGCAAGCAACTCCATAAACGTTGATGGTCCAGATGCTCAAGCTGGGGTTATCATGTAATCTTAGTGAACTTTTGAACTATTTGAGCTCTCGTTGTGGTCTGGTCTCTATGGCTGATTTGAGACTTTGCTTAATGTGAAGAAGGAATTGGAAGTTACGAGGCTGGGAAGCATATATATCATTTGGTAAGCATGCTATAAGCCAACTTCTTTCACTGTTTCTTGTTTCTCTCAAATTCTAATGAGTGCATTTGATCTATTTTGCATGTTATCCTTCGAGTGTGGAAGTTGAAGATGATCATTCATATATTGAGGAATGAGGACTTGCAAAGCAAACAAATGACAGTATTTTGATCTCATCTCATGCATTCAATTATTCTTGTCTTTATTACATGGCATTTCATTAATTTTATATATATACTCGCCGTATCGCCGTATTGATGTTTTCTGAAATCGCCGTATCCCGTATCGCCGTATCCGTCTAGCCGTATCGGTGCTTCGTAGTTACAAATTATGCATTGCTCAGAATTCTAGTACCCAGACACAAAAATGTATGTATGTGTGTATGCATCATCATCACACAAAAAAATATGACATGACTTTGGTATACCAAATAAGCGCAACCAGCACATCAAACATAATGAGATACACTAGAGATAAAAAGAAGACCATTAATGTAATTAGTAAAATCACAGCAAAACTGCGGAACAAAATTTTAACACTAAAAGGTACCTGCTGATGTATTGGCGCTCCACCATATGCAACACAAGCCCTAACACCAGTCTGGTATGCAAATTTCTTTGCTTCTTCATGAATCTGAGGCGCAATAGGTATTAATTAAATATAAGAAACCAAAACAAAATTAACGTCCCAAATAAATCAGAGTGGTGACCTACTTGGACTGATAGCTCACGTGTAGGAGATAATATGAGTGCGAGAGGAAAGGCAGTCCTGGAGCCTCTCGGCCTCTGTGGTGGCCTTGATTTCAGGATCCCACTAATGATTGGGAAACAGAAGGCAGCTGTCTTCCCTGACCCAGTCTGGGCACAGGCCATAAGATCCCTCCCTCCAATGACAATGGGAATTGCATGACGCTGTACTGGTGTAGGCTTCACATACTTGCACCTCCGTATGTTCTCATTCAGAGCATCACCCAAATCAATCTCTGCAAAGGTGTTAACCGGTGGAGGCACATCATGGCCACTTGTCTCCACAGGAATGTCCTCATAGGCATCAAAGTTGATGCCTGTGTTGGCCTGACTCTCGAAGTCAACCTCCGCCTGCGTAGGGGCGGCGACCGGCTCACTGTCGCCAAAAGGGTTTGGTTCACGGTCCCTGCGGTCCCCAAAACTAGGGCGGGAGTTCCAACCACCACCACCACGTCCACCACCACCACCAATCGAGCGGGTCACACCTACACCACTGCTAACGCCACCAGGAGGGGCAGCCCACCGTGAGCCACCAACAGCAGCTGCGTAACCACCAGAAGGCTGCACAGCACCTGAGGGCTGTACGCCAGCTGGTGCTGGAGCTGGCGCTAGGCTGTCTGGTGAGCGGCCACGGAGGTGTGGCGGAACGTAGGAGCTGCGAGTGGGGCGCGAGTTCTGGTGGTTGGCAACAGGAGCGGGAGCAGCACCAGTCGCGGGCGCCGATTCCTCGGCGTTCGCAACTGAATCAGCCCATGAAGATCGCATAATTTTGCACAAAACCTTTGAAAAAGATGCTACAGCTGATCGCTAAAACCTATTAATATCAGAAATACATTCCAAATCAGTACAAATAATTGTGGATCACAATACATATCTCAGCAGTTAAAAAATATATGCATATAACAAGAATTGCTTGTGAATGAAAATTTCAGTTCGAATTCAAAATTTCCAAACACCATTAACTTGCGAAGCAACACAAGTAAAATCCTGGCCACGCTTTGATAATTGATACGCACAGACACTTAAACTAAGTGAGTAAATTGTTATATCTTATAGGCTGTTATTTACATCAGCACATACAATGCAGGTCAAATCCTAAATACAGACTGGTCTACAATTTAAGCTTCAACCCTAGAACGATAATAACATAAAACAGGCACCGAAACGTTTGCCTTTCAACTAGTTTGGCCCTGTGTTGAAAAACTACTCAATTTTTCCTTTAGAGGACCGGATACTAGAACAAACCTAGCTCAAAGCAGAACCGGATCAAATTTACAATGCGTGCCACTAAGCAGCAAAAACCCAGCATGTCCCGGAATCGATACTAAACCAGCACACGCTGAAACTGTGGCACGTTAGATCTACTCACGTAGACTGGGTATAATAGCAGATCTCGAATAAATACATAACGGAAACTAGGAAAACAACCGATTACTATGCCTGCGACCGCACGAAATTGACACCGGAAACTTATATTCAACGAGAGAATGCGGCATGCAAGGAAGGGGGAGATCCGACTAAGCTTCTAGATCGAGCACCATAGGGAGGAGGAGTAAACCAGCGGCGCTAGGATTGAGCAGCAGAACCTCGGACTAAACCCCTGGGGAGGGGAAACGACTAGCCAGCAATAAACCAAAATCCACCGCTACACGCTAACACAAAATAACCTAGGAAATCTAACGATTCTACCGAGCCAGCAACTCACCGACAACTGACTAAGAAAAGGGAAAAATAACGAGCAGCACTAGCGCCACGGCTCGCATCAGACACGCTCGCAAAAAATACTGGAAAGGCGAGAATTCGAAGGGCGCGGAGTGGATCGCGCCCAGATCGGCGCGGGGTGAAGCGGGGAGGGGAATCGGGGAGGAGGCTCACCTGACGCGAGCGAGGGGGAGGAGGCGAGGATGGGCCGGATTCGAATCGGGGGTGGGTGGGCGTCGCGGAGAAACCCTAGAGAAGCGGTGGGGAGATCGGAGGAGAGGGAGGAACAACGGGAAAGCAGCAACAAACAAAAGCTGCGGATGCCGGAAGGAGGAGGGCTTGGCTAGGGTAGGGGAGGAGGGCACGCACCCAAAATATCTGCGGACTGCCCTTTTCTGACTTGGCCGGCCCGCGACGCGTACACGGCTCTGTGACGGTGGTAGGCGGTGGCCCTGCCGGGTCCGGGCTGGATTCTGCTGCCGCGATATGGGCCCCGTCGTGGCATCTACCGCTCGTGCTGTGTTTTGCGATAAAAAGACTTCTTCTTTTGCTTTTTTTTTTAGGAAAATGAAATTTTCTTTTGGACTAAAAAAAAGGAATTTTCGCCAATAAAAGATGTCTAGAGTTGAGATTGTCAGAATATAGTTTGATCCGTTGATGCTGATTCAAGGTATGTTTAGTCACACTTCTTTTGAGCTTCGGGAGTGGCTTCTCAGAAAAGTTTCTCCCCACCAGTTTCTCACATAAGTACAAAATCCAAACTTCTGGAGCCCGGGGAGAAGCTTTTCTCACAAGCCCAAAAGAAGTGCCTCTTATTGTATTATGATTTGATAGCAACGGAATTGGTCGTAACCTAGTTGTGGGCATACTTCAAAGGTTGTATTCGATTGGTTCGTCAAGACTTATACGAAGCAAACATGTGTTCATATTATTTTTGTTTTTGTCTTTCATAAGGGATATTACTTTTTTTTCAAATTAAGGGGCACATGGCCCGGTTTCATTGACATGAAACCAAGACAATGCGTGATACATCTAGCCCTAAGAGAGAGACATAGCTCGAGAATAAGAACATCCTCTACAACTAAAAGACTTTGGCATACTCAAAACATCACAACCTCGCAAAACAGACACGCTCATGCACATCAACGGTTTTTTCCAAAGTCCACCATACAGGAAACACAAACTACATAAAATTATTTGCTCACATCAGCGGTTATTACTTGTGTATCTTCTATTATTTTTTCACAGAAATTTATGTGTTTTGCTTGTGATAGTATAAATGTGTTAATTATAGTGACATCTTGTCCCATCATTACCTTATTTATAAATTGTTTTCAGCACTACAATTCAAAGAGACCCCAAAAACTTGAGAAATCGTATATGTATTGTCTTAGATATCTTTTGTGAATACCTTGATTTGGATATGTCCTCTATCTAATTGTAAGGTAATTCTATATTAGGTAATGCTTCAACTTAGATTTATTGTCTCACGCGCCAAAGTTTCCAATTGATGTTTGTATCATACTAGCTAAATATCGGTAGGTTGCCATAGAAGATGAAAAATATTCAGAAGCATAGACTGTGTTGAAGCGCGGTTGAATTTGGCGAAACATGCACGTTGGACGTGATGATCCAGTAGTTATTCTAAATGTGTCATGAATCGTGGTAGACATCAATGTCTTGTCTTCCTCCTTTTTTATTCTTTACAAAGTGATCGCCATGTATCTTGTTGTTTTCCTCTGTGCAAAATATCTACTTCTATTCCCTCGCCGACGAGAACATGAGCTTCATGTCACTACTTTTCCTCCATCCTTCTTTGTCGGTCAACCTATCATCACTATCTCTTACTCCCACTTGTCGCTACAACATTGCTCCACATATCCAAATTTTGTTCTAATCTAGATTACACTTTCGTCACATGTGTCGCTATGACCCTCCACATGACGACTTATCGAGATCGCTTAGATGTCACGTCTATTTCTATGACCCTCCACATGTATTAACTCCACATTGAACACATCCCTCAATATGAATATCAAGCGGGGCTATAAGTAATGATAACTTTCTTAACCGCTTGTGTCCGAGTCCGGGCTGGATTCTGCTACCGTGATATGGGCCCTTCATGACATATACCACTCGTGTTATGGTTTGAAAAAAAATCAATTGCAAGATTTTTCCCCAAACATTTTTTCTAAGGAAAGTAAACCTTTTCTTTTGGACTGAATAAAAAATCGTTAATGACTTAAAAATTCAATTCCGCAATTAAAAGATGTCTAAACTTGAGATGGTCGAAATCATTTGTTCCACAGATGCTAATGATTCAAGGTATGTTTAGTGTATGATTTTAGTAGAACAATAAAGCTTTTTTGCAAGTAATGCATGTCTCATTTATAGAATAAAGATCATGTAAATACCGACTTGACAAAACTGAAAGATAGGAGAACCTAGGTTTTCCCCGAAGAACAATGATCGTGGGGTCCCTTTCCCTACATATTCCCTATGACCTAAACCATCTGAGATGGGGTTATTGTTTGGAGTTTACACATTGAGCTGCCGCCATCTGACGAACTTATCAGGAGACCTGTTTCAGTACTCAGAAATCATCACCTGAGGCTTCTTCATCATGGGTCCATAACAGTATCTAGATGACATCCTCTCTCCCACATTATTCATGACAAAGGTCTCATGAACTGCCCTACATGATTGAGATCAATTTCATGTAATTATTGTTATGTTTGTTTGGGATATGATGAATTGTTATTTATGATCAGATTTGTCCATGCTATATATTAATGCATGTTCCTATCGTTGATTGCTTTATTTTATAGTCTTACATGTTCTCCTATCGATATGTTTACTTTGGCCAAGTTTATGTTTAGAGCCCCAATAGAGTGTGGGTTCGGTCTTGCAAGTTTATATGCCCCTGTGACGGTAAGGGACAAGATGTGCAATGTGTTACTGCTACTAAGTGTGAAACAACGGTTTCTATGTCACACTTTGATGATACTTTACTATTTACATTATGTCATCTTGCTTAAAGCAATACTCTATTTTTAATTATTACTTGGATATATGCATGTTGGATATCGGCCTTGGGGTGAAGTATTAGTTATAGATGCGTTCAGTAATGGTCTATATGTGTTCAACATAATGCTTATATAAAATATTGTCATGAACATTAATAATCATAATTAGCAAAGGTAAGTACAATTTAATCATTGTCTAACTGTAATTTGTTCACCCAACAGTGTTTTATTTATCCGGAGAGATGTCTCTAGTGGAATTATGCCCCCTGTTCCATCTTTTAATATTGTTTACATCTCAGTTTTATTTGCTTTCAGCTTGTTTCCGCGATGTTCCTTTATTACTTTCATTGTTATTCATCACTTTCATCAAGAGCATTCGTTTAATCATTGTAATTAGCTGGATGTGAAGCTTGACAACCTTCCTGGATGTTGGAGACAAGTTAGTTTTGTGTTTTGTGTGCAAATACCATGCATATACTTGTTTGACGTATTGGTGTTTTCTACGGGTTCGACTAACATTGGTTCTCAACTATAGGAAAATACTTATTGTTGTGATATTTCATCCCTTCCTCCTTAGGGCACCCAACCACACAATAGTTTGGTCAACACAATCAACAAGGCCTCATAGAGGATTGAGTTCTTACCGTGTGGAAAAAAGCTTAAGGAGAATAAGGTGAGCCTTTGTGGCACCACATCTTTCCAATGAAGATGTACTTCCATTATGGAAGAAACTTCAGGAATTATGTAATATCCTAGGATTTAGAGTCCAAAATTAGAGAGGACACATGAGTGTGCATTGCATTCATGCATCAGAAAATCCGAAGAATTTTCGCGCAATTGTTTTCAAAACACTAAGTGATTGAAGTTTCACTTGAGTTGGTGGAATTGAAGTAGATCATCGACTTGAGCGTTAAGAACTTTAAGATGATCTTGGCTTAAACTCTATTTTTGGGTAGGAGAGGTATCCGATAAAATTGCGAAACCTAGAGGGAACATAACTTGTTACCTCAAAATATTACTTGAGGAGTTGTTGGTAAATCTAGTTATTCCTATTTATCATCTCAAATAGAAATTATAATTTTTGACATGACCATAAGGAAAATTGCTTGTTGTAGGAATTTGAATTCAAAGTGAATATTCAAATAATTGAATTTGTAAAGTGAATTCAAATTAAAACAATTAAACAACACAAACAATAATTAAGTAACTGAATTAATAGAGATTTGAATAATCCAAATCTTTACAATAAATATTACAACTTATGAATCCTTTTAAAGACAAATAAAACATTTTCTTGAATTAACACACATTAAATTGTCTTTACAAATTATTTACAACAAATGGAAATACAAAGAAAAAGAAAATTATAAATTGTTTCATAAACTAAATGTCTTGTATTTCTTCTTCTTGATCTTTATTCCATAGTTGTTTCCTGCAAAACAAAAGGAAGCAAAACAAAAGGAAAAGCAAAATAGAAAATAATACAAAGGGGAATTAGAATTAGTATTACTCTCTGTTTAGCAATGAGTAGCATTGCTAATCACAGCATTGAGTGTTGTTTAAGGGACTAAGTGCAATATATGTTCTTAATTCACAAGAATTAGCCTCAGTGCAACATCATTGGCTAGGCCACAAATCCACTTGGCAAGTAAACATAATGCACAACTTGGAGATAATCCCAAACCAGCCGAAGCTCCAGGTTAACAGAACCTGGGAGTCAAGCAAGCAAGCAGCACAATCACCTAGTGCTACTGTGCTGTCAACAGCACAGCTGTTTCACTCCCAGGAGGAGGATAAGAGCAAGAGACAGCCGTAGCAAGCAAGGGAAAACCCATCTTTTCATTTACAACAGCACCAACTCGAGTTCTTCACTGTTTTGAACTCAGTTCATCACAAGATCATGCACAATCATTTGATCCACCACACAATCCTTGCCAAAAGCAAGAACAAGATGGAATAGAAGCACAAGGCCAAGCAGGAGCGAGGAGGGAAGGCCAGGAGCTAGAAGGTAGCCATATGGAGCTGGAGGAGCAGGCCACGAAGGAGATCCACAAGAACTGCAGCTCAAGCCACCCAGAAGAGCCACAAGATCTGACTGATCAAGTGCTCCACAAGATCTCAAATCACACCACACAGCCATCACCAACACACATCAGGAGGTGAATAACCAAAACTCCTTAGCAAAAGAATTTGCTAGATTAAATATGTGGTTGGGCTGGATATTTCCCTCAACTAAGCATAGATGCTATGCTAAGTTCATCACAGGGAATTAAATACAAGTAAGCATCTGTTCTTATTTACAAAAGGCCTCAGCTTGTGCATCATAGGCAGGGAATGTAATCCACAAATCTGAGCAAAGGCATATAAAAAATTTTTGTTAGGATTCACATGTGATTGGAGCACATAACCAGTACATGTTGCTGGACACAAATCCTGACGAGGTTATACTCTGCGGGTACCCCAGCTTAAGGGTACCTGGTGCACGTGATGATCAAAGAAGCCCAAAGATTAATCGAACCCACGAAGGAAGGCCCAAGACGAAGAGTGTTTTCCAAGTTAGATCAAGTTATGTCGGTTAAGACTTTCCATACATGTAACCTTGGTCGGTTATGTTTCCCGAGACCCAGCCTCCTATATAAAGGCTGGGAGGGTGATCGATCAAGGGGAATCCATAGCCACCAAAACCTCGACGAGACCAGTAGCTCATCGAACCCTTGTAACCCTCATATTCATACCATAAACACAGACAAGCAGGAAGTAGGGGTTTTACCTCACTCGAGGGCCCTGAACCTGGGTAAATCCAGCTTGTCAGCCGTCGATTCCACCAATACTACGCGTTCTCTACCACACAATCAACCCTAGGTATAGCAACCATGGGAATTGCCGAGGGCACACCTCGACAATTGGCGCCGTCTGTGGGAAAAGGTAGTATTGGGCTCACGGTTTCGCCGGTTTCATCATCAAGCGGCCACCCGCCGATCGCATCTGCACAAGGTAACTCGCCTACTACATCATCAAAAAGCAAATCACCGACCACCGTTGCAAACGGCAACTCGCCGGCAAGATCTACCAGCATCAATTCAAAAAGCGATCACTCGCCAAAATCTCCAAGGAGGCTCATGCCGCACTCGATGGAAGCTCAACAAGCCTTTGCCGGACTCGAATCAGGTTTGGATATTACAGTTGGAAAATTTAACTTCTTTGTCGATAAAGATGGTGTGCAGGACCTGTTAGATCCACTCGACATGGAGACACTCGACACGGAGACAATCGACAACGCTTCGACTGCAACACCATCCATCTTGGCGCGACATCGTCACAGATCGTCCCGATCCAATCGCCAAGCGACTCTGCAACATCCATGACCTCGCAAGAGTTCCGTGACGAGGTGGCAAAAAGATTTGGAAGAAGCGAGATCGAATCTGCGTACCGCCCAAACAACTCAATCGAGTCACTCGACAACGTCGTCGACTGCAACACGTCGCGGGGAACAAGGAGAACATAGATGACAACATATACCTCGCCGATCTCAACGGCCCAGAAATCCGTGCCAGCCACGAGATATTCACCTGCGACGCAGATAGCCTGGACAAAGCACTCGAAGATCAACTCGATTGCGGCAGAAACCCCAGCAAGCAAAGCAACTCCAACATGAGCCTGGATGACGACGCCGAATCCATAATGCGCATTAGCAACACATGGGTAGAAGATCGGGTGGTACCGTATCAGGTATACACCGCGAGTACAGCAGAAACGTCAGCAGCTGCAACATGCCGTCGACCTACAGAATACCCTTGCACAGTCACCATGCCTGACGGAACAACCACGCTGACCATCACCGCAGAGATGGCGGAAAAAGTGAGCAAAGTAATCGAAAGCTGCACAATGCTACCAGCAAACGCAACTCCGGAAGAGGTATTGACCTTACAATACTTCCAGTGGCAAGAATCGATACGGTTGAAGAACTACCGAGCGTACTCGAAGAACGCAAAAAGCAAGCCAGCATATCGAGTGCTCGGCGAAGAGCATTGTCTACGAGTTCAACGGCAGAAACGACCCCGCGAATAGGTCACGATTCATAAACCTCGGAGACGCAGATCGTGCAGCGGTCACTCGAACCTAAACCCAGCCTTTATGGCAGTCGACGCGGAAGGAGTCCCCATACCTACTGAGCCAGCCGGGGCGCTGATGACGCTAGGCACCTATCTCAGAACAATCGAACCTCCTGCAGGAGACCCAAAGAGGGATCAGCACCTCCAACTGTACAAACAACTGGCAATAGCAGCACAAGCCATACAGCATCCACAAGCAACTCCAAGGAGAGATACAGATCGGGACCGTCGCAGTCGAAGTCCTCGGGGAAGGAGCAGTCGAAAAAGCTCACACCGTCATCGTTCCAGCAGGAGCCACTCGAGGAGGTCATACAGCAACAGCTCAGACTCGGAAGCAGAAATCGGACCATGTGGAGCGCTATGCTTCACTCGACGAATCCGGGAGGCTCGTATGCCCAAGAAATTCTCGCTAGCTACCACGCCAAAGTTCAACTGCAAACAAGAGCCATCAGGCTGGCTAGAAGATTACAGGCTGGCAGTCGGATGTCAGCGCGGCACCACAACTACAGCTATGCAGTACATACAACTCATGATGGAAGGAACAGCTCGCGATTGGCTCAAATCGCTACCCGAATCATACTACGATTCGTGGGAGCACTTCAAAGGTGATTTCATCAAATACTTCGAGCCTCTATGTGAGCGCCCCAAAACTTTCGAGGAGCTCCGGACCTGCAAGCAAAAGTCAGATGAATCTCTGAGATCGTACATACGGCGGTGGACCACCATCCGTAACTCAGTAGGCAACGTATCAGAAGATAGGGCAATCGACGCCTTCAAAAACGGACTCTGGAGAGAAGACTTCAAAGAAACACTTGGTCGAGAAGATCCAAAGACAATGGCGGCACTCATGGTACTCGCAACAAAATGGGCAGATGGAGAAGACTCCGTACGAGGCACTCGACCCGTCCCTCACATGAAAATCACGAGGGTGGCAGTCGAGACCGCAGAGATAGCTACAGAGATGATCGAAGGCGCAAACGCAAGCATCGTTATCACGATGATGACCATCCAAACTTCATCGCAGCAGGCTTTGTCCAGTCAAGGGACAGCCGCGACCAAACTGACAGACGACCCGACGATCATCGTGATAATCGAGATCATCGTACGGACGACCGCCGAGGTAATCGAGACCATCGCACAGACGATCGACGTGACAGTCGAGACCACAGACGCGACGACCGCGATAGCTACAGAAGGCCAGAGTGGCGCAGGCGAGCAGACAAAGATCCTGAGCGCTCAATCGAAGAAAGGATGGACGATTATTGCAGATTCCATCTTTAAAAGGGGATGATGGTAAGCTTCGCTCTAACCACTCGCTGAGAAATTGCAGGGAATTCGATCAACTTGCGATTGAACATATACTGCGACTGCAAAGAGATGGACGTGCACCTCCTCAATTGACGCAGACTCCATCGACTACACACAACACAGCCTGTTCAGGCATATCCAGCACCGCAACAAGTACAACAAGCACAGGTATATTCCATACCACCGCAAACACAGCCTACTCAGGTGTATCCTGCACCAACACCAGCGCAACCGACGCCAGTGTACATGGTGCCAGCACAACCCGTTACGGGAACACAAATGGCAGCAGCCGTGCACCAGATGCAGCAAGGAGATGAACAAAAATATCCCGTAACTCGCGGGCAGATGAACATGATCCAGCGAGGACGTCCCTCCAATAGAGAGCAAAAGTTACACACTCGACACGTCAATATGGCGGTCATGGCACCCCCAGCTATCACAGATTTTTTGAAAGGATCAGAAACTCCGATTGTCTTCAATCGAGAGGACCATCCACCCGCAGTATATCGACCAGGGCATGCAGCCTTGGTACTCGACGCCCAAATCGGAGGCTACGCCATGACCAAGGTCTTCATGGACGGAGGTAGCGGCCTCAACATAATCTTTGCAGATACGCTACGCAGAATGAACAAATCAGTCGAAAATCTGCCAAAGTCCACAAGTACCTTCCACGGTATCGTCCCAGGCAAAGCAGTGCTCCCAGAAGGCACCATACAACTCGATGTTACGTTTGGAGATCCTACTCACTTCAGAACCGAGTCGATTGAGTTCGAAGTGGTCGATTGGAAGTCACAATACCATGCAATACTTGGGCGCCCCACTTTCGCTCGATTCATGGCCGTCCCACACTACGCCTACCTCAAGCTCAAAATGCCAGGACCAAAAGGAGTCATCACGATCAACGGGAACTTTCAAAGGTCAGATTCATGTGACCGTGACTTCAGCAAAATCTCAGAGATGTACGGGATGGAGCAATCACTCGCCGAGCTTGAGGTCTCCAATGACCGTACACCTCTACCAGAAAGCAAGAAGATGGCAATCGACAGAGGGCTCAAGCCATCAACGACGCGATGAAGCACAAGGGGCACCCGACTGAACCTTCAGAGACGGTCAACATGTCGTCAAGTCACACTAGTACATAGAGGGGCGCATCTGCGTCAGTTCTATGCATAGATATGTAATAAGCGCATAATGTCGGAAGAACCAGCAGGTTTCAGACGCACTCTTTTCCCTTACCAGGGTACCTAAGGGGACTGGAAGGTTTTTAATGAGGCGGCTTGCTGGTCGAACACATATTTCGAATAAAGATACATGTTCCTCCATATTTCTCATATATGCCTTTTATTGTTTACCCACTCAAACACTCGGGGGCTCGAGCATAAAACCAAACCCCACTCGATATACTCGGGGGCTGGGTCAAGCATAAAAACTCAAAAACCCACTCGATATACTCGGGGGCTGGGTCAAGCATAAAAACTCAAAAATCCCACTCGATAGACTCGGGGGCTGTCACAAATATACGCATAAAATATTTCGCCACAAATACAAGTACATATTTACATTCGGAGAATGCCCCGATTATACAAAAAGTTACAAGTTAAGAATCTGGCTCATCCTTTATCCAGTACAGGACCAAAAAGCTGCTCCTTGCAGCAATCGATGAGTTCCTCAGCAGCAGAGCGTGTCTCGATCAAATGTGATTGGGATACAAGTGTGCCAATTGCAGGAGGTCGAATCGCAAAATTTGGCTTACGGCTGCGGATGTAAGCCATAGTGGCATTGGACCCAAGAATAGCAAGCTGCATCAAAGATTCTTTGACTGAGTCCGTCACTCGAAAGATATCAATCAAAGGAAACAACCCTTGAGGCTGAGGCCCTGACGGGAAGAGCGCGCAATTTAGCGAGTGAAGATACGCCTGCACATCTCGAGTACTTGGGCGTTTCGCCATACTCGATCCTTCAAAGTAACAAGCGTGCGAGCGTGCACCTTGTCCAAATAAAAATGCTGCCTGCCAGTAGTTGGTACATCAACAACATTATCGAGGAGTCGATTGACCCTCCTACTTCCTGCTGGGCATCAGGCACAAAACCTGCAAAAGGCCAAAGTTACTGGTCCAAAGCATAATGCAAACAAATGAAAACTTTTAAGCAAAAATGGTGTCATAAACTCACACTCGAGTTGCCTGTTTATGTTGTCCATCTCGCCAAGAACATATTCCTCGCGTTGGGTAGCAAAACTTGGCTTGGAACGCAGCAGCTCCAACTCAGCTCGAGTGCTTTTGAGTTCTTGCTCTAGTTCACTCACTCGATTCTTCGCAAGAGCAAGTGCCCTCGTATCATTCCTTGCTCGACCAGATGTTCGAGTACGAGATGGAGAAGGTCCACCAGACTCGCATTCTTGTGGCTGGTTCATAAAACGCAACATTCAGAACCCCAGACACACGAAGTTGCAAAATTCAGGCGATTCAGCAAATTTCATTCAAGCAAAAGCACCCAAAAGTATATACTAGCATAAACATAAGTAGCAAAAGCATACATGCCAAGTTCGAGTAATCAAATTACAGAGTAAAGAGTTCCTAGGCCTGCGAGATGGATTCTGCCCTATTTTACGCGACTGAGCCCTAACAGCTTCAGCTCGGCGTTCCATAGTCTGGACGCAGATTTCGCTCAGTCGCGTAGCTGGCTCGGTTACACCCCTGAATGATAGCGGCCTTCCATCAGGCTGTCCGATAATCGGCCTCTACACCATTGCCTAACAAAAGCCTGAGGGTGTACTCCGAGCCGCGTACCGTGAGTTCGCGGGCAAAATCCGCCACAATCGACGATCTTTCGCCAAAAGCTGCAACAAGTCCTTCAGCAGTCGAAGGAGCGCGGCTGTAGGACACATCCCCGCGTGCAAATTGCTAAGGGTACTGGTCACGTAGCCAGATCGCCTTTGGTCTTGGACAGCACAGACTCGAGTTCCATGATTGCATCATCGAGTGACAATGAGTCACTCGATGGCTTAGTGGAAGTAGAGGCGCCTTCGGAACCTTCAAAATTCAGAAAGCAGAAGCCATGAGCAAAAGCTACTAAAATGGCCAAAGAGCTACTACTCACAAAGACAGTGCATTCACCTTTGGCAGCACGGGCTATACTCGACAGACGTGCAGTAAGCTCCTTATCGCGGCGAGTGGGCGTCCTGAGCATCAGCAAGTGCTTTCTTCGATTCAGATTGCTGGGTAGAGAGCTGGGTCTGCAAGTCCTTCACCTTTTCTCCAGGTCCCCCACACTCCTCAGCAGATTTTTTATCTTCTGTGGAGTTCACAAACATTCCCGATTAATGTCATAACTTCAAAAGAAGGGAAAAGTTTTAGCAAAAAATGCTTACGCGCAAGCTCAGTCGAAGTTGACTGCAGGGAGTCCCTCTCTTGCTCCACCCGAACAAAGGCCTGAACCCAAGGGGCCATGGCGGCATACATAGGCTGAAACAGAGTACGCATGTTATCATCGCGTGCAGAAGAAACAAAATTTTCGAGTAAAGTAGGGACAGAAGCACTCACGTGATCAGTCCAAGAGGCAGGCTTGGAGGAGGAAGCCACGGCATCCGCAGTTGGGGCAGCTTTCTCCTTGTTCAAATCAGCAGCCATCACTCAGTTGCGTCCTTGGCCGCTTCAAGAATAGTGCCTTGTGCTGCTTCTGGAGGGATGGATGGCTGCGCCACAATCGACGTATCCGCGACTGGAGGTGGAGATGGCGATTTGCCACTGGTATCATAAAGCAAAAACACCCAATCAAAAAACAAAAACCATAAAGGCGCGGCCACAAATAAAGGAATAGACCATAAAGCAAACCTTGGCTCATCTTCTTCATCGGAATCAGGTTCGTCACCAAGGGAAAAACACCCAGTCGAGAGGTGTTACTCGAAGTAGCAGGAGGACGAGAAGCCAGAGGGGAGACAGTCAGAGGATGGCTTTTAGCAGGAGAAGGGATACCCGAATTACCGGTATCCCCTGCTCATCCTCTGTACTCGAAGACTCCGGAAGAACCAAACGCTGGCGTTTAGGCTTGCGAGGACCCTGCTCAGCATCTGATTCATCTGAAGCATCCGCCACAACCTGTTCCACCTCTTCCCCTGTTTCTTCTTCGGGATTATCCTGAGGGGTCGAGTGGGCAGAAGCAGGGTCAGCAATGGGCAGCTTGGTTTCCTCCTGTATTGCCGTCTCCAAAGTAGGCCCGGCTTCGGGTAGAGGAGGGAGAGAGGTGGCAGTCGAGTGACCCTATGTAACAAGCACAATTCATAATCATAAGAACGAAAGCAAAAAGGATGCAAAGGCAGATGGCAAGGCATAAAAACGGCAAAAAGAATCACTCACTGCGGGTAAGGCCTTCTCTGGCCCGTAGGGGACGTGCGGGAAGTTGAAGTCGATTTTTCGTGAAGCTTTGATGCTCGTGATCTTCTTCACCTGAGCACTGAGCTCCTTCTGCGTCAACTCGGTGGTACTCATCCTGATGCTGTCGAGTGGACCCTCATACTGCCACATCGGGTGGGCACGAAGGCGCATGGGCCACACTCGCATCTTCAAATAAGTGCTGATCAACTGAATACCAGAAACAGTCTTCAACAACTTGCCAATCTCATTCAGCAAAGGGGTGGCTTCTTTGGCTTCAGCAGGAGAGATAGGGTGATCCCAGGCCACCGTTTTCTTCGGAGAATTCTCAATCGAAAAAGCCGGGAGCACCACCTGGTCGACTGGTACATAGAACCATTTGGTCCGCCAGCCTTGGGCAGAATCGACTGTCTTCAAGCTAAAGTAATGCGAATCGCTTCGCACTTGGACTTGAAATCCACCCACCGGGCAAGGGCGTTTACCCCGGCAATTGTGGCGCACCTTGAAGATATGCTTCCACAATGCCCAGCTGGGGGACACCCCCAAGAAACACTCGCATAGCACCATGAAGCAGGCGATATGCATAATGCTGTTGGGGTAAGATCATGAATCTGCAAGCCATAGGCGTACAGTAGCCCTCGCACAAAATCATGCAAAGGGAAAGAGAACCCGGGGGAGGAACTCAGCAAGCAGACGCGCTCGCCGTCGCGAGGATCAGGGCGTACCTCCAGACCTGGAGCACGCGCGGCCAGCTGGTCAGCTGGCGGCAGCCAACCCTTCTCACGATACTCAGAAAGGGTGTCCTCGGTTACGCAGGATCTTGTCCAGTCACCGGGGATCTTCAAAAGCGCATCGGCAGGCTCACTCGCCATGGCCGCATCCTTCCCCTTGTCCGCTGGATCGGTGGCGGGGACAGTTGCAGCGCACGCTTGATCTTCTTTGGCGCCATTGCACAAGGAGCAGAAAGCAAGGAGCTTGGGAGGCAGAGCAATGGTGTGCGGTGCGCAAGGAAGAAGAGGAACAGAGGAAAGAATGGCAAGTAAATCAAAATCTTGCGCAAAAACTGCTACTTACCGCACAACGCAAAACTTCATCATAACCGTCCGTCCAAATGTGCATAGTATCTGGCTGTACACGTGGCGAGCGCAGAGAGCAACCGTCGCGTCCCACGTCGCCCACTACGCACAAAACCCTAGGAGGTTATGATGGCGCGGCAAAAAATACGCCACGTCCGGTCAAATCAAAGCTGAAACGGCGTCTTCTGCGGTCAAAACTCTGAACATTGGGCCCACACATACACGTCTTGTCAAAACGGCAAGCGCACGCCTAAGACGTCATGAATGACGTCAGGGGCAGAGACAACATCCACGTTCGAGTGGTGGGTTCGAGACTACAATCGACAAAAGGATTCGACTAGCAAAGGTACTCCCATGGGAGCATATCAAAAAATTCTTGCGATTGACAAAAAGCAGTATAGAAGGATGATTTGAGATTGTCCTCTATTGCAAGACAATAAACCACAATCTCGAGGGCTACTCCCATGGGAGCGCTGTCACGCTCCCATAGATTTCAAAACAAGGTAAGAAAATTCACTCGACTACAGATTCGATTAAAATGCATTAAGTACTTCACAAATCAAAGAATCAAACTTCATAAATTCCCGGATTTTCGAGTGAATCAGGCCTACTATGTCAATATCCCTAGGCAAAATCTTTCGACTACGTTCCAGGCTCGAATCCAGGGACTCGAGTCTGACTGAAGACTAGTAAGGTTTTTGCTCAAGTAAGCAGTTAACTGAGCTCGATATTCGAGTGAGTCAGGCCTACTATGTTAATATCCCTTGGTTCACATACGCATGCAATCGAAACGAATTAAGAGTAGGAAGACTACGTCGGATCAGGAGTATAAAAGCAAAGACTATGACGTGCACGATGAAGGGAGCACATGCTCGATTCTTCGAGTCAAGCAAGTACTCGGGGGCTAATGACGAGGTTATACTCTGCGGGTACCCCAGCTTAAGGGTACCTGGTGCACGTGATGATCAAAGAAGCCCAAAGATTAATCGAAGCCCACGAAGGAAGGCCCAAGACAAAGAGTGCTTTCCAAGTTAGATCAAGTTATGGTCGGTTAAGACTTTCCATACATGTAACCTTGGTCGGTTATGCTTCCCGAGACCCAGCCTCCTATATAAAGGCCGGGAGGGTGATCGATCAAGGGGGGAATCCATAGCCACCAAAACCTCGACGAGACCAGCAGCTCGTCGAACCCTTGTAACCCTCATATTCATACCTTAAACACAGACAAGCAGGAAGTAGAGGTTTTACCTCACTCGAGGGCCCTGAACCTGGGTAAATCCAGCCTGTCAGCCGTCAATTCCACCAATACTACGCGTTCTCCACCACACAATCAACCCTAGGTATAGCAACCATGGGAATTGCCGAGGGCACACCTCGACAAATCCATTAAGGAAAAGCATCTCAAACACAAATCACATACTAGCCATTTGTTCACCAACAAGAGCACAGGAAAGCATAAAAAGATTTCCAGAGCTAAGTTAACTAGCTAGCTTCTGTGTAACTCAAAAGAGGCATCACAACATGCTTAGCTAAAATTATTTAGCTACAGAAATCTACTTTACACTTGATTTTAACAGAGGCACATCTCTGAACTTAATGGTTCAGAGAAGCACACACTTGTTATTTTGCTTTGGGCAAATAACTGAAGATTAGCAAAAGACAGCACCAGTGATCATAGCCACAACCACAAGTTAGAGCATCTCAATCCAATATTTCAGAAGCATTTGAACACATCATGTGTTCATCACAGGAACAGCAGCCCAGACAAGCACCTAATCATAGAAAACCTAGAATTACTACTAGAGATCTAGTATCACATAGCATGGCTATAGCCCAGGGGAGAGATGTAGAGAGGAGAGGAGCATACCAAACGCCCTGGCGCATCTATGGCGGCATGGTGGGGCAGTGCTCACGCGGCCACCTTAGCGCAAACCCGGGGAAGACTTCCCCGTGTAGCAAACAACCACCAGGGACGAGGAGCACCAGTGGCGCTGCCACTCATGCCCAACACATCACCACCGAGCCAAGGCTCGAACCCATCGGGGAGGCGAAACCCTAGGTTCGGGAGAGTAGGAGCACGGCCACCCATGGACGTGCGCGACGAATCGACACGGAGGGGAAGGTGGAGAATCGAGCGGCGCGTCGATTGCACCCGAGCACGACAACGGAAACTGCCGGAATCGGCCGGAATCGCTCGGCGACGGCGAAGGCGAGCGCGGAGCGAGACGAGCTCGGGCTGGAGAGAGAGATGGTGAGAGAGAGTGGGGTAAGAGACGACTGGCTCGGTCGGGCTGACCACCGACCCGAGCCAGGTTTTGGTACCAGGGGCAAATTCGTCTTTTCACTTTTACACAAAATTTATTAAAAAGAAAAATTCTGAGAAAAAGGTTTATTCAATACAACTAGAAATACAATGCTTAAAAAACAAAAAAAATTCAGAGTAATTTTATAAACTCAAAGAAAATGTTTTGTATTATTAATTCATTTTTTCTTGATTTAAAAAAATTAAGAAATAAGTATATTCTTAATTTTTCTTATAATAAAATAAAATTAGGTTACATAAATAATTCCTCCTATTATTAATAAATCAAAATTAAAGTTTAATTAATTAAATACTTTCTCCAACCATCAAATATTCCTCAATAAGAATTTAAATAAGATAAAATTACTAAAATTCTCATTAATGAAAAATACAAATAATATATATCAAAAGGATCAGAAAAATAAAATCTATCTGTTTGTATAAATAAAATACTTGGTTGATTAAATTTAAACCATTCTAAAACTGAAACAAAATTTACTTATTAATTTAAATATGGAATTAATTTGAAATGCTATTTTGGATGCATTCCAACTTAATTTAAAAATGCTTCACATGTTTAAATTTCAAATTTGAAAATATGTTATAATTATTTCATGTCCTACATTGTGTGCATTAAATGGTTAATTAGAATGATATTTTTCATAGGGAAAATAGTTAAAAGGATATTTACATAATCTAAAATTGAAATCTTTACTTAATAAAATTTGATCACTTATTATTACTATCTTTAATAATTTGTTTAAATCTCTATTTCTTCATTTAAAACAAAATTATGAAACTAAGAAATTGAAACATAAAATGATGTTACTTTACTTATTTCCTTTTAAGTGTGATACCTAAATAAAAGATAAACTTATAGGTAATTGCTCTTCATACATGAAAATACTCCATTAATTAAATAAAAGTGATACACACTCAAAGACATGAAGGCATCACATTCTATATAATCACTAGACCCAACTCATAATCAAGTTAAGTATTAATAACATCACCTAAAGGTGATAAAACAATCTTAAGTCAAGATTAATTCAATATTATCGAACTAATGCGTAAGACTAAATTTACTTAAGCTTGGGATGTCCTTGGGATATTTGCGATGCATTTCATTACTATGCATAATAGCATCTTGCCAGAGTTTTCTGTAGTCCTTATCGGGATTACGTTGCCTTTTTCAGAACTCGGGGTTTTACCGCAAACCCTAGAACCCCGAAGGGTTTGAACTGACATATCTATCGAAGGCAAGTTCACTCTTGCTCATGTCCTACTTGATTATGTTTATCAAAGTAAATACAAAATACTATGGTTTATCATCGCATGAAAAAGTAAAACCTATTTTCGAATGATGTGAATTGCTATATATATATGTTGTTGGTTGGCAGATGGAACCATGGAATGATGTGGTTGGTGGAGGTTCCATTTACACGGGAAAGTATTATCTAGGATTTAATAACCAATGCCGTCAGTGTTCTTGCGCCGTAAATAAAGCGTTAACCATGAGACTTGGAATGGGACGGGAAAGTCATCTGTGATCTTTTCCCTTTCGCATGTCAACGGACTGCCAGTTCCGTAGGCTGTAGATCTTGCGGGACTACATGCACATGGGTGGGATCCCTTAATTCCCACGGTTTCTGGGGTCTATGATGGATTGTAGGGGTTGTCTGGAACAGTCTATCTTTATGGTATAGGGGAGGACTTCGGTCTGGAACAGTCTACCAAAAGATATAGGGGAGGACATACCTACAAAAGGGTGGGCATGCGGGGTTGTTGGAGAAGCACGGCGAATGGCTTGGATCACGACTGGGCCCCATACCAAAGAAAGTGTGTGAAAGGACATATCCTTCCCACAGTGTTTTGATGTTTGTTGACAACACACTTAGATGTCTAATGTGTGTGCTAAAAGTGTGCAGGATTGTATCAATTAATATTGCACAGGTTTTGTCTCAAGAAAAGGAAGAAAAGCAGTCTTCATAGCTTCAGCCGGTACTACCGGGTTCACCCCGGTACTACCGGGTGTTCTGCCATGCGGAACTACCGGGCCCAGTACCGGGCCCAGTACCGGATCTCCAAAAGCTCTCTGGACTCGCTCGATTTAATCCGGTAGTAGCCCCGGTAGTAGCGCGGTACTACCGGGTGGGGAGCACTACCGGACCAGGCGTCCGGTACTACCGATGCGCGCGTGGAGTGAGTTGACCAGTCTGGCGCCAGGCCTTCAGTTCCCGTCAGCCGGTACTACCGGGCGAGGCCCGGTACTACCGCTGCGGGCTGTTTACAGCTCAACGGCCAGATTTCTGGGAGGGGTATTTATACCCCTCCACCTACCTCCGGTTGACAAGCTTGATTCCTCACTCTCTCTCCACCATTGTTGCAAGCTTCAATCTACTAGAGCTCCCACTCCAACCACTCAAACACGTTGATACTTTGAGGAGTGAAGGAGGAGCCCTAGATCCGCATCTCCACCGAGCCGATTTGTCTACATCGACCTAGTCACTTGTAGATCTTGTGTAACTTGATACATTGGATACCTAGAAGATACTTGTGATTCTTGTGGCTTTGGTAGCCACAAGGATTAGCCGGGAGCCTCCAATTAAGTTGTGGAGACGCGACCCGGCCTTGTGATTCTTGTGGCTTTGGGAGCCGCGGGAATTTGGTGAGAGCCTCCAATTCGGTTGTGGAGTGTGCCTCATCCTTGTAAAGGTTTGTTGCCGACCTCGAGGGCATCATATAGTGGCTCGTGGATCTCCTCATCGGAGGATAACACGAGGGAGATACGGTGTGCCATATCAAGGCTATTCGGAGTTCACTTTGTGACTCCGCACCGCTCCAACGGAGACGTAGCTTCCATTGGGAAGTGAACTTCGGTAGAACATCTCCGCGTCACCGTGTGGTTATCTCTTAACCTTCCTTTACTCGTATTGCTAGCTTATCTTGTGTAGAATATCTTGCTAGCTTGTTTATTGCTCATCATATAGGATTGTTCATCTAGTTGCATATCTAGAGAACTTATATTTGAGCAATTCCTTAACTTGTTGAAAAGAAAATTAAAATTGGTAGTTGCCTATTCACCCCCCCCCCTCTAGTCAACCTACTCGATCCTTTCAATTGGTATCAGAGCAAGGTCTCTTTATTAAGGGCTTAATCGCCTAAAGAGGAGGATGGCTAGTGCGGAGGAGTACAACGTGCTAAAGATGAGGAGTTAAGACTTGCTAAGGAACAAGAAAAATTTGATAGAGAACAACTTGACAAGAACTAATCGAAGCGGGAATAATCCCTCCCGAGGGTGATGCCCCAATCACCATGAAGTCCATGATTGAACTTTTTGGGTTCATGAAAGGCAAAATGGTGGATGAGGTGTATACTCGGGTATCTAATCAAAATGGCTCCTCATCATCCGCTAGCCCTATTAAGGGTGCTAGTGACAAGGATAAAAATGATAAACCTAATGAGAAGCCTTCTCTTAACTTTGCTCCACCTAGCTCTTATCTCACTCAAGTTTCACTCACTCAACCTCATATAACCAACCTTGGTAGACCCCCTCCTAAGCTTGATAATACTCGTTATTTCACTTGGAAGAAATCTATGGAGTCTTATTTTCGCAGCTCATCGGTGCATCTTTGGAGGGTGGTTCTACATGGTTTCAACCCAGTTGATCCCAACAACTTGACCAAGCAAGAAGAGATTGATGAGCAACTTGATGCAAATGCCAAGTACATTCTTGAGAGTGCTATGACCGCAAATGATGAAGATCATGTGCGGAATCTCAAAACTTGCAATGAGGCTTGGCTCTATCTTGAAACCGTGTATGAAGGAAATGAGGGCATTCAACGCTCCAATGCGGCCGTCCTTCAACATCAAGTTGACAACTTCATCATGCTAGACGAAGAGACTCCGACCGAACTTTACCGAAGACTCTACAAGCTTGTGGTGACATGTAGGGAAAATGGAAAGAAGGATATGGATGATGAATGGGTCAAGGCCAAGTTCCTTCAAGCAATTATGCCATATAGTGAAACTATGGTGATGAACCTCCATGCAAGAGCGGATTACACAACAATGACTCCCAATGACATGTTGGCTCAATTTGTCACATATGATACATTGAAGTCCACATCCAAGTCTTTCAACCAAGTCCGTGGCCCAAGACTCTTGCTTTGAAGGCTCGTGTGGTAGACCATCCAAGATATGAAGAAAGCCCGGTCTATGAAGGTGAAGAAGACTTGGAGGGTGAGCTCAATGAAGTTCTTGCACTTGCCGCCACCCGGTTTTGGAACAAGAAGAACAAGAGCGTCAACCCTTCACCAATAAAAAGAATGTGCTTCAATTGTGGAAAGGACACTCATCTTGTGAAGGATTGCCCCTATGAAAGAAGAGAGGATAATGGTGGTCAACTCATTCTAAAGAAGAACAAGTACCACCCCAAGCCTACCTACATGAAGAGATCACCTCAAAAGGCTCTTGTGGCATCCCATGAAGAGGAATACGAGTCCGGAGGTGAGGAGGATAAAGAACCAAGTGAAGAAGTAGGAATGGCGGCTCTTGCAATGGGCACCCTTCCTCCATCATTGGCCAACCTCTTCTCATCTCCAAACGACGACAAGATCTCCAAGCCCATGTGCCTCATGGCCAAGGAAACAAAGGTGAATTCCCCACCAAAAATTACTATCTCCTCTAACCCATCACTATTGGATTGTGTTGAGGATGTAGGGAAAATTGAAGAAGAGGATAAAATTTCTATCTTCATTAGCAAGCTCCAAGGTCCAACCAAGAAAATGGTTGAGGCCCTCATGTATCAATATGGAGAAGCCAAGCATCTTCTTGATGTGAAGGATGTTAGGATTTGTGAGCTCGAAGGGCATGCATGTGATCATGCCGACAATTGGTGAGCTAGAAGATCAACTTGTTGAGGAACAATTGCTCCGTGAGCAACTTGAGGAGACACATGCCATGGATCTTTCCAAGGCAAAAGAAACTCGTGAAACCTCTATTCAAATTGCTATTGATCTAAAAAGTAAAAATGAGGAACTTGTAGAGAGTCATAACAAACTCTTTGAGGGTTTTGAGCAACTTAGGGAAACCCACAAGGTGACCTCAAGTGAGCTCACTACACTCAAGGAGTCATATGCCAAACTACAAGCTCAATTTATCTATGCTAGCTTCACCACTTCTCACAATGATAAAGATGCAAATTCTTGTACCACTAACCCTTTATGTGTCAAGGCATCTCTTATTGAGGAAAACACTAGGTTGAAGGCCCAACTTGAGAAGGGCCTAGCCACTTGTATCCAAGGGGAAAAGAACCTCAATGATCTTTTGAGCAATCAAAAGGGAGTGGTTGGCAAAGAAGGAATTGGGTTCACACCCAACTCTAAGAAGGTCAACAACAAGAAGAAGAAGGCGACTCCCCCTTCCAAAGATATTGTTTTTGTGAAGGAGGGGGAGTTAGCCAAAGCAAATGACAACTCTATTGGGAGTGGTAATGTCACTAGGGGCAATGCCACTCACAATAACTTTGCGGGAAAATACAACCCCTCATATGTTCTTTTGAAATCTACAAATGGTTGTGTTTTTGCTAAATATGTTGGCTCTTCATATGGAGATGATTATCACTATGCTATTTGGGTTCCAAAGACCCTTGTGACTAACAAAAGAGGACCCATTCCAAAATGGGTACCTAAATCAAAGACTTGATTTATTGTAGGGTTTCTCTTCCGGTGGATCTTCATGGCTCATTGATAGTGGATGCTCATCCCATATGACCGGAAGCAAAGAACTAGTAAAGGACTTATTGAAACAACTACTCTCATTCTCTCATGTCACCGTTGGCAACAATGCAAGACTCAAGGTAGTGGGAGTTGGTAAAGTGGTGATCACTCCGGAGTTATCCATTGAGAAGGTCCTCCTTGTCGAATCTCTTTCATACAATTTACTTTCCGTTGGTCAATTATGCAATGCCGGTTACACCGTTATTTTTAATAAATACCACGTGACCATCCTTTTCACTCAAACACTCAATGTCGCCTTTGTTGGATTTCGTGAAAACGGTTTGTATGTGGTTGATTTCTCAAAAGAGACCACTCAAATCGCTACATGTTTAATGGCTAAAGGCGACAAGGGGTGGCTTTGGCATCGCCGACTTGGCCATGTCGGTATGAGAAATTTACAAACTCTTGTAAAGGGTGGACACGTGGTAGGACTAACCGATGTTAATTTTTCCAAAGATCGTCCTTGTAGTGCTTGCATAGCCGGAAAGATGCATGAAAAGAATCACCCCAAGAAGACCATTATCTCCACTAAGAGGCCTTTGGAGCTCCTTCATATGGATCTTTTGGGCCTCCCACATATGATAGTCTTGGTGGCAAGAAATATTGTTTGGTGATTGTGGATGATTACTCAAGATATTGTTGGACTTTCTACATCAAGAAGAAGAGTGAAACTCAAAAGATATTCATTGACTTTGCAACCCTAGTTCAACGCCAATATGACTCCAAGATTTTGGCAATTAGAAGTGACAATGGTACGGAGTTCAAGAATTACACTATGGATGATTTCCTAAGTGGGGAGGGCATTCAACACCAATATTCCGCTGCATATACTCCCCAACAAAATGGTGTTGCCGAAAGGAAGAACCGCACTCTTATTGATATGGCAAGAACTATGATGGCCGAATTTAATTCCCCATACAACTTTTGGGCCGAAGCCATCAACACCGCTTGTCATTACTCAAACCGGCTCTTCTTCCGTCCTCTCAAGGACATGACACCATATGAACTCCTCACCGGTAAAAAGCCAAATGTATCTTACTTTCGAGTCTTTGGATGCAAATGCCATGTTTACATTAAAGGTTGCAAAATTGCTAAATTTGAATCTAGATCTTTTGATGGTATATTTGTTGGATATGCCGCAAAGTCTCATGCTTATAGGGTCTACAACATATCCACCGGGTGTGTTGAAGAATCTATGAACGTGGAGTTTGTCGAGGATAATGGCTCCCAAGCGGAGCATATTGATCATGATGATGTAGGTGATGATCTCCATCTCAAGCCATAAGAACTATGGGGATTGGAGAACTAATTCCTATTGAAGGACCTACTCAAGAAGAAGGAACAAGTTCTACTCAAGTTGAGCCATCCACCTCAAATATTGATCAAGAAGATGGTCAAGACCCACCCAACTCTAGTGGTGAACAAGAACATAATGAACCCACAACTCCAAGAACTCCACTTCGGGTTGACCATGAGCAAGATAAAGGCAATGATGAAGATATTTGTGTTGGTGAAACAATTGGTCAAGCCTCGGAACGCCGGGTCATCCGGCGTGCATCAAAATTGGATTACCAACAACACTTCAAAGAAAATATCCTTGGGAGTATCCGTAGAGGTGTGTCCACACGCAATCAATTATCTAACTTTTGTGGTCATGTCTCTTGTTTGTCTAGCTTAGAACCTCTCAAGGTATATGATGCTCTTGAAGACATGGATTGGGTTGCGGCTATGCATGAAGAGTTGAACAACTTCGAGCGCAACAAAGTATGGTCATTAGTGGAAAGACCCAATGACTCCTCCCATAATGTCATTGGAACCAAGTGGATATTTAAGAACAAGCAAGACTCACATGGTCAAGTCATTCGCAACAAAGCAAGATTGGTTGCACAAGGCTACACCCAAATCGAAGGAGTCGACTACGGTGAAACCTATGCCCCCGTTGCTAGACTTGAATCCATTCGCTTACTAATTGCTTATGCATCTACTCATAATATTGTCTTATATCAAATGGATGTTAAAAGTGCTTTCTTAAATGGTCCACTAAATGAATTGGTGTATGTTAAACAACCACCGGGTTTCGAAGACCCTAAATTTCCTAACCACGTCTACTTACTACATAAGGCTCTTTATGGGCTCAAGCAAGCTCCACGTGCTTGGTATGATCATCTCAAGGAGTTCTTAGTAGACCGTGGCTTTGAAATTGGGGTAATAGATCCCACTCTTTTTACAAAAAGGGTAAATGGAGATTTTTTCGTATGCCAAATATATGTTGATGATATTATCTTTGGTTCCACTAACCGTGAATTTAGTGATCAATTTGGCAAGCTAATGACCAAGGAATTTGAGATGTCCATGATGGGAAAATTGAATTATTTTCTTGGCTTTGAAATCCACCAATTTCGAGAAGGAACATTCTTATGTCAAGCCAAGTATATTAAGGACATGCTCAAGAAATTTGATATGAACAATGCCAAGCCATATAAGTTTCCCATGGACTCCAAGGCGGATCTTCACTTAGATCCGGATGGTAAGGAAGTTGATCAAAAGCTTTATCGTTCTATGATTGGATCTTTGCTTTACCTTTGTGCATCTAGACCGGATATTATGTTTAGTGTGGGTATGTGTGCAAGATTCCAATCAAGTCCTAGGGAAAGTCATGAAACCGCGGTCAAAAGGATTCTAAGATATTTGTTGGATACTCCCAACTATGGTCTTTGGTATCCCCATGGTACAAGCTTTGATCTTGTTGGTTATTCGGATGCGGATTGGGCGGGTTGCAAAATGGATAGAAAATCAACTTCGGGTACATGCCAATTCCTTGGTAGGTCCCTTGTGAGTTGGTCTTCCAAGAAGCAAAATTGTGTGGCCTCGTCATCCACCGAAGCCGAATACATCGCCGCCGGTAGTTGTTGTGCACAATTATTATGGATGAGGCAAACTTTAAAGGATTATGGTGTCATTTGTGACAAAGTGCCTCTTTTATGTGACAATGAAAGTGCTATTAAAATTGCACACAACCCGGTTCTTCATGGCAAGACCAAGCACATTGAGATTCGGTATCATTTTATTCGAGACCATGTTGAGAAGGGTGATATTGCAATCAAGTATGTCAACACCAAGCATCAACTCGCCGATATGTTCACGAAGCCTCTTGGTGAAGCAAGATTCAAGGAGTTGAGAGGAGAACTAAATGTGGTGGACATATCCAATTGGATTTAGTGGATTTCTTGCATACCTACCCATATTAGACGATACTTATTTGGTTTAGATGTAGGCATGGACATAGGGGGAGTGCGGTCCTAATCCATTGGACCATCCCTCCCCCCATTATGCCGATAGTAAGAATTCATTTGCATCTCTATATTCGTTCTATGAATTGTGAGCTTAAATGACGAGTAGTGGCCGTGGACTCAAGATATATCTTCGCGGTATCACACCACATACTCATACATGGTGGCCTCGGCCACCACCCTCTTCCTTGTGAAGAGTTGGTTTCATTTGGATTTTATTGGTTTTCTAGTGCTCCTATGGAAAACATGCTCAATTTGGTGTTTTTGTGTGTTTTGATTCTTGCAAATTGAGTATGAAGTACCATCTCCAGTGTGTTGATCTAATCCTATGCCTTTCATCTATCTCAAAACAACTTCCATCTTGCACAAGTTCAAATTCCTTACACAAAAAGAGAAATCTGGGGTTTCTTAGGAGGCCCCGGTAGTACCGCCGGTGGGATCCGGTAGTACCGGGCTCTGAATCTAAGCAGTTCTGCTGCTCGCAAAGATTCAGGCCCCGGTAGTACCGGATGCTCCGCCCCGGTACTACCGGGAATCGCGGGTATCTAGATATTTCACCGTGCGGGCAGGGTGGGGGTTATTCCCCATTTTCCCCACCCGCACGAAGCCACCCCGCCGCCTCTGCTCCTCACCTCCGGCCGCCGCCCTTGGCCGCCGGAATCCGCCATCTCCGGCCAGATCTGCTCCGTGGGAGCGATCCCCTCGTCGATCTCCTCCATGGCCTCCGGTATTTCCCCGTTCTTTGCATTCTTTGTTTCTAGATCTTGAAACCTAGATGTATGGAGAGGAAATGTTGGTAGCTCCGTTGGCAACGGTTAAAGTTGGATGGATGATCACCTAGGCCTTGTTAGCTAGCATATATGTGTAATGTATGGTTGAATCTCTCGATTTGTGCCATTTCAGTCTTGAATCGGCTCAGCCGGTACTACCGGGTTCACCCGGTACTACCGGGTTTTCAAATTTGCTCGATTCAACCATTCTTTACATCTACTGGCTAGTTTTTGATTCCTTATCCGTGAACTTGTGCACTCATCTATTCCCTGCCCTACCTATATGCTGTTTCACAGGTAGCCGCCGTGGTACCAAGAAGCCACGTCTTGTGGAGGATGAGATTGAAGAAGAAGAAGAGGAAGTTTGCCTGCTCGCACCACAGCCAGAACTCAAGCAAGGGAAGAACATCAGCTGCTGCTCGTACCACCACTGCTCCCCCACGAGAGCCCGCAAAGCACTTCACTTATGGAAGAATGAGGACTATCAGAAGCTCAGAGAAGAGAATCCCTATGCTGAGGAGAGGTCACCCTTGTGCGGAATCCGCACTTTTACACAAATGATCAAGAAGCCATCTACAAGGAAATCTATCTCCACAAGGATTACTCCGTGGTTGTCCAACACACTCTTGATATTCCTTACATGAGAAACTCGAAGCACAAGGGCTATTTTGATGAGACACTTGCTATGTGTGAAGAGTTTGGGCTGATTGACATCATGAAGGAGAACCATCCCTACATTGAGTACTACATCATTCAGTTCTTTGCCACCGTCTACCTTGACCATGATGAAGCCCGGACCCTATATTGGATGACTAAGGACACCTTGCTTTCTGCCACCTTGGCGGAGTTTGGAGAGCTTCTAGGCTATGAAGACAAGGGTGAAAGTGTTGCTAGTGGATGGAGATGCCATGACAATGATCGATCAAGCTCCAAGGATGTTCTTGGACCAATCACTATGGAAAGGGCACCACCGGTAAAACTGCTCATCTTGTGCGTCCATTTGAGATTCTCCACCGTGTCTATAGGGAAACCATTGCTCCTCGTGTGGGAAATTGGGATGAGGTTCATGGCTTCATGTTTGACCTTCTCAAGCTCTCATATGAAAATCAAGGCAAAGGCAAGAAGCTTGATGTGATGGATTGGATGTGGAATGACTTGTGGTCCACAATCATTGATAGAAGGGCCCCCATCTATGGCCCATACATTATGAAGCTCATTCGCCGCAAGTGGGCTCTCAAGAAGAATGGAGAAGATATCATGAAGGATGGCAGCCCGTTGTGGCTCATCTGTGAAGGAACTGCGTATCAAGCCTCATGCTCCTCCCAAAACCAGCCCTTTGATCCTGAGGCTGCTGCTGAAGCTGAGAGAGCTAGTGGGAGTGCACCTCCTCTTGAGGAACCTTCATGGTTCAAGAAGCTGCAGATTAAGGCCAAGAGGGCCTTTTGCCTCAAACTGGATTTGGAAGACCGTCTGTATGAAGCTCATGTGTATCACAAGAAGGCAGCTCAGCGACACAAAGCAATGATGAGGCATATGCAGATTCCGTCTCCGATGGTTCTGAAGAAGAATCACTCCAAAGGAGGAATGGGTGTCCAAGCATGGTTTCTGGAGTGATGAAGATGCTCCTCCACATGGTGATCGCTTTCAGGCCTCCTCTTCGACCCACCACGGCGCGGGTGGAGCTTGATGCTCCTAGGGACGTATAGCATCGCGCTTCTCCCTTTTTGGCATTTCGATGACAAAGGGGGAGAATGTGTTCTATTTAGGATGAGCCGTGGGATTTGCATGGGTGGAAACACAAGCTTGCACTTCGTTTGATCTTTATGCTTGTGTTTCATCTTTTATCTTTATTTGGATATTTGCTTTGAACTTCCTATGCATGATGTAAGACATGCCTTGAACTTATGGTATTGTAATAAGACCTATCTAGTATGTTACTTGCTTATTGTTGCTTATATTGTGCAAGTTGTTTTAATTGTTATCCATATGAACTTGCTTGGTTCGTAAAATATAGGGGGAGCTCCGCCCATTTTATATGGTGTGTTTTTGCATTCAAAAGCAAATTCCTAATAAACACACAATTTGGAGAGCCCCGTCTATCTTTTGCAAATCATTTGTTTCTCCTAAGTATGTTGTCATCAAACACCAAAAAGGGGGAGATTGAAAGGACATATCCTTCCCCACAGTGTTTTGATGTTTGTTGACAACACACTTAGATGTCTAATGTGTGTGCTAAAAGTGTGCAGGATTGTATCAATTAATATTGCACAGGTTTTGTCTCAAGAAAAGGAAGAAAAGCAGTCTTCATAGCTTCAGCCGGTACTACCGGGTTCACCCCGGTACTACCGGGTGTTCTGCCATGCGGAACTACCGGGCCCAGTACCGGATCTCCAAAAGCTCTCTGGACTCGCTCGATTTAATCCGGTAGTAGCCCCGGTAGTAGCGCGGTACTACCGGGTGGGGAGCACTACCGGACCAGGCGGTCCGGTACTACCGATGCGCGCGTGGAGTGAGTTGACCAGTCTGGCGCCAGGCCTTCAGTTCCCGTCAGCCGGTACTACCGGGCGAGGCCCGGTACTACCGCTGCGGGCTGTTTACAGTTCAACGGCCAGATTTCTGGGAGGGGTATTTATACCCCTCCACCTACCTCCGGTTGGACAAGCTTGATTCCTCACTCTCTCTCCACCATTGTTGCAAGCTTCAATCTACTAGAGCTCCCACTCCAACCACTCAAACACGTTGATACTTTGAGGAGTGAAGGAGGAGCCCTAGATCCGCATCTCCACCGAGCCGATTTGTCTACATCGACCTAGTCACTTGTAGATCTTGTGTAACTTGATACATTGGATACCTAGAAGATACTTGTGATTCTTGTGGCTTTGGTAGCCACAAGGATTAGCCGGGAGCCTCCAATTAAGTTGTGGAGACGCGACCCGGCCTTGTGATTCTTGTGGCTTTGGGAGCCGCGGGAATTTGGTGAGAGCCTCCAATTCGGTTGTGGAGTGTGCCTCATCCTTGTAAAGGTTTGTTGCCGACCTCGAGGGCATCATATAGTGGCTCGTGGATCTCCTCATCGGAGGATAACACGAGGGAGATACGGTGTGCCATATCAAGGCTATTCGGAGTTCACTTTGTGACTCCGCACCGCTCCAACGGAGACGTAGCTTCCATTGGGAAGTGAACTTCGGTAGAACATCTCCGCGTCACCGTGTGGTTATCTCTTAACCTTCCTTTACTCGTATTGCTAGCTTATCTTGTGTAGAATATCTTGCTAGCTTGTTTATTGCTCATCATATAGGATTGTTCATCTAGTTGCATATCTAGAGAACTTATATTTGAGCAATTCCTTAACTTGTTGAAAAGAAAATTAAAATTGGTAGTTGCCTATTCACCCCCTCCCCCTCTAGTCAACCTACTCGATCCTTTCAGTGTGGACGGGAAAGATCGCCCGGTTGTGCAACAAGGCGTTGATCTCTTATGGGTAAAGTAACGCACCTCTGCAGAGTGTAAAAAAGTGTGACATGTTACTCCCTGTTCCGGGAAGGAGCTGCGAACGCTGCAGGAAAGGTGGCTCCATGAAGCCCTAGCACCTGTGAATGCATGACGGGCATAGTTTTCTGAAGATAAAATAAATCTTTTCCTAAAAATGTTTTACAAAGATATGCATGTTCATCCATGACCTTTTGGTATGGATGGTAGTGATACGTCTCAAACGTATCTATAATTTTTTATGTTCCAAGCTTGTTTTCTACCAATTGCTACATTTTTTTCATCTACTTTATATCACTTTTATACATTTTTTGGGACTAACCTATTAACAAGATGCCGAAGTGCCAGTTCCTGTTTTCTGCTATTTTTGTATTCCAGAAAAGCTAATCTGGAAATATTCTCGGAATTGGACGAAACTTCGCGGAGGTCCCTATTTTACCAGAACACACCTGAAGGACCAAAGGAGCAACGGAGAGGAGCCAGGAGGGCCCCACACGCGGGCAGGGCGCGGGTCCCCCCTGCCGCGCCGAGGCCACGTGTGGGCCCCTCGGGGCTCTCCAGCCGCCGCCCTTTCGCCTACTTATTCCCCCGATGCGAAAACCCTAAGTGCCTGAGCCAATATCAACGAAAAGTTCCAGAGACGCCGCCGCCATCAACCCTAGCTCGGGAGGGTCTAGAACCTCTTCTCGGCACCCTGCCATAGAGGGGAATCGTCACCGGAGGCTTCTACATCGCCATGCCTGCCTCCGGAGTGATGCGTGAGTAGTTCATCCTTAGACTACGGGTCCATAGCAGTAGCTAGATGGTTCTCTCTCCAATTTGTGCCATCATGTTTAGATCTTGTGAGCTGCCCTACATGATCAAGATCATATTATTGTAATGCTACAAGTTGTGTTTGCTGGGATCCGATGAATATTGAATACTATGTCAAGTTGATTATCAATCTATGCCCTATGTTATTTAAGATCTTGCATGCTTTCCGTTACTCGTAGATGCTTTGGCCAAGTAGATGCTTGTAACTCCAAGAGAGAGTATTTATGCTAGATAGTGGGTTCATGCCTTCGATAATCTGGGAGAGTGACAACAACTTCTAAGGTTCGGATGTGCTGTTGCCACTAGGGATAACCTAACAATGCTATGTCCACGGTCATATGTATTTGTTTACATTACGCACTTTACTGAATGCAATTATCCGTTGCTTGCAACTTAATACCAACGGGGGACTCAGATGACAACCCGGCGGTGGATTATTAGTCATAGATGTTGTTGGATAACGGTGTATGTATTATGTCGTAATGCCCAAATTAAATACCATAGGAGTCATCATGTCATATATATGCATTGTCATGCGCTCACTATTTGTCAATTGCCTAGCTGTAATTTGTTCACCCAACATGTTAGTTATCTTTTATGGAGAGACACCACTAGTGAACTGTGGACCCCGGTCCATTCTTTTACACTGATTAAACCACCACAAACTGCAAACTGTTCCTTTTTCATTCTCTGCAATTTAATACTCATTTTCCACACCATACGTTTAATCCTTTGTTTTCAGCAAGCCGGTGAGATTGACAACCTCACTGTTTCGTTGGGGCAAAATAGTTTGATTGTGTTGTGTGTAGATTCCACGTTGGTGATCGTGTTGCCCGCGCGAGCCACCAACAACCTTCTGAAGAGTTGCTGCTCCTACTGGTTCAATAACCTTGGTTTCTTTCTGAGAGAAAACTTGCTGCTGCACTGCATCATACCTTCCTCTTGGGGTCTCCCAACGAGCGTGTGATTCACGCCATCAAGCATATTTTCTGGCGCCGTTGCCGGGGAGACAGCAGTCTTCTGCAAGGGGAGTTTCACGCTTCCAATCTCTTTACTTTGTTTTTGTCTTGCTTAGTTATTTTATTTTATCTTGTTTGTTTTCAATTATCAAAAACACAAAAAAATTAGTTACTTGCATTTAGTTTATTTTTAGTTTTGCTTTCTGTTAGTTATCATGTCTGGTTCGGCTCATCATGTTTCGGTTCCTGAAGTTGAGGTTCGATCTTTTAAGCAACAAAGTGGGAAAAGTTTGAAAGATGCTTGGTATAGAATCAGCGATACTCATCGTAGGTGTACTAAAAAATATTCCACTATGATCCTGCTTAGAAATTTTTATGTTGGCATAACTAGCTGGTATTAGCAAGCTGAATAACCACATCAGCAGGGTATTTAGTCTTACCACATAAAACTTCAACATCTCTGACAATGCCAACTGGACAGATAGTTTCCCTATTAGCAAGCTGAATAACCACATCAATATCTTCCAATTCGCAAGGATCAATTTCCTTCCTGATTTCCTTGTAGAGAGCATAAGGGATAGCGCTGGAACTAGCACCAATATCACAGAGACCATAATAACAATGCTCACCTATTTTAACAGAAAGTACAGGAACACTAGGCTTTCGAGCTCTTTTAGGATGTGTAACCATGTTAGAAGCTTCTTCACAAAACACAATATGACCTCCTTCTACATTTTCAGTTACAAGTTCCTTAACCATATCTACTTCATGTTCTACACTAATTTGCTCATCAGGTTCCCTAGGTTTACGTTCACTTGTGCTAACCACACTAGCCAAAATAGAGTGTTCTTTACTTTAACAGGAAAAGGTATTTTTTCAATATAGGGTTCTGGTATAATGCGATCAACAGTTTGAACTTCAACATTTTTAACAAGAGCAAGATTAGCATTATCTTCATAAGGTTTATGATACTTTTCCCAACCTTGTCTAGGAATATCGAGATACGAGGCAAAGGCCTTAAAGTAATTAACAACAACTTGAGAATCAAGACCATAAGTAGCATTAAAATTACGAAAACTATCAGTCTCCATAAAGGATTTAATGCATTCGAAATCATAATTTATACCTGACTCCCTACCTTTGTCGTTCTCCCATCCTTCAGTATTTTCCTGGATACGATCAAGAAGATCCCATTTATCTTCATCCTTCATACGAGTGAATGACCAAGAACAAGAAGTGTCCAATAAATCTTTATCATGATAGGAAAGTCTTGCATAAAAGTTATTGATGACAATATTACTTGGAATCCCATGAACAAGGCATTTGAGCATTAATAATTTCAATCTCCCCCAAGCTTGGGCAATACTTCTCCCTCATAAGGCCAAAAAGTGAATATAGAATTCCGATCCTTATGAATCTCACTTGGAGGATAAAACTTGTAATAAAAGAGAGGGACAATTTCAGCCCAGCTCAATGAAGGACCATTCTTCAGCAGACTATACCATTCAGCAGCTCTGCCATCCAGCGACAGAGTAAATAATTTCCTTTTAATAATGTCTATCGAAATACCTGCACACTTGAACAAACCGCATAGTTCATGTATATAAAGCAAATGATTACCAGGATGAACAGTTCCATCATAGCGGTTATCCATAATACGTCCAACGATTTTCGTAGGTATTTTAAATGGAATAATCTCAGCAGATGGAGGATCATCTACTACCGTAGCAGTGGTAGTAGTCCTCCCAAACAGCGAACCAAATGGATTTGACTCCATAACAGTCATTACAGTAAATAATTTCCTTACCAATAGCGCTTCACTCCCCGGTAACGGCGCCAGAAAATAGTCTTGATGACCCACAAGTATAGGGGTGTATCGCAGTACTTTCGATAAATAAGGGTGTCGAACCCAACGAGGAGCAGAAGGTGCTGGCAAGTAGTTTTGATCAAGAATTCACTGTAAAAGCTAGCAAACATGTTTTCAGTAGTATTCGAAACAGCAGGTAAAAACAGTGCAAGTAAATAAACGAGCGCGGCAACAAATGCAGCGAGTGGCCCAATCCTTTTGAGTGCAAAGGACAAGCCGAGTGTGTTGCTTATAAGAGACAAATGTTCCTGAGGACACATGGGAATTTCGTCAAGTGCTTTCGCTACGTGCAACTGGTTAATCTTCATTGTTTTGATAAGTGTTGTGTGGGTGAATCTATGCTAACGCACCGCCCTTCCTAGGACTAATACGCACTTGTGATTATACCCCCTGCAAGCATCCGCGAATGCAGAAAAGTAATTAAGATAAATCTAACCACAACTTTAAACTCTGAGACCCTACGCTCCCTCATGCACTATCTTACTAACGGGGGTTCAGGTTTCTGTCACTCCGGCAACCCCTCAACTAGCAAGCTAGGTACACAATGCATTCCCCTAGGCCCATAAAGGTGAAGTGTCATGTAGTCGACGTTCACGTGACACCACTAGAAGAATGACACCACAACTTAAATATCAAACCATTAAATATTAACGCAGCATTATTTCACTACTAACAACATGACTTCCCCATGTCCTCAAGAACTACAAACTACTCACAAGACATCATATGGATCATGATCAGAGATGATATGGCAATGAATAACAATCTGGACATGAACACTAATCCACCAAACAAACTCAATAGCATCAATAACAAGGAGTAATCAACACCGGGAGAGTCTCCCCAATGAACTAGACAAGGTACAACCCTAGATGTTACAGCAAGATGGATGTGGAGTCGATGGAGATGATGGTGATGGCGCAGTGGATGGTGGTGATGATGATCCCGATGAAGTCCAGCGTGATGACGATGATTTCCCCTCTCCGGGAGGGAATTTCCCCGGCAGGATCTCCCTGCCAGAGAGCTCTTTCTCTCTCGGTGGTTTCCGTCCCGTGGAGGCGGCAGAATATTTCGTGGACGCCCCCCCCCCCCGTGCTTAGGTTTTCGGGAGGCAGATATACGCGAAGAGGCAACCTGGGGGGTGGACCCAGGTGGCCACGCCATAGCTGGGTGCGGCCCACAGGCCAGCCGCGCCCAGGTGTGGCGTGGGGCCCACCTGGCCCACCTGGCTGCCTCCTTTTGGCTGCCTCCGGCATCTGACATTATAAGACCCCCAGAATTGGTTTCGTGATTTTTGGAGTTCCGCTGATATGCTGACTTGACGACGCTTTTTCCAGCAGAAACCTGACTCCGGAAGGATAATTCCCAATAATCATCAAACATGCAAAATAAGGCAAAATAACATAAGTATCATGTATTAATATGAAATATAAGGATAGATAATGACAAATTATGATATAAAATAGTGATGCAAAATGGACGTATCAACTCCCCCCAAGCTTAGACTCGCTTGTCCCCAAGCGAAAACTGAGCTCAGTAAACAAGTCCACATGTTTATGGAGTGAAGTGTCGATAATAAAGAATACGGACAAGAAGCATCAGTATTTACTCAGCTAAACAAGTCATTTTAAACAGCAGTCTCTACACATTCTACTTAACTTGGAACAAGTAATGGAACAACCACAAATAAAGGTACATTAAGCAAATCAATTGGATGTGGCAAACTGTGTTCTTGGTCAGAGAACAATCAACATTCTAACTTATCTTTCAAGAAGAGTCTTTATACTAGAGCTATATTGCAGAAATAGAGTTGCTCAATCATCATTGTTCCTTTCACATTCCAAAGAAAACTGTCAAAGTCATATTCTCAAAGATAAAACTTCATGTGCTCAACCAAAGTAGACAAAACATGATAGGAAATATTATGAACTATAAATGATTGTATCTATAACAATTCGAGTGCTTGCTCAGGATAGAGGGAATAGGTTTACTGACTCAACAATAAATAAATGATAGGCCCTTCGCAGAGGGAAGCAGGATTAAACGTGTGCTAGAGCTTTTTAGTTCCCGAAGGCATAGAGAGTGTAAAAATATTGCTTTGAGAGGGGTATGCTATTGGTCAACAAATCAGTGGTAGAATCCTTGTCATCTTCCATACTAATTAACTTTTAGAGCGGTTCCAAGAGTTTATAGAACTGCACTTGTAACAAGCACTTATTGATGACACTCCACCCAACCATTTCTTTCCACAAACCATGGCTTGACCGAATCCTCGGTTGCCGACCAACAATCACCGTGGAGGAGTGTCTATTTATTTATTTATTTATAGGGTGGACTACCAGCTCTTTTAATGCAAAATAAAAGGTGGAGAAGTAGATGAAGCTGCCAATCCTTGTAAATCAGTTAGCATGGAAGATGACACATCTGCTACCACGTCCTTATGAGCTTGGTGAACAGTGACACAAAAAGGGATATAATAATAGTTTTGAATAGTTAAAGGTAGCACACGAGAAAATGTACTTGGAGTAGTGCGAACACTACATGATAGGTAGTTATGGTGGACACGAATGGAGTGCTTTGGTTCAGGGTTTTGGATGCTGATGACCCACAAGTATAGGGGGTGTATCGTAGTACTTTCGATAAATAAGAGTGTCGAACCCAACGAGGAGCAGAAGGTGTTGACAAGCGGTTTTGATGAAGGATTCACTGTAAATGCTCACAGACAAGTTTTTAGGAGTTTTTGATATGACAGATAAATAAAGTACAAGTAAATAAAATGCAGTAATAATAGTTGCAGCGAGTGGCCCAATCCTTTCTACAGCAAAGGACAAGCCGGTTGTTGTACTTATAATGACCAAACGTTCTTGAGGACACACGGGAATATTGTCAAGTGCTTTCGCTTCATATAGTTGATTAATCTTCATTGTTTTGATAAGTGTTGTGTGGGTGAACCTATGCTAATGCACCGCCCTTCCTAGGACTAATACATACTTGTGATTATACCCCTTGCAAGCATCCGCAAATACAAGAAAGTAATTAAGATAAACTAACCACAGCCTTAAACTTTGAGATCCTGCTATCCCTCATGCATCGATATACCAACGGGTGTTCAGGTTTCTGTCACTCCGGCAACCCCACAATTGGCAAACGAATACACAATGCATTCCCCTAGGCCCATAAAGGTGAAGTATCATGTAGTCGACGTTCACATGACACCACTAGAAGAATAACACCACAACTTAAGCATCAAACCATTAAATATTACTCAACATAGTTCACTACTAACATCAAGACTTCTCCCATGTCCTCAAGAACTAAACGAACTACTCACAAGACATCATACGGAACATGATCAGAGGTGATATGATGATGAATAACAATCTGAACATAAACCTTAGTCCAATGGTTTCACCCAATAGCATCAATAACAAGAGTAATCAACACCGGGAGAGTTTCCCCTATGAAATAGACAAGATTCAGCCCTAGATGTTACAGCGGAGACGGGGTGCAGCGGCGGTGATGATGGTGTTGGCGGTGGAGATGATGATGATGATCCCGATGAAGTCCAGCTCGATGACGGTGATGATGGCGACGATTTCCCCCTCCGGGAGGGAATTTCCCCCGGCAGATTTCTTCCTGCAGGGGAGCTTTTCGCTCTCTGGTGTTTTCCGCCTCGTGGAGGCGGCGGAATATTTCGATGGCCTCCTCTGTGTGTTAGGGTTCCGAGGGGGTCAAGTACGCGAAGGGGGAACGGCTGGGTGGGCCAGGGCCCCCAAACCACCAGGCGCGGCAGGGGGCCCACCGCGCCAGCCTGTGGTGAGGCCCCCATGGCCGTCTCATCCTCCCTTTTGGCCTCCTCCATCTTCTGGTAAAATAGGAACTTCCATATGTCTCCTTCGATTTATTGATCTTCAGAAATAGTGCATCTCGACGGTGCTTTTTCCAGCAGAATCCTGACTCCGGTGTCCAATTCTCCATTATTCATCAAACATGCAAAATAGGTAAAATAACATAAGTAACACTTCTAAATATGAAATATATCGATGAATAGCAGTAAATTATGATATAAAATAGTGATGCAAAATGGACGTATCAACCCCCCCAAGCTTAGACCTCGCTTGTCCCCAAGCGAAAACTGAGCTCAGTAAACATGACCACAAGTTTATGGAGCAAAGTGTCGATAAATAAAATACGGACAAGAAGCATCACATTCATTGATACACAAGTCATTCTAGACAGCAACTTCCCTTCATATAATCTAACTTGAAATAAGTAAAGGGAACCACGATGAAGTGCATAAAGAGAACCATGATTGGTGAAGGCAAACTTAAACTCTTGGTCAGAGAACAATTAACAGATCATACTTATCTTTCGAGAAGAGTCTTTATATCAGAGCTTATATAGCAGAACTTACATGCCTTAATCATAACAGTCTCCTTACAGTCATTGATAACTTTCAAAGTTATATTCATTCGGATAAAAGCTATTGTGCGAAACAAGGAAATGAGATATGATTAGAAGTATCAACACATATAACTAATTGGATCTCAACAACTCAAATGCTTGCTTGAGATAGAGAGGAATGGGTTTACTGACTCAACAATAATGTAAAAGATAGGCCCTTCGCAGAGGGAAGCAGGGATTAAATCATGTGCTAGAGCTTTTAAGTTTTGCAAAGCATATAGAGAGTATGAAAATAGTTGTTTGAGCTATGTATGTCGTTGTCAACGAATCGTAGTAAAGTGAACACTAACCCCTTGTCAACCAGACTTTCAAGAGCGGCTCCCATGAAGGACGTTATCTCTACCAGCAAGGTAGATCATCCCTCTTCTCTTTTGTTTACACATGTATTTTAGTTTCTTTATAGTTGACACTCCTCCCAACCTTTTGCTTACACAAGCCATGGCTAACCGAATCCTCGGGTGCCTTCCAACATTCACATACCATGGAGGAGTGTCTATTTGCAAATTAAGTTGCTTACTGATAAATCAGGGCAAAACATGTGAAGAGAATTATTAATGAAAGTTGTAGTTAATTGGGACTGGGCACCCCATTTGCCAGCTCTTTTTGCAAATTGTTGGATAAGCGGTGTATATGCCACTAGTCCATTGGTGAAAGTCTGTTTGACAAAAGTGCTAGAGAAACTCTACAGAACCCTCATGAGCTAATAAACAGTGACACAAAACTAGGAGTAATAAGTTTTGAATAATTTAAAGGTAGCACATGAAGTATTTACTTGGAATGGCGCAAAATACCATATAGTAGGAAGTTATGGTGGACTCGAATGGCAATGGTTTGGCTCAAGGTTTGGATGTATGAGAAGCATTCCCTCTCGATACAGGTCTTTGGCTAGCAAGGTTATGTAGCAAGCATAAGAGTTGAGGGATACAAACAATTATACAAGTGATAAGAATAATCATGCAATCTTCCTTAGAAGCACAAATAGTTTAACTTAAGAATACTAAGCTTATGAGCTACAAAGAAAGAAAGATCATGGAATAATATATTTGCATGCACTCCCTCTCTCTACTTAAGTCTCAAAGTATTGTCTACTACTGACCAATGCTAAGTTTGCCAAAACCAAAAAGATTAACTTGGTGCTCTAAAAAGTGATCCCTATACTAACAACAAGGTTATCAATATGAAAGAGAATTGCAAGCTAAAATAAAGTATGCAGAAAGTAAATGATAAAACTTCTCATTAATATTTCATAACGGCAACTCACACCAAGGGATACATAGATAACCAACTAAAAGAGAGATACTTCCACATTGCAAACCATCATATAAGATAACTTCCCTACTCACGATATGACTTTATGGAAAAGTAAAAGGTAAAGATAATGATGTGATACCGCGGCACTCCCCCAAGCTTGGAACAAACCAAGGGGATGCCAATACTTATGATGAATTACTCCTTCGGTGGTGGTGGTGAATTGTTGATAAGCTTATCAACCAGCTCCTTCAGTTCATCAATCTTGTAGGTGAGGGCGCGAATCAGCTCAGAGTTGTGTTCGATGCGATTCATAAACTTGTCAGACTGCGAGTCCCAACTCTTGGAGTTGTTTCCCCACTCCTCAGCAGCAGAATCCCTCTTTCCTGTATTGTTAGAACGATCTATATTCCAACCACTAGGCAATTCAGCCTCCGGGATCCTCTCAATTTGATGCTTATGGATAAGAGTATGGAAGGGGTTATTTATGCCTGGGGAAGATGTCCTGGGAGCCAAGAAGCGTCGTGGAACCTTCCCTCCGGTGCTCATCCGCGCCCTTGCCTGGGCTTGAATGGATTTGCCACCACTCCGATGCTTGCAACGGTAGCGCGCGGGTATTCGCGCGGGTCTTCCTCCACTTCTCCTTCATCTTCGCTCTTGACTTCCTCCTTCAGCTTGGGGTCTTGAGTCTCGTCTTCCAAAGGCTCCTTGCCCTTGTTGTTGTTGTTGGAGACCATGGCGCTTCTAAATCTGAAAACAATATCTGGACAGAAACAGCTCGAAACGAAACACGAAAAAGGCGAGATACGAACCTCGGGGGTTCGGGTGAGTTATATAGCAAAAAGTTTTACAACATAAGGAAGGTACAGGAGGAAACCTGATCGGAGACGAGCTCCGGGGTGCTCAAACCACCAGGCGGCGCGGCTGGGGGCCCACCGCGCCGACCTATGGTTTGGGCACCACGGGTGCCGTCTCCCATCCGGTTCGGTCTCTTATTTTTCCATATTTAATAAAAACGACGAAAATATCTTCTAGAAAGTTATTCGCGAAACTTTTCTTACCGAAACTGTTACCTATTCGAATCGAATTCTGCAGTCCCAGAAAAATGTTCTTCAATGAAAGTTTCCGGAGTCACCACTTTAATTGTATCAACCTCTTCATTAATAGAATCTCCAGAAATATAATGCTTGAGTCTTTGACCATTTACCACTTGTGTAGAGTTATCTTTCAATGAAGCAATTTTTATTGCACCTGAACGATACACCTCCACAATAACAAATGGTCCTTCCCATTTTGAGAGTAACTTTCCTGCAAAAAATCTGAGACGAGACCTATACAATAGAACTTTCTCACCAACATTAAATTCTCTTTTAAGAATTCTCCTATCATGCCATCTCTTAACTTTTTCTTTAAAGAGTCTAGCATTTTCATAAGCCTCACTTCTCCATTCATCTAAAGAACTTAAATGCAACAACCTTTTCTCACCGGCAAGTTTAAAATCTCTATTAAGTTCTCTCACTGCCCAATAAGCTTTGTGTTCTAATTCTAAAGGCAAGTGACAAGCTTTACCATAAACCATTTTATAAGGAGACATGCCCATGGGGTTCTTATAAGCAGTTCTATAAGCCCATAAAGCATCATTTAACTTACTAGCCCAATTTTTTCTAGATTTATTAACAGTCTTTTGCAAGATAGATTTAATCTCCCTATTTGACAATTCTACTTGTCCACTAGTTTGAGGATGATAGGCTGAAGCAATTCTATGATTAACACCATATTTAGCAAGAGTCTTTCTAAAACCACCATGGATAAAATGAGAACCTCCATCAGTCATAAGATATCTAGGTACACCAAACCTAGGAAAAATGACATCTTGAAGCATTTTTAAAGAGGTCTCACCATCAGCACTTTTAGTAGGTATAGCTTCTACCCATTTAGTGACATAATCAACAGCAACAAGTATATGAGTATTACCTTGTGAAGAAGGAAAAGGACCCATGAAGTCGAATCCCCAACAATCAAATGGTTCAATAACAAGAGAATAACTCATAGGCATTTCATTGCGTCTAGAGATATTACCAACCCTTTGACATTCATCACAAGATAAAATAAACTTTCTTGCATCCTTAAAGAGGGTAGGCCAATAAAAACCTGATTGTAGAACTTTCTGCGCAGTTCTATCTCCAGCGTGATGCCCTCCATAAGCACTTCCATGGCATTTCCTCAGTATTTCCTGTTGTTCATATTCAGGAACACATCTTCGCATAATACCATCGACTCCTTCTTTATATAAGTGTGGGTCATCCCAAAAGTAATGCCGCAAGTCATAAAAGAATTTCCTTCTTTGCTGAGCTGAAAAGGTTGGAGGCAAGTACTTGGAAACAATAAAGTTAGCATAATCAGCATACCAAGGACTATCTCGCGAACTTACACTTATTGCAGCCAATTGTTCATTTGGAAAGCTATCATTAACAGGAATAGGATCATAAGGAATGCTTTCCAATCTAGACAAATTATCAGCAACAGGATTTTCAGCACCTTTTCTATCTATGATATGCAAATCAAATTCTTGCAAAAGAAGTACCCATCTAATAAGCCTTGGCTTAGCATCTTTCTTTTCCATAAGGTATCTAATTGCAGCATGATCAGTATGAATAGTGACTTTCGAATCAACTATGTAGGGTCGAAATTTGTCACAAGCAAAAACTACAGCTAGAAATTCTTTTTCAGTAGTGGCATAATTCTTTTGAGCAGAATCAAGAGTTTTACTAGCATAATGAATAACATTTAACTTTTTATCTACTCGCTGCCCAAGAACAGCGCCTACAGCATAATCACTAGCATCACACATAATTTCAAAAGGTAAATTCCAATCAGGTGGTTCAACTACAGGAGCGGTGATTAAAGCCTTTTTCAAAGTTTCAAAAGCTTCCTTACAATCATCATCAAAAACAAATGGTACATCTTTTTGAAGAAGATTAGTAAGAGGCTTGGAAATTTTAGAGAAATCTTTAATAAACCTCCTATAAAAACCAGCATGACCAAGAATACTACGAATACCTTTAACATCTTTGGGACAAGGCATCTTTTCAATTGCCTCCACTTTAGCTCGATCAACTTCAATACCTCTTTCAGAAATTTTATGTCCAAGAACAATTCCTTCATTAACCATAAAGTGGCATTTCTCCCAATTAAGAACAAGGCTAGTTTCTTCACATCTCTGCAAAACTTTGTCAAGGTTGTGCAAACAATTATCAAAGGAAGTTCCATAGACGGAGAAATCGTCCATGAAGACTTCCACAATTTCCTCACAAAAGCCATGAAAAATAGCAGACATGCATCTTTGAAAAGTAGCAGGAGCATTACATAAACCAAAAGGCATACGTCTATAAGCATAAGTTCCATAAGGACAAGTAAAAGTAGTTTTCTCTTGATCTTGCGCTCTCACAGCAATTTGAGAAAACCCAGAATACCCATCAAGGAAACAAAAGTGAGTTTTCTTGGACAACCTCTCAAGCATTTGATCAATAAAAGGCAAAGGATAATGATCTTTCTTAGTTACTTTGTTAACCTTTCTAAAATCAATGCACATCCTATAACCAACTACTACTCTTTGAGGAATTAGTTCATCATTTTCATTAGGAACAACGGTAATTCCTCCTTTCTTAGGAACACAATGCACAGGACTTACCCATCTACTATCAGCAATAGGATAAATAATACCAGCTTCAAGAAGTTTTAATACCTCATTTCTTACCACTTCTTTCATCTTGGGTATTAAACGACGCTGATGCTCAACAACAGGCTTTGCATCAGGTTCCATGTTGATGGCGTGCTGACATATAGTAGGAGAAATTCCCTTCAGGTCATCAAGAGTATATCCCATAGCTCCGCGGTGTTTCCTCAACACTCCCAATAACCTTTCCTCCTCTGTACCTGAAAGTTTAGAGCTGATAATAACAGGATATATTTTCTTATCATCAATATAAGCATATTTAAGATTATCAGGCAGAGGTTTCAAATCAAAAACAGGATCCTCCTTGGGTGGCATTGTGGTACCCAAATCTTCCACAGGTAAATTGTGTTTGAGCATAGGTTGACGAAGGAATACTTCATCAAGCTCATTCCTTTCTTCCCTGAAGTTCTCACTTTCATGATTCTCCATATGTTGCTGCAAAGCATTGTTAGGAGCAAGAACAATAGATGCAAGTTGAGCAATTTCAAAATCCTCACTAGGCAATTCAGTTTCATAAGGTGCTTTAGCAAATTTAGAGAAATTGAATTCATAAGATTCACCAGCAAATTTAGTAAAGATTTTCTCTTTCTTACAGTCTATAACAGCACCACAAGTATTCAGAAAAGGTCTACCAAAAATAATAGGACAACTATCATTGGCAGCCGACCCAAGTACAAGAAAATCAGCAGGGTATTTAGTCTTACCACAAAGGACTTCGACATCTCTAATGATACCAATTGGAGAGATAGTTTCCCTATTAGCAAGCTGAATAACCACATCAATCTCTTCAAGTTTACAAGGAGCAATTTCGTGCATAATTTCCCTGTAAAGCTCATAAGGAATAGCACTAGAACTTGCACCAATATCACATAAACCATAATAGCAATGATCACCTATCCTAACAGAAAGCACAGGAACACTAGACTTCCTAGAACTTTTAGGATGTGAGACAATATTAGAAGCATCCTCACAAAAGATAATGTGTCTATCTTCTAAATTTTCAGTGACAAGATCTTTAACCAATGCTACAACAGGTTCAACAGTTATTTGCTCATCAGGTTTGGTAGTTTTCTTATTACTTTTACTAACAACACCAGTTATGATAGTATGTTCCTTAATCTTATTAGGAAAAGGAACTTTTTCAATATAAGGTTCTGGAATAATGCGATCAACAACATTAACCTCAACACCTTTAGATATATGAGAAACAGATTCATCTTTATATGGTTCATGATAATTTTTAAAACCCTCCTTCGGCAAACCGAAATAGGAAGCAAAGGCTTTATAAAAGTTTGCAACAATTTGAGAGTCAAGACCATAAGTAGTGCTAATTTTGCGATAATCATCAGTATCCATAAAATTTTTAACACACTCAAAGTCATAGTTTATACCTGACTCCCTACCTTTGTCATTCTCCCATCCTTCAGTGTTCTCCTGAATCCGATCAAGAAGGTCCCACTTAAACTCTTCTTTATTACGAGTGAACGATCCAGCACAAGTGGTATCCAATAGAGTTTTATCTTGAAAGGAGAGTCTTGCATAAAAGTTATCAATAACAATATTACCAGGAAGCTCATGAATGGGACATTTGAGCATTAATGCCTTCAATCTCCCCCACGCTTGAGCGATACTCTCTCCATCATAGGGCCAGAAGTTATATATGAGGTTCCGATCCTTATGAATCTCACTTGGAGGATAGAATTTGGAGTAAAAGAGAGGTACAATTTCCTCCCATCCAAGAGAATACCCATTCTTCAGCAGTTTATACCAATGTGCAGCTTTACCAGACAGTGATAGAGAGAATAATTTCTTCTTAACTTCTCCCATCGAGATACCTGCACACTTAAATAACTCGCACAATTCATGCAGAAATAACAAATGATCTCCAGGATGGACAGTTCCATCTCCTGCATAGCGGTTATTTGTGACACGTTCAACAATTTTCATAGGAATTTTGAACGGTATTACCTGCTCATCTGGCGCCTCCTCTACTACCTTAGCAGTGGTAGTTGTTTTCCCAAATAGGAATTCAAGAGAAGACCCCTCCATAATGAGATATAGCAGCAGGCAAAAATAAAAACAGCACGTACAATAAATGTTTCCCTTACCAATTCCACTTACCAATAGCGCTACACTCCCCGGCAACGGCGCCAGAAAATAGTCTTGATGACCCACAAGTATAGGGGGTGTATCGTAGTACTTTCGATAAATAAGAGTGTCGAACCCAACGAGGAGCAGAAGGTGTTGACAAGCGGTTTTGATGAAGGATTCACTGTAAATGCTCACAGACAAGTTTTTAGGAGTTTTTGATATGACAGATAAATAAAGTACAAGTAAATAAAATGCAGTAATAATAGTTGCAGCGAGTGGCCCAATCCTTTCTACAGCAAAGGACAAGCCGGTTGTTGTACTTATAATGACCAAACGTTCTTGAGGACACACGGGAATATTGTCAAGTGCTTTCGCTTCATATAGTTGATTAATCTTCATTGTTTTGATAAGTGTTGTGTGGGTGAACCTATGCTAATGCACCGCCCTTCCTAGGACTAATACATACTTGTGATTATACCCCTTGCAAGCATCCGCAAATACAAGAAAGTAATTAAGATAAACTAACCACAGCCTTAAACTTTGAGATCCTGCTATCCCTCATGCATCGATATACCAACGGGTGTTCAGGTTTCTGTCACTCCGGCAACCCCACAATTGGCAAACGAATACACAATGCATTCCCCTAGGCCCATAAAGGTGAAGTATCATGTAGTCGACGTTCACATGACACCACTAGAAGAATAACACCACAACTTAAGCATCAAACCATTAAATATTACTCAACATAGTTCACTACTAACATCAAGACTTCTCCCATGTCCTCAAGAACTAAACGAACTACTCACAAGACATCATACGGAACATGATCAGAGGTGATATGATGATGAATAACAATCTGAACATAAACCTTAGTCCAATGGTTTCACCCAATAGCATCAATAACAAGAGTAATCAACACCGGGAGAGTTTCCCCTATGAAATAGACAAGATTCAGCCCTAGATGTTACAGCGGAGACGGGGTGCAGCGGCGGTGATGATGGTGTTGGCGGTGGAGATGATGATGATGATCCCGATGAAGTCCAGCTCGATGACGGTGATGATGGCGACGATTTCCCCCTCCGGGAGGGAATTTCCCCCGGCAGATTTCTTCCTGCAGGGGAGCTTTTCGCTCTCTGGTGTTTTCCGCCTCGTGGAGGCGGCGGAATATTTCGATGGCCTCCTCTGTGTGTTAGGGTTCCGAGGGGGTCAAGTACGCGAAGGGGGAACGGCTGGGTGGGCCAGGGCCCCCAAACCACCTGGCGGCGCGGGGGGGCCCCACCGCGCCAGCCTGTGGAGGGCCCCCATGGCCCTCTCAGCCTCCCCTTTTGGCCTCCTCCATCTTCTGGTAAAATAGGAACTTCCATATGTCTCCTTCGATTTATTGATCTTCAGAAATAGTGCATCTCGACGGTGCTTTTTCCAGCAGAATCCTGACTCCGGTGTCCAATTCTCCATTATTCATCAAACATGCAAAATAGGTAAAATAACATAAGTAACACTTCTAAATATGAAATATATCGATGAATAGCAGTAAATTATGATATAAAATAGTGATGGAAAATGGACGTATCAGATGCACGAGAAGTATCTCCTCTCAGTACAAGGTTTTTAGGCTAGCAAGGTTTAGTAGCAAGCACAAGAATTGAGAGAGACAAACACTTATAGATCTAATAGAACAACCATGCTATCTACTTTGTGGGCACAAAACACTTTAATTCAAGAATAATAAACTCATTGGCCAACAAAGAGGAAAACAATAGGGATAATGTTATTGCAACCAGTTCCCTCTTTTCTACTTAAGTGTAAAAAGTATTGATACTACTGACCAGTCTAAGTTTGCCACAACCAACTAAATTTACTTGCTGCACCCAAAGTGATGCCAATACTAATGTAACAAGATCAGCATATGACAAAGGACTTGCTGGCTAAAATAAAGTGTGCAGAAAGTAAAGATAAAGCTTCTCATTAATATTCCATCACAATAAACCTCACACCAACGGATACAACGATAACCAACTAAGGAGTGATACTCCACATTGCAAACTATCTCATATGATAACTTCTCTACTCATGGTACTAAGCAAAAATATAAAGACAAAGATAAAGATAAAGATGGTGATACTGAAAACACCCCCCCCAAGCTTGAAACAAGCTGGGAGTGTGTTGTTACCCATGGTGAATTACTCCCTTGGCGGTGATGGTGGTGGCGCCCCTCTAATGAGCTTCTCGGCAAGCTCCATTAACTCATCAACTCTACCAATGAGGGTGCGGACAAGCTCTGAATTCTGCTCAATGCGGTTCATCATCCTGTCAGAGGGTGAATCCCAGCTTTTGGAGTTGTTACCCCACTTCTCTTCAGCTTTGGAGCTCCCTTTTCCTGCATGGTCAGAACGATCCATATCCCAGCTACTGGGCAATTCTGATTCTGGAACTTTTTCAAAGGGATACTTATGGATGAGAGTGTGAAAAGGCCTTTTGGTATCTGAAGGAAGTGTTCTTGGAGCTAGGAAGCGACGAGGAACTCTCCCACCAGTGCTCATCCTCGCTCCCTGCCTGGCCCTGGGCTTGTTCTGCACCACTCCGATGCTTGCAACGGTAGCGGTGGGAATAGGACTTGGATCTTCCTCTTCTTCACCGACAGCTTCAGTCTTCTCCTTCTCCTCCTCAGCATCTTGGTCTTTCAGATCTTTCTTCAGGCCCTCCTTGTCAGGGTTGTTGGAGGCGACCATGGTGCTCTAGACTTCTACAACCCTGGCAGAAACAGCTCGAAAACAAACGCGACGAAAACACGAGATACGGACCTCGGGAGATCCGGGTAAATATATAGCAGAAAATAACGCGTGAAAAGGAAAGCACAGGGCGAAGCGGAGTCGGAGGGGGTCTCCGAGGCGACCACGCCATAGCTGGGCGCGGCCCAGGTGGGGCCCGCGCCCTGCTGTGGCGTGGTGCCCTCGGGCACCTCCTCCGGCACTTATTCGTCTTGATATTTCCAAAATTGTATAAAAATAACTAATATAAAAGTTTCGAAGTAAAACGCGGACTTTTTCTTACCGAAACTCATACCTACTTCAAATCAGACTCTGCAGTTTCCTGTTTCTGAGTTTTAATAAATTCCTCCGGAGATACCATTTGAATAATATCAACATTTTCATTATAAGATTCTCCAGAAATATAATGTTTAAGTCTCTGCCCATTAACAACTTGAGGTTTGTCACCGTCAAGTGAATTAATTTTTATTGCACCAGAACGATAAACTTCTTCCACAATGTAAGGTCCTTCCCATTTTGAGAGTAATTTTCCTGCAAAAAATCTGAGACGAGACCTATACAATAAAACTTTATCACCTATGCAAAATTCTCTTTTTAAAATTCTCTTGTCATGCCATCTCTTAACTTTCTCTTTGAAAAGTTTAGCATTTTCATATGCTTCACTTCTCCATTCATCTAGAGAGCTTAACTCTAGCAACCTTTTCTCACCAGCTAATTTGAAATCTCTATTAAGCTCTTTGATTGCCCAATAGGCCTTGTGTTCTAATTCTAGAGGTAAATGACAAGCTTTTCCATAAACCATTTTATAAGGAGACATGCCCATAGGATTTTTATATGCTGTTCTATAAGCCCACAAAGCATCATTAAGCTTTCTAGCCCAATTCTTTCTAGACCTATTGACAGTCTTTTGCAAAATCAACTTAATTTCTCTATTTGATAACTCTACTTGACCACTAGTTTGAGGATGATACGGTGAAGCAATTCTGTGATTGACACCATATTTAGCAAGAGTTTTTCTAAAACCACCATGAATAAAGTGTGAACCACCATCAGTCATGAGATATCTAGGCACACCAAACCTCGAGAAAATAACATCCTTAAGCATTTTTAAGGAAGTCTTACCATCAGCACTAGAGGTTGGTATAGCCTCTACCCACTTAGTAACATAATCAACAGCAACTAGAATATGAGTATAACCATCTGAAGCGGGAAAAGGACCCATAAAGTCAAATCCCCAACAATCAAAAGGTTCAATAACAAGAGAATAATTCATAGGCATCTCATTACGTCTACTAATATTCCCAACTCTCTGACATTGATCACAGGTCAAAACAAATTTTCTTGCATCTTTAAAAAGAGTAGGCCAATAAAAACCTGATTGTAGAACCTTTTGTGCAGTTCTGTCTCCGGCGTGATGTCCTCCATAAGCACTACCATGGCATTTATCCAATATTTCCTTCTGCTCATGCTCTGGAACACATCTTCTCATAATACCATCAACTCCTTCTCTATATAAATGTGGGTCATCCCAAAAATAATGCCTCAAGTCACAGAAGAATTTCCTCCTTTGCTGATAAGTAAAAGTTGGAGGCAAATACTTGGCAACAATAAAGTTAGCATAATCAGCATACCAGGGACAATCATTCGAATTTACCTTTATAGAAGCCAACTGCTCATTTCGAAAATTGTCATCAACAGGAATAGGATCATGCATTATATTTTCTAATCTAGACAGATTATCAGCAACAGGATTTTCAGCACCTTTTCTATCAACAATATGCAAATCGAACTCTTGTAACAGGAGAACCCATCTAATAAGTCTAGGCTTAGCATCCTTCTTATCCATAAGGTATTTAATAGCAGCATGATCAGTATGAATAGTTACCTTAGAATCAACAATATAAGGTCTAAACTTATCACAAGCAAACACTACTGCTAAAAATTCCTTCTCAGTAGTAGCATAATTCTTTTGAGCTGCATCAAGAGTCTTACTAGCATAATGAATAACATTTAACTTTTTATCTACTCGCTGTCCTAAAACAGCACCTACAGCAAAATCACTAGCATCACACATAATTTCAAATGGTAAAGTCCAGTCTGGTGGTTGAACAATAGGAGCAGTTATTAAAGCCTTCTTCAAAATTTCGAATGCCTCTTTACACTCGTCATCAAAAACAAATGGAACATCCTTTTGAAGAAGATTGGTAAGTGGCTTTGAAATTTTAGAGAAATCTTTAATAAACCTTCTATAAAAACCAGCATGACCAAGAACACTACGAATACCTTTCACATCTCGGGGGCATGGCATTTTCTCAATTGCTTCCACTTTAGCTCTATCAACTTCAATACCTCTTTCAGAAATTTTATGCCCAAGAACAATGCCTTCATTAACCATAAAATGGCATTTCTCCCAATTAAGAACAAGATTGGTTTCTTCACATCTCTGCAAAACTTTGTCAAGATTGTGCAAACAGTTATCAAAAGAAGTTCCATAGACGGAGAAATCGTCCATGAAGACTTCCACAATTTCTTCACAAAAACCGTGAAAAATAGCAGACATGCATCTCTGAAAAGTAGCAGGAGCATTACATAAACCAAAAGGCATACGTCTATAAGCATAAGTACCATAAGGACAGGTAAAAGTGGTTTTCTCCTGATCTTCCTTTCTAACAGCTATTTGGGAAAAACCAGAATAACCATCAAGGAAACAAAAATGAGTTTTCTTAGACAACCTTTCTAACATCTGATCAATAAAAGGCAAAGGATAATGATCTTTCTTAGTAACCTTATTGACCTTACGAAAATCAATGCACATTCTATAACCAACTACAACTCTCTGAGGAATAAGCTCATCATTTTCATTAGGCACAACAGTTATTCCTCCTTTCTTAGGAACACAATGAACAGGACTAACCCATCTACTATCAGCAATAGGATAAATTATACCTGCTTCAAGAAGTTTTAATACCTCATTTCTTACCACTTCCTTCATCTTAGGAATTAAACGACGTTGATGCTCAACAACAGGCTTGGCATCAGGCTCAATATTAATAGCATGCTGACATATAGCAGGAGAAATCCCTTTTAAATCATCAAGAGTATAGCCCATTGCGCCTCTATGTTTCTTCAGAACTTGCAATAATTTTGCTTCTTCATCTCCTGAAAGTTTAGAACTAATAATAACAGGATATATTTTCTTATCATCAATATGAACATACTTAAGATTATCAGGTAAAGGCTTAAGATCAAAAACAGGGTCTTCTTTAGGAGGGGGCGCAATTCCCAGGTCCTCCACAGGTAAATCATGCCTAAGCATTTGAGGTTGACGCAGAAAGATGTCGTCAATCTCCCTTCTTTCTTCTGCAAAAACTTCACTTTCGTGGTCTTCCAAAATTGCTGCAAAGCATTGTTAGGACCAACAGCAATAGAAGCAAGCTGTTCAACTTGAAAGTTCTCATTAGGCATTTCAGGTTCATAATGATTCTTAGCAAATTTTGAAAAATTAAACTCATAAGACTCTCCATCGAATCTAGTAAAAAATTTCTCTTTTTGACAGTCAATAATAGCACCACAAGTATTCAGGAAAGGTCTACCAAAAATAATAGGACAAGAGTCACTAGCAGCAGAACCGAGAACTAAGAAATCAGCAGGGTATTTAGTCTTACCACATAAAACTTCAACATCTCTGACAATGCCAACTGGACAGATAGTTTCCCTATTAGCAAGCTGAATAACCACATCAATATCTTCCAATTCGCAAGGATCAATTTCCTTCCTGATTTCCTTGTAGAGAGCATAAGGGATAGCGCTGGAACTAGCACCAATATCACAGAGACCATAATAACAATGCTCACCTATTTTAACAGAAAGCACAGGAACACTAGGCTTTCGAGCTCTTTTAGGATGTGTAACCATGTTAGAAGCTTCTTCACAAAACACAATATGACCTCCTTCTACATTTTCAGTTACAAGTTCCTTAACCATAGCTACTTCATGTTCTACACTAATTTGCTCATCAGGTTCCCTAGGTTTACGTTCACTTTTGCTAACCACACTAGCCAAAATAGAGTGTTCTTTTACTTTAACAGGAAAAGGTATTTTTTCAATATAGGGTTCTGGTATAATGCGATCAACAGTTTGAACTTCAACATTTTTAGCAAGAGCAAATTAGCATTATCTTCATAAGGTTCATGATACTTTTCCCAACCTTGTCTAGGAATATCGAGATACGAGGCAAAGGCCTTAAAGTAATTAACAACAACTTGAGAATCAAGACCATAAGTAGCATTAAAATTACGAAAACTATCAGTCTCCATAAAGGATTTAATGCATTCGAAATCATAATTTATACCTGACTCCCTACCTTTGTCGTTCTCCCATCCTTCAGTATTTTCCTGGATACGATCAAGAAGATCCCATTTATCTTCATCCTTCATACGAGTGAATGACCAAGAACAAGAAGTGTCCAATAAATCTTTATCATGATAGGAAAGTCTTGCATAAAAGTTATTGATGACAATATTACTTGGAATCCCATGAACAGGGCATTTGAGCATTAATAATTTCAATCTCCCCCAAGCTTGGGCAATACTTTCTCCCTCATAAGGCCAAAAAGTGAATATAGAATTCCGATCCTTATGAATCTCACTTGGAGGATAAAACTTGTAATAAAAGAGAGGGACAATTTCAGCCCAGCTCAATGAAGGACCATTCTTCAGCAGACTATACCATTCAGCAGCTCTGCCATCCAGCGACAGAGTAAATAATTTCCTTTTAATAATGTCCATCGAAATACCTGCACACTTGAACAAACCGCATAGTTCATGTATATAAAGCAAATGATTACCAGGATGAACAGTTCCATCATAGCGGTTATCCATAATACGTCCAACAATTTTCGTAGGTATTTTAAATGGAACAATCTCAGCAGATGGAGGATCATCTACTACCGTAGCAGTGGTAGTAGTCCTCCCAAACAGCGAACCAAATGGATTTGACTCCATAACAGTCATTACAGTAAATAATTTCCTTACCAATTTCCTTACCAATAGCGCTTCACTCCCCGGCAACGGCGCCAGAAAATAGTCTTGATGACCCACAAGTATAGGGGGTGTATCGCAGTACTTTCGATAAATAAGAGTGTCGAACCCAACGAGGAGCAGAAGGTGCTGGCAAGTAGTTTTGATCAAGAATTCACTGTAAAAGCTAGCAGACAGGTTTTCAGTAGTATTCGAAACAGCAGGTAAAAACAGTGCAAGTAAATAAACGAGCGCGGCAACAAATGCAGCGAGTGGCCCAATCCTTTTGAGTGCAAAGGACAAGCCGAGTGTGTTACTTATAAGAGACAAATGTTCCTGAGGACACATGGGAATTTCGTCAAGTGCTTTCGCTTCGTGCAACTGGTTAATCTTCATTGTTTTGATAAGTGTTGTGTGGGTGAATCTATGCTAACGCACCGCCCTTCCTAGGACTAATACGCACTTGTGATTATACCCCCTGCAAGCATCCGCGAATGCAGAAAAGTAATTAAGATAAATCTAACCACAGCTTTAAACTCTGAGACCCTACGCTCCCTCGTGCACTATCTTACTAACGGGGGTTCAGGTTTCTGTCACTCCGGCAACCCCTCAACTAGCAAGCTAGGTACACGATGCATTCCCCTAGGCCCATAAAGGTGAAGTGTCATGTAGTCGACGTTCACATGACACCACTAGAAGAATGACACCACAACTTAAATATCAAACCATTAAATATTAACGCAGCATTATTTCACTACTAACAACATGACTTCCCCATGTCCTCAAGAACTACAAACTACTCACAAGACATCATATGGATCATGATCAGAGATGATATGGCAATGAATAACAATCTGGACATGAACACTAATCCACCAAACAAACTCAATAGCATCAATAACAAGGAGTAATCAACACCGGGAGAGTCTCCCCAATGAACTAGACAAGGTACAGCCCTAGATGTTACAGCAAGATGGATGTGGAGTCGGTGGAGATGATGGTGATGGCGCAGTGGATGGTGGTGATGATGATCCCGATGAAGTCCAGCGTGATGACGATGACGATGGCGATGATTTCCCCTCTCCGGGAGGGAATTTCCCCGGCAGGATCTCCCTGCCAGAGAGCTCTTTCTCTCTCGGTGGTTTCCGTCCCGTGGAGGCGGCGGAATATTTCGTGGACGTCCCCCCGTGCTTAGGTTTTCGGGAGGCAGATATACGCGAAGAGGCAACCTGGGGGGTGGACCCAGGTGGCCACGCCATAGCTGGGCGCGGCCCACAGGCCAGCCGCGCCCAGGTGTGGCGTGGGGCCCACCTGGCCCACCTGGCTGCCTCCTTTTGGCTGCCTCCGGCATCTGACATTATAAGACCCCCAGAATTGGTTTCGTGATTTTTGGAGTTCCGCTGATATGCTGACTTGACGACGCTTTTTCCAGCAGAAACCTGACTCCGGAAGGATAATTCCCAATAATCATCAAACATGCAAAATAAGGCAAAATAACATAAGTATCATGTATTAATATGAAATATAAGGATAGATAATGACAAATTATGATATAAAATAGTGATGCAAAATTGACGTATCAGGGGAGAGAGCAAAAATTTATGTATGTGCCAAAAGCTTCTAAACCAAAACCCACAGGTGTGTTTAAAACGGATAACGTGTTCAATGAGCTTGAGGGTGAGTCACATAATGGTCTATTTAAATTTTCTTCCCAAGAATTACGTAAACTGAAAAGTCCTGGCGTGACGAACCCTGTTCTTGATAAAGCTTTTGATGAATTGGACCTTTCTTCATTTGGTAATACTTGATGCATGCTTTGTGCCTAGCTAAAAGGCGTTAAAGAAAAGCGCTTATGGGAGGCAACCCATTATTTTTTTATTTCTGCAATTTTTCTTTTATTGAGTCAAGGAGGATGTTTACTTCTGTAGCAACTCCTTTATATCTTTATTTTCTTACATTGTTGTGCCAAGAGTAGCCTCTAATGTTAAGACGATGCTTAATTTTGATTGCTGCGCAGAAACAGATTTTTGCTGTTCACTGTACGAAATTCCTAAAATCACCAGATTGTTAATTAAATCTGAAATTTTTTGTGCGTAATCTTTATGAATGTCTAAATCTTTCATTAGTTCAAAGTTTTTCGATCTGAGCGTCGTAAGTGACTGGAAAAAATTCGTCTTTGCGGACTGTTCTGTTTTAGACAGATTATGCCTTTTTATTTTGCATTCTCTCTTTTACTAGTGTTGAGTGAAATTCCTTTTTTAGGTGGAAGAGTTTCACATAACATTAGTGGCTGTAGCTAATGTTTAAAGTAACAAGTCATATTGCGTCTTTATAGAACATGTGAGTTTTTGATTATGCACTAACCCTCTAATGAGATCTACTTTGAGTTTGGTGTGACGGAAGTTTTCAAGGGTCAAGAGAGAAGGATGATATAATAGGATCAAGAAGAGTGAAGAGCTTAAGCTTGGGGAGGCTCCCTTGGATCTCCCAGCATATTTCAAGAAGACTCAAGCGTCTAAGCTTGGGGATGCCTTTCTTCATCGGCAAAATTATCAGGTCATCTCTAGTGAAACTATATTTTAATTCTTTCACATCATATGTGCTTTTCTTGGAGCGTCTGTGTGCTTTTATTTTCAGTATTGCACTTTTATTTTCAATAAAGCTTGACTGGACCCTAGCATTCTTGATTGGGAGAGACACGCTCCGCTTTTTCATGAGAATACTCCTATTCTTCACTTATATTTGTTGAGTATTCATATCTAGCGTTGTTCAGCTTTTAGTTCTTGTTTTCATATATCTCTTGTCAGAGCTATTAGGTTTATTTTGTAGAAAGTACTCTCTTGATTCACTTATATTTGTTTGGAGAGTTGATTAAATAAATTGATTGGTGTTTGGTTGGTTCAGAAAATGTTGCATGTGGTAATTGGTATAAGGAAAAACTTGTTTAATCTTGTAGATCACTAATTTGGATAACTTGATGCTTGTCAATTGTTTTGAGTTAACAAGTAGATCATGATTAAATTTGTGCATCACATGAGTTAAGCCTATTAGTGAAGAACTACTGTAAAGCTTGTTGAAAATTTGGTTTGCATCGGTGGTATCTCTAAGGTCTAGATATTTTCTAATAACAGGGGTTGGTTAACAAGGAAGACGGTATGAAGTCTTATAACGCTTGCAATATGTTTGTCATATAAAACTTGGTGTACGGTTGATATTCTTGTTTGCTTACATAAACCTTGCTAGCCTAAACTCTGTACTGAGAGGGAATGCTTCTCGTGCATCCAAATCCTTGAGCCAAATTCCATGCCATTTGTGTCCACCATAACTACCTATATGTGGTATTTCTTTGCCACTCCAAGTAAAATTTTCATGTGCTACCTTTAAATTATTCAAAATGTTATTATCCCATTTTTGTGTCAATGTTTACTAGCTCATGAGGAATTAGTGTGGTTATTCTTTATCCTATTTGTCAAATGGACTTTTACACCTGGACTAGTGACATATACATCCGCTTATCCCCTAATTTTGCAAAAAGAGCTGGCAACGGGGGTGCCCATTCCCAATTAATTACAACTTTAACCATTAATTTTCTTCACACTTTTGCCCTGATTCATCAGTAAGCAATGACAAACAGTGAAATACCTGCATGTGTGTAAACCAAAGAGAAAGAGGGATGATCTGCCTTGCTGGTAGAAATAACGTCTTTCATGGGAGCCGCTCTTAAAAGTCCGTTTGACAGGTAGAATACTGTTCTCACCCTCTACCATTCGTTGACAATTAACAAAACACCTCTCAAAAATAGATAATCCTCCATGGTATGTGATTGATGGAAGGCACCCGAGGATTCGGTTAGCCATGGCTTGTGTTAGCAAGGTTGGGAGGAGTATCAAATATTTTATGCAATCTCTATATGCTTTCAAAAACCTAAAAGCTCTAGCACATGACTTAATCCCTGCTTCCCTCTGCGAAGGGCCTTTCTTTTACTTTTATGTTGAGTCAGTTTTCCTATTCTTTCTGTCTTCCACAAGCAAACACTAGTGTCAACTTTGTTACAACATGTGTTATATGCAACGTATTGGACTTGTTATACTACTTTGTGTTGACGATATCCATGAGATAAATATGTTGAAAGTTGAAGCAAATGCTGAAACTTAATTCTTCCTTTGTGTTGATTGAATACCTTTCATTAGAGACTATTGCTTTATGAGTTAACACTTATGCAAAACTGTTTGATGCTTGTCTTGAAAGTACTATTCATGAAAACGTTTAGCTTGTGTGATTCATTGTTTACTCATTATCTATTTGGTAGCAAATTATAGACCATTGACTTGGATCACTTCATTCATTTACATGTGCCTTGCAATATTATATGATCAAGATTATGATGGTAGCATGTCACCTCAAAAATTATTTTGTTTTTATCGTTTACCTACTCGAGGACGAGCAGGAACTAAGCTTGGGGATGCTGATACGTCACAAACGTATCTATAATTTTTGATGTTCCATGCTTGTTTTATACCAATTGCTACATGTTTTGCATCTACTTTATATCATTTTTATACATTTTTTTGGACTAACCTATTAACAAGATGCCGAAGTGCCAGTTCCTGTTTTCTGCTGTTTTTGTATTCCAGAAAAGCTAGTCTGGAAATATTCTCGGAATTGGACGAAACTTCGCGGAGGTCCCTATTTTACCAGAACACACCTGAAGGACCAAAGGAGCAACAGAGAGGAGCCAGGAGGGCCCCACACGCGGGCAGGGCGCGGGTCCCCCCTGCCGCGCCGAGGCCACGTGTGGGCCCCTCGGGGCTCTCCAGCCGCCGCCCTTTCGCCTACTTATTCCCCCGACGCGAAAACCCTAAGTGCCTGAGCCAATATCCACGAAAAGTTCCAAAGACACCGCCGCCATCAACCCTAGCTCGAGAGGGTCCAGAACCTCTTCCCGGCACCCTGCCGGAGAGGGGAATCGTCACCGGAGGCTTCTACATCGCCATGCCTGCCTCCGGAGTGATGCGTGAGTAGTTCATCCTTGGATTACGGGTCCATAGCAGTAGCTAGATGGTTGTCTCTCCAATTTGTGCCATCATGTTTAGATCTTGTGAGCTGCCCTACATGATCAAGATCATATTATTGTAATGCTACAGGTTGTGTTTGCTGGGATCCGATGAATATTGAATACTATGTCAAGTTGATTATCAATCTATGCCCTATGTTATTTAAGATCTTGCATGCTTTCCATTACTCGTATATGTTTTTTTGGACATTTTACTCGTAGATGCTTTGGCCAAGTAGATGCTTGTAACTCCAAGAGAGAGTATTTATGCTAGATAGTGGGTTCATGCCTCCGGTAATCTGGGAGAGTGACAACAACTTCTAAGGTTGCGGATGTGCTGTTGCCACTAGGGATAACCTAACAATGCTATGTCCACGGTCATATGTATTTGTTTACATTACACACTTTACTTAATGCAATTATCCGTTGCTTGCAACTTAATACCAACGGGGGACTCGGATGACAACCCGGCGGTGGATTATTAGTCATAGATGCTGTTGGATAACGGTCTATGTATTATGTCGTAATGCCCAAATTAAATACCATAGTAGTCATCATGTCATATATATGCATTGTCATGCGCTCACTATTTGTCAATTGCCCAGCTGTAATTTGTTCACCCAACATGTTAGTTATCTTTTATGGAGAGACACCACTAGTGAACTGTGGACCCCGGTCCATTCTTTTACACTGATTAAACCACCACAAACTGCAAACTGTTCCTTTTTCATTCTCTGCAATTTAATACTCATTTTCCACACCATACGTTTAATCATTTGTTTTCAGCAAGCCGGTGAGATTGACAACCTCACTATTTCGTTGGGGCAAAGTAGTTTGATTGTGTTGTGTGCAGATTCCACGTTGGTGTATCGTGTTGCGCCGCGTGAGCCACCAACAACCTTCTGAAGAGTTGTTGCTCCTACTGGTTCGATAACCTTGGTTTCTTTCTGAGGGAAAACTTGCTGCTGAACTGCATCATACCTTCCTCTTGGGGTCTCCCAACGAGCGTGTGATTCACGCCATCAGGTAGCTAGTGCATAAAACACCTTATTCCTATTATATGAACTTGCTGAGTAACGCGCATGGTGCTCACTCTTTCCTCGTTGACCCCTGCTTAGATTATTGGAGACAGCAGAGGAAGGACAGGAATCCATAGCGATGTTGGTGAGATCTTCGACAAGGAGTCAAATCAACCTGGTGGGCCTGGAGGAGTCAACCTCTACTTTGCCAACGGATGTGTGGCGACAACAGTGCAACGGTGGACCCGTCGACAACAATGTCTATGAACAAGAGAACTATAATTGGATGGAGGAGCACAACTCTAGACACGGAAATTCCAAATGGTTAGATAGGGCTGTGACAACAGCAGTAGTGGTTTAGAAGTTAGTAGTAGAGCTGGTATCCAGCTTAGTGCTTCGATTTGAGTCTTTTGGGAGTTTCTTTTGCACGAGACTTACTTCTGTTGGTAAAGGAGGTCTCGAGATTTTGTATTGAATAGTGTTGTAATCCTATAGTGTTACCTTGGACCGACTATGTTTCTGTTGTACTACTCTGAAGGATGTAATATTTACGGAATGGTCCTTTCGTGAATATTATATCAACGACTTGTACACTACAACATGCAGTGGTGTGCTAGGTCACTACAAATTATACCGTCATCTCTACATGCCTCGATTATCTCTATACCCGAGCCCTCAACGTGTGCATTTTACTTTGTGATAATCTTTGTGCTTGACGTTTTATATCTTGTTATCAAATAGTGGTTCATCTTGTTTGGCATAAGTTGTTTGTGCACATAGTTGAGTCTAACATATATATAGTTTGTGCTTGATAATTTAGAGCTACTTTTATTCCTCATTTATTCAAGATGAAATGTAAGTGGTTCAAATCGCCCATTAACCCTCACTCTAGGCGACACCTATATCCTTTTAATCGGTATCAAAGCAAGGTCTTTTCTTATTAGGCTTCAACGCATGGAGAATAAATATGTCATCTAATGGTTTAGTGCACCATGACACTTTTATATTTGATGGTACAAATTTTGATGTTTGGAAATTTGCATGCTTAATCATTTTGGGGTCATAGATCCAAATTTAGAGTGAATAGATATGTTTTTTCTCCTCCAAAGATCCGCATAATCCATCTTTAGAAAAATAAGAAAATTCATATTTCAATGCCAATTTACTAATGTGTTTTTCGATTGTTTGAGCATTATAGCTATTGAGTCAATCTTGCATGTTGTTACGGGATGCGCAAGAGTAGTGTACAAAGCCTTAATAATTATGATGTGTCCAAAGTTTGTGGGGATGATTGTTCTCCATCCACCTCCGGTCGTGAAGAGCTCTCAACTTCATCTACTTCACCGAATTGTGGCAAGCCAGAAGGTAATGAAATGGTGAGTATTGATAAGTGTTGCAATGGTGATATTGAACTTATTGTTGATGATCTTTCATCTATATATCACTGCAATGCTTCATCTTTGAACTTAAACACATCAGCACACAAAATGGTTAACATGCTTGTGTTGATAGTCCATGCATATCATGTAGAATTTGCTTGACTAAATCTCACGATGATATGCTTGCTATGTATTATTGCGATGATAAAAATTCTTCTATTTTCTCTAATCTTTGTGTAGCAATATAGAGGAAATCCAACACTCTATGGAACAAGATATGGATTTGAACGATGCTTCAGTTAATTCTTCTTCATCATCTATTGGTTGGCACTTTTTTGCCTTATGGGTCGGACTTTAAAGGCAACTCATACTTTGAAATCCAATATATTAAGTGATGATGAGCATAATTATGTTGCTTCTTTAAAGAAGAAGGGTGAAATAATCTAAGTTCTTGAAAATCATGACTATTGCCGTTGAGAGATAGAAATACATCGAGGAGTTGGAAGCAGGTACCGAGGAGCACCAAGAGGAAGCGGGCCGCCTTGGTCCTGAGTACACAAACAAGATCACACATATAAAAACACTTGAGAAGAGCAAATCACCGAGGAATCTTTTGAGGATACCTTTGCTCTAGAATTATCTAGGGTAAAGGAAACCCATGAGAATGCACTTGTAGTGGTTAATGATTTCATAATAGTAAATAATGAGCTTAAAGTTGCACATGCTATACTCCTTGAGAACATTGAGCACCTACAAATTGGATATAGGGTCATTAAGGATGGGTTCACCAAACTCACAACTTCGTACTATTAAAAAGAGATTCTGCTCTTGCGAAGCATCCATATTTAAAGAGAATGTTGAGATAAGAGCTCGACTTGATTTGTTATCTAGCAATTATGATAATCTGGAAGAAAGTCATGAAAAACTCTCAACATGTCACGAGAATCTTCTAATCTCTCATGAATCCATGATAGACTAAAATTAACTCGTGAGAATATTATGACAAAGGTAACATTTTGTGAAGCTGGCATGGACATTAGCACTATCTCTCAAAATGTCATATTGTCATGTGCTAGTTCTAATCATTCTTCAATGTATAATATTGCTACATCTTGCCATTAATTACTTTCCATACCTCGTTGCTTTAATAATGAAGTTTCTAGTTTCTCTAATATTTGTGTTGATAATAACCATGTAGAGAAAATAGAAAATCAAGGCCAAAATAATTTCTTTCAAAAAAGACTTGAAAAAACATCATAAAGGGAACTTCACACTTAGCAATTTCTTTAGTGTGCAAAAATCACCTAATGACAAGATTGGATTTAGATTCAACCAAATCACAAGAAGATTCCCAAGATAAACAAGAAGAAAGACAAAAACAAGTCAAAAATTCGGTCAAGATTTATCAATTTCGTCAAGTTGCACTGTCCTCGCAATGGTGTTACCCTAACGCTGTCGACTTCCACGTAAGAAAACATTTCTCTAATTCTCTTCTCACCTTGATCTGTCCGTAAAATCTGCTCGAGATCTTCTTGTGACACCACGCTGTCGACTTCCGTTTTAAATTTTTACCTCGACATCAATCGCCACCCACCGTGCCACAGCAACCTTCCCTTCCCCGAGGAAACGACCAAGTTCACCACCACGAGCTCCTCTTCTCGCTCCTTGGCCTCGCCGCTATCTAAACTAGGATCCATCCATTCCAGACAGCAATTATATAACCACCGCCCCTTCCACCTTTCCAGACCTTTTGCCCCTGCCCACCCCCTCCCTCATTTCCTGGTCCTCCGCCGAGATCTGCCCAGGGTGGACGGACCTCCGGCGACGATGAGCAGCCCCCATGGCGGCCTCGACGAACAGATCGAGCGCCTCATGCAGTGCAAGCCCCTCCCAGAGGCCGAGGTAACCCCCCCCCCCCCCGCCCTTCTCACCCTCCTCTCTCTTCTCGCCCTGGGGTGGCCGCTCGCCAGATCTGGCGGAATTCTGGCCCTACGGGGCGCCGGCCGGGGTTCCGGGGGAGATCGGGGCTCACGGCTCCAGTTCGTTGATTGGTTGCGCTGAAATGGCCGTTCACGCCCCCTCCTGCTTACGCAAGGCCACTTTTTTTTTACTTGTACGCAAGGCCACATTCATATGCCTGGATGAGCTGAAAACAGAGATGCAATCCGATGTATCCACGATCTTTGGCCATCGATGGATTTTGAACAAAAAAAAGAATGGACTTTTGGCAGCTGGTTAATGTTGTTTTGGGGGGAAACTGACGAGTCAATGCAAGGGAGATCGTTAGGAAAGGCGTACTGCTTGTCCAGATCGCTGGATTTTCTTCCTCCAGCCAAATTCATACATTTGTTGGAATAGAGTTATAAAGCTATTAGACAGGTTACCATCTATTTGTTCTCATCTTTCAATGTTCACTGTACAGGTTAGAGCGCTGTGCGACAAGGCTAAAGAGATTTTGATGGAGGAGAGCAATGTTCAGGTATGCTATCTCGCTTCTCTAAAGATGTCTGCCTTTGATAGAGCTGTGGATGCTTCTAGGGTGAGCTAGCCCCTCTTGTCTGAGCCTGGTTCTGTTCATCATAATTAGTCTCACCATTTTGGGGTTAGTTGTTAAGGAATCCAAGAAAATAATTGAATTAACAAGACGAGGATATGTTATAACTTGTAGCGTTTCTGAATATTGAACAATACTGGTCTTTCGAACTCTAGAATATAGGGGTGCTATCTGTTGACTGTTGAGAATTAAGATGTATCCTGATTCCTGAGGTTACACGATTATCAGATAACGGATCTTGCGATACACTGTTCGACAAGGATAAATGGATCCTTGCTTAGTATCACCAAAGTTCCAACTTTTTTTGTAACTGGAAGCTTAAAATAGCTTGAATATGTTGGCCAAATTGACGAGAACATAAAATCAAAAGAAAAGTGTCCAAATAAATTTGCAGGGAGATGTGCAGTCATCTGCACTTCCTGAAGACTAAATAGCAATATGCTCCGTAGTGAATTGAATCTCCCTTGAGCCTGACCTGAAAATGCCAAACATTAGCTCATCGATAATCCCTATATATTAGCAGTTTCAAGGTCAGAAATAAATTCAAATGACACTAAGAAGCAATAGCTCAAGTACTTGGCAAGAAATACACTGTTTTAACCCACCCTATTATAGTAAGCATAATTTCCCAAAATACACAGATCAGGTATAAGCAATTATTGAGAATGGGGATGAAATGTTGAATTGTTGATGTTGTTGCTAGGCTACGACAGAGAATGGGCTGCATAATCATACGATTTTGTACCTTGTATAGAGCAGGGTTGTCTACAAGAAAACCCTGTTTGACCCTAAAGGCCTAAACTTTTAACAGGCTAATGCCTGGCACAGAGTGAAGCCACCCTGACCAAGCCTGGAGAACTGAGCTGCACTGCCCATGAACAGCTGTGTGCCTTTAGATCTTTGATATTTCAACCACATATTTATTTGCTGGGCTAGTGTTAGATCTGAAGAGTTATTGGAGCAACTATCTCATGCCTTTTGTAGGTAAACTAAAGACCTTCTCTGGAACAACACAAGTAGTGCATGGTATTGTACCAAGCTCTCGATCACACTATAGTGATCAGTAAAAGCCCGAAAGATTGAACCGATGAATCCAGCCACACGTTTTGATGATAATGGTAATTGGAAATCTCAGCGGAGTTCATTCCTAACGCCAATTTATTTCGCTTAATTGTGCGCTTTCAGTATCAGAACTCATGAAAAAAATGTACGTTTGTTGTCTAACTTGTGTGGCAGCCAGTATGGATTAGATTTGTTTAAAGGGCCATACGGACTGTTAGGCCTAGGGAGTGTGAATCTTATGGCTATGCTGCGTATGCAGTGCGTCCATCATCTGATTATGTGCCTCTCGTTTCCCTGATTCACAATATGGTTCTTGTTTTGCTGGAAGTTTTAACTTTGGTGATTTCTTGGCATACTTGCAGCCTGTAAAGAGTCCTGTTACAATATGTGGTGATATTCACGGGCAGTTTCACGATCTTGCAGAATTGTTCAGAATTGGTGGGAAGGTAAAAGTTCTTTTCTCTTGTTCATCTTGTTGACTCATCAAGAACAAAGCCTGATCTTCAATATATTAACGACTTGTTTTTACCAGTGTCCGGATACAAATTACTTGTTCATGGGAGATTATGTAGATCGTGGCTACTATTCTGTCGAAACTGTCACGGTAAGAGTTATACAAGCATTAGCGTAGCTTTTTTGCTTGCACCACAAAAAAAAATATTGTTGTTCATTTGTACCTCAGCAAATTGTTTCTTGGATGTACACATATAAGTTTGTAATATTTTGTTACTTCAGTGGCTCTTGTTACTAATGGTAATCCTTGAAAACACACAGCTTTTGGTGTCTCTAAAAGTTCGTTATCCTCAGCGGATCACCATTCTCAGAGGAAACCATGAAAGCCGACAGGTCTGTAGATTGTTACTGGTTCTTGTATTTGCCTATTTTTATATGATACATTTCTATGAAGTTTCTAGAGGGATTTTTTATATCTTTTCATCTCAATTACATTTTTATATATGCTGAAAATTGAACTGAATAATTTTGGCAATCAATTTCCAGATCACTCAAGTCTATGGATTCTACGACGAGTGCTTAAGGAAGTAAGTGTCTTCCTTTGTATGTAGTGTATATGGTACTAGTTCAGTAGTTCTCCTCTAGAAGTCCTATCTTGATTCTCATTCTGACAAATTAATCTAGTATTAGGATAATAAGATGCCTCAGGTTATGTTTCCACTTGTGACTTGTCGTGTCTAAATTATAGCTGACCATCTCGTGTTCTTGTTAGTGAATTGAATTACAAGAATCACTTTTCCATTTTATTGCAGGTATGGAAATGCAACGGTGTGGAAAACCTTTACGGATTTGTTCGACTACTTCCCCTTGACGGCATTGGTGTGTAACCCACTCCTGCATCATTTCCATCAATAGACTGGCCTATATATCTTCACTTTATCCAGTAAAATTGACATGACAACCGTTCACTCTTTTCATAGGTTGAGTCAGAAATATTTTGCTTGCATGGTGGATTATCACCATCCATCGAGACACTTGATAACATACGTAACTTTGACCGTATCCAAGAAGTTCCTCATGAAGGGCCCATGTGCGATCTTCTGTGGTCTGATCCAGATGATCGATGTGGTTGGGGTATTTCTCCTCGAGGCGCTGGATATACCTTCGGACAGGTACTTCTTGGTACAACAAATTATTGTTTGCTCAATGTATTGAGCTAATTCCATGCTCTGTTTTCCGCTGACCTCGCGACCTATCGTTTCAGGATATATCGGAGCAATTCAACCATACCAATAGCTTAAGACTTATTGCTAGAGCTCACCAGTTGGTCATGGAGGGATTCAACTGGGCTCATGTTAGTATCTGCTCCTGAGCTCCATACTTGTCTTTGCCTGTTTTTTGTATATTTGGTAACACTTTACTGCATCGAACAGGAGCAAAAAGTTGTCACCATATTTAGTGCACCTAATTATTGCTACCGCTGCGGAAACATGGCATCAATCTTGGAAGTTGATGATTGCAGGGAGCATACTTTCATCCAGGTACCATTATATAATTTTCATTTATTTATCTGTTCTGATAGATGTGATGACTAGTCATAAGTATTGGATTGATATTGTTAGTATGGTCCAAATTGAGAATCCATAGGAAGTCTAAACAGTTGGTTTACTAATGCGTGTCTGGTTTCACAAACCGGTCCACGTCTGCATTTGTCTTGGACCTTCAGTTTATTGAGTTTTGTCATGGGCAGCTTGTCTGTTGTTGCCTTATCTGTTTACGCATCCTGGTTATCTTATGGGCTATGATGTGTCATTCTGCAGTTTGAGCCGGCCCCAAGAAGGGGAGAGCCAGACGTAACCCGTAGAACACCCGACTATTTCCTGTGATGCGATGAAACTGGTGTCGATCTCTCTGCACCAAAGGTTTGGTAGCTAGCTGAAGGTTCCTGGCTGCAGATAATCCTTTTTGCTGAAATGTCCGGTGTGTTATTCGTCTTCTTATTTTCACCCATGATGCCTTTGCCTATTGCGAGTTGCGTTGCCACATCATGATTCAAGTGTATACATACAGCCTGGAAGGATTTCGTTTTGCTCACCTCTCTAACTGATTTGATGATCTGCAGCTAGTGACTTTTAAGCATCGAGGCCGCATTTGTATTATGACAGGAAACTATTTCCCTTTGTAATTCATTTTTTCACCCCTTGGGACATTTCACCTAATTTTCCTTTTCATGATTCTTGTTGTAGAGATGAACAATGCAGCTGTTGTAAGGTAACTTCCATGTTGAGCCCTTAGGTTTTCTTGAACCTGTATTGATTTGTCGTATAGATATACTCTGAAGAAGTAGTATGTTGAGCACTGGTTTTGTGGTGTTATCCGTGTCGACAAATGTTTGGTCTGATACTCTGGTTAGTGGATATGTTGTTAATGATGCAAAGATGTGGGTATGATCTGATTGTATAGGACAAAAAAGCGCAAAGTTGCCACTTTCACTTCTTTCCAGTCAAGTGTAGGAGACGAGGGTGATTTTTGTTCCATTGGCATACGCAAGAAGAAGATACATAGTTTTCAAAGGAAAATTCATTTCCAACTAATATTTCCTTTGAATACATATTTAGGTTAATGGGAGCACATCTTATTCAGAATCAAGACTCCTTGGTATAGTGTACTGTCTTCGAGTGATGTTTGCCGGTGACCTAGGAGGCCTTCTGGGTCATGGTTGCCAGTGAGGGTCCAGCCTCTTTGGGTCTCCATCTGAGCTGATGTTCTTAGTCAGCTTGACCAAAACTCCACCTTCTTGATGTGTGTTGATTCTCCATCTGAGCTGATGTTCTTAGTCAGCTTGACCAAAACTCCACCTTCTTGATGTGTGTTGATTCTTGTGTCCACCAGCAGCTGGTGATGATACAAATTTATTTTACTACTGTAGTTATTTTACCTTGGTGGCTTGGTCAACAGTTGGAACTGGACGAGATTGACAGTGCAGGCATGTCGACGGCTTCCTCCTCCGTCGCTTTTCCTTCACCAACATCGATGGTGTCGGTCGGGTCACACAAAAACATTTCTGCCTGACATCATACGGTTAGGTACAAGCGTGCTCCATTTGGCAAACATATGTTATCAAGGGAAGTTTTGGCAGTCAGTCAAAGTTACTGAAGTCACACATACATTCACCTCAGTCTTTCAGGTTTAAAAACTAGGCCGCTCCATCTTCTAATTTCTGCTCCATATTCGTTCAATCCATGTTTTCTTTTCAAATGACAGCCATATGACTCCTCAACGAGTAGTAAATAAAAATAAAGTGCAAGAAGAATCAACCAAAATCTGAGCCACAAAAGACTAGGTCGCGGATATTAGAGTTAAGACAGAACGCATACAAAGGGAACATGGATGTGTCAGCGTCGACCAGCTGTAGCATAAAGAGGCAAGGAAGAAAACATCACTTCTTTACGGTTAAAGCCTCAGCATTCAGTTTAAAGCACCAATGGTGCACATGGCGGTCACTGTTGCCAGGAAAAAAGGTCATTAGGTTTTCGCTTTCCTCATTCCTACTTTGAGGAAAACTACTGTACAGATACACCACCAGTGGATGGAGGACGTGCTAGCCAGACATACAAAGCAAAAATGAGGTCGGGTCAATGGATTTACAGCCTCGCAGCTAGGAGGAACCACCCGTCCCGTGGGACGCCTCTTCAGCTACAAATTCAAATGGGTGAATATCACAGGCACCAAGTCGACGACCGACCACGCGAGCCCGGCATACTGCACGAACCGTATGCCGGTGTCCACGTCATAGGCCTTCCGCGGCGGGAAGAGCGAGAATACCTTCTGGAGGTACCCGGCCTGCTTGGAGTCATCGGACTTGCTGGAGCAGCCGCTGGGCGCCTTCAGCGCCGGGACGTAGCAGGACGAGACGATCGGGATCCCCAGGGTGCTGCACATGACTGGCAGGAGCCATTTCGAGAGTGCTTTGCTGCAGGACTTCACGGCGAGGATGGTCGGGATCCCCACGAGGACCCTCCCGACGTACGAGAGGAGAGGCAGCTGCTGGCTCAAGATGAGGGGGGCGTCGGGGCCGTGGAAACGGAGGTAGGTCTGTTGGACGCCGTAGACCTGAACCGATGAGTGGAAAACCATGTTAGAGCTCCTTCGTGCAGACAGTATAGTTGACATGGGTAAACGCGATTATATCACTAACTGAAAGAGCATGTATGAAAGATTTACAAATAGACTTCATTCGAAAGAATTCTTGTTGGTAAAACATAGGTGGTCAAGACTGAATTCCATCAGCAAATTAAAACATAAACTGGAACGTTACAGAAGGTCAAGCAATTCTCATTAAGGATTTAAGATCCAATTATCCTTTGTTTTATCTTAAAGCTATTTCAGTTTTCACAGCTAAGCTCATTGTAGATAATTATCTTGCATGTGAGCAGAATCCTAGCACAAGTTTAAGAGGAATAGATTTTTGGCCATAAGTCATAAACAGAGAGTACTTACAATGCCGAAAGCAACCCCGGTGAATGCTGTGTGGAATTCAAAGCTAGGAGTTGGGAATTCTGGCTCTGGATATGCAAAGCACAGCAACAAAGAAAGGCTTGCCCAGAAGAATGTAACTGCAGAAGCGAAAAACCATGAGATTATCATTCAACTTTGAATATCACATTTTATCTATCACCAGAATCAAAGTGGCGCTGAGGAGTATGGACATACCGTTCTGCCCAGAGACAACAAAGGCATCAACATGATCATCGACAACCAACCAGAATGCAAGGATCACAACGCCAAGACAGACCCCAGCGATAACATCCGTCAAGCTGTGCATGCCCAAGTACACCCTCGCTAACAATTTCAAGTAAGTCAAACCATCAGTATCTTTAAGCAAGTCTAAGAAAATGTCTCACGAAGAAAGTAAAAACTCACCAATGCCAACTAGCAAAATTTGCAAGAAAGCTAGGGAGAGACCAGCGGCAATCATAAAACTGTCACACGCTCCGTATGTGAGGACATAATGCAGCATGTATCTGCATTCATCAGGACCCCCATTAGCCAGACAAAACCCGAGAAAAATATACAGCAACGCAACTCTTCATACAACAATAATTATAACAGGAGTATACCCCATCAAACAAACGGTCATGAGAGCATGCGATGAAGGCAGTCCATATTCCAGGGCGTGTTCCTTCTCATCTTGGGTGGCTGTAACTCTTCTCACAGGAGGAGAGCATGGCCGAGGAGCTGACACTACATCCTGCATCCACAGGTACCCAAAGCGGCAACAGCTAAACCAACTGAACAGAAAACTAAGTAAATCAAACACCACCGATTTTATTTATGATAGATAGATAGTAACCTTAACAACATTGCCAAGGTAATCAGAGAAAGCCATGAGGAGGGTCATCTGCCTAGCCAACTTGCCGTGTCCACTCTGCATGCCATACCGACGAAAAAAATTCAGAATCACAGAAGCAAAGCAAAGAGGTGGTCAATGTGCCACAGGACATGGGACATACCCAGAAGAGGAGGGGGAGGAATCCTGTGTAGAAAGGGACAGAGACAACGCATGACAGCACGGAGAAGAAGTTGTCTAGCAACCTGTGCTGGATCCTCTGCAATGATTCAACAGAAGATAAAAAAATGATTAAATAAATAAACCAGAAGCATACCAGTAAGAACGACTTAGAAACCGAAGCCATGTAAACATGTACAGCAAACATATGAATGCTCTTTTTTGTAAGATGACGTTTCTCTCGGTTTATTTCCTTCCTAAATCATCTGCTCTATGTACTTCGAGTGAAACTAATTGTAACCACGATGATTCGATCATCTCAGTAAATTCTCTTCTTCTCTCTGCTGAGGAGCTAACGAATCGGATACCGACACCTGCCTACTAGAAGGGGCAAAATGCAGGAATTTTCGTTGTTCTGTTCGAATTGGTAATTCATTAGCTGGAAGGAAACAAAATTTGAGGTTGGCTGGCTGCGAGGAACGGACCTGGAAGCTGAGGATGGAGGTCGTCTCGGCGTGCACGCGGCGGGTGACCCAGGGCTGCGCCAGCGCGCGCGTCCGGCGCGTGAGGTCGAAGTAGGAGGCCGCCCACACCCACCCGGCCGCGCCCGACAGCGCCGCCGCCTGCCACCCGGTCAGCCCGGCCGACGCCTCCATATCCATATATCTCCCGCGATGTCGCCTAGTTCCAGGAGCGCGCGAGATCCCCCACGAGAGAGAAGAGAAGAGAGATGCAGCCGCACGGCGCAGGCGAGGGGGGGGGGGGGGGGGGGGGGGGGACTTGTAGAGGTGGAGGGCGCGGGCGGATGGTGGTGGTGGTGGTGGCCGGCGACGGGGACGGGAGGGGGGTGGTGGCTTGGTTCGTTGCGATTTGCCGGCCGCCCCCCGCTCTGGACCGGGAGTACCACCACGCGGCGTCTAGCGTCTTGTTTTCTTTCTTCTTTCTCGTGTGTTGTCTCTTGTCTGGATTATTTATTAATCCCCGGAGTTGGTGGTGACTTTGGAAGGTTCTGAACTCTAAATCCTGGCTAGATTGTGATAATTTTTCTTCTCCGGCTCATGCAACCAAGAACAGCCAGCTCATATCGTGCCTCTGGAGCTTCTGATTATTTCTTTTCTTCAGTAAACATGTGGATGCATAGGGGAATATGGACATATGGTCCCAGTATCAAATTAGCTGGCACTTTGGAACCTGATGATATCGCGCCTAACGGTTAGGATGTAAACAAATAGGATAATTTCATATCGATTTCAAATCCGTTTTAAAAAATTTGAGTAGTCCGACGGATAAGCATATACGATTTCGAACTGGCAGCTGGATAGGGTATGATATGGTACATCAAATAGCATATGGATATATATTATCCGAAAGTTAATTAGTATAATCAGATGGTTTTAAACCGAACAATCTGATTTTGGATTAAAAAAGTATACTAATCTAGCACAGTTAGTAGTTAGTGAGTGACCGAGTTCATCTCACAAACATAGTCATCACATCGAGTATGGAGTAATATAACTTGTTAGTCCACTAGGCTATTGAATAATTATTTTCGGTTATATGAGATGCCGATGTACATATTATCCGATTATTTTTTTTCCCTTCGCGAATCTGATCAATTTCCGTTTTGAATCCACAAACTGTCATTATCCGCTCTGCTCCAAATCTGATGGGAAAATATGTTAGGGCGCATGGAAACAGCAAACCCGACCCGATTCGTTTACATCCCTACTTAACAGGCTGTACTTGTGTATTTGGATTTTAAGTAAGTAGACATGGGAGTCGGCTTGTCCTTAACTTTCAAGTTTATATAAATTCATTCGATGAAACGACACTACCAAAACTTGTAACCAGCAAAAAGAACAACAAATACAATTATATATTTTTCAAGCATCACAACCATACGACTATCTCTTATGCCGGAGTACACATCTGCTGACAGTAAAGCAAATTCCACAAGGTCAATGGAAAGTAAAACAAACGAATAAATAAAGCACATACCAGATACACAGAAAATTATAACAAGGTAAATTACTGGAATGTAAATTTAATGTATTGCAACAAGACCTTTTTGTTTTTAAATTTTTCCTAAAACAATTACACCAAGATTTTTTTTTGCAAAATTTCCTAGTCAACCTTTTGATCTATGGCCCGACGATAAAAGAGCATATATGGTCGTCGTAGAGTGGCAAACACAAAATTGTACCAAAGCAAAGGTTACACAACATAAAATGCATCTGATATGGCAGCCGGATTATAATCATGTGGCCAGGGAGAATGAGGTGGTGATCTCATTGATTCGGTGGGCTGGCTTGGAGCGGAGACCCTTTAAGCTTGACTTCCTTCGGCCGCGGATGTAGCCGTACTCACAGACGTGCAAAACCTGATTCAAGCTTTGACTCCTTCAGCTTTGACGCCCATGAAAATTTGGCTTCTCGTGCGTGTTTTGTGCCGGGTGAGCTTCTCTCCCACAAGTCAAATTAGCCGTCTAGGCAGGGCTGGGGTTAGCTCTTGACCACAATATGAACACGATTATCGTTAGAACCCATGATATGATGCTTGCATGACGGCTCTCGAAGCCTGCACGCTAAGGTTTGCTGAAGTCACACAAGGAGAATTGTCGTCAATTTTTTCTTTGAGAATCTCGGAAACAAATGCCACAGGGATAGTTGATGTGTGTGAAGGTCATGTTACTATCCTATAATCTGCATCTAATATGGCAGTTGGATTTATGTGACCTGGCCAGGGAAAATAGGGTGGTAATCTCATTTATGTGGTGGTTGACTTGACTTGGAAGACCCTCAAGATTGACTTCCTCAGATATATACTCCCTCCGTTTTTTAATATAAGATGTTTTAACTTTTGTCCACATGCACATGCACACAAATGTATATAGACACATTTTTGTGTGCATGCACACTCATTTTAGTATGCACCTAGACAACATGTGTACCACCTAAAACATCTTATATTAAAAAACGGAGGGAGTAGCACACAAAGATGCACGCGGGCATAACTAGACCTTTTTATGTGGAAACTAACTGGAATATTCTCGTTTCCATCTCCCGCGACACAAATTGGATTTGAATGGACGTTTGATAATATTTTAGGAGCTACCTCAAAAAGTTTAGATATTTTTTACATTGATTGGGCACTTAACATATTTACAAGATTTTCACCACATTAGAGCGTTTATATTTATATGATATGCTAAGTATATTAAATTGCAACCCTAGTCTTAAAGATGAGGGCAGAGAAAAATATAAAGTTACCATTCTGACTAAATCCTATTCAAACGGAGCCAAACGTTTTAAGGCAAACGCCTACATATATGTTGAGAAAGTTTTTCCTCATCTCATTACTTAAGAAGAACATAATTGTTGGTTAATTGATAAACCAAACCCCGGCTACCCTCAAGAAAAACACATGTTGTCGAGAAGATAAGCATTGTTTTACCCATATGTTGCAGTCGAGCGTTACTGTCATCACTCCTACCCAAGCCAACGACTCTGATTTTACCTTTGTCGTCCACCGACAGACCCCTCGTTGCAACAGAGATGAAACCATGTTGGTCCATGACAAATATTCGACACCCAGACTAGACATCTCCAAATATGGCGATGAACAATGCAGGAAAAGTCGTCGAGCTTTGTCGACCAACCCCCGCAGCTGAAGACTCATTTCCTCAACGCCAAAGGCTCCTCTCCAGCAGCTCCGACTCCATGAGTAGAAGGCTAGGCACAAGAAACCTCTTGAACACCTTGAAAGGAACCGACTACCAATCCGCGACTCAGATCCACTCGCCACCGCCAACGTTGCCAAATAAGACGCAAACAACATCGCCTTACAATGGCCCCTCTAGTCGGATCAAGATCAACAATGATGCCCTTAAGAGGGGACCGACACCAAAATTCCGCCATCATTCAACCCCTCAGGTCCAAGGTTTCCCCTAGAGCCGTCTCAAGAAAAGGAAAGGAGAGCATATCCATCGACACCTTCAAGAAGGTCCCAACGTCCACAATCGCCATCGTCATAGGGACATGTCTTAAATAGGCCACACCTACAAAATTTCTAGCCAAACAACCAATCCGATTAGTACCCTCTTGATCTCGTGCTCCGCGGTGGCCCATGCCGATTTGGATCACAACTCAACAATTATGCCCATAAATCTGGAGACAAGAGTGGAGCAATGCATTCAGAATAGCATAGGGCAAACAAAACCCTGGTCAATTCTAAAGGTACGGGTCTAGAAGCACGGAGAATTTCTAATGGGAAGGAGGAACATTTCAATTTTCAAAGAGATCCATACAGAGAGCAGAAAATTAAGCTACACTAGCCTTTTTCAAAAGAGAACGCTTTTATTAAACTCAAATGTTAACTAGCAATTAAAAGGGAACCAAAGTCAAAGTTCAACTAGCCTTCAAAATCATGCACCCAAGTAGCAGCATAGTAAGATAAAATAAGCAAAAAAACATATATATTCCAGGACCATATCCAACAGAAAGCTAAGCGAAGGCAACAATGTTAATTAGGTAATCCAAGAACGACATCATATATTGTACATCAAGAGCTTCTAGCTAGTTTCCGTTGGCCTCTTAATTAAGGGTTTAGAGGAAGACACTTTATTGGAAGTAGGGGCACATTACGAAAATTGATATACGGGGTACATGACCGCAGATACGCATACTTCATGTCAACCATGATCGTCCACGTCTTACCAGCAAACTCTTCCTCCCTCAGCACGCAACACAGTACGTCCGGGTCGTCGACCGGGATGATCGGGAACTCGGGAAGACGCCGAGGTAAACCATGATCCTCGTAACCAATTTGCGCCCAAAGGCAATCCAGGTTGATCACACGGTGCACCTCCCACTCGAACTTGAGGTTACCACCACCATCCGTCATGTTCATCAGAGTCCAAATGGTGATCCTGGACCTGTAACCAAGTTTTTTGCGTTTCCTCTCATGGCAGTCACTGCAACTAAACGAGTGATCCCTCTCATGCCAGTCATTGTTGATGTGGACGAAGCGGATCCTGCCTTGGCTGACGGCCACGCTCCGGAACCTCCCTGGGAACTGGCACTACAGGAGGCGCGCTCTGTGCCGACGGTATTTTACCGTCGGCACAGCTATCTTACCCGTCGGCACAGGCCTATGCCGACGGTGACCGTCGGCACAGGGTCGTCGGCATAGGTGCCCGTAGGCATAGCCTAGAAACCTGTCGGCATAGGCTGTGCCGACGGTAAAACCGTCGGCATATGTTTTAAAAATTATTTTTTCCAAATTTTTTTATTTTTTAAAATAATTAATTTTTTTATTTTGTAGGCTGTGTTCCAAAATTATTTTTTCCAAATTTATTTTTTTTATTTTTATTTTACACTGAAATTTCGAATTTTTGTTTTTTTTATTTCGAAATTTCCCAATTAGCCACACATTATCTCTAATTACATATTATATACAATCTAAGGTCAAAGTACTTACCCGGTCAAACTTCCCGTTCGGTCACCCATCTTCAAATTGCTCCAGCCCAAACACGCTTAACTTTTGAGTTCCTTCCAAACCGTCGGCATAGGTTTCCAAAATTTCCCAATTAGCCACACACATTATCTCTAATTACATATTACACACAATCTAAGGTTAAAGTACTTACCCGGTCAAACTTCCCGTTGGGTCACCCATCTTCAAATTGCTCCAGCCCAAGCATGCTTAACTTTTGAGTTCTTTCCAAATTAGCTTTCAAATGAGATGTTAGAACTTACTGATATTAGTATCTTATCAACCATATTAACCCCTGCGTCATGATGTTACACTTTTTATTGTTTAAATTTTGAAAATTTAGTTGAATAAATAACAATGATTATGTAATAATAATATTTGAATAACTCATATCTTTAAATCATATTTTCAACCATATTCTCCTTTTTACATTTAATATGGAATAATTTATATCTTTAAATCCGTAAATCAAAATTTAACAAATAAAATGTCTAAATTGATTAGAAAAATTAGAGGAATCCAAATATGACATCCATATAATCTTTTTCATCATGTATATAACTTTTTGCAACATATTTTAGAAAAATGACTTTATGCCTATTTTCCGAAAGTAATTGAATTTTATGTGAAAAAATAGTCAAAAAATGAAATCCTTTGGCATGGAGTACTTTTATGTGTACTAGTTGTTAGGATAAATTATATACTTGAGTTTTGATAAAGTTTACAAAAAACTTCTTCACAAAAAGGTCAATCATCTATAAACATGTATAAGTTTCAAGTCAAATGACCAAGTTATGATCATTCCCGTGCCATAGTTTGTGATAATGTTCCCATATTTAATACATAGGTGTGTCTTTGTATGGCAAACATTGTTGCCAAAACCAATTTTTAAAATATTATTATAAATATCATTTTTTAATTGCCAAAAATGACTTTTTTATTAAGCAAGTATCAAAAACATGTTGCAAAAAGTCATATACATTATGAAAAAGATGATATAGATGTTATATTTGGATTCCTCTTATTTTTCTAATCGATTTAGACATTTTATTTGTTAAATTTCGATTTACGGATTTAAAGATATGAATTTTTCCATATTAGATGAAAAAAAGAAAAAAAAAACATAGCTATGCCGACGTTACTGCATACAGTACTGTTTTTACCCTACCTAGGCACCTCAGAATAATCTCATATTTTACGGGTGTGTAGGTTATGCAAAGTTACAGTAGTGGTTAAAATTTCAACTCATTCGGAGTTACAGAAAAAAAAATGAAAAATAAAACAGTGAGCAGATTTCAGCAATTCCTGCACCTGCGTTTTTACTTTGGATTCAAGAAAATGAAAATATTTTTGTTCTTTTTAGTTTTTAGATGCATAAAGTAAATGACCAGAAGTAAATAAGCAAAAGAAACAAATAAAATCTTTTTATGTTTTTGTGATTTTCAGAACAAGAAACTAAAACATAACAAGATAAAAGTGAGCCACCACTTCCCCAAGCTTGCGATAGAAACAATGTTGTATCTTGTGATAATATGCCCATATCTGACACATAGGTGTATCTTGGCATGACAAACAATGTTGCAGAACTGAAGTTTTCCAAATTAGTTTTATAAATATTATTTTTTATTTCTTTATTGTCAAAAATGATATTTTTTGTGAAGCAAGTACAAAAATATGGTGGAAAATGACACCCATCCAATTATCACACAAAGTAGACCATATTTTATGGACAATCCAATAATATTAGGAATTTTCTCAGTTTTTATCTAATTTCGCCTATTTAAATAACTTTATGCCTATTTTTTGAAAGTAATTTAATTTTGAACTACAAGTGTGTGATAGTTTGCTCTGAAATTTTAACAAAATTCATTTTTAGATACACCAGTAGTTGTTATATCACAGAATCGTTGATAGTTTTGAAAAATGCAATCCCTTTTAACGAATAGGTACGGTGGTCATTTTGACCGTTTTTTCAACAAAATAAAAGAAAGTGAAAAAATAGTCAAAAAATGAAATCCTTTGGCATGGAGTACCTTTATGTGTACTAGTTGCTAGGATGAATGATAAACTTGAGTTTTGACAAAGTTTACAAAAAAATTCTTCACAAAAAGGTCAATCATCTATAAACATGTATAAGTTTCGAGTGAAATGACCAAGTTATGATCATCCTCGTGCCATAGTTTGTGATAATGTGCCCATATTTGACACATAGGTGTGTCTTTGTATGGCAAACATTGTTGCCAAAAACAATTTTTAAAATATTATTATAAATATCATTTTTAATTTTTTAATTGCCAAAAATTACTTTTTTATTAAGCAAGTACCAAAAACATGTTGTAAAAAGTCATATAGATGATGAAAAAGATGATATGGATTATATATTTGGATTCCTCTCATTTTTCTAATCGGTTTAGATATTTTATTTGTTAAATTTCGATTTACGGATTTAAAGATATGAATTTTTCCATATTAGATGAAAAAAGGAAAAAAGAAACATAGCTATGCCGACGGTTTCAAAATTATTTTTTCCAAAATTTTATTTTAAAAAAATATTTTTTATTTTTGCCGTCGGCACAGGTAATTTTTTATCATATTAGATGAAAAATAGGGGGAAAAAACATAGCTGTGCCGACGGTTTTACCGTCGGCACAGCTTTGCGTCAAATCTATGCCAACGGTTTTACCTATGCCGACGGCCAGGGCGACGGGACGGGCTCGTCGGACCCTGTGCCGACGGCCCCGACAAAAAACCGTCGGCATAGGTTGGGGCCGTCGGCATAGATGATCTCTCCCGTAGTGTGGCCGCTCCTTGGGGACGGTATCATGTCATCGTTGTACTGTTTGCCGGGGAAAGGCACGAAATGGAGCACCGGGGAGTTGATCTTGGAGAAGTCGGATAGCAGGAGGCCCTTGAAGTAGTCGACCCAGCACAGGAAGCGGCCGTCGAAAGGGAGCACGTCGTCGGTCCACCAGAAGGCGGGGAACTGGCCGCCGTTGCTCCTCTGTGGCTGTGGGGCACGCTTGGTGATGATTCTCCAGGTTCCTGTCTCTGAAGAGAATACGCAGAGTGTGGCGAACAAGGGATCACTGATGCCGTTGCTGTTGTTGTCCGTGCGGTGGCGGGGGCTGACCCTTTTTTTCTTGGCGGAGACGTCGAGTTCAGGGACTATGTAGCCGCGGTCCTGGTCCCCCGCCACTGGCGCGAGCCGCAGGATGCCTATGCCGAAGTTTTGAATCAGGAACCTAGCTAGTCCGGTAGTCGTTGTCGTCGTCGTCGTCAGGCTCGGCGGGCAGAGGTAGCCGCAACGCCGAGGGGGGAGAAGAAGGAGAACCGGCCGCGTAGACGAACAGATCAGACGGGCCGCGGTTGTATCGATTCACGATGGAGATGCGGAGGAGGACGAGGTCGTCGGCGGCGGCCAGGACATAGGAATAGGTGGGCAAGGTGAACGCGGAATTTGCTGGGCGTTCCAGCCAGTGGAGATCGAGGTAAGAGACCTTTGGAGGAGCCGCGAGGGTGAAGGAAAAGTAGCAGGAGTGGCCGCTGGACGTGTCGACTGCAGCGGCGGTGTCCACGTTTCTTACGGCCTCGTCAGCAGCGGCATGGCCGTCGTGGCAGCTCGTGTGGCCGAAACGATCCAGCATCACCCAATCAGGGAAGGCGACGGTCTCGTCCGGCTCTGGCGCGCCGCTGCGACTGGTCATGGTGATCGGGAACTAACAAAGCAGCCGCGGCCCTAACCCTAACCCTAACCCTAACCCTAACCCTAACCATATGTCTCTTGATATTTTGTCAGAACTGATGAGAGGTGGAGGGCGCGGGCGGATGGTGGTGGTGGCCGGCGACGGAGACGGGAGGTTGCTTTGGCCTGGTTCGTCGCGATTTTCCGGCCGCCCCCGCTCTGGACCGGGAGTACCACCACGCGGCCTCTTTCTTTCTGCTTTTTCGTGTGTTGTCTGGGTTATTTATTTATCCCCCGGAGTTTTTGGTGACCGGTCTTAATTTTTCCTAATCGTGGCTCCTGAGTCCTGACCGTTCTTAATTTTTCCCCAATGAACTCGTGTAAGCATAGGGGACTATCAAACTAGCTGGCACTTTGGAACCTGATGCCATCCACTAACGAGTGGATTCGTATTTAGAATCTAAGCAAGTAGACATGGCAGTTAGATTGTCCTTATCTTTCAAGTTTAGTTAAATTCATTTGACATCCCCATTCACAACAAAAATATAAAGAAAAAAAATCATTTGACATCGAGCCAACCTCTTCACCATCACAACGCGAAAAAAACAGGACAGTCAAGAAGGAGCTCTAGAACTTAAAGTGGATCCGTGCCCTACAGAACATCGCCACAACCCCCGGATCTTGCCTCCTTCACCGAGTTTTGGGACTTGTTCGGGAGGTGCACCTTTCTCCAAGATCAGGTGCCATCAAGTGCCGATGGACGACCTCGGGGGTTTATTCCGCGGCCTCAGCTTACAAATGCAAATTCATCGGCGTGCATGCTCCCTTTGACACTCAATTTTTTTTGGAGAGCCCAAATTAAGCCCAAGTGCATTTTTTTTTGCCTGCCTTGTGGCGCACCGGAATATCCACACAACGGATAATCTTGCCTTGATGGTACGACCTCATAATCCGACGGGTAAAGCTTTGTCGTATCCACTCAAAGTCGGTGCAACACCTTTGCAAGTGCTCTTTCACCATCGGGACACGACAATCGTGTTTGCCGCTTGGGACCTACTGGTGCCCCCACTGCCACAATGACTAACCGAGATTTCGACGAATGGTTGCTGGATTATATCGCCGAAAAGTCCAAACGGAGCCCGAGCTCCATGTAGCTCGTTTTTCAAAAATTCAAAATCGACGCTTTTTAATTTTCAAAAATCGTGAAAAAAATACCAGTGGTAGATATTGTCTAAATCTACAACCTTGCAATTTTTTAAAATCAAAACTCGTTGTAGTTTGGGCTACACAAAAAAGGACAAATCGGCAAAATTTCAAAACTTTGAATTTGCATGTTGATCCACTCATTTATCATTTTGGCCTAGACAGAATACAACGAATTGTGTTAAAACTTTGCAGACTTGTAGATCATATTTAAATATCTATATCTGGGTTTTTTGTGCCGATTTTTGGAAACATAAAAATGCATTTTTTGATTTTTTTTTTAAAACGAGCTACATGGAGCTCGGGAGGCAAAACGCCTCACTCATTATATCGCCACCTTCTTGTGCGTGTGTGCGTGTGTGCGTGAGGGTAATAAGATGATCTTCTCCAACTTGACGCTTCCATTGCAAGAGGTTGTGCGGTGCGCAATGAGACTGCGCAGCGGGCTCTTTCCTTCTCGGACTGTCCTGAAGACCAGGCTGCCTGGTTTTTGCCGGTTTCTTAATTTCCTTGTGTTTTTTTTTTCCTGACCTTTTTTTATGTCCACATGTAAATAGCTTACTTCCTATTTAATCGAATGACAAAGCTGCATTAACCCTAAAAAACAACACTGGCAAAACTTGAAACTAGGAAAAAACAACGGAGAAAATTTTCTGTTCTTCAATCACCCGCAACCATCTCTACTATATAATATGCCTAGAGGTGGTGATGGTCATGGTACGTTTTTTTTGTTTTCCAATTTACCCCGTGAGTTAGGAGATATTACCCACCACTGCCACCGGTAAGTGGAAAAAACGTTTCGTTTTTTTTCGTTGTCTTGCGCCACGGCCCGCGAGGGTAGGAAGACGTGCTCGGCCGGCGCTTGGATAAGGAGGCTTTTCTTCCGCGAGGCGAGGGTTCGCCGCCTTCTGCGGCCTGCCAGAATCCTCCCCTCCGCCGACGCAGCTCCTGTACGGCGAGGCGCCCTCCTCCGTTGGCGGCTCCCGGCCGCCGCGCGCCTCTCGTCTGTCGGGGCGGCTCCGCTCTGCGTGCGCGCCTCGATTCTCCTTCACGTCCTTCCGTCGAGCCTCACTGTGTGCTTCCCTTCGGCCAGGCTCGTTGTCGTCTTACAGCTCCGCGCACACACGGCCTACCTCAGTCGCTAATGGCGTCCGTGCTAACTGGAGCAAGGTCTCCGCCATCTTGCACGCTAGCTTCTGCCCGTGCATTTCTCAGGGCGGAATCTGTATCAAATTGGGCTGCCCGGACCGAAATCAGGGCGGTTTCTTCAGCAAATTGGGATGTACGGACGGAAATCAGACGGGGGCAGTCCATCGACCATGGAGGTTCGGAGGCCGTGATGTCTTGTTCTGTTGGCGTCGTAGAAAGCTAGGGAAGTTGCTGCTCGGGCTTGGCATCTCCATGTGCTGGCGACATGTTCCAGGCCGGCCTGCTCCTCTGTTTGTTCGTGCTGAAGCTCCGCTGCTGTTCTTCGATTATGTATCTTGTTTTCAGAAAAGCTAGCAAAGTTGATGCTTGCTTCTTTTTATTTTCTTGGTTTTCAGCAACAGGTCAGAGTAGCGGAAGCACAAGAATCTGACCAAGGAAGTACAGGTCACTGGAAAGGAAAGTGCATGACATAATCTATGCCGATTAATTGTGTGCTGTACCGTAGAATTGAGCGCATACAAGTTTAGTTTGTGTGGATGATTTAACAACTCTAGAGTAGTAGAAAAGCAAATTGTCTAAATTTTGTTGTTATGCCTACGGAAATGAATCTTGTTTCCAATATAAATTTTCATAACGCTCAAACTTGTTGAATATTATGCGATGCATCTAAAGATTGTGCAAAGCATGTCTCTCCTGTGCAGCGATGGCAGGACACGAGATCAACCAAACGCTGACGGCCGGCGACGGAACGGGACAGGGGACGTGCTCACGTGCTGTTCGCCGCGAAACTTGGAGAGGATCACCGGGACTTGGGAGACGGCAGCGGCGCTGGGTGTGGTACATACGCACTGTCCAAACCCCAGCCACCCCTGTCGCGCTGCCGTCCGCGCCCCTGACTGGAATCCACCAAAGAAACAAAGATTTGGAGTTCACATATTCCAGAGGCTATATTTCTTCAGATAATAAAGAGGGTAATAGTTCTGTGGGCAGTTATCCATTGGCAGGGTTTTGGATGAAATGTAAAACCTCTTATTTCTCTGTTTATGTTCTTTGCTATATATGTGTTCTTGTTGAACTTGGTAGAATGATGCTGAAGTTAATTTGAACTAAATAGAATCAGACATACACCTAATGATTCCATGTTAGTTGTTTTATTTTGCATCTTCCTAAGTGCTAAATATAATAGTACTTGTTTGACTCTGCATTATCAGATTTGGGCGAAATCTGAAAAGGTTCGTATGATAATGATGGAATTATATGTCAAGTTTATTGGTCTCCCTTGACTATCATTTTAGGCCCGTTGCAACGCAGGACATTTTGCTAGTATTACTACTATCTCTTACGCCAGAGTCAACATATGCCTAACCGTAAGAAACTTCTAGGAAGTCAACGGAAATCAAAACAAACGAATACTAAATAAAATAAAATACCAAAAACACTGAAAATTAAACAAGAGAAACAAGGTAATTAATGGAGTGAAAATTTCATGTATTGCAATAGAACCTTCTGTTTTTGTTTTTTTCCCTAAATGTTGACACAGATGAAACTTTTTAGAAAATTACATCAAGAACAGTTTGCAATATTTCTTGGTCAACCATTCGATGTACATTGATGGACCGACGATAAAAGAGCATGTATAGTCGTCCCAAAGAGTGGCAAAAACAAAATTGAACCAAAGCAAAGGTTACACAGCATAAAATGCATCTGATATGGCATGCGGATTATATTCATGTGGCCCGGGAGAATGAGGTGGTGATCTCATTGATTCGGTGGGCTGACTTTGAGTGGTGACCTTTAAGCTTGACTCCATCGGCCGCGCGGGTGTCGCCGTACTCAGCAAGAAATAAACAGAGGTTCAAAACCTGATTCAAGCTTTGACTCCTTCAGCTTTGACGCCCATGGAAATTTGGCTTGCCGTGCTGTGTTCTGCCAATCTGCCGGCCAGGTGTGAGCTTCCCTCCCACAAAGTCGCAGGGCTGGTTAGCTCTTGACCACATATGAGCACGATTATCGTTAGAACCCAGGGCCTCTGGTGGGCCGCTGGCTGGCAACTGCTCCAAGCAGGCCAATGCTGCCGCTGTCGGGCCGTGCGCGGCAACTCCTTCTTCACCGCTCGGGGCAGACGCGCAGCAGAAGGTTGGCCAGTGTGGGCTGCTGGAGGTGAAGGCGTGCAGGGGCAGACGTCCTCTGTCCTGTGCGCTGCTCGACGGCCAACGGTGCAACTCGACGTCCCGGTGATGCCGGTACATGGTTCGACGCTGGGGATGGGCTCTACTTCACCTTTGCCTTCCCCGGTGTTGACTCCGACGCCGGGCGTGGACTCTACTTCAACCTTGTCTTCCCCGGTGTCAACCCAGGTGCCGGGTGTGGGCTGTACTTCACCATTGCCTACACCGGTGCCGACCCCGTTGAGGAGGAGTGAGAGGCACGTGGTGGCCGTTGACGGGTCCTCCGTGACAGACGTGGACTCCATGTCCAAGGTGATGAGGCGCAAGGCGGAACAAAATGGACAAGTCTGGTATGAACAAACACCCAAAGTCGTTCCTTAATTTTTCAAATGCAAGCATCGCAGCTAAATTGAATAGTGTAGGTTTTTCTTTGGGTAGTTCTGTTGAAAAAATTGCCATGTCGACTAATGCACCAAGACATTTGGAATATGACCGGTTAACAGTCACCCCAAAAGTCTCGTGTATGTCGTATACTACCCACTCGGATGAGGAGGAGCACAATGACACAATTGATGTCCAGCTACTCTCTCATCTAGTGGGTGATGTATCGGAGGGTGGTTTAGATGAGGCGATGCTAAGTTCATTATATGATCTAAAAGCATCTAGCCGGAAGTCAAAGCCGACACTCATAAGAAAAAAGATAAAACGCCACGGAAAAAGGCGAAGGTTTCCACCCCTCCAATTGTTTCCCGATGAATGGCCTTTTCGAGAATAGCAGAGGTCTTCGCGACTTGGCTAAACACGCTCGCATTGCTGATTCTATTCGGGATCATAGATTGGATTTTGTTGGAATATCTGAAACCGGTAAACGGGATTTCTCTGCGACTCTACTCAACCGATTGTCTGGTGGAGTAGAATTCACATGGAAGTCCCGTCCGCCACGTGGCAGGTCTGGGGGCATTTTACTAGGCGTTAGAACAGAGACCATGGATGTGTTGGCTAGTTCGGAAGGGGAATTTCATATTAAATTCCACATCCGCAATAAAGCTGATAACTTCACATGGACTCTTGTCGCTGTGTATGGAGCCGCCCAGATGAACATAAGCCTGCTTTTCTCAGAGAGTTGGTGAACCTAGCAAAAGATAACCCATATCCTATAATTATAGGGGGTGATTTTAACTTGCTAAGGTTTCCACATGAGAAGAGTAGAGGCAGATTTGACAACGATGGCCTCTCTTATTCAATGCTGTTATTGACAGTCTTAGTCTAAGAGAAGTCTCGATGGTTGGGAGGCAATTTACTTGGGCTAATAGCCTCCCAGAGCCAACATACGAGAAGCTGGACCGTGTATTGATGGACTCGGATTGGAAGTTAAATACCCACTAGTCTCAGTACGGGTCCTCGAACGTATAGAGGCATTGTCGGATCATGCTCCCATTCTCCTAACCACGGGAACACCTAACCCATTGTGCAAACGCCAATTCAAATTTGAATTGGGTTGGTTGCATAGGGATGGGTTTTTCGATATGGTAAAAGGGTGTGGGAAAGGCCGGTACCTGGTCTAACTCCAATCCAAAGGTGGAATAATAAAATAAGCGCATTGCGCAAACACCTCAAAGGTTGGGCGAGACATATGGTTGGGCAATTAAAAAATGAGAAGCTCCGATTGTCATCTATTATAGATGAACTAGAGGCTGCTGCGGAAGTTAGACCCCTATCATCGCAAGAGATCGAATTAAAAAATCGTTCTAATGCCGAGATGGCGGGTCTTCTTCGTGAAGAGGAGATCAAATGGTACCAACGATCAAAGGCCCAATTTATTCTGGAAGGAGATGCGAATACGAGATACTTTCATAGTCTTGCTAATGGAAGACATAGAAAGAAACTCATTCATTCTCTAGTTCAGGAAGAGGGTACGATTGAAGGCCATGAGCAATTGAAATCCTACATCACGAAGTACTATAAAAATCTTTTTGGAGAGCCGGATGCAGATAATTTCTCGCTGGACGAAACCCAAACAGATGATATCCCGCAGGTTTCCGATCAGGAAAACGCCCATCTGACTGCTCCTTTCTCTATGGAGGAGGTGAAGAAGGCGGTATTCCAAATGGAACACAACAAAGCACCGGGTCCGGATGGTTTTCCCGCAGAGTTTTATCAAACTTTCTGGGACATAATCCAATCGGACTTGCTCGAGATGTTTCAGGATTTACATGCTGGACATCTTGAGCTGTTTCGCCTAAATTTCGGTGAGATAATTTTGTTGCCAAAGGTTAATGGAGCAGAAAGGATTCAGCAATATAGACCTATCTGTCTTCTTAACGTTAGCTTCAAGATTTTCACTAAAACCGCTACTATTAGGCTTAACTCGGTGGCTGATCATGTTGTGAGACCCACTCAGACGGCGTTTATGCAAGGTCGCAATATTCTTGATGGAGTTGTGATTTTACATGAAACAGTTCATGAGATGCATCGGAAAAAACTTAATGGAGTCATCCTAAAAATTGACTTTGAAAAGGCTTATGATAAAGTCAAGTGGTCTTTCTTGCAACAAACACTCAGAATGAAAGGTTTTTCAGCTGAGTGGCGCGCAATGATTCATAATTTCGTTTCCGGAGGAAGTGTCGCCATCAAAGTCAATGACGATGTTGGTAGAAACTTCCAGACGAAAAAGGGATTACGGCAAGGCGATCCATTATCACCTATATTGTTTAATATAGTTGCTGATATGTTAGCCATAATCATTGAGCGGGCAAAATCCGATGGGCAAATTGTGGTGTGGTACCGCATCTAGTGGATGGCGGATTATCCATTCTACAATACGCCGACGATACAATTCTTTTTATGGAACATGATATGGAGAAGGCAAGAAACCTGAAATTAATATTATCAGCGTTCGAGCAACTTTCCGGTCTAAAAATCAATTTCCATAAAAGTGAAGTGTTTTGTTTTGGCGACGCCCAAGAGGAGGCTGCCCAATATGCCGAATTATTCGGCTGTGGGCTTGGCCAGTTTCCAATTAACTATCTCGGCATCCCAATTCACTTTAGGAGGCTAACGATAGCTCAATGGAAACATGTTGAGGAAAGACTACAAAAGAGGCTAAGTAGCTGGAAAGGAAAATTATTATCCTTAGGGGGAGATTGGTGCTCATAAATTCAGTCCTATCTAATATGGTGCTGTATATGATATCTTTCTTTCAACTACCAAAGGGAGTCTTGCATCGATTGGATTACTTTCGATCCAGATTCTTTTGGCAAGGGGATAGTGAAAAAAAGAAATACCGGCTGGCAAAATGGGATGTAGTGTGCCGCCCTAAGGACCATGGTGGTCTTGGGATTCATGATCTTCAGGTCAAGAATAGCTCTTCTTGGTAAGTGGCTGTTTAAGCTGCTGACGGAAGAGGGGGTGTGGCAAACCCTCCTTAGGAAGAAATACATAGGCTCAAGTGCGTTATCACAGGTTTCTTGGAAATCAGGTGATTCCCATTTTTGGGCGGGCCTAATGGCGACGAAGAAATTCTTCTTCCCATATGGCTCTTTCTCCATTAAGGATGGGTCTGAGATAAGGTTCTGGGAGGATACATGGTTGGGTACTACCCCACTCCGAGAACAATATCCAGCGCTATATGGTATAGTCCAAGGACGTCACAAGAGTGATACGCTTGCTCTGGTTTGGTTGATAATCATCCCAATGTGACGTTCCGTAGAGATCTTGTTGGACCCAGGCTGGCATCTTGGCATGAGTTGCTCCAGCGACTCGCTACTGTCAATTTGACTCAAGGGACCGATGAGTTTCGGTGGAATTTACGCAATTGTGTAAATTCTCCGTGGACTCCATGTATACAGCACTCGTTCAGCCGGAAGTGCCAGTAAATAATAAGAAAATCTGGAAGATGAAAATTCCACTTAAAAACAAAGTTTTTGCGTGGTATCTTCGTCGAGGAGTAATTCTTACAAAAGACAACCTTGCAAAACGCAATTGGCATGGGAGTAAACAGTGTGTCTTCTGTCATAAAGATGAGACAATCAAACACCTGTTCTTCGAGTGCAAATTTGCTAGTTCTATATGGTCCATCATCCAGATAGGTTCTACTATTTACCCACCTACAAGCATTGCTAATATTTTTGGCAATTGGCTGAATGGTGTGGATAATAGGTTCAAACAACTTATTAGGGTGGCAGCGCTTGCCGTAATATGGTCGCTTTGGCTATGTAGAAATGACAAGGTTTTTAATGATAAAAATTGCTCTCTTATGCAGGTTATCTACAGGACTACTGCTACACTCCGTTCGTGGTCTCAGTTGCAACGTGTGGGGCATCGAGACCTGTTTATGGAGGTGTGTACAAGACTGGAGGATACGGCGAGAGACTTTTTATCCCTACATGGATGGCAGCATAATTTGCGGATCGGCCCTCCACCACCATAGGCGTTTTACAATTTCTCATTTTGATATGTAATTCGCCTTGTTATTTTATTTCGTACTTCAGACTTGTTTCGGCTGTGTGCATCTTTGTTATGCAGAGGCTGGGTGTAATACTTAAACTTTTTAAGTAATAAAGACTCCCTTTATCTTAAAAAAATGCTGCATGCATGACGGCTCTCGAAACCTGCACGCTAAGCTTGCTAAAGTCACAAGGGAATTCTCATAAAAAAAATGGTGTGGAAAATCTCGCAAACAAAAAGTCACAGAGATATATAATTGGTGAGTGTGAAGGCCACGTTATAGTCCTATAATATGCATCTAATCTGGCAGCTGGATTTATGTGGTCTGGCCAGGGAAAATAGGGTGGTGATCTCATTTATGTGGTGGTTGACTTTGAGACTCAAGATTGACTCCTTCAGATATATAGCACACATAGACGGTCTGCAACAAAAACATACATGTGTCCTGATTTAAGCTTGACTCCTTAAGCTTTGACATCGATGAAAATTTGGCTCATCTTGTTGTGCTCTGCCGAGTGAGCTTCCCACAGTAAAATTAGCTGTCTCAGCGAGAGACTTATATTAAAGCGAGGTGCAAAACTATTCATTTCATTTTTTTTCCAACACAAACTTGATTTGAATTTGACATTTTAAATGGATAAACTGATGCATTAGAAACTGTGTAAAAAAATTCAGATGCTTTAGAACATTAGTTAGCTACCTAAAGTAACAATTTTTAAATCATATCCGTTTTTAATATGATGAAGGGGAGGCATTCAAAGAGATCCATACATGGAGCAGACAATGCACACTGGCTCTATATTAAGCATGAACCAAATTAAGTCACAGTTCAATTCGCCTTGAAAATCATGCACCCAACCTGGCAGGCAGCATATATGTAAGAAAAGGCAAAAACGTAGCTAAGCAAACGAAGCTGCTTGCTACGGCTGCCTTGCCTGTAGCACTTGCTCCAGCCGCCTACACCCCAGCTTGCAAGATTGGCTCCTATCAACCAGACAATCGCAGCCTCAAACACTGAAGAAAACCTGGGTCTCACTAGTACACCTCACCTGGCGGACCCTCTGGAAAGAGCGCATCGTTGCTGCAATGGTTGCATCTGTATGTCGTTGATCTGGCTTTGCAAACTGTCCAGCTGCTGCTGAATCGGTTTTTTCTTTTTACACCATTTTTTCAAAGTGCCTGCAAGGTTAGTCGATCTGGTATGGAAAGATTTATTCATGGTAGCACCCCAAGCATTTTTTGCAACACCTTGGAAATCATCTTCAAAAGTCCACCAGTTTTCAAATTTGAAAGTAAGCCTAGGTTTGTGAAATTTTGATTCGGTGGAGACAAGTATAGGAGCATGATGGCCAAGCATGATAGGTAAATTGAAAACATTTGTGTTAGGAAAAAGCGTACACCATTCAGCATTGGCAAGACAACGATCAAGTCTCTCAAAAATTGGAGTGGAAGAAAATCTCTTGTTTGTCCACGTATAAGCCGGACCACTATAACCCAAGTCAAAAAGACCACATTATTTAAGAAAAAAAAACTATGGAGGCTCTCCTCTAGCGCTGGCTCTCCTCTAGCGCTCCACCTAGCCTAAACCGCCGTCGGCCACGGCCGGCCACGGCGGCCAGATAACCTCACCGTTGATCACTCCGGTCTCAGTGGAAACCATAGCTCCATAGCTTTCTCCCCAACCCGTGGTAAGTTTTCTCCATCTTTTGGCCTCGCCATGGCTTTATCCGACCTCAAGTTTGAAGATGGGCTCAGTTTTGCCGCTGCATCTGGAAGAAGTATGGCACTCCGGTGAACTTTATTGAAGGTCGTGGTTTTCGGGAATTCTTTCTTGTGGTTGATTTTTCAAGATCAAAGATCAGACTCAACGAAGATTCAGTTGGCCTCATTCTTCAGTCATGCTTTGGAGGTCATTCTATTGAATTCAAGGTGCGTCGTATGCAGAATTGGTCTTTCAAATTCTCTGTTGCATCCAAGGAGGTGGGTTTTGAGATTTTCAATGGTGGAAATATTTTCAATCCTTTTTTCTGTATGAGTTTTTGGCTCTGGGGTAATGGTGGTCCAGATTTTCGTAGAGAATATCAGCAATATCTGGAGGAACAGAAATCTGAATGGACAACTATCTCCCGCTCAAAAAACACAACCTCTTATGCGGATGCTATTCGTTCTCCTCGTTTCATTGATCAAAATTCTGCTGCAAATCGTGTTCCTCGTGCCTCCGCTGATCACGTCAATGGCTCATACCGAGTTAATGGTGGCAATCAAGCCAGGTCTTCATACCGTGATAATGGTGTCAGTTATCAGCGTAATCAAGGTTATTCAAGGGCGGGTTTTCGAATTTCAAATTCTTCTTCTGATGGGTCAAGGACCAAGGCCTTTTGTGTTCGCTGCTTGTCTGATGGTCACTTTAGGCCCAGTTGCACAAACAAAATCAGATGCAGGGCCTGCAAGCGTTGGGGCCATATTTCAGAAAACTGCCGTTTCAGAACCGAGGCTAATGAGACCAACGGGCCAAATCCCTCATCCACTGAGATGAACAAGGAAAGAAATCAACCGGAATTGGAGGCTCCTCGTTCTTCGCGCCAAGGAAAAGACAGGACGACGGCAATCACTCGATTGACACAGGAAGATTAATTGCCCTACAAAATGAGAGATTGCGTGCTATGCTCCTTCCTCCATCTGTCGCACCTATCACGCGGAAAATATTCCTGCCGCTCCATCTGCTACCTCCCCTATTTCTTCTCCGAGGGTTCTATCTGCTCCCCTGACTGCAAGTGCTCCTGTACTGCCGCCGATGGTGAATTTCCCATTCGACCCAACACCATTCCTCCCACCTGGTCGTCATGCCCTGGAGGTTGAAGGTCGTCCGGCGAGGGTGCGCGTGTTCCACGGCGACCTTCGGCTGACAAATGAAGACTTGTCCATTCTCACCATCCTCCCGATGCCTCAAGGTGATGCCTCTTTTCAGAATGTTCATGAGATTCTTGACGAGTTCTTGAGGTTAGAGAAAAGAGTCGGATACAAAGGAATCACTAAATGCCCTTTTGGTCAAGCTTTCGTTAGATTCAATAGTCCATAAGATAGAGACAAGTTTGTTAGAAATAGTCCTCATGCATGTGATGATGTCCAACTCGTTTTTGAGAGGCACAATGAAGGGATGAACTGGAGACGGTTTTATCTGAATAGAGAGGTTTGGATTCAGTTAGTTGGTTTCCCTGCTGATCTGAGATGTATGCATGAGATTGACAATGCCGTGAAGACATTTGGGAAGCTACTGCTTTGGGACAGGGTTAAGTCGACAGATGCCTACATTCTTGTTAAGATCAGAGTGGATTCTTTGTCAGACATCCCCACAAGTGCTCTGGTTTCAGGTTCTAATTCATTTCTCGGTGAGTCTTGGACGTGTCCTATTGTCATCTTGCATGATGAACTTCTGGGAGGAGGCCCTCCTGATGAAGAGCATGTTCCTGCGGATGGTATCCCCCACCCAAGACCGCAAGAAGAATTTCACCACCCAAATCAGGACAATCACCACTTCATTGGCCCTGTTCCAGCTCATGATAATGCTAACCAAGGTAATGCTCAGAATGATGGAAATCTAGTGGTGATGCATCAAGTTCATCTAGACATTGAAGAACAACTTGCGGCAAATATTGTGGAATGGGATCACTGGGCTATGCCCCCTGCAAATGATTTAATTGACATGGAGATCCAGGCTGGAGAATTTATGGAACATAATGATCTTCTTGAGCCGGCACCTGAAATTGCTATGGAAGCAGAAGAACAGTTGGGCAGTGATCTTACCCTGACCTACATCCCTCCTGAACAGAACTTCAGTTCTGATGACTCGGTTCATGGTTTGAACCAAACTCACCGGAATGCACATGCTGCACCTATTCCTCTAGCATTTGATCTCAATACTCCAGGTGATGAAGTTGTGGACTTCAATCCTGTGTTCATTCCAGAAATTCATGAGCATCATGCTCTGGGCCGTCAGTTGTTCCCTAATATTGACGATGATGCTCCTCTAATCCAAATGAATGAAGCTCCCTTAGATCTCAACAATACTGCAGCTATAGAGACAGTGGTCTCTACTGGTAGTCAGAATAACCAGTTGGCTTTGAGTAATATTGCAGAAGAGAATCCACCTATGAATTTGAATACAGAGATTATCACCTCGGCTGAGATGGTAAATGCTTTGGTGCAGAACGTATAAATACCAATTGATAACCATAATAACAGTGATAATTTGGGGCAAGAAGAGGAAGTGAATTCTGCTCTGAAGTCTACTGAACCATTGCTTGCTGCAAATCAAGAAGACTCTAATCCGGTTGCCCCTCTCGATGATTCCTCCCTGGGCATAGGTACAGATGATACTATGGCTCCACCTGATTTTCCACTTCTTTTATATAAAGATTCTGCTCCTTATAATTTATTTGTGGGAGCAATGCAATTCGGTACCGATGTGGCAGACCCTGTTTTCCAAAAGATGACAAAACCTTGTAATTCTGAAACCTTTCTAGGTGAGGAGGGAGCCAATATTTGGAGAGAGAACTTTGCTCCTGTTTCTGATTCGGACAAGGTGGTTCAGGTACCTATTGAATGGGTGAATTTCTTCTCTGCTGCTTTGCTAAACCCTGATAAGTTTGACTGGGCCAAGACTTTTCTAGCATCCCAATTATGGAAATTCATTGTGGAAGATTCTGAAAATGCAGTATATAAACCTTTTGTGGTACCTGATAAATGTACTTCTTCTCAGGGTCCGGTATGCAGGGAGGGTGCTCATATTGAGGAGTTAGAAACCACTCCCAGGAAAGTTGCTGAATGTAACACGATGACCTCAAGTACTTCTGCTCTTCATGCCAAGCGAAAGAGAAAAGACAAAGCTCCCCTGGTTGAAACTGAAGTAAGGAGGAGTTCAAGGATACAACACAATAAGAAAGGTTTTAGAAAGAGCACATGCATGGATAGGAATTGTGCCAGTTGTGCCTCTAGACCACCTATTATTCCCACTAAGCTTGTTAGAAATCTCAGTACAACTTTCTGTAAAGTGGCTCCCTCGGATTGTACTGATGATATTTTGCTTGATAAGGGGAAGAAAAAGAAGGTGCACAAAGGGAAAGCAGCTGGTGCTCCTAAAGATCAGGAACAAGAGGTGGACGCTCGAGAGTAGCAGAGGCTATTGTATTTTGATATCAGTCTGGTTCTAGACAAGTACCTCAAGTTATATTATTTTCCCAATGAATCGTTTCTGGAGTATCTTTGACTGGAACATAAGGGGAATTAATGATCCAGATAAATGGTTGGCTGTGGCTAACAAAGTGGACGAATCCGGTTGTGCTATTATCTGCATGCAGGAAACTAAAAGAGAACTGTTTGACAGTGCCTATGTTAGGATTTTTGTCCGAGAAGGTTCAGTAAATTCGATTATGTACCATCCGTGGGTGCATCTGGTGGCCTTTTTATAGCTTGGAATGATTCCATTTTCATAGGTGAAACCCTCTTCAAGAATAGATATTCTATTACTGTCAAATTCACTTCGGTACATAATTCAGAATCTTGGATCCTCACTAATATCTACGGCCCTTGTCAAGCGGATGCAAGGACTGAATTCTTGCACTGGTTCCAAAACATTGATATCCCTGACGATCAGAACTGGCTCATTGTAGGAGACTTCAATTATATGAGATATCCCACTAATAGAAACAGGGAAGGTGGTAATCTGAATGATATGCTCGCTTTCAACGAAGCCATCAGTGCTCTTGCTCTAGTAGAAATTCCTATTAAGGGCAGAGATTTCACTTGGAGTAACATGCAAAATGCTCCCCTTCTTGAAAAACTAGACTGGGTTTTCTCTTCTGAAGCTTGGAATGCTAGTTTCCCCAACACGCTTGTGATTCCTCTGGCCAAACCAATCTCTGATCACACACTTTCAAGATTCAGATAGGCACATCAATTCCCAAAGCCACCATTTTCAGATTCGAGAACTTTTGGTTGAATCACCATGATTTCAAAGAAGTGGTTAAAAGTATTTGGGAGCAAGATGTACATGAGACCGACAGTGCCAAAAGAATAACAGCTAAATTCAAGAGACTCCGAAAAGGACTTAAGATTTGGGCTAATAATAAATCTCAGCTAGCAAATGATATCAAGAATGCTAATGCAGTGATTGCTATGTTCGATTGCTTGGAAGAATACATGGATTTAACTTTATGGGAGAGAAATGGTAGAAATGTAATTAAAAATCATTTGCGGAAGCTACTCGCAAACCAGAATGCATATTGGAAACAAAGAGCTACTATCAGATGGGCTAAATTTGGAGAGGCCAATTCTAAATTCTTTCACGCCAAGGCAACAATCAAATACAGAAGAAATTTTATTGCTACTTTTCATGATGAGCAAGATCATGAACACACGGAACACAGTGCTAAAGCTGCTATCTTGGGGAGAGCTTTCAAGCAAAGACTAGGTACTTCTTCTGTTACTGAAAATGAGTTGGCGCTGGACTCCCTGATCACAACTGTAGATGGCCTCTCTGCACTTGAAGATCCATTCACTAAGGAAGAGATTGATACGGTTGTGAAAGAGTTGCCATTAGACAAGGCTCCTGGTCCAGATGGATTTAACACAAACTTCATTAAGGCTTGTTGGAACATTATTGCTGAGGACTTTTACAAGTTGTTTGAGGATTTTCACAAAGGAAATGTTACCATACAGAGTATCAACTCTTCTTTCATCACACTCATCCCAAAAAAAGACAACCCTATCAATGCCTCTGATTTTAGGCCAATCTCGCTGTTGAATTGCTCTCTAAAGATCATTACCAAACTCCTAGCAAATAGACTACAAAAGGTGATGCACAAACTTGTTCACATAAACCAATATGGTTTTCTGAAAGCTAAATCTATTCAAGATTGTCTTCCATGGGTTTATGAATATATTCACAAGTGCAACCAGTCCAATACTGAATGTGTGATTCTGAAATTGGACTTTGAAAAGGCTTTCGATATGTTAGAACACAAAACTATCAAGGAAATTCTTCTTGCTAAAGGTTTTGGCGATAAGTGGATCCAATGGATTGAGATGATTTATTCCTCCGGTTTTTCCTATGTACTTCTGAATGGTGTTCCGGGAAAGCAATTTCTTTGCAAAAGGGGGGTTAGACAAGGAGATCCTCTGTCTCCTTTGATCTTTGTCTTGGCTGCTGATTTTCTTCAGACCATATTCAATCAAGCAATGGAACATCAATTGATCAAGACCCCTCTTCAATCTCAAGCCTGCCCAGACTTTCCGATTGTCCAATATGCTGATGATACTCTGCTGATTATGCAAGGTTGCAACACTCAACTACAGCATGCCAAGAACCTACTCATGTATTTTGCTGCCTATACAGGTCTGAAAGTGAACTACGACAAATCCAACATCATCCCAATTAATATTCCGCAAGAACGAGTTCAGATGTTGTCGACATCCTTAGGATGCAATGTGGGCACCCTCCCCTTCACATATTTGGGTATGCCCCTGTCCCTCGCCAAGCCAAGAGTCACAGACTTCATGATTATCCTGCAAAGAATAAGTACAAGACTCTCGGGCTGCTCGACCTTCCTCTCCTATGGTGAGAAGCTAGTGCTGATTAAGTCAGTATTCACAAGTCTCCCTATTTTCTTCCTCTGTACCCTATCCTTCCCTACCTCAATTCTTCAACAAATCAACAAATACCGGAGGCATTGTTTTTGGAGAAAATATGGGATGGAAGACAGAGGCACTGCCCTTATTGCATGGGAAAAAGTTTGTAAACCGAAAGATCAAGGAGGACTAGGTGTTATGGATTTGTTCATCCAAAATAAAGCTTTGCTTCTCAAGCACTTACATAAATTCTTCAACAGCCACAATCTGCCATGGGTCAACTTCATTCATGAACAATATTACACAAACAGAGCAGTCGATTGCAGACCGGTTGGTTCCTTCTGGTGGAAAAGTATGATCAAGCTTATTCCTACCTATAAAAGTCTAGCAAAATGTCAGGTGAGAAGAGGAAATACTGCCATGGCTTGGACAGACACATGGAATTCCCAAACCTTGTGTGAAAAATACCCGGAGCTGCACTCTTTCAGAATTAAAGACAACCAGTCTGTTTTGGACTTCTTGCATCGCCCTAACTTGACTGAGCACTTTCACCTTCCTCTCTCTGTTGAAGCTTTCCAACAGCTGCAAATGCTTCAGAATGACCTGGCACCCCTTGATACACTAGTACAGAACGACACATCGGATACCCTCTATGGCAACGACAGGAGTTAGGCGACGGTAAATCGCGACATCCCCCGCGTGCCCGCACTGGGCCGTAAAGCAGGCCCACAACATCGGCAACGGGTGAATTGTGAAATATATGTTGGCAATGGAGGTTAGTTTACCTCCGTTACTGATGTGGGCTCATCGCACAGGGACAGTTTCGTAATCTCCGTTGCCATTACAAGCAGCCCGACAGCCGGCCTATAAGAACCTACTATGCCCTTCACTCTCACTCTCACTGTCTCACTTCCAACCCTAGCCGCCGCACAGTCTCCTCTCTCTCCACTCTCTCGCATGGCTTCCACCGTCGGCGCTGGTAGATCTGGCCATCGCGGTGGTGGCCGCGGCCGCGGCCGTGGCCGCCCCACCCTCCGGGCCTTCAGGCAGCAGCAGCGTCAGCTGGTGTTGCGGGACGAGCTTGCAGAACAGGCCGCCGCCGATCCGGCCCCCTCGGGCCGGTCCCGCACCCTTGGCGCTCGTCCGCACGGCGAAGGCTCCGGCCGCACCCGCTCATTTGGCCACCATTGCAGCTACCGCGAGATCCGCCAGGTGATGTACCCCGGCCGCCATCCGTCTTCCTCCTCCTCCTCGTCCTCGTCCTCCGACGAGGAGGAAGAGGAAGAGGAAGAGGAGGAGGACTGTGATCTAGAGATCGCTTGCCAACTCTCCCGCGCCGATTTAGAGCGCGATGACGCCAAGCGTTGTCAGGGCGAGGCCGATCTGGAGGCGGCGGTCCTCCTCTCCGAGGCCTCGACCCAGGTCGAACGCGTCGAGGAGGCGGTCTACCAGTCTGACCTCCGGGCCGCCATAGCCCTCTCTTTGGTCCACGGCGAGGGCAAGGCGCCGCCAGGGGAGGCCAGCGCTAGCTCCGTCGCCGGCGGTGACGCTAAGCGAGCCCGCCTCGCCTAATGTAAGACCCCAGTTCAGTAGGATAGCTATTTTCTAGTTGTAAGTAGCTAATTGTTTATCCATAGATTTGCTCTGTTTTTAGTAGGGATTGTTTACACATAGATTTTTGCTGTTTTCTAGTTGGAAGTAGCTAATTGTTTGTCCATAGATTTGCTCTGTTTTTAGTAGGCATTGTTCACACATAGATTTTTGCTGTTTTCTAGTTGCAAGTAGCCAATTGTTTGTCCATAGATTTGCTCTGTTTTTAGTAGGCATTGTTTACACATAGATTTTTGCTGTTTTCTAGTTGTAAGTAGCTAATTGTTTGTCCATAGATTTGCTCTGTTTTTAGTAGGCATTGTTTACATATAGATTTTTGCTGTTTTCTAGTTGTAAGTAGCTAATTGTTTGTCCATAGATTTGCTCTGTTTTTAGTAGGCATTGTTTACACATAGATTTTTGTTGTTTTCTAGTTGTAAGTAGCTAATTGTTTATCCATAGATTTGGTCTTTTTAGTAGGCATTGCTTACACATAGATTTTTGCTGTTTTCTAGTTGTAAGTAGCTAATTGTTTGTCCATAAATTTGCTCTGTTTTTAGTAGGCATTGTTTACACATAGATTTTTGCTGTTTTCTAGTTGTAAGTAGCTAATTGTTTGTCCATAGATTTGCTCTGTTTTTAGTAGGCATTGTTTACACATAGATTTTTGCTGTTTTCTAGTTGTAAGTAGCTAATTGTTTATCCATAGATTTGCTCTGTTTTTAGTAGGCATTGTTTACACATAGATTTTTGCTGTTTTCTAGTTGTAAGTAGCTAATTGTTTGTCCATAGATTTGCTCTGTTTTTAGTAGGCATTGTTTCCACATAGATTTTTGCTGTTTTTTAGTTGTAAGTAGCTAATTGTTTATCCATAGATTTGCTCTTTTTAGTAGTCATTGTTTACACATAGATTTTTGCTGTTTTCTAGTTGTAAGTAGCTAATTGTTTATCCATAGATTTGCTCTGTTTTTAGTAGGCATTGTTTACATATTTTTTTTTTGCTGTTTTCTAGTTGTAAGTAGCTAATTGTTTGTCCATAGATTTGCTCTGTTTTTAGTAGGCATTGTTTCCACATAGATTTTTGCTGTTTTCTAGTTGTAAGTAGCTAATTGTTTATCCATAGATTTGCTCTGTTTTTAGTAGGCATTTGCTCTGATTTTAGCTTTGTTTCTGTTATGCCGATGATTAAAATTAGGTGACACCGTGTGATCCGGGGGTGGCGCTAGTGATCCTTGTGATATGCACAAATACACATCGATCTTGTGCATCCTACTTGGCTCGCTTGCTCCATCCCTGGAATTTGTGTGTCCAATCTACCTATATATGAGGCATTGTTTAGGCTATGTTCTAGTTGTAATTAGTTCTATATTTTCTGTAATGCCGATGAAGAAGCATCTGTCTTGTGTATAGAGATGAAGGAGCTTACATTTTGATTTTTTTCATCTCCTTTAGGGCTAGGAGGAAACCTGGAGACTATGCGGCGGCCGTGAAGACGTAGGAGCGGGGCTCCGTCCACACGGTCCACTGAAGCCGGCGCCTCTAGGAGCAAGACTTTTGTGCAGTACTAAATAGGTAGAAGAAGACCATGCAATGAAGTTGGGCGAAGAGGAAGGTGAAGAACCAGCGGCCGTCAAGCAGGAACCACAGGGCTCCGTCGACGGTGCAGCAGGCGTCACCGGCTTTTTTTTTGTTTCCTTTAGCCCTCATTACAAACGGTCAAAAACTAATCTCCGTATCTGATGTAAAGACTAAAGGCAACGGTTATATTTATGTCCGTTGCTAAACTTATTGCAAACGATAAAAATCTCCGTTGCCATTGTGAGGCTTCACATCAGTGATAGAGGCGGGGACACAGACCCTTTCTCCGTTGCCGAAGGGTTTTTTGGCCCGTTTCCGATGTGTCATTCTGTACTAGTGATACGTCTACTGAACCGGATGTTTGGACATACACCTGGAACACTGGAAACTTTTCCTCATCTAAAGCATATAAGGTCCTTAAATCTGGTCCATTGGCTCACAATATTTTCCAACGACTTTGGAAGTCCTGCACCATTCTCCGTTATAAGGTCTTCTTTTGGCTCATGCTTCATGATAGAATCAACACAAGAAATCTGCTTTCTAGAAAGTCCTTTCACCTCCCAAGCTATAATTGTGTGCTCTGTCAACACCCAATGGAAGAGACTGCTCTTCATCTTTTCTTCGACTGCCCTTTCGCTTTGAGATGTTGGGAATCCATTGCTCCAAACAAGAAGAGAGGTATTTCTGTGATTGATGAATGCTGCCTTGCTAGAGATGTACTACCTAAGAAGATTGCTTTAGACATCATTATCATGGGGTGTTGGAATATTTGAAAGCAGAGGAATGACAAATTTTTCCGAAACATACAACCAAGCTTTCGATCCTGGAAGATCCAACTCAGTCATGATCTTTCTATCCTGAAGCATCGTATCAAGACCAAATATTTAGAGGATCTTGGAGACTGGATTGATTCAGTACTCCCTCTTGTATCTATTTAATATGTTTACTATGTTAGAGAAAACTGGTATTGGTTAGGTAGGTTATGGTCTTTGTACCTCATGCCCTGTACATATGTTGGGTCGTTGAAAATGGAAAATACCGTAGAACGATTGTTCTACGGTGCAGTGCTTCAAAAAAAAGACCACATTGCTTCACAAAAGTTTTAAAAGCACGCATACGGTATTTATTTACATTGATAGAGGTGATCTCGATATCACACATGATGTCATTCAAGTCTCCTAAGCAAACTACTGGCTTGCCGAGATTTTCATTAACAAAATTGGAAATATTATCCCAAATCATTCTGGTGAAACGATGATGGGGGTCCCCATAGACACAAGCTAGCACAAAATCCATATTAGTAGTTTTATCTACAACTATAGCTAAGATGAGGTAGTGGTTGAATAACTTGACTTGCACTTCAACATCTTCTGTCCAAAGTATCCAGAGGCCCGGAGAGACCCTTGGATGGGACAACAAAACTATTAGCAGAGTTAAAACGGGAATTTAAATGCGACGAAGTAACTTTGGATTTCCTAGTTTCTGAGATAAAAGTCACCTGAGCCTTGGTGGAGGACATTAGATTGGCAAGGTAGCTCATTTTCGTCGATTTGTCTAGGTTTCTGCCAGATCATTGACAATTCCATCCAATAAGCTTCATGACACCACTTGGTCTTGAAGCAGGGCGCCGCAATCGCCTGATCTGTGGTTGTCTTGCGCTCAAAGTGGAGCTGATTCTCAAGGTTTGTGAGCAGTTTTTCTGATTCCTGCAGCGTCCACTTCACTTCCTTCCGGTCAGCCGAAGAACAGTCAACTGAAGGTGGTCTGGGAGGAGATCGTGGGTGGAGACGATGGATCTAGACTGGCAAGTGCTGGAGGAGCTGATTGACGGTCGGATGATTAAGATTGAAAAAGGAGATGAGATTTGGGGATCAAAGGTGTTTGAATCCCAAAGGGAAAAAACAGGGATTATTAGGAGCAGCCGAGCAGAGTGTGGGGATGGATAAGAGGAGCGATGATCTGTGACAAGCGGATCTACATAGAGGAGGCTTGAATACCTGAGAGAAGGATTGAGTAGGGAGAACAGATCGGCATCACGCCAGTCGCCGGCATATCGCCAAAGTCGCCATGGAGGCCAACCCACACCAGGGAGGGTTTATTTACTTCCATCGGCTGCTACCCTGGATCGAATGCATTCATGCATTGTCGACGATGCCACACTTTGGAAGGACGCAGGCAAACCAAGAGTGGCTGATCTACTACACAGACCACGCGAGCCAGACTAAATTGCCGCTTTTGTTTCTTAGCTGTAGTTGCTTTAGTCTCTTTTATTATTCTTTTTATTTTCTTTTGGCTCTTGTACATGTTGTACTACTCTACTGATTAATAAGAAAAGCAGGCCTAACTGCCTTTTCGTAAAAAAAATGGCAACCGTGTTACCTAAGAACATAAAGGGACATCATTTGAATATGAAGGGCTTCTGCAAACATATCAACCTTTTAATTAAGGTCTTTGAACAAGACAGTTGGAAGTAGGGGCACATCAGTGAATTTTTCATTGACACATGGAGTACACGACCGCAGATTTTAGATAAACAATGTATATTAATATCGCGGAGATACAAATTACACCTAGCGTCTTCAACAACGCAATAACCAAAGCTATTACGGATGCACACAGCCGAAATACAATAAGAAGAAGAAATAAAAAGAAAAGTCCCGCTACAGAGTTACAGTCCTTACAGCAGCCGCACAATCACCACCAAGATAACACCTGATGTCCAATTCTTTAAAAGCCACGCCTTCAAGAAGAACAGTGCCAGACACAACCAATTAAGGTCAGATCTTGGGTTTTCACTCTGAATATAGTCCCCGCTCTCACAACAATGTCTTCAGCAAGACCATTGCCAGACACAACCAATTAAGTCCAGTCCTTGAATTTTCACCCTGAAAGGTAGGACTTTGAACTTCACCTGTGTTGTCGCCCCCGCTTACATACTGCTGCCACGATTCCTGAAACTCCGAGCCAGTTCCTCGTCAACGCAAAGGTTCCGAACACCATTGCCAGTCCATCGATCACAGCTTCCATGACATTCTCCCTCTGGCTTCACCATGGATTTGCCCATGATAGCAACAAAGCAGAGCTTCGTGCCGCTACCTTCGGCACGACCGAATACCACCTGATCCAGCAGTCCCTAGGCATTAGCCAGTTGGAGATCGCCGACGGAGTCTTCCGGAACTCGACATTCCAGCCAGATTAACGAGAGCCATGCATCCGATAGATCTTCGTCTTCGCGCGAGAGAAACCCTAGGACCGCCACCTTTATTCAAAGCTAGGCCAGCAACCCCCACGCATCCGGCCTTCACCGGCCGCCCGACCCACCGGAAGAAGCCGACAGATCGAGGACGGCCCTGGCCACCACGCCCTTCCACAGCACGGCGAGCAGCACAATAGGGAGAAGAGGATCCGGACAAGGCAGCCATGGGCGCAGCAGCCGCCTCCGGGCCTTAGGCCCAGACTGCCGCCGCGCGCCGCCGGACTGCGCCGCCGTCCACCGCCGCTCCACCATCACCCCGCCGCCACGCCGGATCGGACGCCGCGCCGGATCCCCGCGCACCTCGCCGGTTCCGCCTCTTCGCGCGAAGAGGAAGAGAGGAGGTGAGCCGTCCTTGCCCTCACCGCGATTGACGGCTAGGGCGCCGCCACCACCGCGGCTGCGGCTTTTTCTGTGGAGATTGGATCGCCCGGGAGCCGCCCGCGCGAGCGACCCGGGGGCGTCGGTTTTCGTCTCCACCTGATACTGTCCTATAGATTTTGGTTCACCATCCACACGACCGCAGATAAGCATACTTGATGTCAATCATGATCATCCATGCCTTGTCAAGATCCTCCTCCCTTACCACGCAGCACAGGACATCCGGGTCATCCACGGCGATGATCGGGAACCCAGGAAGAGGCTGCCGAGGTATACCCGGAGCTTGGTAGCTGCATTGCATCCAAATATATTCTAGGTTGATCACACGATGCACCTCCCACTCGAACCCGAATTTACCATCATCGTCCATCATGTTCAGAGTCCAAATGGTGATTTTTGAACCAAGTTCATCTCAGTCATCGTCACCGTGGCAGGGTCTCCCGTGCCAGTCAATGAGATCATCCCGGTCCCAGTCAGCACCACCGCAGCAGACTCTCTCGTGCCGGTCATTGTTGACGTGGACGAAGCGCATCATGCCGCCGCCGTGGCTGGCGGACACGCTTCGGAATCTCCGGGGGCAGCACTCCCGTGCCGTAGTACGACCAGGGTACCATTCTACCGGGAACGGCACGAAGTGGAGCGCCGGCGACGGGGAGGAGTCTCCTTCGGAGAAGTCGGATAGCACGAGGCCGCTGAAGTAGTCGACCCAGCACAGGAAACGGCTGTCGAATGGGAGCACGTCGGCGGTCGACCAGCGCTCGGGGAACTGGCCGCCGTCCTGCAGTTGCGGGACACGCTTGGTGGTGATCCTCCAGCTCCCTGTCACGGACGAGAAGACGCAGAGCCTGGCAAACGTGGGATCGTTGTCGTCGTCGTTGTCAGAGACAGTAAGGTCGGAGACGATGAAACCGCGGTCTTGGTCCGCCGATGCGAGGCGCAGGATGCCTATGGACGTTCTCCCGGGGACAAAGTCATCGGCAAGCTCGGCGAACGGAGGGAGCCGCAGTGCCGAGGGCGGAGAGGAAGGACCGGCCGTGTAGACGAACAGATCTGGCGGGACGTCATGGCAGCCAGGCACGCGGAGGAGGAGGAGGTTGTCGTCGGCTGCCAGGACGTAGGGACGGGTGGGCAAGTTCTTGGCTGCTGGGCGTTCCGGCCAGTGGAGATTGAGGTAGGAGACTGCTGGAGGAGCCGCCAGGGTGAAGGAGAAGTAGCAGGTGTCGCCGCTGGACGTGTGGGCTGCGGCGGCGGTGTCGTCGTTGTTAACATCCTCGTCAGCTGCGCAGTTGGTGCGACCGACGCGATCGAGCATCACCCGGGGAATACCACGGTGCCCTCCGGCTCTTCTGGCGCGCCGCTGCGACAGGCCATGGCGATCGGGGTTCAGGAACAGCAAAGCAGCAGCCGCCACCGTCCTAACCCTTTTTTTTATCAGAACTGTAGCGAGAGACATCGAAAGGAGGATGTTTTCAATGCCACAAAGTTATATCAAAGCCAAGAAATATTCTTTCCATTTTTCCGAACACATATTGGATTTGAATTTGGTATCTTAAATGAATATATTTGATGCTTCAGAAACTGAGGACCTTACATAGTGCAACTCATCTTGTCTTGGAAGATACAAAGAAAAAACGTCGGAAAATATGATGACTTAGAAACCTTCAAACATACAGTGATACGATTTTAGTAGGCAACCGCCTTATTACTTTCAATGAGCTGAACACATACAATACAATAAGAAGTATTATGAATTTCTCTACACACGCCCAATGAGTGCGACGGAAAGAAATTGGAACCGTTGCTTATGTGGTTATCTAAACACCCCCTCTACACTTTATAGTTTGCTGCAATTTGTGAGCTCTTGCTTCAGCTGATCCCTCGGACCCTTCTCAACAGCTTGTTTGAAGCCGTTCTAGGGAATTTCCCTAATTTAACACATCAGAAAGGGATTCAGACAGTTGTTTATGTAACATCACCCAGCGTTCAATAATACTTGGAATGTGATGAGCCATTTTCTATTGAAGATGGATGAAATATCCCTCGGTTTCTTTATAGCTTGCTGCGATTCGCGAGTTCTTGGTTCAGCTGATCCCTTAGGACCCTTCTCAGCAGCTTGTTTGAGGCAGTTCTCGGGAACACCGGGACGACTTTGACGTAGCTCACCTGTCAACATGAACAAACGATCTCAATCCCTTCAGTTTGTTTGTGCCCGTCTGATCATCTGAATTGGACATCAGAGAAGAGAAGCTCATACCTTGAAAAGAGGATTGAGGTTCCTCTGGATGGCTCTCTGGAACTTGCTCTTCAGAAGATCTGCATCATATGGCGCGGATCTATCTTTTAGCACTGCCAAGATAGCCAGTTGTTCTGGCCCGCCACCAGAAGGTTTGATGCTAACTGCTGCTGTTTCTAGCAGACCCTCGTCGGCTCTATTACAAACCCGTTCGATCTCCACTGAACTTGTCTGTTCAGGCAAGAGAAATATAGATTTGGTTTCATGAAATGCATGGGTGATAACAACGTATTGAAAACATCGAAAGGAGGATGTTCAACCTTAATTCCTCCAAGATTCATAGTGTCATCTGCTCTGCCCTGTACGATATAATAACCACCAACTGTCCTCTGGATTATATCTCCATGTCGCCGGAGTTGCTGCAGTACAAGATAAAGAATGAGTTTCACCATTATGATTATTACCGATACTTCTAATACCATGTTGCTGAATTTATTTGGTTGGTTCAGCAACTGGAACATTAGCTCAAATGTTGCTAGTTCTTTCATGGCACACTTATCCATTGCAACTGATGTCAGAACCCAATAACATGTGTATATCACATATTTGCTTCTCACTTTCTCTGGGTAGGGCTCAACTGTTAAACTTGGAGAACATCACTGATTTTATAATTTATAAAGCTTAACAAGTTGACTACTGCAAATGTTGAATATCTTCACAACAAAGTTTGTCAAGAAGTTTAGATAAATGGCTGAAGCTAAGCAACCACATGGACTTTGTTGTTTAAATTTTGAACTAAATGGAAAACCGAGATAAGCGACTCCATACCCGTCCTCTGTAAATGGGCATTCCATCAAAGTAAACCTTATTGTTGTCAGCGTTGAGAAGCCGATCAGTAGCACCAAAATATAAAGGGAAGAGGCCCACTTCTCCAGCACAAGGTAGGTCATCAGCCTGTCATAGCAAACCTCAAACGGTTATGCCTTGAACACAGCCAAACTTAAATTCAATGGAAACATTACTTACATATGGATTTCCCTGTTCATCAAGTATGACAAGCCCAGTGGACATTGACGCACCACTGAAAGCTCCAAAAGCTTGTGGTTGCAAAAGACTCCCTTGAATGTATGAGGATGCCAGCTCCGTGCCCCCACAGCACTCAACAATAGGCTTGTAGCAGGCACGTGAAGATAGCCACAGATTATCATCAATATCAGAAGCCTCCCCTGTCGTGGCAAGTACCCTAAAATAATATATTTTAGCTTCCATCAACAACCTTCTGTTGAAGCTGTCTGCCTTGTAACAGTGTAAGTACGTACCTGATTTTAGTCCAGTCTAGCCCTTTAGTCAGATTCCCCGTCTTCCATGACTTCACCAAGCTAGGCACAGTTCCCAATACACTCACATTGGCATCCTGTAAGATATTTAAATGGACATTACAATGAAGTGCATGTGTAAGAGCAAATTATATTTAGCTTCTAATATAAATATGCATTGCTCAGACTTCTGACAAAATCAAACCTTATTCATTCACAAAAATAGAGCTCTACAATACTGTATAGAAGTAAGAACAAAACTTGGGAGCATAGACACGCTCTGAGGTTAATCTCGGACCCATTAAGCTTTACCTATACTACATTCAAGAGAAGTAATGGAGGCCAAGGCAGCAAGGCCTAAATAACTTTAAATGGAGGCAGATATAGTTGATTTATCCATGTTTGCATTTTACATGGAAATAATCATTTTTGTGACTTGGGCTGGACAGTCAGGAATAATTGTACTAGGAGTTGAGCCGAACTAATTTAGATACAGGAAGAAATTCAAACAGGAGCTTTCCATGGTTATCCATAAGGCAAACAAGTCCTACAGTCCTACTCCAGTTTTCAATCATGTATATATAATTTTTTTTCGAGAATGAAGGATATATAATTTTCAATGGTTCTCTTTCTTCTTTTGCTGCATTTTTTCTCAAACGCTAAAATAACATTGAACTGTTTTCCCAAAAACATTATAAATGTATACAGCGCAGATTGTATTGTTTTCCCTAAAAATACATGGATGAATCGCCTTTAGCAGTTCAAAGTAACTGGCAGCGCAAATTATGCCACACCTGCACAAATTTGCAGAAACCACGTCCAAGCGGAGAACCATGATACAAAGCCAAAGTCGCACCACTTAGAAAGGAGGAGAACAAGATAATAGGTCCCATAACCCAACCCAGATTTGTAGGCCAGCAACCTATGTCCTGTGGTCGAACATCCAAATGTGCCCAGGTATCAGCTCCACATCTTATGGGACAAAGCTGTGTCCACGGTATAGCCTTTGGCTCTCCTGCACGAGAAGCAAATAACAGAGCTCAAAATTTAAGTATGAAGTTGTGAAGAAGAAAAATGGTGCAACCAGAGATAAACGAAAAGGCGTTAGGGACTCATGATGGTCTGTACCAGTTGTTCCTGATGAAAACAGTACATTAATTAGCGCGTCTGCGGATTGATAAACTGGAGAGTACATGGATGACCTGCAAATCCAAGACATTTTGTTCCCATGACCTTTGTTTTGTAATACATGCGCTTTTATTTCTTTGTGAAATGGAAGGATCAAATATATTTACATACCTTCCAGCAGCACGAGAAAGAAAATCTTTCCAGGATATATCACCATTCCTTAGTGTAACTCCAAGACAGTCTCCAGTTGCAGGAATTACAATAGCTTTGCATGGAGTCCCTTCCATGACATTGCTGAAGAACAGAATTTGATTTATTTTAGATGAACTCTTAAAATTGTTGTGTAATAGTACAGTAAGTTCATGAAAGAAAATAAGCAAAACATATACTGTAAATCAATGCAAGATAATCATTACACATCATAAGATCCTACCAAAATAGATATTCTTTTTGTTAAAGTTGAGCAAACTAAGTTATTTAATCATATACCTGTAAAGTGGAAACTTCTTCGTTCCCCTAATTATAAAATCCTGAAATATCATGAAATTAGTATAAGACCTGTTTCAGTACTGAAAGATGTTAGGCTTGCAACGGTCTAACCTGAGTGAAAATTGCCTTTGCATTGGAGACCCTCATGCGAGTGCCAATCTCCTGAGGTGCGAAACTGTCTGCTATCGATACAACAACAAAGCCACCAAGGATGATTGCCAGATACACGATAACTGCATTGCATGTCATAGGCATGTCAATTGCAATCCGGTCCCCCTTTTGGAACATGGTATCGAGGGCATGCGCAACAGTTCTGAAATAAAAGCAACAACAAAACACTTATGATGACAGTGCGGAATAAGACAAACGAGAATATTCGAAGTTTATGTATGCTCCCTACGTTTAATTTGGTAAGAGGTGCATACATCACTTGAGTGCGAAGCTCCTTCAGTGAAATACGATTCACCGGAGAACCGTCAAGGCCCTCATCCCTCCAGACAATTGCCGTGCTGTCATCTGTCCTGTTTTGGGAAGGCCAAGGTAGCAGACAACATTCAGCAATGTTAAGCACTGCATCTTGGAACCATGTCCCCCCTTTCTTTGATTCATCTGATGTATCTAGGATCGACTTTGGTTCTCGTACAAACTTGACAGAGAGTGTCTTTAGCACCATTTTCCAGTAGACCTAAGAAAAGATCACCTAGGAGGTTAAGCTTACATTAACATTATGAAAAGGAAAACTTAGTATAATCAGAGGTAATGTCCAATTCAGAAAAAAATACCTCCTGATTCTCTACGGAGAATTTGTGGAAGAGGTTAAAGCTCGAAATCGGATCCTTGTAGGATGATCCTAGCAACTTAGGACCATTCTCTTCCATCACTTTCCCAAGATTTGTTTGCTTGCATTCAGTCCTGTAAGCATCGAAACGACCGTGTCATGAAACAAAAGCATAGCATACATCGATCGTCGTATCACAAAATTCACACGGTGTGATTCTACAGCCCAGTTACTGCAGTCATGTGCTATCAGAATTTTACTACTCTTATCTTACTATTGATGTTAGACAGGATACTGGGTCAAAAAAGATAAAATATTGGGTTAATAAATGGAACCGTGAGCTTAACTGATTGGCGGAGTTAGTACATCACATACGTGCTTGAAGTTTACATTTCTTAGATTTACACTAGCAGTCACCATCATATATAGCTGACGGGCGGCGAGCGACTTACGGGGAGGGGAACCAGTAGGGCGGCGGGCCCCGGGAGGCGCGGTCCCAGGCGGCGTAGACGGAGTAGTAGACGAGCTGGTGGACCGCGTGCGGGTGCTCCGGCCGCAGCACCCCCGCCGCCACCACCGCCGCCCACGCGGCGGCCGCGTCCGACGACGACGCGGCGGCGGCGGCGGCGGAGCGGAGCGCGGCGAGGAAGCGCCCCGCGTCGGCCGCGGCGAGCCCCGCCGCCTCCACGTCGCCCGCCCGGATCTCCCGCAAGCTCCCCCTCGCGGTCGCCGCCATCCCTGCCCTGCTCTGCTCGCAGTCGCAGCCTCCGCCCGAGTACGGTGACAGACAGTAGTACTCGTCCTATTTTATCCGCGCGCGCATTTGGATTTGGCCTGACGAGGAAGGGAAAAGGAGGAGACGTCGTGCGGTGCGGTAGGTGGAGATTGTTGGTAGGAGGTGTGGTGCGCGCGTGCGCTGCCAATGGTGGTTACGTAGGTTGATTGAGGAAGCTCTCGGGTGGGTCTGAGCTCATCGCCGCCGGCCAATGCCGTCTCTCGGCTCGACGCCGGCCGCCTGTCTCGTCAGACTCATACTGTCATACACAGCTAGCCTAAAAGCAGTACGACTCTGCTTGCGGTTCATAGATTAAAGATCCTTTTGGTCGAAAGAGTGTCGTAATAATTTTAGAGAACTCTAATTTATATGTTTTTTTTTCCCGTGACGAAGCATTTTGGGTCAAAAGGAATTCAAAACTCCAAAAAAAATGATGGATCGTATTCCTAGACCTCAGTTCCATATGAATCTGAGTATCCACTCGATTTCTTTTTTCTTAACTTTTTCGTTTAGAATCGAGACACTTTTCTTGTGTTTCCTCCAAATGATTATTCCTGTAACTTTACTATCTTTTGTTACTTGCAATCTTTTTTTTTATGTTCCTAGATTTTGCCATCCCATGATTCGAAGAAGCCCTAAATTGTGTTCACTGACCTAAAATGGATCAAGCAAACACAAAAACATGTAAAATCGGGTGGTAAATGCATTTGGAAACTCATGCAACAACATTTGAGTAAATATTTTCGCCTTTTTTTAGTTTTTGATGCAGCAAGTTAGTGAAAACGTTTCATGGCAAGTGCTTCAATTTCATTATTTATTCTTACATTAAAGAATGAACAAATCTCCTTCATTTTAGCTCAAGAGTTGCCACAAGCGCATAAAAAAGAAAGTCGAGGATCAAGTCTCCTTCATTTTTAGCTCTATTCGCTCAAGAGTTGCCACAAGATCATAGAAAAGAAAGTATAAATTTTCCATGGAAAGCCTGCTTAATATATTTGAAAAATCAGAACTCGCCGCTCGAGGACAATATTTTCCTCAAAGAAAAAACAATCACTAGCATACTAGTTACATTAACTATCAGCAAATTGCGTAATCATCATAAGTTCGATGAAAATAGTAGCTAGGCCTGTTGATACTGGGTTCGAAATACCTTGACTTTTTTAGAACAGTTCTGAGTCAAATAGCCAAAAACCCAACTCCACCTTCTGTAAAGTTGTCAGAGTACGATTAACCTATGGATTTGAAATCACTACTTATATACCTGGCATTGGCCATGATTTACAAGAACACTATGTAATAATAAGAGGAGGAAGGGTCCAATGAGCTGAACATATACATTGAACATATACAATAGGAGTATTGCGAATTTCTCTACACATTCCCAATGAACACAAAAAAAGGGATTGAAAGAGTTTCTTATATAACACACCGAATATTTAATAGTACTTGGAATACGATGAGCAATTTTCTATTGAAGATATATGAAATATCCCTCAGATTCCTTTATAGCTTAGTGTGATTTGTGAATTCTTGGTTCAGCTGATACCTTAGGATCCTTCTACACAGCTCGTTCGAAGTCGTTCTTGGGAACTCCCCCAACGTTCAATAATAAATATACTTTGGATTACGATGTGACATTTTCTATAGAAGAGGGATGAGATACCCTTTAATCCCCTTATAGCTTGCTGTGATTCGCGAGTTCTTGGTTCATCTGATGCCTCAAGACCCTTCTCAGCAGCTTGTTTGAGGCATTTCTCGGGAACACCGGGACTACTTTAACGCAGGTCACCTGTCAACATGAACAAACGATCCCATTTCCTTCACCATGTGTGCCCATATCTGATCATACGAACTAGACACCAGAGTAGAGAAGCTCTTACCTTGAAAAGAGGATTGAGAGTCATCTGGATGGCTCTCTGGAACTTGCTCTTCAGAAGATTTTCATCATATGGTGCGGATTTATCTTTTAAGACTACCACGATAGCTAGTCGTTCTGGTCCTCCACCTGAAGGTTTGATGCTAACTGCTGCCGTTTCCAGTACACCCTCGTCAGCTCTGTTACAAACCCGTTCGATCTCCACTGAACTTGTCTGTTCAGGCAAGAGTAATATTTATTTGGTTTCATGAAATGCATGGGTGATACCGATGTATTTAAAACATAGAAAAAAGAGGATGTTCAACCTTAATTCCTCCAAGATTCATAGTGTCGTCTGCTCTGCCCTGTACGGTATAGTAACCACCAGCCGTCCTTTGGATTATATCTCCGTGTCGCCGGAGTTGCTGCAATACAAGTACCGATACAAAGAATGAGCTTTCGCGATTGTAATTATTATTTAAACTTTTAATACCATGTCATTGGATTTATTTGGTTGGTTTAGCAATGTGTGCATTAATTCAAATGTTACTACCCCCTCCGTTCCGGTATATTGGGTTCCTTGCAAAAATTTGCATGTTCCAAAATTCCACCGGATTAAGGCCTAATTCCTAGCATTTAATAGATGGATAAATAAACATGGAGGTGATTGGAGGAAATATCGGGAGAGAAGCAGTTTTTTTTATTACAAACTTGTAAGCCAAGATGTAGTCTCAAGCATATGTATGAAATATATAGAGCATATATATGGTCTATCATATATGCATCTCATTGGACGAAGCTAAGTGATTTAGCTCTAACAAGTGATGGGGATGGGCCATCATGATGTACAGATTTAGTAGGATACGAATGCATATACGTACTGATCCATGCATATTCAGTTGGCCATATGGGTTTTTACAAAGCTAAATACGATTCAATTATTCAAGCCCTTAGTTATGAAGTGGTACGTAGCAATCTGAGCCATTGTTATGTTTACGTTTGGTGTGTACCAAAGCAGAATTTATCACATATTTGCTTCGCACCTTGTCTGAGTAGGTCAACAAAAACTAGGAGAACATCACAGTTTTATAAGTTATAAAGTTTAACAAGCTGACTACTGCAAATCTTGAATATCTTCACAACAAAGTTTGTCACGAAGTTTAGATAAATGATGAAGCTAAGCAACCAAATGGAGAACCAAGATAAGCGACTCCATACCCGTCCTCTGTAAATGGGCATCCCATCAAAATAAATCTCATTGTGGTCAGCATTGAGAAGTCGGTCAGTAGCACCAAAATATAAAGGGAAGAGGGCCACTTCACCAACACAAGGTAGATCATCGGGCTGTCATAGCAAATTCAAATGGTTATGCGTCGAATACAGTTACCAAACTCAAATTTAGTGGACAGTACTTACATATGGATTTCCATCTTCATCAAGTAGGACAAACCCGGTGGACATTGACGCACCACTGAAAGCTCCAAAAGCTTGTGGCTGCAAAAGACTCCCTTGAATGTATATGGATGCCAGTTCCGTACCCCCACAACACTCAACAATAGGCTTGTAACAGGCACGTGAAGATAGCCACATATTATCATCAATATCAGAAGCCTCCGCAGCTGTGGCAAGTACCCTACAATAATACGTTGTAATTTCCATCAACCAGCTTGTGTTGAAGATGTATCGCTTATACGTTATAACACTGTAAGTACATACCTGATTTTAGTCCAGTCTATTCCTCTAGTCAGATTCCCAGTCTTCCATGACTTCACCAAGCTAGGAACAGTTCCCAATATACTTACGTTGGAATCCTGCAAAATATTTAAAAGGACATTATAATGAAGCGCACGAGTAAGAGAAAATTATGTTTACCTTTTAATAATTAATGTAAATATGCATTGCTCAGACTTCTGATAAAATCCAACCTTTATTCATTCACAAAACTAGTGCTCTACAATAGTAAGAACAAAACCTGGGAGCATAGACATGCTCCGAGATTAATTTAACCGGAGACATATGTAAGTGATTTATGTGATTTATCCATCTTTGTAATTTACATGGAAATAATCAGTTTTGTGATTTGGGCAGCCTGGATATCGTGAATTATTTTATTTTCAAAGGATTTTAGCCGAAATAATTTAAAAACAGGAAGAAATTCAAACAAGCGCTTGCAATGGTTGTCCATAAGGTAATTAAGCAAGTTCTACTCCAGTTTACAGTCATGGATAACTTTCAGTGGTTCGCTTTGTTCTTTTGCTACATTTTTTCCTCGGACGCTGAAAAACCATTGCATTATTTTCCTATAAACATTATAAATATATAGTGATATTGTATTGTTGCCCCCAAAATATAGTTAAATCGTCTTTAGCAGTTTAAAGTAAGTGCGATGCAAATTACGCCACACCTGCACAAATTTGCAGAAACCACGACCAAGCGGAGAACCATGATACAAAGCCAAAGTCGCGCCACTTAGAAAGGATGAGAACAAGATTATAGGTCCCATAACCCAACCCAGATTTGTAGGCCAACAACTTATGTCATGTGGGCGAACATCCAAATGTGCCCAGTAATCAGCTCCACATCTTATGGGACTAAGCTGTGTCCACGGTATAGCCTTCGGGTCTCCTGCACGAGAAGCAAATAGAAGAGCTCCAAATTTAAGTATGTAATTGTGAAGAAGAAAAACAATACAAGGCGTCAGGGACACATGATAGTACCCGTTGTTCCTGATGAAAACAGTATACTAATGAGTGCGTCTGCAGATTGATAAACTGGAGAGTACATGGATGACCTGCAAATCCAAGACATTTTGTTCCCACGTCGATCACATATCATTCATCTTTGTTCTGTAATACATGTGTTGAATTTTTAACTAAGAGAATATCTAAACTCGCATTTCATTATTTCTATGTGACACTGGAAGGATCAAATATATTTGCATACCTTCCAGCAGCACGAGAAAGAAAATCTTTCCAGGAGATATCACCATTCCTTAGTGTAACTCCAAGACAGTCTTGAATTGCAGGAATTACAATAGCTTTGGATGAAGTCCCTTCCTTGACAAGGCTAGAGAACATAATTTGATCATTATTAGATGGGTGCTGAAAATAGTTTTGTCACACTTCATTAAGGTCATGCAAGAAAAATTATATTGTAAACCAATGCAAAACAATCATTTTCACGTGAAAAGATCTTGTGAAATAACTATTATTTGTCTTTTAGAGTTGACCAAACTAAGTTATTGAATCATATACCTGTAAAGTGGAAATTTCTTCCTTCCCCTAATTATGAAATCCTGAAATATCAAGCAATTAGTATAAGCCCTACTACAATACTTAAGGATGTAAGGCTTGCCACGGTCTAACCTGAGTAAAAATTGCCTTTGCATTTGAGACCCTCATCCGAGTGCCAATCTCCTTAGGTGCGAAACTGTCTGCTATCGTCACAACAACAAAGCCACCAAGGATGATTGCGAGATACAGGATGACTGCATTGCATGTCATAGGCATGTCTATTGCAATCCGGTCCCCCTTTTGGAACATGGTATCAAGGGCATTTGCAACTGTCCTGAAAAAGAAGCAACAAAACCTTGATGATGACATTGCAGACTAAAGACAAAAGAGAATTCATACTCTTAATTCGGTAAGAGGCGCATATACATCACTTGGGTGCGAAGCTCCTTCAGTGACATACGATTGACTGGATAATCATCAAGACCCTCATCTCTCCAGACAATAGCCGTGCTATCATCTGTCCTATTTTGGGAAGGCCAAGGTAGAAGGCAACATTCAGCAATGTTAAGCACTGCACCTTGGAACCATGTTCCGCCTTTCTTTGATTCATCTGATGTATCTAGAATGGATGTTGGTTCTCGTAGGAACTTGACTGAGAGTGTATTTAGCATCATTTTCCAGTAGACCTAAGAAAAGATCATCTATTAATTAGGCTAAGCATACATTAACATCGTGAAGAAAGAAAACTTTGAACTGACATATTAGTTGTTCACTTATAATGTGAGGCAACCTCTCAATTCAGAAAAAAACACATACCTCCTGGTTCTCTACGGAGAACTTGTGGAAGAGGTTATAGCTCGAAATCGGGTCCTTATACAACGATCCTAGCAGCTTAGGTCCATTCTCTTCCATTAATCTCCCAAGATTTGTTTGCTTGCAGTCAATCCTGTAACAACGAAATAACTTCCAGTACATCGTTCATCGTATTACATAGTAGCACACATGATGTGAATCTACAGCTCAGTTACAGTCATGTCTTGCTTTTTTCACTATCTTACTGTTCTTGTTAGACTTAATACGGTGTGAAACGGAATCACAAGCTTAACTGATTGGTTGAATTAGTAGACGTTTAAAGTTCGCATAGCTTGGGCTGACCATTGCAGTTGGTACTTCCATAATTTATTAGCCATGTAGAAGTACATACTCGATTGCACTCAAACCGCTGACAACAAAACGCCGCCAGAGAGTAGAAAACCTTGCTGAAATGGAATGGACGGCGACTTACGGAGAGGGAAACCAGTACGGCGGCGGGCCGCGTGCGGCGCGGTCCCAGGCGGCGTAGACGGAGTAGTAGACGAGCTGGTGGAGCGCGTGCGGGTACTCCGGCCGCAGCACCCCCGCCGCCACCACCGCCGCCCACGCGGCGGCCATGTCGCCGTCGCCTCCGTCACCAGCCGAGGAGCGGAGCGCGGCGAGGAAGCGTCCCACGTCGGCCGCAGCAAGCCCGGCTGCCTCCACGTCGCCCGCCCGGATCTCCCACAAGCTCCCCCTCGCGGTCGCCGCCATTCCTGCCTTGCCACGCAGTCGCAGCCTCCGCCTCGAGTACACGGTGGCAGAGTGGCACTAGTAGAGTAGTAGTACAATTATATATGCGCGCGCCATTTGGACTGAGCTGATCATGGGATGACGATCGAGGAAGGCGAAAAACATACAAATGTAGAACCTCTATTTTCTTTTGAAAATGTTCCATAACTATCTCAATAAAGACTTTTAAATATCTCTCTCTTGATTTAGCACATCATCAAGTCATCAATAAGCCCTCATAGTCATGTTTTTGTAACTCGGTCTTTTGGCAATGTTTGTCGCAAAGAAGTCTCTTTCAACTATTTTCGTCACTATCAATAAAAGCAATGCCAGCTCTAAATGATAACCCCCAACAAATATGAAATGTGTATCAAATATCAAGACAATCTCTAGGAGTTGATTTTAGCCACTCTCCCGTAGAGACCGCCCAAAATATTCTCAAACCTTTCTTAAATACCACACATAGTACATGTTTAGAGTCATTGGTTTCTGAATTCCGACTACACCAGATCTAGTCATTGGTTTCGGATGGGAATCAATTTTTGCGCGGTGTTTACTAAAACGTACACAACTTCTCATACGAAATCCGTTTTTGACGCACAACCACCCAAATTATTCAGAAAAAACATGTGCATAAGTATGTTTTCGTAAAATCAAGGTAGGACGGCCGTCCTACCTGGGCGGAGCTAGAAAAATGAGTCGCCGGGGTCATGTACTATGGTTACACGTTGAGTTTGCTAGACCGATGGTGTCACTAGCTAAGCAGAAGCACTATTTCCTTAAGCATTTTCGGAAGTCACCGGTGTCAATTGACCCAGTCCTTCAACGTAGCTCCGCCCCTGCCTACCTCGCCCCTGTCAGTCCGTTTGCTTGTTTCCGTACGTTTCCTTTCGTAAGTGGCATTTCGCGCGCTAGCCGTTCGTCGTCTGCGTTTAGATCGGTCGTATCAGCCACCGTTCGATCAATATCATTATCATATGCTCCGTTTCCACACGACGGTGTCCCTGTCGTTGCATTTCCTAGTCGTGTGCTAGTCGTTGCACGAAGTCTACCTCGTGCTAGCTCTAATATGACTTTTCTCCTGAGTTAGCTCTATGCACTAGTCTTTGTTTCACGTGGTTGTAGTTTTCAGGCCACAAAAATATTGTTCTGACTCATGGCTGCTGCTCATCTCCATAGAAAAATATAGTATGCCAACAAAACGTCACAACATTATAAAAAACTAGAACAACACCCCATGCGTTGGAGCGGGGATTTGAGAGAAATAATTGATACATAGAAGTTAACAAAAAAGCCTTAAAATATTAGCGGTTTTAGCTGATCACTTAAATTTAACTCGCTAAAAAACTTAAGCATAAAAATTCATGAAAATTTGAACACAAATTCATGCAAATACATAACTTCAAACAAAATTGAAACTAAAATTACATAAAACCAAACACCTAATCGCTATTGCTGAGCTCGACTAAAAACTTTTTCAAAAAAAAAATCACTGTCGGAGCTAACAAGGTCGAACACCTACGACGGGTGGGACGGCCTGGCTCCAGCGTCGGTATTCCTTCTACTCATCTTACTGATCGCGGTCCTCCTGGTCCTCCCATATCTCGCGTGCGGAGGCCACTCGGGGGGGTCGACATGGGCCAAACTCGGCATGTAGCGGCTGTCGAAGGGAAAGTTCAGCCGCATCTCCGATCCGTGGAGGCTCACCGATGCGATGTCATACACGTGAGCTGCTTGCGCTGCCGAGTGGTACGAGTCGACCCATTTTTTGTGTGTGGGTTTTGTGGTTGGTGCCGCACGCAAGGGTACCTTATCGGCGGAGGCGGTGGCAAGTAGAGGAACTGGAAGGAGCCAACGCGAAAGGACATGCCGCTGGAGGAGCCGCCGCCACCACGCTGCTCGCGGCGTGGATCCGCGCTCCGAATGTGCGGAGGGGACCGGTGGATGGAGGATTCAGCCATGGGGGCAACGTTGAAATGGGGAACGAGACAGCGATGGGGTGGATTTAGGGAAGGAGGCGGCGAGGAGGGTAAATTTGTAACCCCACGAGCGATGCAACAAGTAAATATAATAGTCAGTGGCGCCAAGGAGTACAGGTTTTTCTGCTCTTGCGGCTACATGAGATCTGTTAGGACAAAAACTTGATTTTTACTCCTCGAACCGATTATAAGGCACCGGTTACAGATGATCTAAGCGATTGGCGCATGTGAATTCCCACAACTCTACTCGTCGACGGATTTGTATGCGTCCAATTATTATTTTTGAAACTTTTATGACAGTACGAAAGACTCCTACTGCCTCTATATTAAAACACCCACCAAGGGCAAATGGATAATTACATGGAGAGCTGTGGGGAGTCAGGGAGGAGTTTATTTACATTGAAGCAACAAAAGAGTTAATAAAAACATGTCTATCCTGTTTGGTCCTATGAACCAAAAGAGAGAAGTCAGTCTTGAATCTGTTCATCCATGATTGGTCGCTCGACTGAATTCCATTGAAACACAGATCATTTCTTTCCTTCCATATGCTCCAGGCCGCAGTGATGAAAATATCCATGAACATAGCCTTGTTCCAGGACACCCTAGCTCCCTCAATCAACTGAAGTCTGTCAGCCTGTGCCGAGCTTAGGAAATTAAAGCCAAGCTTCTGCCAACACCTTTGGCTAAACTCACATCGGAAAAATAGGTGCTCCAGTGTTTCTTCAGCGTCAGCATCACACATAAGACATTTAAAATCAGTACCCACATTATAGTGTCTGCGTTTGAGCATATTTTTTGTATTCAATCTGTCACTTAGCAGCAACCAACCAAAGAACTTCAGTTTTGGGATGCATTTGGCTTTCCAAAGCCAGCTGTACGAAACATGAGGATTTAGATCTCTGAAGCAAAACGAGTAGTATTGTCTAGCAGTGTATCTGGCAGACCCCCAGCAGTAGGTCCAAGCATCATGCTCCTGATTGCTAAGATGAACCTGGCCAACCAAGACCTGAATTTCTCTTATTTCCTCGAGAGCTTGCGGTGACAGGGGCAACTGAAAATTTACTGCAAGGGAATTGGCTGTGAGAAATTTTCTGGCCGACACATCCTCGTTCAGAAATGAAAGACCTACTTTTGGGAGATGGAAGGGTGGCTTCATCCATGATATGTCCTTGCTTAGGTACAGGATCAGATCGAAATATGCTGAGAGTTTTTTGGCTTGGTTAGAAGCACTGCCTTAGTGGTTGTACTTTTTGTAGGCAACACGTTTGGTTGTTTTGTAGGCAGTACGTTTGCAAGTTCAGTGGACAGTGGCTTTCAGAGTTTCCTAGCATGGTGGGTACGATTGCCTCAGAGTTTGTATATAGTAAGTAGCCTGTTTTAGTTCTATGTAACTTATGTACAGCTTTGGAAAATGAAAATGTTGTGGGGCGGTTGCCCTACAGTCGAGCTTCAAAAAAAAAAATGCTCTAGGAAACAACTGGGCAGCTAACCCATCTCCCCAAGGATCTTTCCAAAACATGATTGAATCTCTAGAAATAATATCACACTTTGTTATTCCTCTAAAGATTGGGGAGAGTTTCATAATATCTTTCCACCCAATTACACCTGGTTATGCGCCCAATTATGGCGCTTCTTTCCGTTTGACGGCTTGCAAACGAGCCGATATGGTCCAATTTCAACAAATCTGTAGTCGATAGTCAAGGTCACGTGATTAATACTTGGGCCGGTATCAAGCTCCGTGGGTGGCATAGTCACCATACGTTGGATAATGGTCAGGGTCAAGCTACATGCATACACAGTTATGGTCCGAATGCAACCAAGGAAACCGATAGCTTTGAGGTTGATCGCCGGAGCCAATATTTGACTTTATGCCCCGTAACCGTAAGCCAAGACATTTCTACTTGGCTATATAAAAAATGTAAGAGATGCATGTACGTACACTAGAGTGTACCTCTGGCTGCGCAATCGTCGAACAAGTATATGAAAATTATTGCGTGCTAGACCAAGATACATATCGGTCGTACCACAAAATTTAATTTGAAGAAGTTTGACCAAAGTTCAAGAAACAAAAACCATGGCGCTGTCACACGTGATTTTTTATTTGACTTTATTTTACACCGAATCCAAGCAGCCCCCGTCTTATGTTTGAATTTGTGTATGCGGATGCAGCGCAAGCTTGACAACACGGAGTGAGCTCTCGCCCGTCCGATCACCATCCGACGCACCGAGATAGGTCCCGTGACGTGTACCTCGCCGCGTCGGGGTGCAAGCTAATACGGAAGACTCTCGGGGTCCTGTTTGGAAAAGTTGTCAGTCCTCCGCCGAGATGGGGTTCGTCGGCGACCAGCTGGAGTCGATCCGCTCGATGCAGGTCCGCCAGGTGCTCGCGCAGATCATCAGCCTCGGTGACCGCCCTCTCTCCCATTAACTACTTCTCCTCCTTCCCTGTCTGTTTTTCCGGGTTTTTTTTTTCTCACTCCGAGAAGTGTTTTCGCGCGTAGATCGGTGGTGTTCGTGGTCAGGGGCAGAGGGGCTCACCGTGTGATTCTACTAGTGTTTAGGTGGGAAAGGCGCGATTATGATTATCATATTTGGGGATTCTTTCTGGTAAGATTGGGGACGGAGGTTTTTGGGTTCTTGGTCTGGTTCTACCAGTTTTATGAAGTTTTGTTTGAAGAACAATAGCGATGCATATAAAAAGATAAATGAGCAAATGCATTGGATATGCCAACGTTAGAGAATTTTCTTCACTCCATGAATCATGAGTGTGATATTTTCTTAACTCTAGCCGCTAATTTAACCGACGCTATTCGTTGCTTCTTGATTAGAATAGATATAATAAACTCATGGTATATAGGAAGAAGGGGAACGGGGATCGTTACTCAACTTGTCATTGTCAGTTAGGTTGGCGCATTGATGCTCTTACTCTTAGGATGTCGATTGATTGATTGATTGCAATAGTACTCATTCCGGAGCTTCGAAATGTTTTATGTGTCAGGTATGATAGTTTCGTCGGCATTGATCATATGGAAGGGATTGATGGTTGCGACTGGGAGCGAGTCCCCGGTGGTTGTTGTTCTTTCTGAGAGCATGGAGCCTGGATTCCAAAGGGTCAGTTACCCAGCCTCATAATACGAGAATCAGCTTACATGTGCGCTTTTGTTGACACTAGGCACTTGAGGTGGAAATAAGTGTTCATTGACTGCTTGCATGAAAATGTACACTTACCTATGGTCGATTTTAGTTTCGGAAGTGCATGTGCCATTCTTCTAGACGAACGTATCTATGTACTATTTACAAGAATATATTTGGTTTCCTAGAAAATTCTACTGAATTGCAAATGGTTGAAGATTGCATCATTCATCCCAAAAATTTCCTTCAAACTCCCTGTTTGTCAATCTGTATCGGTGCATATAATCTTATACTTATTCCAATTCAGAGTTCATTTTCCGCCCTGTGAAGAGCCATCATGTTTTACTATGCTGTTTCTGAATAATTTATTATCTGCTTTGCAGGGTGATATCCTGTTTTTGAGCATGAGCAAAGAGCCCATCCGTACTGGAGAAATTGTTGTTTTCAATGTTGATGTAATTCCTACTGCTTTGCAAGCCATAAATTAGTCGCTGAATCACGAATTCATCAGTTGTTGGTCCCGTAAAAAACTTTCGGTGTGCTGCCTTCTACATGATCATCACAACATTATAATTCGCATCTGGTTGTTATGTATGTAGGGCCGTGAAATTCCAATTGTTCACCGTGTGATTAAGGTAATTGTTATTTGAAGTTATCATATTTGTGTTAGATTTAAACAGGTTTTTTAGTGCTTGGTTTGAGTTTACTCTACAATCTGTATAGGTTCATGAACGCCAGGAAAGTGGAGAAGTTGATATCCTTACAAAAGGTATTAATCATTTTCTATTTCTGTATCATAAATTTTCTTCAGTGATTATAGTGCTGATCGGTAAAGCAGTTTGTGCAATCCTGCAATAATAACCATTATTTAGCAATGTATAATTTACAGTAGATGCCATTACATGGTTCTTTTTAACTGATCTACTGCCTTTTAGGTGACAACAATCCCGGGGATGACCTAGTGCTGTATGCACATGGTCAGCGTTGGCTTCAGCAGCATCACATCATGGGGAGGGCTGTAGGGTGAGTATCCATGGCATTTGCATCACCTCACCTATCTGCCTTTATGCTGGTGAATACTTAATTCAGCTGACATTACCCTTTTGCTCCGTGAACAGCTTTCTTCCATGTGCCGGGTGGGTTACGATTGTGATGACTGAGCAGCCTATCATCAAGGTACGTTTCATCTTATCAAGTATACGGACCGCCCTAGAGGTTAAACCATAATAGCTGTAGTCCATATGATTACTTTTCCATCAGATTTTGATAGAAGCCCTCGCTCATTCACTTTCTGCATAATGGGAGATCTAAATTTGAAAAAAGGCAGTTCTACAATTGCTGGAATTCTGAAACAATGATGCTTCTTGCTGCAGTACCTTCTGATTGGCGCGCTGGGGCTGCTGGTGATAACATCGAAAGACTGAAGATATCTACCTTGGCCCTTTCCACATACTCTAGTTTGTTCTTGTAGCGCAAACGTAACCAACGACAAAAGATATTTGTTGGTCGTGTAGAAAATGGAAGATTGTTTGACCATGCAACGAGCCTGAGTATAATCTATAATAGAACACACTCTGGCAGTCCTAACTAATTGTCTTAATCTGATTATTGCATTGCATACAAATAGTTCAGTCTTAAAAAAGCTCTTTATATACTGATAAGTGAAAACCTTTTTTTGGGGGGAGATGCAACGTTAAAGTCTTTGTCTGTTTCATCTGTTTTATGATGATTGAGAGATAATTAGATGATTAAATCATGAACAATATTAATTTGATGATTAAAAAGACGTGGTTCCTTCGTTTGTTTAATATGTTTTACGTCAATTTAAAATAATTAGATTATTAAATCATGAATAACAATAATTTGACGGAACAATATTTGGGAAAACAACATTTTTACATTACTACTTCAAGTTCAAAAGCTATTTTTGAAACTACATTTTCAACCTCCTCCTCCGCCGCCGCCTCCTCGTCCTCATCCTTATCCTCATCCTCCTGTGCGGGGTGCTCCTCCTCCAAATCGTAGTCGTCGGTGTGTTTGCTCGGAGACGATTGAAAGGGCATTTATGATCTCTCTATGTTTTGTGTGTTAGATAACAACACCGGTAAAGGATTAATATGTTGCTAAGTGTTTTCAGAAAGCGTCCGGTTCCACCCCATAATCAAAAAGTAGAAAGTTGTCGGGAAATCGGAGTGGAGCGCGTCGCCCTGGGTGGCCGGCTCCCAGGCCGGCCAAACCGGGCTCCAGGCCGGGCGGCTCGGCTAGGTAGCCGGTCCCCAGGCCGGCACAAACCGGGCTGCTGGCCGGGTGGCTCGGCAGGGCTGCCGGTTCCCAGGCCGGCTGGAGCCGGGCCACAGGCCGGCTGGTTCTGGCAGCTAACCGGCTCCCAGGCCGGTTCAGCCGGGCCCCATGCCGGCCTCCCTGCAGGCAAGCATCAGCACGCCAGGCCGGCCCCCAGGCCGGCCAAACCGGCCTGCAGACCGGGCTAACAGTGTGCAACGGCCATTTTTCGTCAAGTGCTATAAAAGCCCCTCCACCTACCTTGGGACAACGAGCTCGCCCAGAATACAAGATCCCCATTGTTGCAAGCTCAAGAATCACTAGATCTCCCAATCCCTCCACCCAAACTCGTCGATCTTTGGAGGATTGAAGGAGAAGGCCCGGATCTACATCTTCACCAAGCCGTTTGTCATTTCCCCCTCATTCACTTGAGGGACCATTTGCTAGGGTTTCCACTAGGAAAACCTAGCCCCCTATTGTACTCACTTGATTGTCTTTGTGACAGATTGTAGCTGTTTGGGAGCCCCCAATCCTTTGTGGGTTGTGCCCCAAATCGTTGTTGTAAAGGCTCCGGACTCCGCCTCGAAGGTTTCCGATAGTTGAAGTGAACCAAACCTTTGTGGTGCGGTTCACCGGAGAAGAGGGTGAGGCCTTTGTGGCCGTTGAACCATTGTGTTGGTTCACACCTCTCCAACGAGACGTACTCCCCTAAAAAGGAGGAACTCGGGATTACATCCGTGTCTCCGCGTGCTTTGACTTCGGTTACCTCTATCCTTGTTTACCGCCTTATTATATCGTGCTTAGTTGCTAGCTTGTCATATAGGTAAATTCACCGTAGTTGCATATCTAGAGAATTTACCTTTTGTGTCAAGCCTAAATTGAAAAAGACTAAAATTGGAGTAGCACCTATTCACCCCCCCCCTCTAGGTGTCATACCGATCCTTTCAATTGGTATCAGAGCAAGGCTCTCTTGTTTTGGGTTTAACCGCCTAAGAGAAGTATGACACAAAGTGAGGATGAGGCCGATCTTGCCAAGGCCAAGGAGACCATGGCATCCATGGCCGATATCAAATCGTTGGAAACAACATTGACATCGTCCATGAATGACATGAATGTCAAATTTGATGAGTTGCGTGACATGCTCATGAAACTCACAAATGCCAAGGTTTCGGAAACCATCCCACTAGAGGGTATCTCTAACTCCGATGAAGGTGATTCCGAGGAGGGTAAAAAGAAAAATGAGAAGGGGTGGAAACCATCTCCGGATCTAAACCATCTCCTCCTCCTCCTACCAAGCATGAAGATGGGAAGGAAGAGTACCATAACGTTCCGGGATGGTACCCTATCGACCCACCTATCACCACCCGCATAAACCCCATTGGTCCTCCACCTAAGCTTAATGCATTAGCCTTTGCTAGTTGGCAACGCTCAATGAAATCTCATATTAACAGTGCCTCTATCGAGCTTTGGAGGATCATTGAAGAAGGGTACAAGGTTGCGGATCCAAGCAATGTGACAAGAAGAGAATTTGCCGAAAAGCAACTCAATGCCTCCGCACTCCATATGATTGAACTTTCAGTGGGTGAAAGTGACAAGCATTATGTTCTCAATGCCTCCACCGCCAAAGAAGCTTGGAATTGTCTTGAGGTTGCATTTCTTGGGAATGAAAGCATGAAGAGAAACCGATATGAGTCTTTGAGCAATGATGCCGAAGGATTCTACATGTTTGACAATGAGACTCATGAAGACATGTATGGAAGACTCAAGACTCTTGCAAAGGCCTTCTTTGATGTGGGGGCAACCTATGTGGATGATGCTTATGTCAAGAGGAAGTATGTGAATGCTCTCTTGCCTTCCGAGCCCATCGAGGTGAAGGCCATTCAAGGAAGACACAACTACAACGAAATGACATCCAATGAAGTTATGCAAGAAGTGCAAGCCTCCAAGGTTGCCACCAAGAATGCCGAAGATAGCCGTGCTAGGGCCATGGGGATGAAACAAGGCCCCTCACTTGCTTTGAAGGCCAAGGTGGTATGTCTTGATGAGGTTGAAGCGTGCCCAAGCAACATTGCTCCAAATGATCTTGAACCGGCTCTAAATGGTCATATAGCTCTTGCCACAAGAGAGTTTTGGCAAGACCCGGCAAAAGCTAAAGCCAAGGTTGATAAAGAGAACAACTCAAGTGGGAAGAAAGAGCTAGCCTCAAAGTGGAAGACGTGCTACAATTGTCATGACAAGAACCACTACATAAGAGAGTGTCCTTATGAGAACCGAGAGCAAAATGGTGGGAAGCTCATCCCCAAGGACCATTCAAAGTTGATCCAAAAGAAGCCCGCAAGACCAAGGAAGCCTTTCTTCAAGAAGGCACCAAGAATTGTGTTGGTGGCACAAGAAGAATATGCCACAAGTGATTCCGAAGATGAAGATGCACCTACTAAAGAGGTAGCCGCATTGGCTATTGTATCAACTTCATCATCTTCTCTCTTTGAATCCCCCAATGAGAACTTCTCCACCAACAATGCTCGTTGCCTCATGGCTAATGTCACCGAGGTATCATCTCCTTCTCCCAAGACTATGCATGAAATGAGTGATCAATCTAGTCTTGTGATTAAGAAAGAACTTGTTGCTTTCGATACGTTCATGACTAACTTGCAAGGTGAAGCTAAGGAACATGTTGAGTCTCTCATGAGACAACTATGTGCGGCCGAAGAACTTCTTCAAGAAAAGAGTAAGATTGAGAGAGAGGATTCTCTCACCATTGCCTCTTTGAATGCTTCCGTAGCATCCTTGAATGCCTCTCTTGATGAAGAGAGTGAAGAAAGATGTTCTCTTGAGGAAAGACTTGAGTCTCTTGATGCTAAAAATGATGATATCATTAATAAAATCATTAAGGATAGAGATCATGTTGTTGCTAAATATAAAGTGCTTAAAAAGGAGAAAGTTGAACTTGGGGTTGCTAATGCTAGACTTCTTGAGGTATGGAGAAGCTTGACAAGGCTCACAAGGCCTTGGAAACAACTCACTCCCTTTTAGTCAAGTCTCATGAGCAACTTCAAACTCAACTTTCTAAATCTAGCTCAACTAGCATATCTATTCTTCCTCGTGTTCATGAAAATGTTATTGAAGAAAATGTTAGTGCCAAGACCTCTATTCCCAAAGTAAAGATAAGGGTATTGCTTACTTATTTGAGCAAAAACCACACAAAGGGAAGGAGGGTCTTGGTTATGTAGCCGAGCCCAAGAAGAAAGTGGGCAACAACAAGAAGATCAAGACCAAGCCCGCACAAGCCGAGACTTCCATTGCGGGTGGTAGTGCCACAAGGGGCAAGACCACTCGTAGTGACTTTGCGGGGCATAACAACCCCAACTATATTCTTTATGTTGATTATTATGGGGATGTTTATGCTCAATATGTTGGTCCATATGATGGTTACATTGATTACTCTATTTGGGTTCCTAAGACCCTTGTTGCTAACCAAAGAGGACCCATTGAGAAATGGGTACCTAAATCCAAGCAATGATTTCTTGTAGGACTATGCTTCCGGTGGATCGAAATGGGTGGTTGATAGTGGATGCACTAGTCATATGACCGGAAGCAAGGAGATTATGACGGACTTGAGACCAAATCTAGATTATACAATAACCGTCTCTTATGGTGATAATTCAAAAGCTGAGGTAAAGAGTCTCGGCAAGGTGGTAGTTGCAAGGATATCACCCTTGTAAATGTCATGCTTGTTGAGTCTCTAGGTTACAATCTTATGTCCGTTCGTGCTCTTAATAAGATGAACTTTGATGTCCATTTTACTATTGATATGGTGGTACTCTTGAGGAGCAAGACTCTAAAGGTCATGTTCGTTGGGTATGTTGAAAATGAGTTGTTTGTGGTAGACTTTTCGGGGTCTACCAACACTCAAGCAATATGCCTATTCGGAAAGGCCGACGTGGGGTGGTTGTGGCATCGCCGCTTGTCCCATGTCAACATGAGAACTTTGCAAAGTCTTCACAAGGGTGGCCACATTCTTGGACTAAAAGACAATGTTTCTTTTTCCAGAGATCGTCTTTGTAGGGCTTGTGTTGAAGGAAAGATGCATGATTCTCCCCATCCGGGCAAGACCATTATTTCATCAACGAGGATTTTGGAACTTCTTCATGTTGATCTCTTTGGTGCCGTGCCTCAACCTAGTCTTGGTGGGAAGAAATATTGTTTGGTGATTGTTGATGACTATTCAAGATTTACTTGGGTTTATTTCTTCAAGACGAAGGATGAAACCCAACAAACCATCATCGACTTTTCCAATATTGTTCAACGCCAATACAATGTCCCTATTTTGGTCATTAGGAGTGATAATGGCTCCGAGTTCAAGAACTACACCTTAAATGAGTTTCTTAGTGAAGAGGGGATTCGTCATCAATATTCCGCTGCATATACCCCTCAACAAAATGGTGTAGCCGAAAGGAAGAACCGGACTCTCATGGATATGGCAAGGTCTATGTTGGCGGAGTTTAAGTCTCCGCTATTCTTATGGGCCGAGGCTATCTCCACGGCGTGTCACTCATCTAACCGGTTATTCTTTCGTGTTGGCAAGAAGTTTACATCTTATGAGATGCTCACCGGCAACAAGCCCAATGTCTCCTACTACCGAGTTTTTGGTTGTAAGTGTTTCTATAAGAACAAAAGTGTTCGTTTGTCTAAATTTGAATCTAAAGCTTTAGAGGGTGTTTTTGTTGGTTACGGTGCCGAATCTCACACCTATAGAGTCTATGACAAGACCGTTGGGAAAGTCATAGAATCTTGTGATGTGAGGTTCGATGAGAATGACGGCTCCCAAGTGGCGCAATTTCATGTTTGTGATGTAGATAATGAGGAACCTCAAGAAGCAATAAGAAGAATGGGGGTTGGTTTCCATCGCCCCATTGAAATCCGTCATGAGCCTCCTCAAGCAAGTCCTAGCTCCACTCATGTGGAGAATCCATCATCACAAGTTGAAGTTGCACCTTCTATGGAAGCAAATGATGCACCTATCCAAGAACAAGTTCAAGGCCCTCCTCAAGTTGACCAAGAGGCTATTCAAGAACCAAGTTCTCCTATTGTCAACACTAGCCAAGGTCAAGACCAAGATCAACCCTCTCCTTCTTTGTTGAAGATGAGCTTCAAGATGATCAAGGTCAACACTCCGGTCAAGACGGGGACTCAAATGATCAAGATGATCAAGCCGAAATTCCTCGCATCAATGAGGATATCGAAACCCGTCGTATAGCAAGAGTCAAAAAGGATTGGAGAAGAAAGAGTCTTCATCTAGAAATATCATTGTTAATGTCAAGAACAAGGTCACCACAAGAAAACAATTGGCAAATTTCAATGAACATCAAGCTCACATCTCTATGGTGGAACCAAAGAAAGTCTTTGAAGCTCTTGAAGATCCGGATTGGTTGGAAGCCATGCATGAAGAACTCAATAACTTCAAGCGCAACAAAGTGTGGAATCTAGTGGAGAAGCCAAAAGATTGCCTCAATGTTATAGGCACCAAGTGGATATTCAAGAATAAGCAAGATGAGCATGGAATGGTTGTGAGGAACAAGGCAAGATTGGTAGCACAAGGGTTCTCTCAAGTTGAAGGCATTGATTTTGGAGAGACCTATGCTCCCGTGGCTCGCCTTGAGTCCATCCGTATCCTTCTTGCATATGCATCACATCATAATTTCAAGTTGCAACAAATGGATGTGAAAAGTGCCTTTCTTAATGGTCCTTTAAAGGAGTTGGTATATGTTAAGCAACCTCCGGGATTTGAGGATCCACACTTCCCTAACCATGTCTACAAACTTGATAAGGCGCTCTATGGTCTCAAACAAGCACCTCGTGCTTGGTATGAGCACCTAAGAGAGCTATTAGTAGACCGTGGCTTTGAAGTGGGGCAAATCGATCCCACTCTTTTTACCAAGAGGGTTAAAGGGGAGCTTTTCATATGCCAACTTTATGTTGATGATATCATATTTGGCTCTTCTAACAAAGCTTTTAATGATGAATTTTCAAAGCTTATGACCGATAGGTTCGAGATGTCCATGATGGGAGAGTTGAAGTACTTCCTTGGTTTTGAGATCAAGCAATTGAGTGGAGGGACCTTCATCTCTCAAGCCAAATATATCCAAGACATGCTCAAGAGGTTCAAGATGCAAAATGCTAAAGAGAAGAAGTTTCCTATGGACACCAAGTGTCATCTTGAACTTAATCCAAAGGGTGATAAGGATGTTGATCAAAAGCTCTATCGTTCTATGATTGGTTCTTTGCTTTATCTTTGTGCATCTAGACCCGATATTGTGTTGAGTGTAGGAGTGTGTGCAAGGTACCAAGCGGCTCCCAAAGAAAGCCACCAAACGGCGGTTCTTCGAATCTTTCGATATTTGGTTCATACCCCAAGGTTTGGTTTGTGGTATCCTAAAGGCTCAACTTCTCTCTTGCCGGTTACACGGATTCGGATTGGGCCGGTTGCAAGGATGATAGGAAATCAACTTCCGGGGCTTGCCAATTCCTTGGTAGGTCCTTGGTGAGTTGGTCTTCTAAGAAGCAAAATTGCATATCTCTCTCCACCACCGAAGCCGAGTATGTGGCGGCCGCTAGTTGTTGCACTCAATTGTTGTGGATGAGGCAAACTTTAAAGGAATACGGTGTCCATTGTGACAAAGTGCCTCTTTTATGTGACAATGAAAGTGCTATCAAGATTGGCCACAACCCGGTGGAGCACTCAAGAACGAAGCATATTGAGATTCGCTATCACTTCATCCGTGATCACATCATCCGGGGTGACATTGAGCTTGGCTATATTCCCACGAAGATCCAACTTGCCGATATGTTCACGAAGCCACTTGATGAAGCAAGGTTCACTTATTTGAGGCATGAGCTAAATATCATCGATTCGGGGAGCGTCGCTTGAATATCTTGCATACACACCTATTTCTTAGCTATATGTTTGGTTTAGGTGTAGGCATGGACATAGGGGGAGTGCGGTCCTAATCCATTGGACTATCCCTCCCCCCATTATGCCGATAGTAAGAACTCATTTGCTCTATTTTCGTTCTATGAATTGTGAGCTTAAATGACGAGTAGTGGCGGTGAACCCAAGATATATCTTCGCGGTGTCACACCACGTACACACTTACATGGTGGCCTAGGCCATCGCCCTCTTCTTTTTGAAGAGTTGAGTCTTGTTCGAGAATTCATTGCATATTTGTTGCTTCCATGTCTCATCACTTCCAATGTTGCTATTTGGTGTTTGTGGTTTGTTTTATCCATTGGAAGTGTGAAGATTTCATTGTGTCTCATGTTTGCATCTCCCCATGTCACTCTATTGCTCCATGGCTCCTCTTGAAGTTGATTATCCGAAGCAGCTAGCAGTTATCAATTGTATGGTAGATTCAAGGTTTCTCAAGTGAATATGTTTTGCTATGGTTGGTTGTGGGAAGATTTTGCAGAGAAAAGGAAAAAGGAAGTGCAAAAACTGCTTGGCCGGTTTGCTGGCCGGTCCAGCCGGCTCCCGTGCCGGGCGCCTCGGGTGCCAGCCCGGCTCCCAGGCCGGACCAGCCGGCCCCCGTGCCGGGCAGCCTGTGTGCTTATGAAATCGATTTTTGGGGCAGTTTTTGGATCATTGTCTCACTTCCACCCGTGCCCCCCACCCCAACCCGTGCTCCTCCTCCTCCATGGCCGCCCCCCCATGCTCCTCCACCACCACCTCCTCCATTCGAGCTGCTCCCCCAACCCTACTGCCACAGATCTGATAGATCCCCTCCAGATCTTCAATCCCATCCACGAGTTTCATCCCTTGGTGAAGATTTGGGGGAGTTCTCCTCCATTGTTGGTGTGGTTGCGGATTTCTTGAAGAAGCTCGGATTTCTTGGCAATGGCTGACGATCCGGTGTATGATGAGCTTGAGGACCTTGAGGAATCTTCCTCCCCGCTCTCCAAGTACCAAGGCAAGGCCAACCTTAGGGCATCCAACATCAACCCCAACTCCAAGAAGATCAAGAAAACTGTCATCAAGAAGGGTCCTCCTCCTCCCAATCCAGATGAACCGGTACGTACATCTTGGGGCAAAGTACCTAGTGATGAATTTGAGCATGATAGGTTGGAGTTCAACCCCTATACTTGGCCCCATAGCACTTGCACCAATGATAAGAGGTTCTATTGCAAGATGCATCAACGAGTGTATGATCAAATCATTACCAATAGGAAGAACTCTCATGTCACCACTCATTGCTATAATGTGGATAGTGCAAGGGACATATGGCCGGAGGTGATGGCGGTTATGGATTATCATGGTATCTCTAATCTCATGGCAGTGAATACACCTTATTCTCCTGATTTGCTCCAAGAGTTCTATGCCACAGTGTATTTCTCGCGGGAAGGACCAAGAACTATGACTTGGATGAGTGCCGGAGTCAAGTGTGAAGCTTCTCTTGCTGAGTTTGGTGCTCTCTTTGGCATCGAGGAGCTACCTCATTGCCCCATGGCTTATGTTCGTATTCATCAGCAAACCCTCATGAAAGCCGATCCCGCAATCCATCATTGCTATCCCCGCGGGCAGGGCCTTGTTGGTAAGGTTCCCAAGTGCACTTATATGACTCCGTTTTGGCAAGCCACTTATGCAATTCTCCGGAACACTATAGCTATCAAGTTTGGGGAGAAGACTGAGGCTCGTGCATACATGATCAACCTCCTTTATCACATTATGCCCAGCTTTTGGAGGGAGAAGAAAATTGATGTTCTTGACTATATGTGGGAAGAGATGCACACCGTGATTCTTGACAAAAGGGTTCCCATCTATGGCCCTTATCTTCAGCAGCTCTTTGACAGAAAGGTGCCTCAGATTGCTCTCAATGCCTATCTCCCAACTCTGTACACTCCTGTTTTGCACTCCTTGCCATCTCGTCCTCCGGATGCGGTCATTCCTACTCAAGAGCAGCGTGCTAGCACAGCAGTCCCTGAAACTCAAGATGAGCCCGCCAAGAAGCACGGCATATTGGATGTTTTCAAGAGAATGAATTGCTTCTTTGCGGAAAAGCAAGATAAGGATTACAAGATATATCACAAGCAAAAGTCGTATAACCGCAATCAAAGGGAGATTATGAAGCAGCTGAACTTCCCCGAGCCTTCTTGCCCAAGCTCCGACGAGGTTTCGGAGAACACTTACAAGTCCAAGAACACTTTTTGGTTTGGCGACGATGCTTCCTCTCTTGCTCCCCATTGGCCGGGCACCCAAGGTGAATCAAGTTCCGGTCAAGCTGTTGGTGGCGGCAATGAAGATGATATTGTTGATTGGTTTGCCGACGAGTGATCCATGGACTTTCATGTTTCTTTCTCCTTTTTGGTGTCTTGATGCCAAAGGGGGAGAGACTTCCGGGGATTTGCATTCATGCATCCTTTTGCCTTTCGTTTTATTGCATCGCACTTGTTTTAGTTGAACCTTGAACTTTATGTGTCTTATGCTCGTGGAACTCTCTATGTTGTGGAACTTTGGTATCACTATTGTATGAGATGGATAAATTATTGTATGACTATGGTTTTCGGTATTCGGATTTATCTAGTTGAGATCTCATGATATTGTGCATTGATATGAAATTGTCTACATCTCTTGGCACAAGGTATGATCATCTCCATTTCTCAACTTAGTTGGTTATGTGCGATTATATTGTTCCTATATCATGCCGATTACCTTGTTGAGGAATGTTTCCCTCCTTATGTGTGAATTTGCATTCCAAGGCAAACAAAACTATATGCACACAAGTAGGGGGAGCCACTTCTTTGTTTTAAAAGCATGATATAGTGTGGTCTATATTGCAAATCCGTGTGTTGTCATCTAACACCAAAAAGGGGGAGATTGAAAGGGCATTTATGATCTCTCTATGTTTTGTGTGTTAGATAACAACACCGGTAAAGGATTAATATGTTGCTAAGTGTTTTCAGAAAGCGTCCGGTTCCACCCCATAATCAAAAAGTAGAAAGTTGTCGGGAAATCGGAGTGGAGCGCGTCGCCCTGGGTGGCCGGCTCCCAGGCCGGCCAAACCGGGCTCCAGGCCGGGCGGCTCGGCTGGGTAGCCGGTCCCCAGGCCGGCACAAACCGGGCTGCTGGCCGGGTGGCTCGGCAGGGCTGCCGGTTCCCAGGCCGGCTGGAGCCGGGCCACAGGCCGGCTGGTTCTGGCAGCTAACCGGCTCCCAGGCCGGTTCAGCCGGGCCCCATGCCGGCCTCCCTGCAGGCAAGCATCAGCACGCCAGGCCGGCCCCCAGGCCGGCCAAACCGGCCTGCAGACCGGGCTAACAGTGTGCAACGGCCATTTTTCGTCAAGTGCTATAAAAGCCCCTCCACCTACCTTGGGACAACGAGCTCGCCTAGAATACAAGATCCCCATTGTTGCAAGCTCAAGAATCACTAGATCTCCCAATCCCTCCACCCAAACTCGTCGATCTTTGGAGGATTGAAGGAGAAGGCCCGGATCTACATCTTCACCAAGCCGTTTGTCATTTCCCCCTCATTCACTTGAGGGACAATTTGCTAGGGTTTCCACTAGGAAAACCTAGCCCCCTATTGTACTCACTTGATTATCTTTGTGACAAATTGTAGCTATTTGGGAGCCCCCAATCCTTTGTGGGTTGTGCCCCAAATCGTTGTTGTAAAGGCTCCGGACTCCGCCTTGAAGGTTTCCGATAGTTGAAGTGAACCAAACCTTTGTGGTGCGGTTCACCGGAGAAGAGGGTGAGGCCTTTGTGGCCGTTGAACCATTGTGTTGGTTCACACCTCTCCAACGAGACGTACTCCCCTAAAAAGGAGGAACTCGGGATTACATCCGTGTCTCCGCGTGCTTTGACTTCGGTTACCTCTATCCTTGTTTACCGCCTTATTATATCGTGCTTAGTTGCTAGCTTGTCATATAGGTAAATTCACCGTAGTTGCATATCTAGAGAATTTACCTTTTGTGTCAAGCCTAAATTGAAAAAGACTAAAATTGGAGTAGCACCTATTCACCCCCCCCCCCTCTAGGTGTCATACCGATCCTTTCAACGATAGCTTGGGCTCTCCTTCTTTATTCCAGGGGACGAAGTCCTCCTGGTCTTCCACGCTAGTGTCATTGCTCCGAAACCATTTGCCGGCCATCGTTGTTGTGGAGAGATAATTGTTGGAAGAACGAGTAGTGAGAATTTTGAGAGAACGAGAAAACTTCGGTTAACAGTAATGGCAATGGAGTCTTCTTATTGTGAACTACACTTGGTTCTTCTCGGTGGAGCAATTAAACGCAACAAGGAGACCGAGAGCACACTGAAACCGCATGTGGAAGTAGAAGAGACATAGCAATCAAAACACAGTGCATACATGTATACGTGCATTCATGCGATGCCATGGAACGCGCTTCTGACGCGAACTGACACGCGGAGTAGCACACACAGTGCACGCTCTAGGACACTAAAAATTTAGAAGTCGTTGTATTGTAATTTTTTTATTTTCCTAGATATTTAATGAGTGAAATATAGTTACCAAGGCAGAAAATTTAAGATATTAAGGAATTGTGCTTCCAATGTGATATACTTTGTGTGAAAATTGTGAAAGTCTTGCAATCTTATTTGAGGTACTTGATTCACAAAAAATCACAATTTTTACACTAAACCAAATAAAAAACATTCAAAAACTGGAAATCTCACTTTGGCACTCTTGTTTGCAACCTTAAAACCCATACTTATGCTGAGTTTAGTCATGATAGTGAAAGGGCATTTCGTGATCTCTTGTGTTTTGTGTGTTAGTTAACAACACTAGTGATATTTTAATCAGGTGTTAAGTGATGCAGGTTTAGTTGTATAAAACATATGTGCATCAACACCAAAAAGAAAAGAGGAAAAGCGCAACCGGATATTCTGCAGGCACCAGAATATCCGGTCCAGAAGTTGAAGCCAGGGAAATTCAGCTAAGGACCAGCGCTCGAAGTTCCTGGAGGGAGCCAGATATTTGGAACTGGATATTCTTGAAAGCATCGGATTATCAGGTTCGGAAGAAGCAAAGTGGAAAAACGGCTAAGGACCAGAACGCGAAGTGTCCTGGAGGGAGCCGGATATTTCCAACCGAAAATTCCTGAAGTTCTTCGGATTATCCGCCTGACCGGATTATCCGGTCCTAACTTGGACCGGAATATCCGGTCCCCTGACTCTCCAACGGGCAGATTTCTGGGAGGGGTATAAATACCCCTCCACCCACCTCCAGCCAGCTAGCTCGACCAGACCAAGCAAGACCACCATTGTTGCAAGCTCAAAGCTACTAGATCTCCCAATTCCTCCACCCAAACTCTTTGATCTTTGGAGGATTGAAGGAGAAGGCCGAGATCTACATCTTCACCGAAGCGTTCTTCATTTCCCCCTCATTCACTTGAGGGATTTGAGCCTAGGGTTTCCACTAGGAAAACATAGGCATCTTGTTATACTTACTTGCTTGCTACTTTTGTGTAGCAGATTCATGGTGCTTGGGAGCTCCCAATCATTTTGTGGGTTGTGCCTCAAGTGTGTTGTAAGGGCTCCGGATTCCGCCTTGAAGGATTCCGATAGCGGAAGGTGGACCAAGCTTTTGGGCGAGGTTCATCGGAGAATAGGGTGAGGCCATTTGTGGCGCTTGAGTTTGAAACTCACACCCCTCCAACGAGATGTACTCCCCTAAAAAGGAGGAACTCGGGAATACATCCTTGTCTCTGCGTGCTTCCCGTTCGGTTACTCCTTACTCTTTAGTTATTACTTGTATCTTATCTTGTTTAGGCTTAATTTGTCATATAGTTAAATTCACCGTACTTGCATATCTAGAGAATTTACCTTTGTGTCAAGCCTTAATCGAAAAATAATTAAAATTTGGAGTAGCACCTATTCACCCCCCTCTAGATGGGCATACGATCCTTTCAGATAGCAACACTTGGCAATGGATATGTCCATGACCTTGGTTATCTAGTTTAAAAGCCACGAATCTTCACACAAAGTAGTCTGTTTTGTGAGAGAGTGGATTTTTTAAATGAAACCTGTTTTTTGAAAAAAAAATCAAAGATGACATTTTTTAAGTTTCCAAAAATTGAGAAAACATTTCCGGATGTATATATTGTCGAGATCTACAATCGTGCAAATTTTCAACTCTAAAATCGTTGCATTTTGGGCTATGCGAAAAGACAAATCGGGGAAAATTTCAAAGTTTTGAAACTGTGTATTGTTCACCACCCAAATCCACCCATTTTATCTATTTTGTGCAGTACAAAGTACAATAAATTTAGAGTTAAAAAATTTCACGATTGTAGAGCTCAACAATATCTACATATGGTAATGTTTTCTCAATTTTTGGAAACTTAAACATGTCGATTTCACATTTTTGAAAAAACAGGCACCATGTAGCCTGGATGATAACAAGCACATAGCAAAGAGCATATCAAATAATAAAAAGTTACATATGCAAACATAATAGAATTCACAAATTTTTATGTTTATTGGTGATTATTCTATCTAATGTTGTTTCAATACCAAGCACATATATGAACACATTGTTAACATTTGATATGTTAGGCAATTTTGACCACGGAAAATGAGTAAAGAATAATGTCATCAGTTCAGTTTAATGTAGAAATCTCTATTGAGATATTTGTTAGATCCTACTCTTTGCTGTTTTTATTATTGTATAGATCATGCATCATACAAAAAAGAGTATAGAATCGACTTTTAATACAAAACAAAGTTTACTATCTTTCAATGATATTAGTACAAAAATCACACAAATTGATATTTATTAACATACCCAGTTATGTGGTCAAACTATGATAACAAATAGATAATTATAGTTGTAATATCATAAAATGCTAAAATAAGATCTATATATGTATAAAAGTTTAATAAAAATATATTTATTTTTTACATAGTGTCAATTCCGATATTGTAAAAGATATTAATAATCAGCGCAAATTTCAGGTACAATGTTGTGTAAAGGGTGTGATGCTCCTGCAGCAAAGAGCATCAGTGAGTTCTATGAGAGATTGGGAGCAGTGTGGTATATACATATTTTGGAAGCAAGATGTAGGTTTCTTAGGATTAACATTGCAGTGAATGTCTTGTTGCATGTGTCATGTGTGGGCTGTCAAAAGTGAATTGTGATACATGCGGGCCATCAAACGACATCTAGTTCTCAAGCTGAGTTCTTAAATAGTATTGTGGATTTGGTACATTTCACTACGGAAGGTTGTAGCTTGTCCGACCACTGGTGGATCGAGTGGCAATATGCTCGTCTGTTCGGCCACTTAGGGATGCTTGGTAAGTCATCTTTCCCAATCTTATATCTTGTTTACTAGAAAATAATTGGACTCACTTGAAACGTAAGGTGTTTCTTCCCATAGTTTTCAATGCAAAATGTTGACTGTAATTCATAACTGTATATGCCAACAACAACGAAGTCTTTTGTTCTAAACAAGTTTGGGTGGATAGCCTAGAGATGAAACCCAACAAAAACCTGTGGCAATCAAAGAGTGAACAGAGCAAAAAAAACAAAGTACAAGAATAAATGTTCCAGCACGTTGATTGTTAATTTCATTGTGTCATATGAAGTGCCGAATCTATAGGTATATTCTAGTCAATCAAGTACATTTTACCGTCTCCTCCATGTCAACTTTGGTCGCCCTGCCTATCTTAGTATTTTATCTAGCTTTCAGATCTCACTATTGATGTACCAGTGGTCAAAGTTATAAAGTGTTGATTGGGTGAATTATACATCTTATATTTCTGACAGATCAAATATTACTGGTGCTGGGACATAATTTGACAATTGTGCTTGTATGTAGGTCTGACAGCGCTTGTTGGTATGTTCTCTCACTGGATGTTAGTGACTGAGGCCACAACGGTGTTGGAAATATTCCTGGTTTTTACAACTGTGATTTTTATCTTTTCCTTTATCAGGGTATGATCCTAGTCCTCTTCCATATTTATTTTGCACATATTGCCAATTTCTATATTGTGCAAGATCTTAACACTCAGCACCACTTTCTGACACCGTGTCGTGCAAAAGGAGATTTGTGATGCTGCTGCAGTAAAGATCTCACCCTCCTTTCCACAGGAAACGCCCCTATTTCATCTGTACATATGTGTCTATCGTTCTGAACTTTGTGCCATAATCTTTTTTTTCTTTTCGAGGAAGACGGGGGGGGGGGGGGGGGGGGGGAGATAAACCCCACCGGTTGTTGCATATACTCGAAAACGGGAGGGCTTGGCTGCCCTTACAAATGGTGTATAGAGAAAAACAGGGGGAGAGAAGCAGACTAGTGCTACATTCTTCTATTTACAAGGAACGCACGCAGGCGTTCGAGGTGAGGGCGATCATCAGTACTAAACCTGCCGGACCAAAGCAACAGATCCTCGGCTGCTCGACGGATGATCTCCGACGGGGCAGTGGTCTTGGCATTGAAAGCAAGATCGTTTCTTGCCTTCCAGATTTGCCAAAGGATGGCAGCAAACGTCGAGCGCCAAATGTGCAGGGGAGCCAGAGTAGGGGAGGCGGTCTCCCAGATGGAGCTGTCAGCCGCGGGAGGAAGGACCAGGAGCTGGTTCCAGACTGCAACAGCCACGGGGCAGACGAAGAACAAGTGGTATCCGGTCTCCTCATTGCCGCATGCCTCGCATGAGACCGATGGAGCGCAGTGCTTGTGGTACAGGTTGGCACGGGTCCAGGGGTCGAGGAGGAGCTTTGTAGGGATGCGGAGAGCCCAGCTGGTGCAAGCGTCCGAGTCCAGGGGTCAAGGAGGAGCTAGCAGACGGTATGTCGTGCGGGACATGAACGGGGGGCGCCCAGCACCGCCGTTGGCCATGTACCGGATGTCATGGCCATCAGAGAGGAAGGTGGCGTCGATGATGGTCCGGACCTCCTCGAGCTCGAGTCCGAAGCAGCGGCGGAGAGACGCGGCAGGAGTTCCAGGCCGGAGCCCAAAACGGTAGCGACCTTCGCGTGAGGTCGCGAGCAGTGGGAGAAAAGAGCGGGGAAGCGCAGGTACAAGGCGCCACATGGAGTCCACCTGTCAAACGAAAAAGCACAGCGACGCCTGTCTCGAAGGTCGACGCGGGTAAGAGCACGGTATATAGGGAGGCAAGAGGCAACAATTTTATCTAGGAAGGAGGGTTTTGTAGGGGTATCACCGAGGTCCCGAGTCAACCATTGAAAAAACCAGTTTTTCCACGGCAACTCACCAGGTTGGTGAAGGCGGTCCACGAAGTGAAGGAGAAGGCACAAGTTTTGCTGTTGAAGGTCCCGAATCCCGAAGCCGCCAACCTGCGTAGACAAAACAACTTTATCCCAAGCAATTAGACAACGAGCACCCGAAACTGAGTCCTTCCCCGTCCAAAAAAACGCACGACGCCTTTTATCAATGGCCTCGATCACACCAACGGGCAGTAGGAAGGTGCACATGAAGTAGGTAGGGAGGTTGTTCAAGACAGAGCTACAGAGGACGAGGCGTCCACCAGAGGAAAGGAGCGACGCACGCCACCCCGAAAGTCTTTTATCAATAGAGGAGAGGAGATGGGCGAAAGCAGAGGAGGGAAGCTTGAGAGGGGAAAGGGGGAGGCCGAGGAAGGGTTGGGGAAAGGACGAGATGGGGCAGCCAAGAGTACTGGCCATGTTGAAAGGACAATGATGTCACTTAGAGGGGGGGTGAATAGGCGATTAAAACTTTTTCGGTTTAGGCTTGATAATTGCGGAATAAAACTTAGGTGTTTAAATTAACAAGCCAACAACCTAAAAATACTAGGCTCACCTAGGTGCACCAACAACTTATGCTAAGCAAGACAAGCAACAAGGTGATAGCAATAGAATACTTCAAGCACGAAGGCTATCACAATGTAAAGTGCATAAGTAAATAGCTCGGGTATAGAAATTACCGAGGCACGCAGAGGCAAGAATGTATTCCCGAGTTACTCCTTTTAAGGGGAGTATGTCTCGTTGGAGAGGTGCGAGCCACCACAACAGGTCGGTCTCAACGCCACAAAGGCTTCACCTTCTTCTCCGATGAACCGCACCACAAAATGTTTGGTTCACCTTCCACTATCGAAATCCTTCGAGGCGGAATCCGGAGCCTTTACAACAACAATCCGGGGCACAACCCACAACTGGATTGGGGGCTCCCGAACGGCTACAAGCGACCACAAAAGGTCTCAACCACCACAAGGCGTCTAGGGTATAAAGACCCAAGAGTAACAAGCTCACAAAATTTCAACTTCCACGAATCCTCGTGGAGAGAGCAAACCGATGCACAAAAGCAAAGGCAAGAACACAAGAAGTGCTCAAGTCCTTCACTCTCAAATCCCACCAAAAGCAACCAATGCTTATGGGAGGAGAAGAGAGGAAGAACAAAGAAGAACTCAACAAATGGAACTCAAAGATCTAGATCAATAGACTTTCCTTCACTTAGAGGAGAGATGGATTGGTGAAAATGTAGATCTAGATCTTCTCTCTCTTTCCCTCAAAGATATGCAAGAATCATGAGAGGAATTGAGAGAAAGGCAAGCTTTTCCAAGGTCAACAATGGAGGAGAGAGAGGGAAAAAACGTGCTCAGCTTGTTAGGAAACCATTGGGGAAGAAAGCCCCTTAAATAGGTCCCTTGAAAATCTGCCCGTTGGGCAGTTTTCGCGAGGCCGGCCTCTTCCCAGAAGCGCATAGACTTGCAGAGAGGCCGGCCTTGGGCCCGGCCTGGAGGCTGGCCACCCACCCGAGCCGCCCGGCCTTGGACCCGGCCTAGGCCGTCTTGGAGGCCGGCAGGGTACCCGAGGCGCCCGGCCTTGAGGGGGACGCCAGCCCGGCCTGGCCAGCCTAAGAAAGGCAGGAGGCCGGCCAACCACCCGAGGGACCCGGCCTTGGGCCCGGCCAGGCCGGCCAACCAGAAATAGAAAGAGATCTTCATTGACCTCTAACTTTTGCAAAAAAAACTCCAAATGGAATGAAACCAATTTTGTTGGAAAGATAGCAACTCCAAACAGCAGAACAAGCATAACTATTGCAAGGAAAATCTAAATGGGATGAAACCAATTTTGTTGGAAATATTAAGAACCATAAATAGAGTAAAGTCACCACTCCATGGGAAGGTGTGGAACTTTCCTCAAGGATAAACCGATAATATTTCCAACACGAAAACTAAACAAGATTTTTGTCCGGACTCCGTTTTCTATGATCCTGGGCTTGTTTCGAAGATAATCACAAGATCTACAAGATCATGCATATACACATCATAGTCCATCATGTGAGGAGGAGAACACAAGAGGAGAGTTTGACCTCTCTACAAAAGACGAACCGGTAAAACCTCCAACATCAAAAACATCACAAGATATTCAAATGAGATCCGTTTTTGATGAACTAGAGCTTGGTATGGAGATGAGCACAAGCTCTTAATTCTCACATGGATAAAAGCCAAATAAGAACCAAGAAAGATGATATGCCCAATATGCAAAGGTTTGATCTCTCCACAAAGATACGATCAAGTTACTTACTTAAGAGCCCCTCTTGATAGTACGCCGTCTATCCTATAACCCGGCCTCCCACTAACACCACGAGACCGGTAAAATAGAAACCCTATCAAGATCATACCTTTGCCTTGAGCATTCCACTTGAGCTAGATGATGACGATCTTGACTCCCTCAAGTTGGAACACCTTTCTTGATTGTGCTTGCTAGCACATGCTTGATGAAGACTTCTCCAAATGCTCCGTTTCACAAGATGATGTCTTGAATCCTTCAAGACATGCTTGCAATATGCTCAACTCTACACATGAACATTCTTTATATAAATCCTTGAATAGAGCATTGATCATCATGTAATCTTCTAGAGTCCAACACATGAACTCCAATCTTTTTCTATGGACAAGATCTATAAGTATCTTAATACAAATATTAGTCCATAAGGATTGTCATTAATTACCAAAACCACGCATGGGGGCAACATGCACTTTCATATGCTCACGACGAGGGAAGGGTTGACGTTCATCGGGACAAAACATGATTTGTGGAAATTGATCGTGAGACCGGTGGCAGCCGCCAAATCGTCAAGAACCCATTTCAGACACGTGATGGACTCGGGGTCGCCCCGAGAAAGGATCAAGGTGTCGTCGGCGTATTGGAGGACAGGGCACGGACTAGAGGGGTCGAGAGGGTGGCAGAGGCCGTGGGAGTGGAAGGCTCTGCGGATCAGCTGAGGGAGGACATCGGCGGCGAGGATAAACAGATAAGGGGAGAGGGCATCACCTTGCCTGAGCCCATTTCTGCACCGGATCCAGTTGCCAGGGACACCGTTGAGGATAACCGAGGCGTGGCTGGTGTTGAAAATGTCCATCATCGAGCTATGGTTGGAGATTGCAAATGTCCGTAGAAATAGTGACGAGGTGGACCAGTTCAGGTGGCCGTGGACCTCGGCGGGGCTGTTTTCGGTCAGCTCTACATACGGCGCGCTAATGCAAGGCGGGATTGGGTTCCAAATGGCGGAGCCAATCTGGAGGTGTTGGCCAACGCCTAAAAGTAAGATTTTTACCTGGCTAGCGCTCCAACACCGGATCTGGACATCAGACCGGCGGCATCGGCATGGATTGCAGGCAGCAACATCGGCCTGTTTCGCGTGCTTGCAGGAGGAGGACACGGCGGAGCATCTACTGGCGCAGTGTGTCTACGCGAGGGAGGTTTGGCATCGATGTCTTCGGGCATGGGCGCGGCACCGCCTGCCATGACAGATACATTGGAGGTGTGGTGGTGCGGGCAGAGAGAGGCGCTGGGCGACAGGAGGAAGAAGAAGATGTTTGACTCGTTCGTCTGCACGAGGGCGTGGTATCTGTGGAAATAGAGAAACGCCAGGGCCTTCAGAAACTTGTTGCAGCAGTTTGGGCCGACTAGAGTGGCGGAGTTGATTTCAGAGGAAGTTGGGCTGCTCCGTGCAGCGAGAAGATTGGGAAATGGAGGCCAAAACCGTGACGCGAGATTTTAGCCTCATTTATGGAGTTTTACTTTATGCTGGAGTTTTCTCTCGGCCCTCTGTCCGCTTTGTACGCAGGGTGGACATGGTTTGTAACAAATTTCTGCCTTCTATATAAATAAGCTACGCAGTCGCGTACTCTCTAAAAAAAATGTCCATCATCCAACGGCACCAGCGGTCGTCGAAACCCGAGCACGCAAGATCAGGAGGAGGCTTTTCCAGTTGACGGAGTCAAAGGCTTTCCGGAAGTCAATCTTAAACACCACAGTGGGGGCTTTACGCATGTGGCAGCAACACACAAGGTCAGCTGCGTAGACAATGTTTTCCGAGATGCGTCTCCCCTGGAGAAACCCAGTCTGGTCAGCGTCAACCAGGGAATGGATGGAGCGTTGCATTCTGCTAGTGAGAACCTAGGTAATAGCTTTTATTACGCAGTTTTGAATAGAGATGGGGCGAAAGTCGCTAGGCGAGGTTGCAGTGTCCTTTGAAGGACGAGGAAAGCGCGGTTGTGCCATAATCTGATTCAAGATGCGGATGAGGAATCAAACCAGGTGAGTACCGATATTATGCTGGGAGACGGGATCCTTGTGACAACATATACTCATCCCCAATATGTGCAAGGATGATTGGAGGACGTAAGACTTGTGAGTAGCACTTCAGAAAATAAAACAAAAAATAGTGTATGCTCCCTGCGTTCCTTGAAAGAATTAATACGTTATACGGAATGCCAATTACACGCGTGCTTCAGGCTCCTGAAGACGTGTGTCCTGGGTTTCTATGTCTCCCCCTGTCATCCTGAAACCGAATCCCACGGGCGCGAGAGAAACAACGAGAAGTGGTATCATCTTGTAGGATCTTGCATATCAGGATCCCAGTTGTAATGTCGCACCAAGAGAATGTAAACTATCATGGCAACGCTCACCGCGGCCATAAAACACTGCAAATTGATTGGATCATGGGAAAAATGTAAGCACAATATGTATATATAAGATAACTAGTTAGTTGCCCGTGCGTTGCAACGGGTATAACTATTCTAGTATTTTAGTGATTAAACCCTAACAATGTCAAACATATTATTTTACGATTCTTGTGCACACCATCATCATTGTCAAATATTATGCCAGTCCATGTATATAAGAAAGATGGCACTTATAAGATAATTCGCTAAGCCGTTGATTTCTATTCATATGATCTCGGAAGTTAAATTGTGTGTTTACACTCGATTTGCAAAATTAAATTAGATACGTTAATATTTAATAAAAGTTAATCTCTTTTCCTTTTTAGCTGATCGCTAAAGCAACACTCGTGTGTTTGATCGATTAGCCATGTACTAGTACTAGTATAGCTAGAAGTAGTACATGCATGCATCGATAGAGTAGCTCGTGCATGCCTGCTGTTTACCGCGCTTGGTTAGCTTAGCTAAGAGTGAAGATAATGCTGCCATCAGCTTGTACTGCTAGTCTAGATAAGGTTGTACTACTTGTACTGCTCCCAGATATTTTTGCATGCACAGCGACGAAGCTTAGCTGAGAAGGATCAAGCAGGGGTACGTGTTGAGCTCTGGTTACTGGAGGTAGTACGTGTCGCTAGCGGATAGGTGCATACCCCATGCAGGTAGCAGCAGGGGAGGAAATATCTAGCCCTGACTTATCCATCGCATTCTTATCCTTTGGGCTAGTATAAATAGAGGACCAGGTGCTGCCATCGGAGCACATCGGGCAGAGTTTAGGCAGACCAAATAGAATCAAAAGGAGTGGGCAGTGACCGTGCACACGCGCTGCTGTGCCGCTCGCGTGGGAGACGAAATTATAGGCTAGTATTGCTGAAGTGCTGACGAGGCAAGTAGATCTTTACTAATCCCTTGATTCGGCTAGTAGTAGATTTACTACTCTAGTTCTACCTTGTTGTTGTTTTCTTGAGGTGCTTGTATGTCTGCCACTAGCACCATGCTTCTGTTAATACCGTCGTTGATCTAATATTGTTGGAGAGATATTTCATTGCTGCTACCTCTTCATTGCTCGTAGTACCATTAGCTGAATGGTACCGCTTCCTAATATCTGTTGTTAGCCATGATGCTATGATAAGTATGCGATAACAAGTGAGAAGTCATCATGATTCAGTTGAACTCATGCAGAGTCATGAGGGTTGATATCTCGGCTTCATATGTCTAACTTCTTTATCATCCACCTGATAAATCCTCTTTTCGTATTGGTGTCACGACTGCAACCATATTGTACCAGTCACGGTTCAGGTATGGGACTGTCTGAGTTCTCCAACGGGAGCGACACTTGGTCCAAACAGGGTATCGGTGATGGATTCCTTGGGAACGGCCCATACTAGTAAGTCAAGTCGTCGTGTCCCGGCGGGTTAAAGAGCTCTGCTCTTCTGGAATCCTCGTGGTTCTGGTTGAGGCTGTCGATGTCGGAGTACCCCTCTTAAGAGCGTAAAAGTGTGAATATTCACCCCTGTGAGTCCCGGGTAGGGAAGACTTGCTGGTCACATGTGATTACCAATACAAATCCGTTCCTTTGCTAAATCACTTATTCCTCTAAATCCAGTTTTACTGGTATTTGTTTATCGCTTCCGTTGATTTTCTGTTTCATTCCTCAAATACAGTGAGGCCGTTATTACTGTATTAACTCTTCATTGTACTTATCTTGTTTAGTATTGTATCTGCTTGCTGAGTATGATTTATTGTACTCACTCTTGCTTTACTTTGTTTTTAGTTGCAGTATCAGAGTTCACAGCGGAAGCCGTCGTATCTGAGGAGTAGGCTGGACTAGTTGGGTGGGACGCGACTAGAAAATCTTTTATTCTTGGAAATGTAATTAAACATGTAAATATGATTAGATGAGCTGTTGAGATCCACTGTGCTGGTTTATGCCTGCTTTTCTAGCCGTTCGCGTGTATAGGCTTTCGGGTCTATAGACGTGCGGTGGCTGTCATTCTCCCGGGGTGGGTCTCGGGGCGTGACAACTTAAGTGGTATCAGAGCTCAAGGTTATAGGTCACGAGGGATACTAATGGGTAGAGCGTTAGTTAAGATTTGCGACTAACATTGTTGTGCTTGTTGCTTGTGACTAACACTGGCCATTTGTTAGATTTGTGTGGTTTGACTGCATGACAAATTCTTTTGGTTTCGATTTTTTCAAAAATCTTGCTAAGTGTTGAAAACAAGGGTGATTGTTTTGGTTTTGAATTTCGAGGACGAAATTCTTATAAGGTGGGGAGGATGTAATACCCCGGATTTTTGGGTCATTATTTAATTAAGGGTGCTGAAAATTAATTTCTAAATATTTTGGTTTTACTAAATCTCGGAAGTTAAATTGTGTGTTTACACTCGATTTGCAAAATTAAATTAGATACGTTAATATTTATAAAAAGTTAATCTCTTTTCCTTTTTGGCTGATCACTAAAGCAACACTCGTGTGTTTGATCGATCAGCCATGTACTAGTACTAGTATAGCTAGAAGTAGTACATGCATGCATCGATAGAGTAGCTCGTGCATGCCTGTTGTTTACCACGCTTGGTTAGCTTAGCTAAGAGTGAAGATAATGCTGCCATCAGCTTGTACTGCTAGTCTAGATAAGGTTGTACTACTTGTACTGCTCCCAGATATTTTTGCATGCACGGCGACGAAGCTTAGCTGAGAAGGATCAAGCAGGGGTACATGTTGAGCTCTGGTTACTGGAGGTAGTACGTGTCGCTAGTGGATAGGTGCATACCCCATGCAGGTAGCAGCAGGGGAGGAAATATCTAGCCCTGACTTATCCATCGCATTCTTATCCTTTGGGCTAGTATAAATAGAGGACCAGGTGCTGCCATCGGAGCACATCGGGCAGAGTTTAGGCAGACCAAATAGAATCAAAAGGAGTGGGCAGTGACCGTGCACACGCGCTGCTGTGCCGCTCGCGTGGGAGACGAAATTATAGGCTAGTATTGCTGAAGTGCTGACGAGGCAAGTAGATCTTTACTAATCCCTTGATTCGGCTAGTAGTAGTTTTACTACTCTAGTTCTACCTCGTTGTTGTTTTCTTGAGGTGCTTGTATGTCTGCCACTAGCACCATGCTTCTGTTAATACCGTCGTTGATCTAATATTGTTGGAGAGATATTTCATTGCTGCTACCTCTTCATTGCTCGTAGTACCATTAGCTGAATGGTACCGCTTCCTAATATCTGTTGTTAGCCATGATGCTATGATAAGTATGCGATAACAAGTGAGAAGTCATCATGATTCAGTTGAACTCATGCAGAGTCATGAGGGTTGATATCTCGGCTTCATATGTCTAACTTCTTTATCATCCACCTGATAAATCCTCTTTTCGTATTGGTGTCACGACTGCAACCATATTGTACCAGTCACGGTTCAGGTATGAGACTGTCTGAGTTCTCCAACGGGAGCGACACTTGGTCCGAACAGGGTATCGGTGATGGATTCCTTGGGAACGGCCCATACTAGTAAGTCAAGTCGTCGTGTCCCGGCGGGTTAAAGAGCTCTGCTCTTCTAGAATCCTCGTGGTTCTGGTTGAGGCTGTCGATGTCGGAGTACCCCTCTTAAGAGCGTAAAAGTGTGAATATTCACCCCTGTGAGTCCCGGGTAGGGAAGCCTTGCTGGTCACATGTGATTACCAATACAAATCCGTTCCTTTGCTAAATCACTTATTCCTCTAAATCCAGTTTTACTGGTATTTGTTTATCGCTTCCGTTGATTTTCTGTTTCATTCCTCAAATACAGTGAGGCCGTTATTACTGTATTAACTCTTCATTGTACTTATCTTGTTTAGTATTGTATCTGCTTGCTGAGTATGATTTATCGTACTCACTCTTGCTTTACTTTGTTTTTAGTTGCAGTATCAGAGTTCGCAGCGGAAGCCGTCGTATCTGAGGAGTAGGCTGGACTAGTTGGGTGGGACGCGACTAGAAAATCTTTTATTCTTGGAAATGTAATTAAACATGTAAATATGATTAGATGAGCTGTTGAGATCCACTGTGCTGGTTTATGCCTGCTTTTCTAGCCGTTCGCGTGTATAGGCTTTCGGGTCTATAGACGTGCGGCGGCTGTCATTCTCCCGGGTGGGTCTCGGGGCGTGACAACTAACTATACGGAAAAAGATATAACTATGAGTTTTATTACATATCTACTTATTTCTTGGCTTGTCGATGGTACTTTGTCTTACAGAATTAACTGTCATTAAAAGATAAAACTATGATTTCTTATTACAAATCGAGTTGTTTCCAAATTGTGCATGACTTCTCTTAATCTCTCTGATTCATTTGCCCTGAATGGCACAAACCACCAATCCATGATCTTCACCCAAAATTAGAAATTACCAACGGTATTTACCACAAATGCAGGCATGAATGAACTGTAGGTATTCCAGTTGGTGCATCCTTTGAGATAAAAATAATTTATGTCCTCACAGCACCAGGAAATAGAATCACAAATGTTCACTACGGCCTCACATCCATGACAGAAGATACTTAGTCTTAGCGCAAAGGGAGAGAGACCAACGCCTTCTCCTTCCTCTTGGTGCACACCTTCTCCTCCTGACCAATCCCCACCAGCTCTTGCGGGCTACTGCCTTCACAAGCCCTCTTCCTCTGTTTTCCCACACAACACACAACTCCCAGACGACAAAACTTCCATCGGAGCTTGAAACGGCAGCCGCGGCGAGGACACTGGCTAGGGAGGTAGCGGGGACGTTGAGGTCGAGGGCGTAGGGGGCAGCATGCGCCTTGGCGCAGTTGTACTCGTGGGATGTGTTATGGTATGGGCCGACCGCCGTCATCAAGGCTGGCTAGGTCATGGGCGCAGGCAAGGCTCAGGGCACAAACCTGTAGGTTGTACCATCCTCAAGATCTTGTCGGTGTCCTCAAGATCAAGATTACATCACATCAGTCGTCCCTCGAAGAAGTTCTTGTATCTGAAAGAAGGCACCAGAAACACAGAATTAGACCAATAAATTGGGGATATAGAGGATATATTATGTGAAGGATTACCTGAGCATATAGAAGTAGATCCAGAACTACAAAAGCATGCACAGGACACAAGCCCAGAAAGACGGTAAAGCTAAGCAATGCAATGACCTGAACAAAGCACTTGGTAGCAAATTTTAGCTATGCTCATGTCCTAAAAAAAATTCTTACGTAGTCAAATAGAAGGATATCACATGACGCAACTCAAATCACAAGTGTTTGTAATGCTTACATTAACCAAAGATTGAGCACGAAATCAAGGTAACCACATATAGATCTCTGATGTTATCCCCTCCGCGGGCTTAACTAATTATATCAACTGAGCAGTCAGCACATTCAGCACAACTTTCAAACTTGAGTTTCATATCCATATAACGAGTCATTACTACATGAATCGTGAAGAGCTATCACAATGCAAACAATATTCCGAACATTCATGTGAGGCACTCAAAAAAACATGTGAATCAGGGAAAACTCCAGACCTTAGGCTATATTTCATACATAGTTCTGACCTGATGCACAATTATAGAACCGCTGCACTCTCACGTGCCCTCATTAGACATTGCTATCACACATCGGGGCAATAAGCTAGATGGAAAATCATTTAAATTCTAGTTTAAGAATGTTAGACGGTGCTCCCGACGCCCATTGATATCACGCATCAAAATCATAATCACCAAGGAAAATCCTAGCCGGGATTACCCTCCTATGCACAAAAAACCACATGTACCAGTCCAGATCTGATTCGTTCACCAGGAAAGCAGGAACACCCGCTAAACAGAAAGGCAATGGCAGCGAGATGGGGACAGGCTCGTACTGACCTGCGCCTTAGCAGTACCTGAAGCTATTCTCGCCTCGATCTCTGTAGCGCACCATCAGCGGCGAACTGGACATGTGACACGAGTGTGAAGGTTGAACCCCCAAGTTCGGGACGTGGCCGCCGTGGAGTGACCAACATACATTACCTGCATTTAGTTGATACCTCAAGTTCAGTTAAACAACAAAACAGAATAGATGAAATTCCATGTGTACAACGAGAAGGCCACAATCATCAAAGGAGCTCGTATTCATCAACAGTTTAAACTGCAAACGGTGTTCAAGTTTTTTTTTTTAATAGCTACTCCCTCCGTTTTTTAATATAAGATGTTTTAGCATTTGTCCACATACACATATACACAAATGTATGTAGACATGTATTAGTGTGCATGTTCACTCACGTTAGTATGTATCTAGATAACATGTGCAACACCTAAAACATCTTATATTAAAAAACGGAGGGAGTATGTTATGGCGAAATTGCTTTCCTAGAGAGAACAACCAAGTAAACCTGGAACCCTTTCTATTGTCTTCCATTTTACTATAACTATTGCTCATGCCCAACACCTCTCCCAAATCAACCAAAATCAGATAGTATTCAAAAATGAAAATAAACATAATTTTTTGATGGCCGATGACTGCATTTGCTTAGTATTTAGTACTTGAGACAAATGGTTGACATATCATTTAAGCTACCTATGCAATAGTGGTGCTACAAATTAGTCATTATTTGAAGCACATCATCCGTCACATGCATATGGGTAGATTTATAATACTGACACAATGAGATCGAAGCTAAAGAAGGTACAAAACGTGAGATTATAGACCTTAACATAATTGTATGATGGCCTGAACAAAGAAGATAAATATCTGTAAGTATATAATTCTTTCACCAAAATCGACGGAAAACCCCACATAAACTGGAGAGGATTAGCAGCAAGAAGAAACAAGGAGGTTGGGGAGGATCTCTTCTTACTGGCATAGATCTGGTACCGCGGCACCCTAGGTCCTTGTCCCCAACGAGCAGCTCCAGCTTGGCCTCGTCACACCTCTTCAGGCAGGCTTCCGTCATCCACGTCTGAAACCCTAGAGAGCGTCAGCCGCCGGCCAAGCGAGGAGAGAAAGAAGGACTTGTAGAGAAGGGCGGTATCCGGCCAAGCCAGGGCAACAATCACCTCATGGAGGGGGGCCAGGAGGAGGCCATCGCGGCGACCCAGAACTCGTGCTGGATCTTGACGAGCGCCTCGAGGCGCGCGCGGTCGATGGGCAGCGCCTCGACGTGCCTCTGGTTCCTGCGGGACGATGAGCGACGAGAGGTTGGACGATCGGGGGACGACGTATTGCGGGTTGACAGACTCGGAAAGGGGGCGCGCGACCGGCGCGAGGTGGAGCCGCGGTTCCCACACGTGATGGAGGAGGCCAGGGGCGGCGACGCTGGTGTGGTGGAGGCCGGCGAGGGCACGACGCCTGTGAGGTTTGAGCCGGAGGGAAAGGGAGAGGAAAGGATGGAAGAGGGACACTGAATTTTGTTGGGCTTTGGCCCATTTGGTCGCACGCAGGGCGATCGGAGAGAAACGCGAGGGACGACGATGTTGGACGAATGGACGAAGGGTGTTGACGTACGAGAGGAACCAAATTCCTTTTTTAGATAGGAGAGATTCAGAGAGGCCGTATTACGTACCCTGCCGTAGATTTTGAAGTATCTCCAGGTGGCGGCGTTGGGCGGTGGCTCTGGGCGGAGCAAGGCCTGCTCGTCAGATCTGTGGTCACAGGAGGGCAAGTAGAAGCAGACGCGGCCACCGTAGATGAATCTCCCCATTGACGGACCACGCCGGCCAGCCAGCGAGAGCAGATCGATCGGTCCGATACCCGTCAAGTCTAAAGGCGCGGCGACGGGAGATCGATGGGCTAGTTTCTGCTCTGGCATGGTGTTGGCGTGTATCTTGGGAAGATATTTGTTTTTTGGGAAAATTTGTCACAGCACACCGTTATTTTCTGGCATTTGCTGAAACACACCACCGGATTTTATCTTTGCCAGGTACCATTACAATTTTGTGGTTGTTTGCCACAACACACCGTTTGGCCCAAAACAGAAAGTATGACTTTTATCTCATAAATTACCATTTTACCCTTTCGAAAATATGTCAGAAAGTATGACGAAGTTGGGTGCTTTCTCTGTTAGATCTTTATATAATGCTCTTAAAAAGTCGCAGGTTAAAGTTCCATATAGGAAAGTATGGTATATTAAGACTCCATTGAAAATTAAGGTGTTTCTTTGGTTAACCTTTAGAAAAAGCATTCTGACTAAGAAAGTACTTTTGCGTAGAGATTGGAAGGGGAGTGACAAATGCATGTTTTGTACTCCCTCCGTTCGGAAATAGATGTCTTGCATTTGTCTAGATTCAGATGTAGGTAGACATGTTTTAGTGTACACATACATCCAAATTTAGACAAATAGAAAACATCTATTTCCGAACGGAGGGAGTAGTAATGTAGAGACCACGGATCATCTTTTTTCGAATGTCCAGTAGCTCATTATGTCTGGAGTGTAGTTCGCTGTGCTTTCAATCTTAGTACTGTACCTCTTACTTTTGAAGCTTTACCTCAATGGATAGAAGCGTTTAAGATGGAAGATAAGATTATGTTGTCAACCGGGATTGCTGCATTGATTTGGGCCACCTGGAACACCAGAAACAAAGCCTGCTTCGATGGAGTCTTTCCACAGGATCCGTCTACCATTATTTTTCAGAATTCTCACTATCTCTCGTATTGGGCTGATATGCAGAAAGTAAATCTACGAAGCCTCCAACGCAAAGGAGCGGCGACTATCTTCAGGTGAAACCCAAGATCTACGATCAGATGACGACAACACTTGTGCCCAGTTTTTGTTCTTAAAGGCGTTGCTTTTAGAGAATTTGGACATCCAATGTTGTCTTGGTTGTGATTGTGCTGATGCGGCAAAGACTATAACTCTGTAGTGGGACATTTCTTTTTTAGGTTCTTTCTTTGTGTGCATCCGTAGTGCCATTCGGATATTAAGTTGTTACAGAATCTGGATGTAATTGATATCTTCACGATATTAATATATACTCTTAAAAAAAATCAAGTCCATGTACTAGGAGGTACAAACCGCCACCGTTGCATAAAACAAAGTAAATCTAAGCACAGTTAGGCTCAAACGGGCATAACCGTCAGTCCAGCCTGCACCCGACCTATTTAGCGATTTATATCTGTCTGGAATAGTTTGCGGATTGAACCCGTAAGAAAAAAAAGTTGAGCTCGGTTTAGAGGGAGACCCTATTCTACACATTTTGCGTCAGCGATCATGGCGACGCCCAAAGGAAGAGACGCTAGGCCAGACCCACTCCTTCGTCTACCTCGCGCTAGTTACCTCCTGCCTTCCTGACGCTCGTCCGCAACTACCCTGATACTGCCTGGAGCCACCGGCCGTGAAAAATGATTTAACTATGAAGATTAACTTTTACGTGAAAAAATTTCTTTGACTCCCGATACCCGTGATCCTGCTAATTAAAAAATTAAAATTATTTAAGAGTATCAATTTTTTTTAAACCTAGATGTAGACAATGTGTATTCCACAAACATGTTTTCGCCCAAAGGAAGAGACGCTAGGCCAGACCCATTGAAACAATGCTTCACTCCTTCGCCTACCTCGCGCTAGTTACCTCCTGCCTTCCTGACGCTCGTCCGCAACTACCCTGATACTGCCCGGAGCCACCGGCCGTGAAAAATGATTTAACTATGAAGATTAACTTTTACGTGAAAAAATTCTTTGACTCCCGATACCAGTGATCCTGCTAATTAAAAAAATTAAAAATTATTTAAGAGTATCAATTTTTTTTTTAAACCCGGATGTAGACAATGTGTATTCCACAAATGTGTAACAAATCAAATTAAAAAAATTATGTTCTGGACTACACAAAATGATAAAGTGCAAAAAAATTGGAGATTTGAAAATGTACATATTCAAATTCACACTTTTGTCATTTTTGTGTAACTCAGAATACAAAGTGTTTGAAATACAACTTTTACATGTTTGTGGAATACTCCATTTGCTACCTCCAGGATTTAACCAAATTATTTTGAAACTCGTAAATATTTGTTTCAATTGATCGCGAAATCTCCTCTTTTTTTGGTCAACATTTCGACAATGGTCAGATTTGTGTTTTTCACCCGTCTCTAGTCCTACACTCAAGCGGCCACTCGCAGTCCACGTGTTCTGTGCTGCCGGGCGGCGGGACGGGAGACGTGGCGATAAGTCTCGCCGGCGAAGCGCAGCCGCAGCCGCGCGGGCGCGCATCCCTCCCGTGCCGTCCCGCGCGCCATCCACAGCCACAGGTTCTTCTTGCTCTACTCCTAACGCCCACGCCCCTCGCCGTCGGCCCCCGCGGGATCGATCCAACGACACGACATGGATCCCCTCTCTCTCCTCACCCTCCCTTGCGCGCGCCCTTCGCTCCGGCTCCGCACATCCGCCCCGGCGCCAAACAGCGCTGGCCGAGCATCACCATCCGTCGCCCGCCCACGCCTAGCGCCGGCGCTGCGGCAGCGCGCCCGGCTGTCGTCTCCGGTCTCTGCCGTGGCTGCTGAGGCGCCGCCGTCGCCGTCCGGCGGTGGGGATATGGAGTCGGATGGGAGCTTCGACTGGCTGGACCAGTGGTACCCGTTCGCCCCCGTGTGCGACCTGGACCCCGGCGCGCCGCACGGCAAGACGGTGCTGGGCCTCCGCGTGGTGGCCTGGTACGACCGTGCCGTCGACGAGTGGCGCGTGTTCGACGACGCGTGCCCGCACCGCCTGGCCCCGCTCTCCGAGGGCCGGATCGACGACAAGGGCCGCCTCCAGTGTGTCTACCACGGCTGGTGCTTCGACGGCAGCGGCTCCTGCAAGTTCATCCCCCAGGCCCCCGCCCTCGGACCGCCTGTAAGTTCGGCCGCCCGCCATTGATCCCCTACCCTTCGTCCTCCGATCACGAAACCAAGAATCGAATTTTTTGTGTCGTTTGCGCGCAGGTGCACAAGAACAGCAAGGCGTGCGTGGCATCGTACCCGAGCGTGGTGCAGAACAACATCCTGTGGTTCTACCCGAGAGCCGACGCCGAGCACCGGGACGTGCTGCAGAGGAAGCGCCCGCCGTTCATCCCGGAGATCGACGACCCCTCCTTTGTCACCGTCTACGGCATCAGGGACCTCTCCTACGGGTACATTCTGAATCTCGATGCGTCCATTAATCTTTGCTGCATTGGACACTTTCTCACAATCACAACTGTTGTGACATTTGCAGGTATGATGTGCTGGTGGAGAACCTGATGGACCCTGCTCACGTCCCCTACGCGCACAAGGGGTTGATGGGCAAGCTCCGGAAGAAGGAAGATCCCGGAAGATATGCTCCCTTCCCTGACATGATCGGCACTATCAAATTCTGTTTACAGTGTCACTGAATGGGAGTGTTGATTTAGTTTTTATTCTTCTCTTCACAGTTGAGTTCGACATAGAAGGTGGCGGGCCGATGAAGATGAAGATAGAGGAAGCGAACGTGGAAGGGTTCTTGTCGCCGCAGGAGAACGGCGGCTACTTCCGGTACGCTGCGCCGTGCACCTTCTATGGCTCACCGCTTCCCAGGGAAGCCGAGGGAGAGGTATGAGTTGATATCCCCGTCTCCCGTTGTTGCCAATGCAAGTGATTTCACAGCATTTCAGAGAAGAACGAACTAAATTATTCACAAGTTTGAAGTTTGTGCTTGGTTTGGACAGGAGAAGAAAAAGAAGAAGCCTCAGTTTATGCTGGTGTTCATGTGCATTCCCGTGGCACCAGGGAAGAGCAGGGTGATCTGGGCGTTCCCGAGGAACGTCGGCGTCTGGCTTGACAAGATCATACCGCGGTGGTACTACCACATCGGCCAGAACGCCATCTTGGATTCTGACATCTACCTCCTCCACATCGAGGTAATAATTCTGATTCTGGCCATGATCCAGGGTATGGAGCTCAAGCAGTACACCCATCGTTCTTCCTTCGTTTCAGGAGCGCAACTTCGCCGCGGCTGGTGTTGAGAACTGGCAGAAATCAGTGTACGTGCCCACGTCGTCAGACAGCATGGTGATCGCCTTCAGAAACTGGTTCAGAAAGCACTGCAAGAGCCAGGTTGGCTGGGCTGGCCCAACTGCCAATCAGTTGCCGGAGACTCCAACCAAAGACAAGCTCATGGAAAGGTAAAAAATAATCCAGCATTCAAATTCTTCTCCATAGCAACCTGAAGCTTGGAGTTCCTGAGAACTCTGTGCACCTGAATGCTTGGGACCACCTGAGAATGCTGTTGATGGTGCTCACAGGTACTGGTCGCACGTCGCCCAGTGCAAGAGCTGCAGCGCGGCGCTGAAGTCCATGAAGGTGCTGGAGGTCGCCCTGCAGGTCGCATCGGTGGCCGTTGTCGGGTTCCTCGCCGTCGCCAAGGGTACACTGCTCACGTCGGTCGTGCAGAGAGCCGCCGTCGTGTCCTTGGCGGTGTTGTGCTTCGCCGCGTCACGCTGGCTCGCGAACTTCATCCAGAAGAACTTCTATTTCCAGGATTACGTTCATGCTTACAAGTGAAGGCATATCCCGTGTCTTCCGTTGATAGGATTTTGTAGCTTCTGACTTGACGCGGCTTAGAAAGTGTACATGAAGCACATCACATTATTTGATACCGACATTAGCTGTATATAAAGCAACTAGTCATTTTTGTGACATTGGCATCCCATTCTCATATCCAGCAGTAAACACAACTTGCTATATATTCTTGCAAACACAACTTGTTCAGAATTTGCACTGAATGAACTTGCTACTTAGTACATCTCTTACAAGTTCCAACACTTGCAACATTTCATTTCTTCAGAATTAAGAAAACACACAAAACATAGAGCACCAGCACACTTGACATCAACAGCTTCATCAACATCAGGATTTCTCTACCTAATTCTAACAGCATAGCTGCTTTGTGCTTGGTCATCAAGATGGACTTGCGCTGTAGCTCCATTGCATCGATCTGCTGCTAGCTGCATTCATCCGCATATACTACTATATATAAAAGGGCTCCTCTTCAGCGATCGATCGATGCGGCCACGTCACCCGAGCACCGTAGATGTGCGTTTCTACAGTGCGCGGCCGGCCCCGCGCCGTCGATCGCCAATCTGACGGCCCGCGCGCCGGTTTTTCGCGGAAAAGTCCCCGCGCTTTCCAACAACTTTCCAACAATCGTAAATCCGTCCGGCCCACATGTTTTTTCAGAAAAGTCCGCGCGTTTTTCAAAAAGCACCGTCGATCGCCGATCCGACGGCCCGCGCGCCGGTTTTTCGCAGAAAAGTCCCCACGCTTTCCAACAATCGTAAATCCGTCCGGCCCACACGTTTTTTGCAGAAATATCCCCGCGTTTCCAAAAAAATTGAATTGTGCGGAAAGACCCTCGCATTCCCCAAAAATTACGATTCGCCCTCCTTTTCACGATAATGTCTACATGAAATATGTGCGCGTCGACGAGTAGGTTCCATTCCCGTGATCGGTTTCGAGTTTGGTCGACTCTAGCTCCTTAATTTTGGATCCAAGCTCGTAAAAACATCTGACGAATTTTGTCAAATTCGTCGCGCTCGGACATCCGTTTGAATTTTCCTTTCACGGGTAGATAGATATCACCCTTCCAAACAAGTTTCATGTTTTATACTTTTTATTTCGACGGACATATACATATTTCTCTAATCTTCAAATTCGTTATATTTTTGGCTGTGCAAAAATGGCAAGTTCAGATGGATTTCAAAATTTTGAATCACAACGGGCGCGGCGGCTTCAGCGATCGATCGATGCGGCCACGTCGCCCGAGCACTGTAGATGTGCGTTTCTACAGTGCGCGGCCGGCTCCGCGCCGTCGATCGCCAATCTGACGGCCCGCGCGCCAGTTTTTCGCGTAAAAGTCCCCGCGCTTTCCAACAACTTTCCAACAATCGTAAATCCGTCCGGCCCACATGTTTTTTCAGAAAAGTCCGCGCGTTTTTCAAAAAGCACCGTCGATCGCCGATCCGACGGCCCGCGCGCGGTTTTTCGCAGAAAAGTCCCCACGCTTTCCAACAATCGTAAATCCGTCCGGCCCACACGTTTTTTGCAGAAATATCCCCGCGTTTCCAAAAAAATTGAATTGTGCGGAAAGACCCTCGCATTCCCCAAAAATTACGATTCGCCCCCCTTTTCACGATAATGTCTACATGAAATATGTGCGCGTCGACGAGTAGGTTCCATTCCCGTGATCGGTTTCGAGTTTGGTCGACTCTAGCTCCTTAATTTTGGATCCAAGCTCGTAAAAACATCTGACGAATTTTGTCAAATTCGTCGCGCTCGGACATCCGTTTGAATTTTCCTTTCACGGGTAGATAGATATCACCCTTCCAAACAAGTTTCATGTTTTATACTTTTTATTTCGACGGACATATACATATTTCTCTAATATTTAAATTCGTTATATTTTTGGCTGTGCAAAAATGGCAAGTTCCGATGGATTTCAAAATTTCGAATCACAACGGGCGCGGCGGCTTCAGCGATCGATAGATGCGGCCACGTCGCCCGAGCACTGTAGATGTGCGTTTCTACAGTGCGCGGCCGGCTCCGCGCCGTCGATCGCCAATCTGACGGCCCGCGCGCCGGTTTTTCGCGGAAAAGTCCCCGCGCTTTCCAACAACTTTCCAACAATCGTAATTCCGTCCGGCCCACATGTTTTTTCAAAAAAGTCCCCGCGTTTTTCAAAAAGCACCGTCGATCGCCGATCCGACGGCCCGCGCGCCGGTTTTTCGCAGAAAAGTCCCCACGCTTTCCAACAATCGTAAATCCGTCCGGTCCACACGTTTTTTGCAGAAATATCCCCGCGTTTCCAAAAAATTAAATTGTGCGGAAAGACCCTCGCATTCCCCAAAAATTACGATTCGCCCTCCTTTTCACGATAATGTCTACATGAAATATGTGCGCGTCGACGAGTAGGTTCCATTCCCGTGATCGGTTTCGAGTTTGGTCGACTCTAGCTCCTTAATTTTGGATCCAAGCTCGCAAAAACATCTGACGAATTTTTATAAATTCGTCGCGCTCGGACATCCGTTTGAATTTTCCTTTCACGGGTAGATGGATATCACCCTTCCAAACAAGTTTCATGTTTTATACTTTTTATTTCAACGGACATATACATATTTCTCTAATTTTCAAATTCGTTATATTTTTGGCTGTGCAAAAATGGCAAGTTTCGATGGATTTCAAAATTTCGAATCACAACGGGTGCGGCGTGCCGCCGCGCAATATTTCCTAGTGTCCTCTATAGGGCACGCTTAAGATCTTCCCTTCTGTCCTCTGTTGCGCCGATGGCATAAACTGCTTGATCACCAACAGGGAACTCGTGATCAACCAAATACCCACACACTCTAAATTCCCAGCGCCAGAAATTGCATGATTTCTATCAACCAAACGGATCAAAAAAAAAAAGAGAGAGAATTTTGGTCCACCGGCCAAAACAAATCAAACAAAACAAGCCGCCGGAGAGACTTGCACCGTTTTGGCACACTTGTAGAACACCGAGCTACTGAAGCAACCTCAGTGCCGGTAATTTGGATCTTTCTGATCTCAGTGACCAAATTTAGACACCGAGTCAAGAACTCAAGATACCGTAGATGAATTTTCCTCTCTGTAGAATCCTTGTCATGATTTTGAGTTGATTGTAACTTATCACCATCTCACGTTTTGTTTGGTAGCTTATGACCATCTCACGTACTGTACGTAGTAGTAGTAGTGTTTAAAACTCTTCCTCCGTCCCCTCCCGCGCGCCACTCTCCACTCCACTCCTAACGCCCTCGCCCGCCGCGGGATCGACCCAGCGACACGACATGGATCCCCTCTCCCTGCTCACCCTCCGGCGCGCGCGCCCTTCGCTCCCGCTCCGCACCTCCGCCCCGGCGACCACCAGCGCGAGACCACCCGCCGCCCGCGTCGCGGCCGGGCGGCGGTGCCGGCGGCAGCGCGGGCGGTTGCCGTCTCCGGTCTCGGCCGTGGCTGACGAGGCGCCGCCGTCGACGTCTCCGTCCGGCGGTGGGGGTGAGGAGGACACGGAGGGGCGGTTCGACTGGCTGGACCAGTGGTACCCGTTCGCCCCCGTGTGCGACCTCGACCCCGGCGCGCCGCACGGCAAGACGGTGCTGGGCCTCCGCGTGGTGGCCTGGTACGACCGCGCCGTCGGCGAGTGGCGCGTGTTCGACGACGCGTGCCCGCACCGCCTGGCCCCGCTCTCAGAGGGCCGGATCGACGACAAGGGCCGCCTCCAGTGCGTCTACCACGGCTGGTGCTTCGACGGCCGCGGATCCTGCCAGTTCATCCCCCAGGCCCCCGCCCTCGGACCACCCGTAAGCCCGCGCGCCATAGATGATAGATCCTCTGCTATTCTTCCTCCTCCGATCAGGAAAACAAGAATCGAAATCTTTCTGTCGATCGCGCGCAGGTGCACAAGAACAGCAAGGCGTGCGTGGCGTCGTACCCGAGCGTGGTGCAGAACAACATCCTTTGGTTCTACCCGAGGGCCGACGCCGAGCACCGTGACGTGCTGCAGAGGAAGCGCCCACCGTTCATCCCGGAGATCGACGACCCCTCCTTCGTCACCGTCTCCGGCATCAGGGACCTCAACTACGGGTAAACCGCCCAGAAAGTTCACTTCTATTCTGAACCTCTGTTCCCCAGTGAGTGATGCAGAGGAAACATCATCACGACTCGGTTGATTCGCAGGTACGATGTGCTGGTGGAGAACCTCATGGACCCCTGTCACGGCACCTACGCGCACAAGGGGTTGATGGGCAAGTTCAACGAGAAGGAAGACCCCGGAAGATATGCCCCCTGCCCTTGCATGATCGGCCGGCGCTGCTGTCCAATTTACTTTACGGTGTCAGTGTTGATTCAGTTTTTCTTCTTCTTCTCTCCACAGTTGAGTTCGACATCGAAGGCGGCGGGCCGGTGAAGATGAGGATCGAGGAGGCAAACATGGACGGGTTCTTGTCTTTCCAGGATAACTATGGCAACTACCGCTACGCTGCGCCGTGCGCCTTCTACGGCACATCAATTTCCGGAGAGACCGCCGATGGTCAAGGGGTACGACCTGATCAGCCCCGATTCCCATTGTTGCCGATGCAAGTGCCGGAATTACTCACAAGTTCACAGTTTGCGCTTGGTTTGGGCAGGAAAAGAAGAAGAAGCCGCCTCAGTTCAAGCTGGTTTTCCTGTGCGTTCCCGTCGCGCCAGGGAAGAGCAGGCTGATCTGGGCGTTCCTGAGGAACTTTGGGGTCTGGATCGACAAGATCGTACCACGGTGGTACTACCACATCGGCCAGAACGCCATCTTGGACTCAGACACCTACCTGCTCCACATCGAGGCAAATGATCTCAAGCTTTTCAGTGGTGCTCTGAATTTCTGGTGCCGAACCATGTTAAGGAGCTCAAGCACCAAAAAACTTACTGTCCTTCCTTCAATTTCAGGAGCGAAACTTCGCTGCGGCCGGCCTTGAAAACTGGCAGAAAGCAGTGTACGTGCCCACGTCATCCGACGGCACCGTGATCGCCTTCAGAAACTGGTTCAGAAAGCACTGCAAGAGCCAGATCGGCTGGGCTGCCCCAACTGCCGATCAGCTGCCGGCGACTCCAACCAAAGACAAGCTCATGGAAAGGTAATCTAATTCTTCTCCGGAGCAACTTGGAACCTCGCCTGACAACTCTGTGAACCTCGTCGCCTGAGAATTCTGTGATGGCGTCCATCCACAGGTACTGGTCGCACGTCGCGCAGTGCAAGAGCTGCAGCTCGGCGCTCAAGAGCATGAAGGCGCTGGAGGTGGCCCTGCAGGTCGCGGCGGTGGCCGTTGTCGGGTTCGTCGCCGTCGCCAAGGGGACACTGGTGACATCGGTCGTACATAAAACCGCCGTCGTGTCCTTAGCCGTGTTGTGCTTCGCCGCGTCCCGCTGGCTCGCGAGCTTCATCGAGAAGAACTTCTATTTCCAGGATTACGTACATGCTTACAAGTGAAGGCATATCCTGCAGTCTTCTGTCGGTAGGATTTCGTAGCTTCTATGCAGCTTAGGAAATGCACATGGAGCACATCATATTATTTGATACCGATTTGTAGCTGTATATAAAGCATCTACAGTAGTATTTTCTCAAGGACATTGGCTTCCGATTTTCACATCCAGCAGTTAACTGCAAGCTGAACAAACGTGTGGCAAAAGAAATTGAGGATTTTCGTATCATGTACCAGGTGCTACTGATACATACATCAATAAAATGCTTAATGAGGAGACCAAGCACCACCAAAACGCCCCTCTTGCCTACTGATGACCATCTTTCCAGAATTCCAGGTGACTAGACTAGCATCCTGCTCTTCAACATGCTCAACCAACATAACAAGCAATTCTTCAGCAATGTGTACTCATAAGACCCAAATATATATGCTGCTATAAAGCAAAAAATTATCCACATATAGAGAAAATTGTGGAAGAGAGATACGCAGGTCATGTAAATCAAAGCTATTTACATGACATGCATAAAACCAGCCAACTCACAACGTGATTCGTTGTGCACATGGAGGATGAACAAAGTTGGCTAGCTTACTAGCTATCAGGCAACTAGAACAGAGTGGTACCTCTTCCAATATAGGTACAAAGAGCATAGATAAAAGTGTGTTGATGCCACTGAGTAATAGATATTTTCAAAGAAAAATATGTGAAACCAGTCTGAAATTATGATAAACAAAAGCAGCAGAAATTATCACTATAGCTTGCAGTCTATGACCAAATATATGAACAAAGCATCTCACTACATTGACAATGCAGTGAGTCCATTAGGTCCACTGTAGGCCAAAAGGTGCAACATATAACAAAATCTTACCCGTTTATGGAGCTACTGTAGAAATAAAAGCTCTATGCTTCATACAGTAAATGCAGCCCATATTCTGTCAGTATGTCAGTTACCTGAACTTGTAGCTCAAGATTTCAGTTTACATGTTAAACTCTGTAGTAACACTGCTTGCTACCACTATTGGAAAACTGTTGTTTACCGGGTATAAAAAATACTCGGCTACTAAGTGGCGGATCACAAGGTTGCTGCTAAATAGTGACATAAATCACCAAGCATCAGGAGCATCAGAGGTTTTTTCTTTCCGAGTAGTTCTGCAAAACAGAACAAGCACCATTTCATCACTGCACCAAACCAGCTAATAAATGGTGGCATAATTCATTATAAGATCTCTGTCACGTCCAAATTAGTCATCTTTCTTGTTGATAAGAGTGGCTTCCTTCCCTTAAGCAAATTCCACCATGTGTTGTCAATGCGCCTTACAGGTGGTGACTCTCTCTGCAAACATATACTTTTCAGTGTGATACCAAAAGGAGATGACATGATACTATCTAAAATTGCCAATTAAGTAGGCATAATCATAATTAGGTGTAACATTCGAGTGTAGATAGCACTCAAAATCTTCTGAAGCACATATATTATCACAAATTGAAACATCATATACAACTTTCGATCCGAATAAACATTTAATATCTTGTTTGTTCTACTAACTGATATAGTATTATTACATAAGAACTGTTCTCAAATCACACAATAAAGTAGACATATAGATATACCTGGCAGGTTGTAGAAACTCGTGTACGGAATCAAAGCACGGATTTCATCTCTCTTCCATAGCTTCTTCCACTCTAGGGACTTGAGATTAAACTCGTAGATGCCAAGGTCCGTGGTCATGAAGATGATGCCGCTGTTCTCCTTAGAGCCAATCAGGCTAAGCATTCTCTTGGGGTTTTGAATGGGGAGAAGTCCCTTGAGATCCAAAACTCTACAACGAGTCCATGCCGCGACTCCATCGGAACGGGTCTTCCTTGACCACAGGTAGAGGGTTAAGGCATCCAAATATGCGAAGCCTAGGCTACCATCCTCCATCGCCATGAGGATAGGCGAATTGTCAGTTACAACGCCGGGCGGGCTATCAAGCAGTGACATGCAATTAGAACCCATGTCGTACTTGAGAGTTGCTCTGCGACCAGGATGAATAACAATGTGGTAAAGTGCATTTTGGAATAGGACAGAAGGCCTTGGGTTGATGAATGCATCCTCAGACCCAAGAGGAAGACCAAAGCATGGCTAGCTCCACTCGCCCGTCTCCGACGAGAACACCCGCGCCTGTGCAGAACCATTAGCATTATCCATGTTCACCCCAAATAAGAGCACACGAAAAGGGACCCTGATGACACGCGTGGTGGTCACACCCGGTGACGGCGCAGAGCACCGCAGCCCCGAGGCCGAGGAATTCGACGGGCGCGCCGAGCTCCCTCCGGCAGCCCGTGATTGGGTCCCAAACGAAGAGCTTCGTGGGCCCCACACAAGTATCGGCAACGAGAACCCGGCCATGGTGGCAGTCCAGGGAATCGTACTCACCGTGCCCCCAGTCGGATTTATCGGGCATGCGTGCGCCGAATTCCGCTGTGGAGACGAAATGTGGGGCCGGTTGTTCCTTCCGGTCCAACCTCTTGACCCAGGACAAAAGGAAGCCCAGCATGGGGGAGCCCCATGGAACTCGCTGTACTGGCCGCGGAAGGCAGCGCCGGTGAGGAGGGCGAGCCAGGGCTTGCTGGCGAGGCACGCAGGCTCGTCAGGAGGGAGGCGGAGGAAGATCTCCTCGATAAGCTCGTCCGGCAGCGTCGGTGCCGGCGGCGGCGTCATGGTCTGTGGAGATGGCGAGGGTTTGGGTTGGGGAATTTTTCGCTGAGCTGGGCGTACTGTTCAAGATATCTTCCGATATTCCGATTTATCATTCGATTCATCGCTTATCGGTGTCTGAGCGATAAGATAAATCGCCCGATAAATCCACTGATATGCCGATAAATCGACCGATATACTGATAAATCGACCGATTTATCACTTATCTTGGGTCGACCGATAAGTTCCCGATAAGCGATATCCCCAACATTGGCTGGGCGGGGAGGAAGGATTTGGGACAGTGTTGTGATGGTTCAGTTCGACCAGCTCCACGTGGGGACTGGGGAGTGACCGACCGACACGGAAAGCACACGAGCGCTGAACTGAAACTTATTTGCATTCTGTTCTTGCTCACGGAAGCTCTTCTTATTCTCATGTCTTTCTTCAGCAGCTGAATCCTGAGTAGTATGCTTTATCACAAGATGCCGGGCAACGGCCAGTCATCATCCTCATCCATCGGATGACATTATCAACACTCCTTCTCCACTGAAATGGAAGATCACGAGAGGCCTTCAATTCGTGTCTGAACCCGAAACTCTCAAACGTGATGCAGTATGATACTCCCAATCCATTGCACTCGTATGTTTGCTGCATTTGAAATGTACATTTTTCATGTTTGAGGGATACACATACACCATTGGCACATCCAAATAATTTTTCCAAATTTTATGATCATTACCATGAATTTAGTTGAGGTTAGCTTGCCACAAACCACCATCTCAGGTTTGTAACTTATCATGATTTGAGTTGATCCTATATGCTAGCATCTAGCGTTTGTGTCTCTAACTGGTCCCCTAAATTGTTCGGTAGACAGTCCGAACGTGTCGGGATAGAAGAGAGACCAAATATGTTCCCCAAACTCTTTCTATATGTTCGTGTTTTCCGATAAAACTTAAACTCACCTCATACATGGGCTGGGTTTGAGGTGTTCGCGCATGTGCGGACATTAGGACGGTCCATCCAGACCACTTTAGCTATTTCTCTCTGCCACCACTTTATCTATTTCTTTACTACTCCCTCCGTCCAATAATAACTGTCTTAGATTTGTCAAAAAGTTGATGTATCTAGACATGAAACATGTATAGATACATCCACTTTTGTGCAAAATTGAGACACTTATTTTGGGACGGAGGGAGTATTATTTTTTGTCTCTCTCCATCTACACTGATCATATTTTAGAATCCAAAGCACCTGTTCGCAGACAATTTATGTGCTAAATTTGCCTTGGACATGCTCTTATCACCAGTGTCTAAGCTGGCCGCTGTCGCGCGGGCTCGCATCCCTCCCATCCCGTCCCGTGCGCCACTCTGCACAGGCCACAGCCACTGAGCCACAGTTCTTCCTCCTAACGGCTAACGCCCTCGCCGGCTCGCCCCTCGCCGTCGGCCGCCGGGGGGTTGATCCAACGCCACAACATGGATCCCCTCTCCCTCCTCACCATCCCCCGCGCGCGCCCTTCGCTCCCGCTCCGCACCTCTGCCCCGGCGACCACCAGCGCCAGACCATCGGCCGCCCGCCTCGCGCCGCCGCCGCGCACTCGGTTGTCGTCCCCGGTCTCGGCCGTGGCTGCCAAGGAGAAGGCGTCGCCTTCGCCGTCCGGCGGTGTGGATGAGGACTCGAATGAGTGGTTCGACTGGCTGGACCAGTGGTACCCGTTCGCCCCCGTGTGCGACCTCGACCCCGGCGCTCCGCACGGCAAGATAGTGCTGGGCCTCCGCGTGGTGGCCTGGTACGACCGCGCCGTCGACGAGTGGCGCGTTTTCGAAGACGCGTGCCCGCACCGGCTGGCCCCGCTCTCCGAGGGCCGGATCGACGACAAGGGCCGCCTCCAGTGCGTCTACCACGGCTGGTGCTTCGACGGCCGCGGCTCCTGCCAGTTCATCCCCCAGGCCCCAGCCCTCGGACCCCCAGTAATTTCCATGGATTGCAGCCTCTTCTCCTCACCTCCTCTTCTTCCTCTCGATTGATACATGGCTGCTGCGTCGCGCGCAGGTGCACAAGAACAGCAAGGCGTGCGTGGCGTCGTACCCGAGCGTGTTGCAGAACAACATCCTGTGGTTCTATCCTCGGGCCGACGCTGAGCACCGTGAGGTGCTGCAGAGGAAGAGGCCACCGTTCATCCCGGAGATGGACGACCCCTCCTTCGTCACCGTCACCGGCATGAGGGACCTCCCCTACGGTAAAACGCCCAAAAAGTTCACCTCTACTCTGAACCTCGAGGCACCCATTGTTCCCTGGTGAGTGATGCAAAGTAAACATCATCTCACAACCTCCTTGATTCGCAGGTACGATGTGCTGGTGGAGAACCTGATGGACCCTGCGCACGTCCCCTACGCGCACAAGGGGTTGATGGGCAAGGTCGGCAAGAAGGAAGACCCCGGAAGATATGCCCCCTGCCCTTGCATGATCGGCTTCACTTCAGTGTCACTGACTCCGTGACTCGGGGTGTTGATTCGGTTCTTCTTCTTGTCTTCACAGTTGAGTTCGACATAGAAGGCGGCGGGCCGGTGACGATAAAGATCGAGGAGGCAAACGTGGACGGGTTCTTGTCGCTCCAGGATAACAAGGGCTCCTACCGGTTTGCTGCGCCGTGCGCCTTCTACGGCTCACCTATCCCAAGAGAGGCCGATGGAGGGGTATGAACTGATCAGCCCGGGCTCCCATTGTCGCAGCAGTTCAGAGAAGGAGGATCCTGAATTACTCACAAGTTCACAGCTTGTGCTTGGTTTGTGCAGGAAAAAGGGAAGAAGAAAAAGCCTCGGATCATGCTGGTGTTCCTGTGCGTCCCCGTTGCACCAGGGAAGAGCAGGGTGATCTTCGCGTTCCCGAGGTATAAGACTGACATTGCAATAACAACTACTCCCTCCGTTCCATATTAGTTGTCACTGACTTAGTATAATTTATTAAAGGGCTATGTGAATAGACTCTAAAAAAGGGTACCCGTCGACTTACAAGCACCGTAAGACCATTATCCAGCACGACCCTTTTATATCTGCATTTAGTACAAACACGAGCTTAATTACTGCAACACTGGGCCTCAAATATTTGATAATAAATATTCTTAAAGCTGATTAAAGTGGAACGTGCGATGCGCCGTGCATGGATACAATTCCATGGTATTACGGGGTCACAAGCATCAGAGAAGTTATGTTCTTAGGTAACATGCAAGGAGAATGACAGAAAATGGTCAACTAACAAGTCTCAGTCCCAAAAGTCCTCTGCGGCATTAGACAATGTTTTTTTTTACCAAAAAGTTATCTGCATCAAATGTTAAGGTTTTTATACTCCACCCTGTTGATATTGTGTTATGAACAAACTACATGCAATATCATTCATTAACAGATTTTTTTAGGACATTTACTAACAGGTTAGCGGAGATCTGATGCAAAAAAAAAAAAACTCTCACAAATTATGGATCAGCAAAAGTTTGCAAGTAACTAAGTGGGATCCAGCACTGAATTTTTTGGACAATTCTGGTACACGTACACATGACCTAATGCTTATCTCTTGTGCAGATTTTTTGTTATGTTAACTGGCCTATTGCCAAACGTTCGCTGCCTCTAACTATTAACTATGCAAGTAACTCTCTCTTCTCTGTGCAAATAATTATTCGTGTGGTTTGTTCACTCCAGACTAAAATATCATATTATGGTTCGATCATTATAAACATATGCAACAATAGCATGGCAAACATTATTTTATTACTACAACTTCATTGTTGAACATTTGACAGGAGTGGTTATATTGAGTTACAAAATATGGAAAATCACTTTGACTTGACCTAATAAATAAATGCAGCAGAAATAAGAATTAATTTGATGATGAATAGTAATATGACTCACTGTGGTTGTGAAGTTAGGCCTTTCGTATTAGGTTGTGCTTCAACAACAGTGCAAGTCACACGAGGCGGTACTGAGCCAGACAATGGTCGACCATCAAAGTACTGTAGAAACACCCTCATCTCATCTGTTACATGTGAGAAATGAGCAGGATGCCACCATATGAACTAATACATTTAAACCACAATTCTGAAAATGAGCAGGAAATATCAATGTTGACCGTCGAGTGAGTCATCTACACTGTCATTTCAGAAGTCAGTGAGCCTCTTAGGCGCTGCCAACTTTATCGTGGCTATGAACTATGAGGAAATGCACATGTACTAGATATGGTTAACCCTGCTAATGCAAGAGACCTACACAGATAATTATCATTTGGAAGGTAAAACTCAACGGTCCCATGTATTATATTAGTTAGATTTGATGTTTAAGTCAGATGTGATCATATTCAAAGTAAACTACTCAAGCAGCACTATATATGAGAGCTAGAGGCGCAAAAAATAAACCAAGCATCTAACTATTCAAAAGGTAAAATACAAGCACATTCTCAGTATCTAGTATTGATAACAATTAGCATATCTTCTGGTTGCCGATTAATATTGTTTGGACCTTTCAGATATGCAGCAGCTTTGCCAAACAGTTCCTTCGAAACCTCGAGTTGCTCAAACGTGTTAGGCCTGACAAAAAGGATTCCAGATGAAAGGCATCACTAAATGGATAGAAATGAATATGGACGGCATGACATCACATCATGCTAATGAAAAAATGACAAGAACCATACTCCATAAGAATCACGTTGTCTCCTTCCTGATACAGATATGTAAAAGATTTCTCCTCAACAAAAACTCCTGAATGTGTTAAAAAGAGTGTGTAATGATTACACTTCCATTATGAACATGAACTACAAAATTCAAATTTAAAATCTAAACAACAAAACTACTATTTATCACAGTTCTGCTTTATGAAACTACCATTGGACTAGATATTGTTGGAAAAAAGTTGATAAGCTGATAACTCAAGCCAGAGCCAGCTTAAAACCAGGTTACTTTGGCTTCTTCTAGAAAAACATAGTTCAATTCGGCGTCTAGTTACTTCTTTTTCTTCAATCGTTATTTGTATTTACGTGCAAAAATAACATCAAATGTTGCCCAAATCCTGACAAAGTGTAAAAACCATTAATTTGTAGAAGCTCGTGGTTGTGGTTAGTATATGTGGTACTGGTTGTAAGACTCCCAATAGACTGTCAATGCATCCAGCTTCTAGAATCTTTATCATGATTTGAGTAAATTTTAGATGGTCATCATCTCAAGTTTATTTGGTATCTTATGAGTGTAACACAGCTCGAATACCGGCACATGTATGACTGAATGTCACAAAACACATTAGAAGAAATTATAGGGAAATCAAGCTATAACACAAAATCCTACTCTAAGATAGCTCTACGATGCCTTTTGTATACGGAGTGAAGAAATGTCCATACTCTCGAGAGCCTCATCAGTACGAAATCTTTCTACTGTTTTGTTCCCAGTGTCAACATCCCTCAGTTCCACCTGCAGCAACCAAGAGTCGAGAACAAAATTCAGGCTGGTAACAAAACAAATGGAAAAATGTGAGTTAATAAAAAACTGTGCCCTGAACTTAATTCTTCATTATGTGAGGGGACGTTTGCATGAAACTACAGACGTGCCAATGAGATAACAGCGAGTCAACCAGATGACATTGGGATTATTTGTACGTATTTCTTGGTCTCTAGACGTTTATTCCACTGTCCTTGTTGTTAGCCAGTCGTGTTTTATTGCTAAGTTATCTTCTCCATGTTGGCATCTTTTCTTGCTGATGCTAAAATAAGTGTACTCCAATGGGCACTAATTGTGTCCAATACCATAGATGCAAGAAAATTATGGCAATTTTTCATTCGTTTCTGACCATGATAGTAATTAAGTATGCAGCATGCTGGAACAGATTGAAAAAAATGAAAGAACATAAATGACCTGTATTGTGGCTCCTCCTCTTCCTTGATGAGAATGATTATATTTTATCACCTAAGCAAAACATGGTCAAGAGGATAAAGTGATTGCTCTTCGCACACCAGCATAGGCGGATATAAACCATAGTTTGTGTTTAACAGGAATATGCATGGATGCAGGATATGAAAAGCAGTTAAACGCACCTGATAAATGCGGCCTTGATTTAAGGTTGACCCAAAAGATGGATAAGTAAATAATCCAATGATACTTGGAAGAAAACAGTGAAATGAAAGGGATGTAATCAGTTAGTCACAGACCTTTTCTCTGTATTACATTTCCAAGTTTCACCTACAACATATGAAGACAGTCTCAAGTCAATGAAAGCATCGGTATGTGCTTCTTTAAAGAACAATAAATAACAGAACTGAAAAGGCGTAGCAAAAAATCAGACTGAGGATAGAATCAACCCCCGTTAAAATGTACACCAAAAGTTGTTTTTGCAGTTAACTTTAGGACCATTAAAAAAGCTGGAACGCAACTTCAATAAGAACTACTAAATTAAGCATCCATGTCAATAAGACCGATCCAATACTAAATTACTCGGCTAAACCTACAAGAATAGGCTCCTGGCTCACACGACCTGCACCAGCGGCACTATGACCGTAGATTGCATGGAGAAACACCACACCATGATCTACCGACTTCTCTTTACAGCATGCTTGAGGATGGCAAACTAGAACGTACAATTTGAGCATTCCACAGGGGAGAAAGGCGAGAAGAATTCCACACATTTATTCGATTGCTAAGACGCCTAACAATAACCACTAAACAAAATAGCAACGCACTTCTCCGCTCACGAAGCGACTCTCCGGGAAATTCGGTCCGAATTGAACAAAGCAGCAATGATGAAAACCCCAAAAATATGATCTGCGACAGCTTAATAGAAACCTAGCTAAACCCTGGGCGGGCACGGGCCAAGAGAGCAGAAACGAGAACGGGGAGAAGTAAGGGAAATTACGTCGGAGCCGAGCATCTTCGCGCCGCGGCGCTGCGTGGCGGCCCATGGGGTGGCGGAGAGGGAGCCGGCGGGCGGGCCTCGCCGGGCTGCGGAGAGGGTGGCGACGGCATGGACGTGGGTGTGGTGGGCGGCGGGAGGTGGAGAGCGGAGGAGGGAGAGGCGGCGGGAAGCTTCGAGAAGGTTCCGCCGGAGGATCTGCATCGCGGAGGCGGAGTTGCGGTGGTGGGGTTTCGACGTTTGCTCCCTGCGCGGCGCGGGGAGGTTGGAATGGATCGCTGGACTCGCGCTACCGCGGCCGGTGTGGCCTGAACATGGGCCGGGCTGACCTGAAATTCACGTCCGTAAGAATGTGGTCACACTTTCTTACCGGCGGATCAATTTTTTTTTTTGACTGTAATGCGGATCAGCTTTAAATTTACACATATCCAATTCTCAAAAATGAAAATTCCAAATCGGATAGGGTAGCGGAAAAAATATTCTCCAACATTCAAATGATTGCCATTGATGCTCTTATAGGTCTTTGCTACATCTTCTAGAGAGATACTCTGAGGCAACAACGATACAAAACGGAGGCATCGGTGGAGGCGAGAGTTCGAGGGTTTGAGTTTAGGGTTTCGCGGTGTGCAAGTCACGATAGAGGTCAAAGGGAACAATGGCACTACTGTAAGATAAGAAACCCACACACTGTCAGCAGTAGAGGGGTAGCTCAGAACATTGCATCATATATGGCAGTGATGGTTGAGGCCGGCCATAAACAACGATACTAAGATTAATGTACAATGTTGCTATGAGGGTGGCGATAGTGACGATATCACCCACATACAAGTAAGAGTCGACTTGTGTGGACTATGCACTCATGAAAGTGCAGCGACGATATTGGTATGTCGAATGGAAATTCGGTAGCTAAGTTTTTTTATAATAATTTTAAAACATAGAAATGACAGTCCTTATAGTGGCAAAATTGTTCTTTCAAACACTCAATTTCCTTCGACTTTTAGCATACCCATAAAATGGTTAAAAACTTAAAATACATTAGAGGTATGTCACTCGCTTGTCGTCAAAAGGATTGGAACTCATACACGAGCTACTCAAACTATAAACACACATACAACTGATTAGCACCAAATCGTACAACCTCATACGATTTTTTTTTTGACGTGGAACACAGATATTCCATTAAACTTGGATGGTAGAATCACCATACAAAACCCTGCTTACAACATCAGGGACATGCTCACCCCAGACACGGTCGCTACCAGGAGCACCTACTAGACCCAACGCAGCGAGTTCGTGTGCGGGTTTATTACAAGTACGTGGCACATAAATCACCTTATGATCAATGAATTCTGTGGTGAGTAGAAATTTTGCTTCCAGGAAGAGAGCACCCAGTGCGGAGAGATCATATGCTGACGAAGTGATAGCACGTTGAAGGTTCTGGCAGTCAGTGGCAAGAATAATACGACCACATCCAATGCGCATAGCCAACTCAATTGATTTCAGAGCTGCAAAAGCTTCAGCATGCAGAGCATTAGCAACAGCCATCGGTAACGCTCCAGAAGCAGCATCAATGAGCTCGCCATCACTGTCTCTAGCCAGAACACCCAACCACCCTTTCCAGTTTCAGTAACAAAAGCTCCGTCAGTGTTAACCATGACCCAGTCTTTTGGAGGAGGCTGCCAGACCTGAATATGCCGGCCACTTTGTTTAAGTTTTTTTTTCAGAAAAGCTTCCCACTCAAACACATGCATGTTTACTGTATAGCATAGTGCCTCCACCGAGAGCCTTTTTTCACCTCGATTTGCCTTATTCCTTTCTGACCACCAACACCATAGAAGCGAAACACACTTCATTTTCTCAGAGTATGGCAGGTCCAGAATCACATTGAGTACCTCCATCGCTGACTCCAGATTGAGAAGTTTGTTCCTGACGTGTTCCAACTTCATCTCCTTCCAAACTTTCGCTGCTTCGCGGCAAGCCACAAAAAGGTGTCCACCGCTTTCAAACATGGCATTACAAACTGCACATCTTGTATCTAGTTCAACATGCTTTTTCTCGATATTCATCCTCAAAGGTAAACTATTCAGACCGAAACGCCACAGGAAGTGATGCACCCTCGGAGGACATTCAAGTTTCCATACCCTTTTCCAGATATTCTTTTCCCACTCACTGCCTGTACCACCAGATGAAGCCCCAGCTTGGCGTTCATCATTCATGCTCTGGAAATAAAGTTTATATGCCGATTTGACCGTGAAAATCCCTTTTGGATCCGGGTGCCAGGCCACATGATCGTCCAGCTGGTCGCAAATGGGGATTTGGAGAATGGCTTCGGCATCACATCTGTTAAAAACTTGCCTGACCACCTCAACATTCCAGCACACTGAATCGTGATCAATCAACTCAGCCACTGTCTGTACTATCGCATTCCCTCTTGGTGAACTCGGGCCTCTTGTAGAACTAGCAGGTATCCACGGGTCTGACCATATATTAATATTTTCACCTTTTCCAACTCTCCAGATCACCCCATCCTTTAGAACCTGAATTCCTTTTAGGATGCTTCTCCACACATAACTCATTCCCCCAATTGGTTTCGCATTAAGGAGGTCTCCATCTGTGAAGTATTTCGCTCGTAAGACTCTGGCACATAGAGAATCAGGCGCTTGAAGCAGCCCCCATCCCTGTCTAGCAAGCATCGCCATATTAAAAGCATGGATGTCCCTGAAACCCAGACCACCCTCCTCTTTCGGTTTCATCATATTTGGCCAACTAACCCAGTGTGCTTTCTTTTCATCGTCCATCTGAGACCACCAATAACGGCATATCATTTTTGTAATATCATCACATAGGCTCATTGTAATATCGAAGCACGCCATCGCATAAGTTGGAATCGCCTGCGCAACAGCTTTTATCAGGATTTCTTTTGCTGCCTTGGACAAAAACCGCTCCTTCCATCCGACGATCCGCTTCCATATTTTCTCCATTATGTACTCAAAGGCCTTCTTTCTGTCCTTGCCAATATAGGTTGGCAGGTGATACGTCCAAAACGTATCTATAATTTTTGATTGTTTCATGCCATTTTTATGCTTTTAGCACTTGTTTTATATTAAGTTTATTATTTATTTGGACTAACCTACTAATAGTTGCAAAAGTGCACAATGTTCTTGTTTTACTCTTTGATGTGTAGAAATTATCAAGAATACAAGAGGAAACCTTGTTGGAGTCGAATTGGGACTTTCCTGAAATCTGTCTGAGAACTTTTTACGAAGATTGCCAGTTTGACCCTCGAAGATGACGTAATGGAGACCTGGCTGTTACGAAAGTTGTCACAATTTTCCATACGAAGATTTTAAGCCCGAGATCAGCCCAATCGGAGTTCGGACGCGGCCTGGAGGCCCGTTTTGGTGGAACCCTAAAAGGGGTGACGGAAATCCGAGAAGATATATAAAGGGAGGAAACCTAATTCGTGGAGGACTCCTCCACCCACGAATTTCAGCCACCAAAAGCCACGTTTTTGCCTCCCCCATGGATCCCATCTCCATGGGGGAGGGCTCCCAAGAAGCCATGAAGGAGGGAGGCTAAGGGGCGGCGCTCCCCCATGCTGCCGGCGGCGGGGAGGAGTTCCCCGCGCCGCCGGCGCCGCCGCCGCCCTGCGCCGCCGCTGCCCTCTCCGCCGTCTTCACCGCCATCTCCATCACCATCTCCTCCTTGTATTCAGTGGTTCATCCTCCCACAAACCTCTGTACCGTCCTATGTAAACATGGTGTTTGATGCTATAATATTTATCCTATGATTTACATCATGTTTCCGTAGTTTATTTGTCTTTTGATTGCTTAATTGAATGCATGGTTCATTAGAGTTGTATGTTGATATGGTGCTGTCCTTTGGTGTCCATTATACTTGTGCGCGCATGGATCAAACACCATAGGGTTGGTAGTATTTGTAACGAAGGGGGGAAGTTCTGCCGGAGTGACAGAAACCTGAGAACGCGAACCGATTAGTTGCACGTATGGGAGTAAGAGGACCATAAACTTAAGGCTATGGTTGGGGAAACCTTAATGCATTGTTAGTATTTACGGATGTTTGCTAACAATCCAATCATATAGTACTTGTAATCCCAAGTAGTGGAGTGCATGTATATTTAGCCTCTCCCACATTGAAAACTGCATCAAAGACAATGAACCAAGTCTTCACTAATTAATCTTGGACAAAGCCACCACAATTACCACCACTTTTCCACACTCATGGTACTGTTAGTATATGGTTACTTAGTGTACTTTATTGCTGCAGCACTAACATTTACTTTCTTGTATTTATTATCTTGCAAAACTATCTCTCATACCCGTATTGCTACCGTAGTTTTATTTCCTAGATAATGCAAACGTTTAGTGTGCGTAGAGTTGTATCAGTGGTTGATAGAACTTGAGAGAATACTTATCCTACCTTTAGCTCCTCGTTGGGTTCGACACTCTTACTTATCGAAAAGGCTACACGCGATCCCCTATACTTGTGGGTTATCAAGACCTTTTCTGGCGCCGTTGCCGGGGAGCCATAGCGTAGGTTAATGTTCTTGTGTGCACTTGTTTGCTTTATCTCTAAGTAGTTTTTATTTTCAGTATTAAGTTGTTCTTTATCTTACTATGGATAGGGAATGCGAATTACAAAAAAAATTAGGTGTAGTTGTTATCTAAAAACGTTTTCAAAAAGAAAAGTGATTGGAAAGATGAGTAATGGTTAAATGGGGGTCGACCTTGAACACTTGTGTTCATGCCTATGAAACCAAAACAAATCTTTCCATGGAAGCTTTTCATTAAAAACATGTAAATATTGTAAATATTGTGTATATACCTCTGTACATAAAAATAAAATGCTAATTATAGTCTTTAGTTAATTGAAAGTTGATAGTTTTACTTTGCTGTCCAGAAACAGATTTTCTGTGCTCCACCGTATTAAATGTTTAAAATCACCAGAACGTGATCTTGATCTGAAATTTCTTGAGTGCAAAGTGATGCTTATTAGCTTTCTTTCATTAGACTAACTTTTTCTGATTTAAGGTACGTAGATAGGTCGAAAAATTCGATCTTTACTGACTGTTCTGTTTAGACAGATTTTGTGCTTCTCTGTAAATAAAATCGTGATAAATCTCAGAATAGTATTTTGACTTGAAAATTTTTGTGCATAAACCTGAGATTATTATCTTTCTTTCATTAGACTAAAGTTTTTCGATTTGAGCTACTTAACTATCTCGTTGAATGCCATCTTTACGGACTGTTCAGTTTTGACAGATTTCTTTGTTTATTCAATATTGTACTTGGTGTTGTTAGTTTCATTAGTTTTTCGACGGACAACGGAAATCATGAACACCTTAGTATATACAGTGGCTAATGTTGAGTAAAAATTATAAAACTTGTCAATGCTTGAACATGAGTGGATTTTATTTAATGAGTACTAACCCTACTAATGAGTTTTGTGAAGTTTTATGTGGATGTAGCTTATAAGATCTAATCAATATGGTGATATGAGATGAATAAGAAGACGCAAGAGCTCAAGCTTGGGGATGTGTAGGTGCATCCCAAGAACATATTCAAGAAGATACAATCATCTAAGCTTGGGGATGCCCGAGTCATCCCCCTATTCATCAACTAACATGAGGTTGTCTCGTTCATACTCTATATTACCCGTCCACATGATATGTATTGTCTTAACTTGTATTATAATTGTTTTTATATGTCTTTTTTACCTTCTTTAGTTTTATTAGGCTCTTATTTGGTTTCGATTGCTTCTTTACTTTCACTTATAAATTCAAAATAACAAAAATATTTTCTTTTGTTTTGCTTCTTTGTTTGGTTCTTTATTTTAATTTTATTTGGGTTTTACTTTTGATTTTTATTTAGAGTTTTCCTTGCTGTAGCTAGCATGTTTAGGTCTTGCTTAGCCTCTGGTTTCTTAGTTTATCAAAAATAAAGTACCAAGTTTTATCCATTTAGCTTAGTTGATACATATGTAAAAAGTGATTTTCTGTTTTCGGTATCTACTGCTTATTGCGCGATTTTTCATATTTTACTGGAAGCTCTAAAAATCACGAAAAAATTACTGATGTTGTAGCACCTAATCCTCTGCATGTACAAAAATTGGCTAAAATTTCGGGCATGTTTAAGTGCACCTAAAAATTGCGTTTTCCAGCTGCTGTTTTTCTGGACAGATTCTGACTTTTGTTGCAAGAGTGGCCTCTTTTCGTTTTCATTTGATTTTTAATGGTTCTTACCTTTCATTTATAAGTTGGCCATTTAAGCAACCTTTCTGTAACTTAAAAACAAAATTTTATTTGGTTTAATAGTAGCACTTGGGAAATATTATCTATTGTACTAATGTCTAACCGCAGAAAAGAATGGGAAAGTTTTTGTGTTGAAGTTTTTTCACAGAGAATGAAGGAACACCAAATGTGAAATTGAAGAATGGCCAAAGTCATAAGCTTGGGGATGTCCCCACATCCCTCTTCATCAATAACCCCTCGGTTTGCAAACCTTTAAACTTTGTTTTTTGAGCAACATATGAACTTACTAAACTTGAAGCGGCTGTATTATTATCTATTTATCTTAGCATCAAACACCAGTTACATTAATAAGTGGATCGTCACATATTTTATTTATCTCTGTTTTCAATTTACTTGGTTAATGGATTACTTGTTGAAACTTAAAAATGATGTGTGAATAATATGTTTAGTAGTTATATTTTCTTATGGTTAGTCTCAACTAGCTAATAGTGCATATTATGTTATTTTGATATCAACATGCATTGTGTTCATAAGATGGTATGGTATTGTGGTATCCTCCTCTGAATAATTCATTGAATTGACTTGGCACATGCTCACGCATGCATATGACTGAAAAAAAAAGTCAATTAAGCCTTGATGATTTATTTTGCTCAGAGTTCTTGTATCACTTTTATGCCTCAATTAATTTCATTTTGTCGCAAGCATGATTATGACGGTTATTGCTCTCTTGATTGTCGCTTCCCAGTCTATTGCTAGCCTTCACTTGTACTGAGCGGGAATGCTGCTCGTGCTTCCAAATCCATGAAAACCAAGTTATCCAAAGTGTCCACCATAAATACCTATGCATGGCATTTCAACCATTCAAGTAAATTTTCATGTGCTACCTTTAAAACCTTCAAAGTACTTCTCAATTTGTGTCAATGTTTTATAGCTCATGAGGAAGTATGTGGTGTTTTATCTTTCAATCTTGTCATTACTCATGACAGACTTTCACCAATGGACTAGTGGCATATACATCCGCTTATCCAATAATTTTGCAAAAAGAGCTGGCAACGGGGTGCCCAGTCCCAATTAATTACAACTTTCATTAATAATTCTCTTCACATGTTTTGCCCTGATTTATCAGTAAGCAACTTAATTTGCAAATAGACACTCCTCCATGGTATGTGAATGTTGGAAGGCACCCGAGGATTCGGTTAGCCATGGCTTGTGCAAAGGTTGGGAGGAGTGTCATCCATAATGAAACTAAAATACATGTGTAAACAAAAGAGAAGAGGGATGATCTACCTTGCTGGTAGAAATAACGTCCTTCATGGGAGCCGCTCTTGAAAGTCTGGTTGACAAGGGGGTTAGAGTGCCCACTACCATTCGTTGACAACAACAAACACTTCCCAAAACAATTTTGCTTCTGTTTTAAAAATGAAAAGCTCTAGCACATGATAATCCCTGCTTCCCTCTGCGAAGGGCCAATCTTTTATTTTCATGTTGAGTCACCATCCTTTCTTTGAGCACCTTCTCGAGAGCATAGTTGTCATTCTTAGTGTAATGTGCTTGTCCCAGAATGCGGTTAATTGTGGTATAACTTTGATGCTTTTATCTTTGATATCTTTATTCTAGTCTTCCCTTGAACTTCAGAGGTGCCTGGGCATTTATGTTTTGCTGTACAAATACGGGCAAGCGAGATACCACTCTACCATGCTTTATTATGGTCATTACAATCTTGTTGATGTTTATAAATTTCATGTTATAACTCTTAGTTCGTTGATACTTTTCATTAGGAAACATGATTGCTAAGTTTTATTATCCATACATCATGCAATTGTTAAAGACCTGATCATAGCATTTACAATCAAAAATTATTTTGTTATCATTTACCTACTCGAGGACGAGCAGGAATTAAGCTTGGGGATGTTGATACGTCCAAAACGTATCTATAATTTTTGATTGTTTCATGCCATTTTTATGCTTTTAGCACTTGTTTTATATTAAGTTTATTATTTATTTGGACTAACCTACTAATAGTTGCAAAAGTGCACAATGTTCTTGTTTTACTCTTTGATGTGTAGAAATTATCAAGAATACAAGAGGAAACCTTGTTGGAGTCGAATTGGGACTTTCCTGAAATCTGTCTGAGAACTTTTTACGAAGATTGCCAGTTTGACCCTCGAAGATGACGTTATATGGAGACCTGGCTGTTACGAAAGTTGTCACAATTTTCCATACGAAGATTTTAAGCCCGAGATCAGCCCAATCGGAGTTCGGACGCGGCCTGGAGGCCCGTTTTGGTGGAACCCTAAAAGGGGGTGACGGAAATCCGAGAAGATATATAAAGGGAGGAAACCTAATCGTGGAGGACTCCTCCACCCACGAATTTCAGCCACCAAAAGCCACGTTTTTGCCTCCCCCATGGATCCCATCTCCATGGGGGAGGGCTCCCAATAAGCCATGAAGGAGGGAGGCTAAGGGGCGGCGCTCCCCCATGAACCGGCGGCGGGGAGGAGTTCCCCGCGCCGCCGGCGCCGCCGCCGCCCTGCGCCGCCGCGCTGCCCCTCTCCGCCGTCTTCACCGCCATCTCCATCACCATCTCCTCCTTGTATTCAGTGGTTCATCCTCCCACAAACCTCTGTACCGTTGAAAGATCGAGATGTCGCCTAGAGGGGGGGTGAATAGGCGTTTTTAAAATCAATTACGGATTTGGCTTGAAAGAATGCGGAAATATACTATCGTTTAGTTTTCAATCACAAATCCTAAATATGCTAGGCTCAACTAAGTGCACCAACAACTTAAGCTAAACAAGATGAGCACTAAGAGATATACCACAAGTGATAAACAATATATATATATAACTTCAAGCACGAAGGCTATCACAAGGAAGTAAACTCGGGTATAGAAATAACCGAGGCACGCGGAGACGAAGATGTATCCCGATGTTCCCTTCCACGAAGAAAGGTAGTCACCGTTGGAGAGGTGCGGGATACCACGAAGACACCCGAACGCCACGAAGGCTCACCTTCTTCTCCAAGCCCCCCACACGAAGCAAGGGCCTTTTCCTTACGGTTAGCTTTTCCTCCACTCCGGAGATGGCAAGCTCCACAACCACTTCACAATCCCCACGAAGGAGAAGACCCGGGCCTCTTCACAATCTTCCACGAAGAGGTCACCGCGGTCACAACCACCAAACCGTCTAGGAGGTCACCCTCCAAGAGTAACAAGCACTCGGGCTCTCACTCGAACTAATCGAACCGGAGAGCTCAAAACTATGCAACAAATGCAAAGCAAGAACACAAGAGGTGCTCAAATCCTTCTCTCTCGAATTCCACCGAAGCAACAAGTGCTAGGGAGCAATAGGAGAGGAAGAACAAGGAGGAGGTCAACCAATGACTCCAAGATCTAAATCCCAAGGGATTCCCCTCACTAAGAAAGGAATTTGATTGGTGAAGATGTGGATCCAAATCCCCTCTCTCTTTTCCCTCAAAAGGATGCAAGAATCATAGGAGGGATGGAGAGGAAGCAAGCTTTCTTCAAGGTCAACAATGGAGGTGAGAGAGTGTCAAAAAGCTCAGAAAACCGTTGGGGAAGAAGACCTATATATAGGGATAGAAGAAATCTTCCCGTTACACAGTTTTCGTACTTTCCGGTGCCAGACCCGGAATATTCCGGAATTCATACCGGACTTAAAAAACAGCTACTGGACTCACCCAGAATCGCCCGGTATACACCCGGAAATCATCCCGGAATTGACCCGGTGCCAGACCCGGAAAATTCCGGATCTGAAACCGGATTCAAAAACAGAAAAACCAGTCATACGAAAAACGCAATATCTTTTGCATACGGAATCCGTTTTCGATGAACTCAGGCTTGTTTTGAAGATAACAACAAGCTCAAGTTCCTCATGTAGAGAAACACCAAATAAAAACAAAGGAGGATAGAACCAAATGGGGAGAGGTGTAACCTCTCATTAAATGAAGAACCGGTAAAACCTCCAACACCAAAAACGCAATAAGATTTTCATACGAAATCCGTTTTTGGTAAACTTAATCTTGTCATGAAGATGACAACAAGTTCTAAAACCTCAACCCCAGAAAATACAAATAAGAACCAAGAAAGATGGTGTCAAATATGTAAAGGTTTGAGCTCTCTATGAACGATGCGAGCAAGTTACTAACCCGAGAACCCCCCTTGATAGTACGGTTATCAAACCTATAACCCGGTCTCTCAACAACCACCTTGAGACCGGCAAAATAGAAAACCTATCAAATTGTTATACCTTTGCCTTGCGCATTCCACTTGAGTTAGATGATGACAATCATGTCCGCCTCAAGATGGAACATCTTTCTTGATTTCATTTGCTTGGTGAAGACTTGCAAATTGCTCCCCCATACTCCACTATGGGAAAGCCTCGTTTAGAAATATCTTCACATGTCCATTACACCAAAATGGACGGCAAGATTCAAGCATGTAATCTTCGAGATGCTCATCTTGAACTTGCACTTCTCAATCTTGATGATGATCAACACTTGATGTCATCCTCTCATGGGCTACACGAACTCTTCCTTTTGATGCAAGCCCATGTAAAGATACCTAACCACATATAGAAACACCAAACACATATATCGTGGGTTAGTTCACAAAGCACAATTGGCAATTGCTTACCATACCATAAGATCACTTGATCCCACTTGGTACACCATATATGCTTTGTGAGTTGATCAATCTTGAATCCAATCTTTGTACTTTGTCTTGATCAACCTTGTATCTTTTCTTCTAGATTCATTATGATGATGTCTTGGAGGTAAGCATGAATGCTCACACAATCTTCATTTCTCCAAGACACACTTCGCCAAAGGCTCAACTCTCACATGACCATTCTTCGGATCACACCTTGAACACCACTTTGGCCATCACTTAATATTCTTCATGCTCTATCACAATATCTTGAGATACATAATGAATTCTTCACTTGCTTGCATGCTCAAAGCCTTAATCAACTAGGCTCAACACATGAGTCCATCATGACCTCGACTTAGAGCCATATGTTGAATTCTTCTCTTGAAATCAAACACTCAAGATCTTGATTCTCCATGGCTTAAAACATAAGCTAGAGCATGGCTTATTTGAGTTCCACACAAGAACTCCATCATCAAGATCTTGATTCTCCATGGCTTAAAACATAAGCTAGAGCATGGCTTATTTGAGTTCCACACAAGAACTCCATCATCATTTCTTCTCATTGATCATATCATATTCATCTCTTCATATCAATGATCTTGATGCCAATATTCAACCTATATCGTTATCTTCATGGCATCAACCTTGAATCCAACACATGGACTTCATATCATTACCTATGGAAAAGCCCTTCAAATATAACTCAATGAAACCATTAGTCCATAGGGATTGACATTAATTACCAAAACCACACATGGGGGCTCCATGCACTTTCAACCGTCCTATGTAAACATGGTGTTTGATGCTATAATATTTATCCTATGATTTACATCATGTTTCCGTAGTTTATTTGTCTTTTGATTGCTTAATTGAATGCATGAGGTTCATTAGAGTTGTACGTCTATATGAACCAAGTACCTTCACTAATTAATCTTGGATAAAGCCACCACAATTACCACCACTTTTCCACACTCATGGCACTGTTAGTATATGGTTACTTAGTGTATTTTATTGCTGCAGCACTAACATTTACTTTCTTGCATTTATTATCTCGCAAAGCTATCTCTCATACCCGTATTGTAGTCTAGTATTATTTTCTAGATAAAGTAAACGTTTAGTGTGCGTAGAGTTGTATCAGTGGTTGATAGAACTTGAGAGAATACTTATCCTACCTTTAGCTTCTCGTTGGGTTCGACACTCTTACTTATCGAAAAGGCTACACGCGATCCCCTATACTTGTGGGTTATCAGCAGGGCCAGATATTTTCCTCCATGTGCCTCTGATTTTAGACCAAGAGTATGCATCACTCCTATTTTAAGCTGCCTCGAGGTATTCGAGCTGAATAAGATAGATGATTTTTCTCTATTGATGACCTGTCCAGACGCGGCTTCATAAGCTTGCAAAATTGAATTAATTGCATGCGCACTCTCTACACTGGCCTCCAAAAACAGCAGTGAGTCGTCAGCAAAAAGCAAGTGGTTTACTGATGGTGCTGTTGGAGCCAATTTGATCCCTGTAATCTGGCCCATATCTTCTGCCTTATGTATCAATGCTGAGAAGCCCTCTGCACACAAAAGAAAGAGGTATGGGGAGATCGGATCCCCCTGTCTCAATCCCCTTCCCGGGATGATGGAATCAGTAATATTCCCATTTACCTTAAAACAGTGTGTAACCGACCTAACACACTTCATTATGTTATCCACAAACTGTTTGCACATCCCAAGTTTTATCATGAAGTCCTCAATGAAAGACCACTCCACTCTATCATATGCCTTGCTCATATCAAGTTTCACCGCCATGTACTTTTTCTTTCCCGATCTTTTTCTCTTCATAAAGTGTGACATTTCATAAGCAAGAATGGTATTATCTGAAATGAGCCTGCCCGGGACAAAGGCACTTTGGTTTGGTGAGATGATCTCATCCAAAATACCCTTCAAACGGTTTGCTAACACCTTTGAGATGAGCTTGTAAACGACGTTGCAAAGACTGATTGGGCGTAGATCTTTCATACTTTCTGGGGTTTGAACCTTCGGGATGAGAACAACAATAGTTTCATTCCATCCTTCAGGTATACAGCCTCCTCGCAACACATTCATTACCTCCTCCACCACAGTGTCACCAACTGTTTCCCATAACCGCTTGTAGAAAATTGCCGGCATACCATCGGCCCCTAGTGCTTTCAAATCACCCATGCTGTCCAGAGCATTTTTTACTTCCTCCCTCTTGAACTCAGCTGCAAGCATCTCATTCATTTCCGGGGTGATACGGGGTTGTATATTGTCCAACACATGACTCGCATTAGTAGCTGCCATGGGGGTAAACAAGTTAACGAAATAGTTAGTGACTAGGGACTGCAAAGCCTCCTCTCCCTCCACCATCTCTCCATCACCACCCTTCAGCTGTACTATAGTATTTTGCTTTTTCCTCTCTGTAGCACATGAATGAAAAAAAGAGGTGTTACGGTCTCCCTTCTCCAACCAATTAACATGTGCTCTCTGTCTCCACGACATCTCCCACTGATCTTCCAATCTTTCTAACTTAAAACGCAACCTTTGCTCCTTTAAAATATTTTGGGCCGTGATATCACCCTTTCTACACTCCTCCAAATCTTCCTTCAGCTTCTTGATTCGGTGCTGCGGGTCTCCTAGCACATCTCGGCTCCAGCTGTGTAGTTCCTTTGATACAGTTTTCAGCTTGTCCCCTACTTTCTGGACACCTCTTGCACCAGCCAGCCCCCAAGCATTTTTAACAATAGTTTCACACTCCTCCTCCATAAGCCATCTAGCTTCGAACCTTTTATTTAGCCCCTTCTTTGCCATCACGGTTGGCCTACACGCGGTTGCCATATTAATCACCACCGGTCTATGGTCTGAATGTTCAGGGTCGCCATTTTTCACCCTGAAATCTGAGAAATGAATTCGCCACGACGGTGATGCAACAGCCCGATCCAGGCGCTCTCGAATGTACCCTTCTACTCGCCAATTATTATTTCTCCATGTGAATATGTCACCTTCAAAGCCCAGATCTTGTAAATTACAAAACTCTAGCGCATCGCGAAACCTGTCCATGTGCACTTGGGGTTTTGCAACACCTCCTTCTTTTTCAAAACTATATAGGATCTCATTAAAGTCACCCACGCACAACCACGGCAAGTCTGATTGGTGATGCAGAGTACGCATAAGCTTCCATGTATCCTCCCTCTTCTCCTGCCGTGGTTCGCCGTAGATCCCAGTTAATCTCCACTTGAAACCATCCTTCTCCACAACATCAACATCAATGTGCATCCTCCCCAACCACCTCAAGCTCACATCAATTCCTCTCTTCCAGAACAAAGCCAGACCACCACTCCTGCCCTCGCATTTCCTCACAAGCATGTGAGGCATGCCAAGCAGCCACCTAAATTTCTCCATCTCCTTCTCGTCGAGTTTAGTTTCCGACAAGAAAAGGATATCCGGGTCCTCCTTCTTCTGGTGAGCCTGAAGACCACGAACTGCCCGGTCGTTCCCCAAACCCCGGCCGTTAAAAGCACTGATCTTCATTGGGCTTCGTGGAGCTGTCCCTGCAGTTCCCTTCTCCTTCTCTAATTCCTCCTGTCTCCTCCCTGCTTCTCTTACTAACTGGACTGCTCTCTGCCGTAGAGCGGCAATCTCCGGACAGAGGCGTCCCTCCTGCACCACACTGCTCTCGAGCGCCGCAGCAATGTAGGTCTTGTCGAAGCTCTCTTAACAATAGTGTGAAGACGATGACGAAAATTAATCCCATCCAACAGACCTGCACGAGGGAGAGAGACTTGACTAGAATCAGATCGCTGCACGGCGGCGGCCGGCTGTCCTCATACGATTTTTCGCAAATGTTTATTTTCTTTTTTATTAGAACAAGAGCAAATCGGTTTCGAAAACTACACCGAGATAAGAGGGTCCAATGTCACCTAAAGGGTCAGGCCCTGACCGGTGGGCCCCGTCATCACCAGTCGTCACACGTGACGCCGACCGACCAATTAAACCAAGCCGGCAAACAGCACACCTACCCCGCCACAACCACTAGACACGCGCCACGTCACTCCGCCCAGAATAAGCTCGAGGCAAATCCCATCTGCCAGTCTCCCTCTCCCTCCCTGTAGTCCCACACCACGAGCCACGCGCGCGAGAAATTCCCAGGAAAATCCAGGCTACCGATCCAACCATGCGCTGCGCCGCCGTCGCCGTCGCCGTCGCCGTGCTCCTCCTCGCCGTGGCTGGCGCCGCCGCGGGGGCGGGTGGTCCGGGGCCCACCTGCCCGCGGACGGTGGGCCCGCCGTTCCTCGACGCGCTCGGATCGCGATGCCCCCGGATCGAGCCGTCACCGCCTCTTGAGGTAGCCGTCCTCCCCTCCGCCACATATTCGCCACCTGATCGTCTGATCGAACCCTGACCCCGTATTCCCCCTCCTGTGGGAAGCCTAATCGCGAAAATTTTCATGTCAATGCGGGCAAAGTAGTATCGGCGTAGGATGATCTGGAAATTTGAATCGTCGATGAGGCGTTTGGTTAGGGCTCGAAGCGGGGCGATGTTGAGTTGGAGGTTCATTCGTTGGTAGCGCGGTTCCCAGGCCCCAGCGCTGTGGTACCGTAGGATCCATATGTGAAGGCAAGCGTGATGCTGAATCGAATTTGGGGGCTTAGGTGTAGGATTACTACTATGTGCATGTAATGTCTGGGCCATCACTTTTTGAATTAAGAATGAGATTTTGGTTTGAACAAACCGAAGCGTGATTAGGATCGAGCATACAGTGTGATATGATATATAGAGAAATGTCAGTATAAACTAGCCTGTATTCTAGAGCTGCATTGGTTTGATTTCTAGAAATAATAAGTAAAACTACGCACCATGAAAAATGCTGATATGCATGTTGTAACTCGGAAACTTGCAAACTTCTCGCTTCTTTTATAGCTATCGACTATATGTTAATAACTTCGAATATGTTTTCTCCTACTGAAGGTGAGAGGGGATGCTTTTGATAAAGAGTTGAACCTTCGCCGTAGCGGTACTTCATACTCCATTCTCTTCTATGCCACATGGTGTCCTTTCTCCAGCAAATTTCGACCAATATTTGAAGCTCTCAGCACTATGTTCCCTCAGATACATCATTTGGCTGTTGAGGAATCTTCTGCGACCCCTAGGTATATGATGTTGGACTCTTTTTTCCGTGCCTGTCCTTAAGGCGATGCATCCTGATTATTTTGCTAATAACATGTTATTTGACAAGTGGCTTACTGCTCATCCTACCTCTTTTGCTCACTGCAGTTTGTTTTCAAGATATGGTGTCCGTGCCTTCCCAGCCATTCTTTTGGTGAATGAGACTACAATGGTTCGTTACAGGGGTACAAAAGATTTGAAGTCTCTGATTGATTTCTATAAAGAGACCACAGGTACAACCATTACTCTTTTTTAATTTGGTTTTGAAAATCGTTTCTTTGCACCCAGTATCATGCAAGCAGGAGAATAGCATGTTCCTCTGTTTCCTGCAAACATAGTTTATCTAATGGCGACAGCTTCTTTTAACTGTGTCCTGTTTGAAACTTCAGCAAAACTCAGGATTAAGAATTATAGCGTTGGGATTCTCACTTGAAGTTCGAAATATCTTTGCTTCTAACCAGTCCAACGCTCCTTTGCGTTGGAGAATATAAAGTTACCTGGTGGGGGATTTAGCCGCACCCTTGATTCCATGAATTGTATTCTTGATCCCATAAATCAGAACTGACATCTTCCTATTATGATCTACTTGTTGAAAAACTTTAGTGTTGATGCCTGTGAATGTAGTCAAGCAGCATATTAGATTATTCCTGGGGAAGTTGGGCATGCTCGCAATAACCCATCAGATAATGATTTATTCCATTGCCCAATTGATTTTGAACATGGATATGTATATGTTGCAGTGCTGCACACTACACTCCTACAGCTATTGATGATTAGATTGTTTTTCTTGCTTTTGTTACTTCATTCATTGAAGTAAGGTCTTTTTTTGCTGCAGGCCTCGATCCAATTGGATATGTTGATGTTATTCAGCAAGAGAACCCTGGAAGTGGATCAGTCATGCCAGGAAGCCGTTCTCTGCGTCAAATGGCAAAAGACGAGCCATTTGTGTTTCTCTCAGTGCTTTTTATCTTCCTGAAGGTCGCGGCACAGTTCGTCCCCACTGTCATATCCCATCTGAGAGCCTTCTTGGTTGTGCGTGTTCGGAACTTGAACTTAGGAATCCATAGGGGATCAAGCCAACTTATGGAACGCGCATTGACTGTGCTAGATGTTCAGAGGCTATGGAGCAAGCTTAGACTGAGCAGTAAGACAAGGGACCTTAGGAAAGGGGCGAGTAATGCTCGAGCTTGGGCTTCGTCATTTGCGTCTGTCTCACTCGGTGAACCGTCCTCCTCAAGGCAAGCCTAGCCCTTCGGGGATGCTCTTTGATAGTCTAGTTGATCTTGCTTCCCCATCCTGCTATGTATGTGAGTTCACGCATGTGGGGAACCTCACAGGAATGTAAATTTTCAGACCTCGTCTTGTTGTATAGAGAAATATGTCAGCAATACCTGATCTTTCTGTCAATTAATTGAAGTAATTGTTTGATGTATGGTGAAGATCTGAGTAGTTTCCTGGACGGCTTTGAGTTGTTGGTAAAGTTTGGCTTCACTATGCCAGCCTTAGGTGCACGACCTTCAAGCTTTGAGCAGCCGACTCCTGCTCTGAATTGTAAACCTGCTTAATTTGTTTTATACACCATGCTGTTTAAAAGAAATAAAACGGTTCTGCATATGAACGGTTCTCACTTTCAAGTGATATCTTTTCTTACTCTGAAGGCCCGTTTCAATTTTTTCCCAATTGCATTAACTCTGCTCCTACATAATTAGCCATCGCTGTCTTGGGTCACATCTCAACTTTTCACAGTTATATTTCTGCAGAACCTTCTAAACACGCGTCTCATTCCTTTCTGCCTTACGTGTTCAACTGGTATGTGTCCCTATCCTTCATTACTTCGTGTTGATTTCGTTTATATGCTCCGTTGTTTATAATCTAACGTGCAGTTACTTTGACCCTCCCCATTATGATACTCTCACTATGCAGCGTTCTGTGAATTTGACTTGTATATGATTTTCTGGAAGCATGCTTCATGATTTGATTGAAAATGATGTACGTCAAAAGCCTATACGGATTAGGTGGGGTGGCATTCTAATCCTTGACAGCAACTGACACTGTGGAGAAGTTTACCAGTCGGGTCACCGGCACTATATCCTATTCTCTAATATTCTTATCTCCATTCGTGATTTACTTCCTAACTCTGGATTTCCTGGGAGAACTAATCTTTTCAGTCTAGTAGGACCTTTCAGAAACATGTCAAGTGGAAAGAATTGAGTAAGGAGGAAGGAAAGAAGGAAAAAGTCCCCATTGGTAGGCTCCAAAGAACATTTTCAGCTTTTCTTTTCAATATGTATTGTAATTTCTGCTTTGTCACTTAGCAGGAAGGGAAAACCCACATACACACAAGCACCATAAATTGGCTGTCATCTCTATTGGTGCAAAACAACTTGTTCCCACTAGCCTTTTCAGTTGCTGTTTCCCTCCACAAACCAAAGAAAGTATCCTTCCAAACCAACACTTGTTCCTGGGGTGCATCCGTTCCATAGCATCAGTAGTTGCAAGCAGGTTTGAGCAGCTATATTACTCCTGGATCCAAACTTGTTCTCGCACTGGTTTGCCATGACCGGAGGGGATTCCATGGATGCAACCAGCCTGGATGACTGGGAGCTCCTGCCTGACCACAACAACTCCTACTTCATGGAGGACTGCACGGTTGGTGGTAAGGATCAGCTCCTGCTCAGCTCCAATCTGGTCATGATCAGCATGGACTACTTCACCCCTGGCCCTGCATCTCATCCTTCTCCCTACAATTGCATCCTAGAAGAAAAGACCAAGAAATCACATCTTCCACCATTCTTGCAAGATGCCGCTGAGCAGGATCCTCTCGTTGAATTCAAGGACATCGGTGTCGTGCACACCAAATCGAGCCGAGAGGAGTTAGCGTTGAAGGTGTCCGAGGTGCAGATCTCTGACGCAGAAGAGGAGGAACAGTTGATCAAGTCCCCTGCTGGTGGAGAGGAAGTTTGTGAGGAGGACGAGGTGATGGTGGAAGCAGCATCCGATTTACATGATGATGAAGGGGAAGGTGTCAAGGGAGACAGGGAAGGGTTGGAATTCGTTGGTTTCAGTGTTGGGAAACTGCGGGTGAACGGTGTTGGGGCACTCTGCTCGTTTGGGGTCGTAGCAGCCACCTTCTGCATCTTCCTCCTTGGCGGGAAGCAGCAGAACCAGAAGAAGATGCAGGGTCAGAAGATCCAGTTCCAGATGTACGCTGATGATGAGGTTGATGGCTCTTTCCTTCTTCTGTTTTTAGTTTAATTCACCACTTACTAACTAGTCGCTTGCCTGAACTTCACTTATCCTTGCCGCAAAAACAATAGCCTGCGAATGAGTTCAGCAACTTTGCGTCACCATTTTGGATTAAGAAAAGCTTCCCTATTCTTGTTTTCTGTAAGCTTGGAATCTTTCTGTACAGTAGGCTAAAGCACTGTAAGAATTTGAGTGAAATTTGGCTACTGTTCCTGACGGTTTTGCTTGATTGATCTGCAGAGGATTCAGCAGGCCTCGATACTGAACCAGGCCGTGTCGTCAGTCATGGGAGGCGCATCCTCCAGGGCAAGCATATCATTCGGTGGCTACTATGACGGGTTTTGATGCGCTAGAAACTTGCAAAACCTTATGTGCATACATGACCATAGTACCTTTTAGACGCAGTGTTGTACGATATGTTCATATATTGAGATTTGTTACATTTGTTAGGGCATCAGAAGCCTGCATGTACACTAGCTAGTAAAAGTAGCATCATCCGTCTCTGTAGTCTGTACATTCCCTACTATGTGAATATTTTTGGATTGATCAAGATCAATATGCGGCAAGTCTAATTTGAAAGGGATACATGCTTTTTTTTAATCCACCTTCACTCGAATACACGCCAGCGTGTCTCCTAATCAGGCGCTAGAATTGACGGCATAAGATACTCGGAGGCCGCTTCAAGATACGGCTACTTGGCCATGTGTTCATTGCATCTGGCCGGTGTTTGAGACTGTTGATTCGTCGGTTACTGTTGTTTCCACAGAGCACGGCACCCTGAAATCAACAGCGATTCTTTACTTGGTTTTCCCATAATCAAAAGGATTGAAATTCAATGTGAACCAATTTCTGGAGGGCAACGGTAAGCAGTCACCTGAAGATCTCGTCACTGCGCTGCGCTGTGACGGCACGTCGTAAAGGTGTGACTGGTTGATGTACTCCCTCCGTACACAAAAAGATGTCTCAACCTAGGCCAAATTTACATGTATCTACACACTAAATTATGTATAGATACATATAAATTTAGAATAGGTTGAGACATCCTTTTGTGGGAGGGAGTACAAGAATTTAAAAAGGTCGAGAAATTAGCAATTTCATGGAAAACAGAAAAAAAATCTTGCATCCACGTCAGATGGCGAGAGGAGGCTGTGTCGGAGCTCTGCTCTGCGACGGCGACGGCCATGGTGGAACTGTCGAGGAAGACGAGTTCTTCTTGTTCTGTTGAGCGGAGACGGCTGACGAGTTTGACAACGCTGATGGTGACGGCCTGGCAGGATCTGGCCCGTCCCGGCCTGTTCTTGCCATTGGGCCTCAGTGTGGGTTTCCAGTTCGGTAATTCCAGCTCAAACATTGCCCACCATATCAAAAGTTTCGAATTCATGTCGACATCGACATGTTTCAGAAAAAAAAGACAGATCAGGCGGCTGCTCTGAACCGAATCGAAGGAGTTTCGAAATCCCCAAATCCGTCCCTACCCGACATGACCTTCTCTCGCCTTGTCGATGGCGTCGGCGGAGGAGGAGCAACTCCGTCGTAGATCTGGTGGAACAGTGCCGATCCAGACGTCGGTGAAACTGCTGCCGTTCCTTGGACCTCATGTTCCCGCGAGAGGATCGTGGTGGTGGCGACTGGAGCGGACGGGAGGGCGAGCGCGATGTCGACGAAGTGATTGACCGGAACGACGTCGAGACAGATTGCCCAGGAGATGAAGCTGTTAATGGCTGTAGCACACATCGGGGCAGCGATGAGGACGATGACCGTGAGGGCCAAGTGACAGGCGACGAATCGGGGGACAAATTGCCCAGGTAGCTAATCCTCTCTTCAGATAAAACATACTAGTATCATACAAACCCCAAAGAATCATCTGCCGATCGATATGATGCTGCATTGATCCTAGCGTTCCTGACTGAAAATCGTCACTTTTCTCCAAATCCAACAGGAAAGCACTACCCCAGAAGCGCCGCGGATGAGATACAGCGTAAATGGCTACATAGGTACTGCAACCAGGTTGGAGACTACACGGACATCTACAACGAGATTATGGCCTGGGAAGAGGACGACGACGACACCCCTTTCCCGCCCCACCCTTTGAAGGTGTTCCCTGACGCAACGGGTTCATGCATCCTGGGTGAAAACAACTGCTACCACAGGGTTTACAAGACCCATGACACTTCTACCACCGCACCAACTCTTGGATATTGCACGCCGAAAGAGATGCTCCAGTTCTTTTCGCTGCGTCTGTCGATCTCCGTGGCCTCCTATTCCATCAGTGTATATGGATTATTCGCTGTCCGCGACGAATTGGACTGGCGGCGGAATTATACATTCAACCATCCCAGAGACGAGAAGCAGGATCCCTTTGTCTTGCCTCTTTGCAGCCCTTGCCGAGGAATGTACGTACATTATCGTGCGTTGCTAGAAGTTGATCTTTGGGTGAAATGTGAAGGGGATGGATCAGCTGACAGGCGGCTACTTTCTGCATATGCCGAGTTAGAAATACACGCGGAATTCGATGACATGCTCTACGTGCGGATTCCTAGCGACGATTGCAACTTGGACATAGAATGCATGGCCCTTACGCGGAGTGTGGAGGCTGTGATACAGGTCTATGCAAAGGTTGATCATCCTTGTCATGTGAGGTTCACTGCTTCGAGCACCTGCTATGATGACTACGAGATTCTTCTCTATGATGGCGAGTTAATTGGGGATCATCAAAAACTATTCCAGCGTGTCGTTGCGGTGAAGGCAAATGGAAAATTGGATGTTGTTTTGAAAGTAGACCAATCACAGTTTCGGTGGACCTTTCAGGATGGACATGTTGGAGCTGTTTGTTCTCCTGATGACTCGATTCTTGCGTATGGCCACTTCTTTGTAAGGGTGTTCTTTGTCTATGGTCTTTAACAAAACGAATTCTATCCATTATTTGCAGGTTATTCACAAGGCGTGCTACTGGATACACCTATGGTCATTCCTACTCCCGGCGGACCAACGTGGTCTTATGGATGCCGGGTGTACCCGTTTGCTGACGGTCGTGCGGGCTATCTTCAACCGGGCTGGGTGGCTTCTTTCTAGAAGAATCGATGCATAGTTCATTTTTGTTCGAGTGGCTGATCTTTGTAGCCACATTATGTGATCCTTGAATTGTAAACCTGAATATTCGAATGTTTTAATAATTGCGGATGGCTGTGTGCATCTTTTGGATGCAGAGGCCGGGGATCCGCACTCCCTTATCTAAAAAAAAAAGTTCTAGTGTTTTACTCTCGTTCTTTTAGAGGGTGTTTTACTCAACTAATTGGTAGCAGCTCATGGTCTGTGGTCTAAATATGGGGAAGTATGATGTGTGATCTGTTCTCTGTTGTCTAAATATGTTACACTTCTGGAAACAAGCATGTTTGATGGTCTAAAAAAACTTACAGCTACTAGTCGTCAGCTGTAGTGATTAACAAGACCACATTGGTCAAGCATGATTGAGTTAATACATATGCCTTATTCCGAGATACTTTTGAGCCCAATCCCCCTTGCAAATTAACAATCAAATTCACAGTGATACTTTATATATATTTTTTAGATTCACAGGGAGTTCGTAGCCTCCGGTTCCATTGCTTGAACGAAACCAGATGTCACAGTACAGATCAAAACGGAAAGTAAAACTACAATGACAGCAGCAGTCACTGGAATTGAGAGATTGGGCCTCTTCAGGAGGATAGGCCCCGGCAGAGAAGACCATGATCCCCAGGTCGAGTGGTGAGACAGGGTTCTGAGCTATGTTGACATCTCTTCCGGTTGGCAGGAGACTAGGAGAGTGGTTCGCTGATGTTGGTGGTCATCGAGGAAAGCCTCGCCATGGAAACAATTCCGCGTCGACGTAGCTCGCTGGATATAAACGTTGTGCCACGCCAACTATGTTGTAGTGAAGATTAATGAGCATAAACCATACTTATAAATACTAAGCTAAGCATGTTTCTTGCATTCAGTTCCATTCCACAATGTAAACTGGAAACAGTTGGCTCTAATCATTGTACCGTAAGCAGTGGGTACGGTTTGAATATGGCAAGAAATACTAGACTTTTATTACAACATGAACACGACTGGGAGTCGTAACATGATACACCAGGGATGCATCAGCAATAGGCCAAGAAACACCAAGTATGCATCATCAACAATGCAGAAAACTTAAACCTGTTTTTCTCCAAATTGAACGTTATGCATAACCATAAAGTACTTCTACCTTAATATTTTCTGATACACTGACTAAATGAACAAAATCATTTTACTAAAATTGAAACGATTGGCAAGAAACAACATGACTGATTCTGTATTACAATACAGTAGTGCCAAAGATCCTGAGACTAAACAGACGTGAACATAAATGTTAAATCTCCTAAACTTTGAGTAAACAAGCTAGCATTTTATTTCTCTCCCTATTACAGACATGCCCAAAAGTACAAGCAAACAACAGTGTGTTACTAATAATTAATAATCAGCACACCACGCCAGCATACGTTTCACCAAACACAAACCTTGGCAGAAATACTTGGGCACAAGGAACTCAAGTGCACACCGCAAGCCAACTGAATCACTTAGAAACACGTAGTCTGTTTTCAATCCTGAGCAAAGCAGTTAAACAAATCTCTCAAAGGGATGACCATCAGCAATAGGCATCCATGTCGTAAGTAGATAAATAGTTGAAAAAGAACTATACCACTTGAGGAATAAACGATGCCTGTTGAAAACCAATAAAAAAGGCAAATCTTTTGCCTCGTTTCAAAAAAAAAAGATGCCTGTTGAAAACAATATGTAAGTGCTACATTTTGCTGACAAAACCTGAAGGTGAATAGTCAGCCCACTGCTGAAGAAATGAAACAGAGCTTGCAATCGCCAGGTAACATGAGATTGAGAAACTAACAGTTGGAAGCAGCACTAGAGACAAACTCAGCAAAATATTCTTCCTCATGAATCTAGATTAAGGATTACTTGCGAAAATGTTGTACTGTCAGAACATTATTACACGAACCTAACAGTTTTTCAGATAGGATTGAAAAAGACTCAAACATAAACCTACCAGAAACATATATTTTGATCTTCTCATTGCCACCACAGAAACACATCCCTAATTAATGCCAAACTGCATTTGATCGGACAGTGAAGACTCAGTGGACGAAATCTTTGAGCACCGGGGGCCAAGCCATCTCGTAGGGATAGACCTTCGTAAACGGCCATTGCTCATCTTTGGTACCGCACCACAGCCTTTCCATCTCCAACGTCTGGATGTCGAAAGAAACCACCCAATCATTCATGACGAAGAAGAGCGTTCTGCTGCCCTCGCATGACCCCGCGAACCTCACACGCTTGCACGTTTCGGCAAATTCCCGTGGTAGCGGCAATGGCTGCTGCCGAGTCCACTTGCTATCCGCTCCAAGAGCCCACCTCTCCACATGAAGCACATTGGAGTTGGAGCCATCCAACGCGAAGTAGCACGGACGACCGTCATCCGTCTTGCTGATCCAGTGGATGCCGTCAAGCCAGCAGAGATGTGCCACGGGCGGTCGCAGCACTGACATTGTCATCTTGGTAGTGTCCACAATCATTGTTGCAATCGTAGGCGCAAAATTGATCTACCGAGAACACGAAGCAATCACAGCACGATGACGACACCGAGATTTGTTAACGCAGTTCGGCGAACTCGCCTACATCTGCGGGGCATGACTACGGGCGCACCTCCCCATTGATACCGCAACCCTGGCCGCCCTAGGCGCCGGCACAAGCCGCCGGCTCCCCCTGCGTGCCTGTTGCTATCAAGTCGTCATGGGTTACACGTGTGGTGCTCCCCTCATTATATGGGAGACCCAGGTTACAAGAGTTCGACTCGAACACTACTCGTACCTATCCACACCTAATACAACTCCAAGTCCAAACCTAACCCAACACGTACACAATATTTGACACAAACACAACAAACTCCACCTTGGCAAATATTGTCCACCACCTTGAATTCGTCAATGCGTCAAACCTCCATGTACTCCGGACTTGAGTTGTCTCCATGAGCTCCACTGCTACTCCCAGACTCCACGTGACTCCACCTGCAACTGTAGTTCCTTCTTCCCGTTCAACATCATCACACACCGATCACTGATCTGCGTGAAAGTGCTTTCAACTTGAAGAAACTTCACCGTCGCCTTTTAGTCACCTTGAGTCAAATTCACAGTCGTCTCATCCTGGATAGTCTTCTACATGTCCCACAGCTATAGCACTCCGCCTCCTTCTGTATCTAGTCATCCGTACTTTGCCATCTACACTGAACATAACAGAATATACGGCCATGTACTCTCCACGCTTCTGACATTTCAGACTCTCCAACACTTTCTCAGATTCCCCATGGCTGACTCCTGTCTATCACCTGACGTCAATCTCCATAGACCCAGTCACCAACTTGAATCCGATACTCATCAACACTGCTTCAGCACCCCTGCACACCTATCTGACTACATGTCTGACCGCCTGTGCCTTGGTCTGTCGCCGTGTCCCGTGCTTACCGCACGCCTCGCCGCTACTACCGCGTCGAGCATCTGCAATCTTGGTCAAGATCTACCGGGTCGCTAACCCACACCATCTCAGGCCCCACTGCAGACAACCATCAGTCAATCCCGACCGATGCCGAGTTCCACGCATCTCTCCAGACCCTGAGCTCCAGTCCGGACCACGTGCCTCTCGCCTTCCCGCTGACTAGGCTTCGACTCTCCGTGCACTTACGCCGTAGCCCCTCCATCAGCCGAGTGAAATCTCCGCTAGAGACTCCAGCTCCACCTTCAACATGACTCCTTGGTAGATGATCAATCCACCCCACGCCCCGTCGACCTCAAGATCTCCTGTGTACACCATCTTGAATCAACCCCGCGTCATCGCATGTCGAAGCACGCATAACCATGCGCCACGTGTTTCCACGCCACAGAATTCGGACACCATCAGCCCTCACGCTCCTATGTCGTTGTCGCCGATCTTCACCGTCTTCTGTCTGATCGACATCCCGTCGATCTGTCAGACTGTCCAGTCCGACCCAGCCGAACATATCCGACTGCACCCATGCTCCACCCTGTGCCCAGTCCACCTTCCGCGCACTGTCTGGCACCCTGTGTATGCATGATCCTCACGACATGCTCCAGCACGTCGTCACTCGCCGCATCCAGTACACCTTGATCAACTTGGCCCCTTGCTACTTCATCGAGCGTCGCCCATACAATGCTCAGATCAAATAACATTGACCAAACCTGTCAATCTTCCTGTGAACCTGCGACTCCGCGTCTTTCTCCGTACACCACTTCCATTCCCTTCACAATCAGTGAAACCGAGCAAAGAAAACTCAAAAAAAAAAAAAAACAATAGCCTTGGTGCTCTCATGTGCACGTATCAAAGAACTGCAATCATGCATCCTCACACTACGTACCCAAAGCTCCATGGTCAACTTTTTTTTCCTTTCTCTTGCTCCGATGGATAAGCAAACCAGAGTACCTGACGCTTTTGATTCCAAACAAATCCGGTTTCCGGCCGATCGATCCGTCCGCGCGCCTGTGGCCGAGCTAGGGCACGCACCCACCTGGCCCCTGTGTTGGACTTTCTGCCGCATATGCACTGCATGCCCTTGGCAGCCACGCACGCATTGCGCTGCGCGCGTACAGCTGCTTGTCCTGGTCGCAACATCACGGCTGGCTTCCAACTACCTTGGCCCATGTGCGTCCGATTCGCACGCGCCCTCGGCGATACGACCGATCCGTCTCGTCCATTGACGTGCGATCGATCTCGTCGAGAACTCCTTGCCGCAACCGATCTGATCAGCCTGCTGTGCTTTCCCGATCGCTTCTGCCGCGACGATCTCTGACGGCTTCCAGGATCATGCGAACAATCTTCATCGCGATCCTCCGCAATCAGTCTTCGTCGTCTCCTCTAGATCAACAATCCGCGGCCTCCAACCTTGCTCGCTCTGATACCAATTGTTGCAATCGTAGGCGCAAAATTGATCTACCGAGAACACGAAGCAATCACAGCACGATGACGACACCGAGATTTGTTAACGCAGTTCGGCGAACTCGCCTACATCTGCGGGGCATGACTACGGGCGCACCTCCCCATTGATACCGCAACCCTGGCCGCCCTAGGCGCCGGCACAAGCCGCCGGCTCCCCCTGCGTGCCTGTTGCTATCAAGTCGTCATGGGTTACACGTGTGGTGCTCCCCTCATTATATGGGAGACCCAGGTTACAAGAGTTCGACTCGAACACTACTCGTACCTATCCACACCTAATACAACTCCAAGTCCAAACCTAACCCAACACGTACACAATATTTGACACAAACACAACAATCATGATGTGCTCTTCCTGAAGAGTGTACACGACGTCGCCGACAACGACGGACGGGCCATGGTGGGGATTGTAGTGCCGTTCCCCACGTCGCCGCGAGGCGGAGGTCATCTTCCAGGCTGAGGAAGGGCTATATGAGTCATAGACCAGAACAGCGTAGCATTGCCCCACGTCAAAATCGCCGCCAAAGAGCACGACGGCCACGCGGAACCCGGCGCCCTGCAGAGGAACGTAAACGGCGCGGGCCACATGATACCCAGTGGTATTCACCGTCGGCAACCGCCGGAACGACCTCTCCAGCGGGTTGCACAGGATAAGATTGAGCTTCCAGTAATTATTGCTGTGCTCGCGCAGAAGGAGTACGCCTCCGCGGACGTCGACAATGCGGGCACCGCGGAAAGACAACCTGAAGGGGAGGAAGCCGGCCACGTCGAGGTTGACGCCGACCTGGGTGGCGACGTACAGGGGCAGCTTGCACGAGCTGTCATGGCGGAAGAACCCGAAGTGGTGGGCCGGGGCGGGAGGCAGCCCGCGCGTGCGCCGGCACACCGCGGCGCAGCCGATGGTGTCCTTGAGTTGCGGCAGCCGCTTGAAGACCTCGAGGAGCATGTCGTCCGGCAGCGGCATCGCGGGGTCCTCCGCCTCCGGCGGCGACTTCCGCGGGCGTGTGCGTTGCGCAGAGTCGGAGGCGACTAGCCGACGGGAACGAATACGCGCGCGTGCGCGTGCGCGGCGGAAGGCATGGCCCAATCTTTGGCCGATGAGATGTGGAATTGGTGTTTCAGAGTATAGATGGATACGAGTACAAGGCGGCGGCGGGCGGAAACTGGGGGCCGCGGGCGGGAAACTGGGGTGTGCTGGCGGGAAGCCGTTTCGGCACGAGAAATGTTTTTTTTTTAAAGGAGGATCCGACCCATATATTAGGAACTCAGCACAATTTACAAGCAAGTCCAGCAAAGAAAACGAAATTACAGCAGGACCCAGAAAATTGCACGAAGCCCCCCGAGCTCCCTGAACGAATTACAATCGGATCCAACAGCCTGCTCCCAGAAGCCTAGTCGTCGCCGGCGCCGCCGTACCTCGAACCGCCGGAGAGAGAGCGCCGCCACACGTTGTAGTTGGCCGCATGAGCCGTCCGCCGCCACGCAACGAATCTTGGACTCGATGAACGTGCACAGCCCCAGCGCGAGCTCTCCAGCACCACCCGACATCCAGCCGGCGCCACACTGCCCAGGTCAGCCACCAACATCACCGCACCACCTCCCCGCGCTGCTCCACACGCCACCATGGCCAGCCAGAACAGCAGCAAAGAAGGGAACCACCGAAACCACCTACAACAAAACCAGAACAGCGACCACCGCCCGCACCTCTCCTCGCCACCACGGCCGGCCAGAGGAGCAAGGACAGACGGCCGCGCCTGACGCAGCACCTCCACAGCCTCACCGGCGAGAAAGCCGGGACGGGAAGAGGGGGAGGACGAAAACCTAACCAGCGCCACCGCCACCGTAAACCGAGGCGCCACAGGAACTCACACCTAACTAGGTCCTACCTATACACACAATGGAGCCGAGCCTCCCCCCCCCCCTACCTCGCAGCGCCGAAACGGCGGCCAGAGGCGGAGGGGAGAGGCAGATCCGCCGGCGGAGGAACGAGAAACTGGAGGTCGCCTCCCCTGTCGCCTGTCTCTACTGTAGAGATAAGGAAGGGTTGCGGGGGGTCGGCACGAGAAATGTTGTTCCTACCAGCGCGAATATTTCACATGTAGGGCCCGTTTGGATGTCCGTTTTTCGGCCGGACACCGTTAGAGAGAAATACGGAGCTCACCACGTCCGTGTATTTTACAGGCCAAACGGGTGTAGAATTACGGAGAGGAAAAATCAACTACCTTTCCAAACGGAAGCGGGGCCGTATGTTTTTTTTACTGGACTATCACCATCAATCGTTTATTTCGTTGACCACAACATTTTTCATACTAGATGAATGCCCGTGCGTTGCTACGGGGTATCGAGTTTCTTTCCTCACCTTCATTGTGCTTTGTAGTTACCCGCGGTCAAATAACGACGTCATAGTCATCCATAGTCACCTTGTTCCGAAAACATGTCACTAACTGTGGCTGTGGCGGGATTTTCTCGAACTCAAGCAGGTCATGATGGATGAAACATAGTTCAAAATATTCACTACTCGTGTACTTCCTTGGCCATTGTGATATTCCACTCCTTTCTACCCACCATTTGCGTTGCCACGGTCGTACATGTAAACATAATGCACATAAATATTAGACATCTTTTTAATCAACATTCTTTCAACGACAACAACATGCGGTCTGGGGTACTCAAACCACAAGTCAGGCTCTTGATCATCTTGACCACTGCAATCTGAAGGACACACAATTCATGCACATAGCCAACTGAATATATAAAGTACGAATTACAAGATAAACTGATTGTATTTCCTCTCGAAAAGCACTTAGACTACATGGATGACCGTCACAGCGTCACCTATGAAATACAAATTGAATATGCATCACTCTCCTTTAAACTACGCTAAAGCCTCGAAACAAAACTACACGGGCAACCACTGAATTCACACAACATATAGCCTAATTTCCTTTAGGGAAACATATAGTCAAATAGTCTGATTGGGAATGGAAATCATGATCCGAAGGACTATCCAATCTACATAAATCATGGCAAAGTTTTATGCATTATCCAACATAAAAAGAACATAGTCTGGTCATTGACTTAGGCATGCTCTAACATAAGTTGCAGAGTCACGAACTCATGTAATTGTAAACCCAAGACGTAGCTACTAAGCGCCCGAAAGCTCTCTGCTCTAAATCCCACCGTCAACTGCATTTTCATCTTTCCAATCAGTGGGATGGAGGAGTGCCATATCCAGAGATGGAATGGGAGGCTGGAGGCGAACAAAGGCCAACTGAACTCGTATCCGCTGGTGGAGTTCCTTGGCGCAACACCCAGCAGCGACCTGGGTTTCAGTTCTAATAGAGAAAAAACGTAAACAACAATTCAGCTAGCAATTCATATCACAACTGACTGGACATGCATAAAGCATGGCCATCGGCTTTTAGCTCTGAATCATCACATATTAAAATTGAAGACTTCAACGCACTGGATTTCTTCATTCATGAAAAAAATGATTTCGCAAGGAAAAAAGCGCATATAAATTGTAGCGCATACAAAAATAGGCATAAAATTGTTTAGGGCTGCAGAATTACATATACAAACGTAGAAGCTTGGGCAGCCTATACATATATATTAGAGTTGGAAAATTTTACATAGTGCTCACCAGTCTTGTTAGTCGAACTTAGACTTCAGACTAACACAAGTATCTGCTAAAGAATTTAAAAATATGATGCATTTCTTAAGGATGCCCGGCCAGTAGAGCAGCATAATATAGCTGTATGTAGTATAAGTTTGAGAGATAAGAAACTACTTTGAAGATGAAAAAACAATAAGGTTTGCCATGACTCCCTCTGATTTTCCTAACACACTCTGACTTTTATTCTGTTGCACTTAACTATGTGTTTCCGTCGCTGTTTTTATGAAGCTAATGCCGAAGTAGGGCATGATGAACTTGTATCTGCATGTGCCTGTGGATGGAAATAATAGAACTATATTATGTCAGGTAGTTGTATCTATATTTGCTAAAAAAAATTAAGGAACTTGTGTGAGAGGTTAGGTCCTAATGGTTCTATGTAGGAAATAAGGAAAAATTTACTAATATAGCTAGTGCACAGATCAAGCCAATGGACGTGAATACAAAATGACAAATGGATTAAGCCAACAAATGGTTAGCTTATAGCTTTGAAATTCCAGATGTCTTTTCATTTAGTAGAAGGCATATACGGCACGCCTATACCTGTGGATAGATTCACCATAATTACAAGTAGAACAAGTCCTTGCTGTTTCAAAGCTCCCAAACACAGTCTGCTATTACTCCGCCTTTCGACTATATCATATTTTTTCTTTACATAGAAAATATTTCTGTTGTACTTTTAAAGTGACCGAGACCTGAAAGGAGCAACAACATGAAAGCCAAGTCTCACATGCATCCAAAGCACGTCTTGTATCTAACGGTCAATCAGGAGATGAATTAATTAGAAATGAAAGCCAAGTCTCGACTTAAATCGCATTGCTGAAGTAATGTCATTGATATGACAAGTATATACTGACTTAAATCTAGTAGCTAACGGTCAATCAGGAGATGAATTAATTAGAAATGAGTATCAAACAATTGTAGAAACAATACCTATGGGAGTCACTCGATGAGCTGAATTATACCCGATATGTACCCTCAGAAATGAGTGTCAACAAAGAATCAATCGGATCCCTGCAAAAAACTAATGTTGGTAAAGCTATCTCATAACATGCAATTGCTCTAACCACAAGTGTTCTTACTATATTAGCAGAAAATTACCTGATATTCAAAATATAACTATAAGCATTGCAGAAACAGTGAGACATACTTACTTTGGAATGAGTATGCAACATCAAGTTATACATAGTAGGGCCCTAGAATTATGATATGATGCAGCAATGTCTAAAGCATTGCAAAACCAGTGAGACAAACTTTAGAATTGGTATGAACACAACAATGTCTGAAAATCTTCCATCCTCATATTTTGCAGAACAATTATCAACAATCCAAATACAAATGTCATGCATAAACCACGAAACCAGGGCCGTACACTACAGTATATTATTTCATATTTCACATGTGAAGAGTGTGTATTAGCAGAAACTGGTATAGCTCAGCGCTGCAGTATTTGAAGGATCTGGAGGAAGAACAATCTCAACGGGGAACAATAGAAGGCAAACAAAGATGGAATCGCTGTGTTAGATGTATTTTAGATCTAAACCTCCAACCCATATATCTCCGATACTGCATCATATGTTCACATTGTTTGCCAAAATCTCAATCGGCACCTGGCTTCTACTTCCTGGATACAGAACCAGCAAATTGTTAATGCCATGAAAGATACAACTCATCTGTTAGACATAGCAGATGATATTTCCAGGAGAAGAACTGCGTGTAGCTCAATTAAGTTAGTATAGTCTTAGGCGTTAATTCTTACAGTAAAATCTTACCAAGAAATACAAAAGAACAGCTAGCCTAGCAGAACCTAGGCAGCTTATGCCTACCCCTAAACCAAAATTACACAAGAAACAAATATTCGTATGTCCTCACAATTGGGCCATTTGCAGTTGCATGTCCCTTCAAAACTTTGTATGTCTGCTTGACAAAAAGAACATCCATCCATCGACCTGTACCTGTAAACAGTGGGACAGTGGCACATGTCCTACACTGGCTGATCGAATGGCGGCGCCACGAGCCCCCGCACCAGTAGGAACCGACAGACGCAGGGCGCCACTCCCCGAGGTCGACCATGGTCACCACCGGGTCGGATAAGAGGAGGAGGCTCCCCCCAGTCTCTCGAGATGGAATCCATGATCGGAGACGACGGTCCTAGGGTGATGGCGCGCGGTCCTGTAAGAATGGAAGGGAAGATGGCGACCTAGACAAGATACATCGCAGTCCTAGAGGAGGAGTAGGAGAGGAGATCGCGTTCCTATAGGGGAAGTCCGCGGCGCTGAATGAGGAGAGTAGGCAATGGCTTCAGTACGACTGTACGAGCGAGGGGGATAGGTAGGAGAGAACGGAGGCCGCCCACTCCATGTGTCGGCGCCGCCGCACCATGAGAGGACGGATGGAGGGGAAAAGGGCATGTTTTTTTTGGGACGGGACAAATGCGGAGCAGCAAATGGGCCGTGTGCGCTGCGTTTATGGCCCACGCGTCGGCGCGCCTAAGAATGCGGGAGGGGCGATCGAGCGAGCCAGCAGAAAACCGTTTTCCCGGCTGTTTGGATGGCCGTTTTCTAGCTGGACACCGTCGGAGAGAAATCTGGAGCTCACCACACCCGTGTATTTTACGGGCCAAAAGGGGCGTAGAATTACGGAGAGGAAAAATCAACTGCCTTTCCAAGCGGAAGCGGGGCTGTATGGTTTTTTATTTATTTTTGACTGGACTATCACCGTCAGTCTTTCATTTCGTTTACCACAACATCTTTCATTGTCATCATCATTGAACATGCTTAAGCAGAAACTCCTATCGTCGCCACACACCTTATGCCACCTCACCGAAATCTCGCTGGAGTTCGACGAATCCTCGCCGAAACCAATTGAAACGTCGCCGGCCTTCAATGTGCGCCATTCCGTTCGTTCCGTGGGCGGCGCGGTGGTGCAGAACGTACATATATACGTGCCGTCGGCGACCGAAGAAGGTCAGAGTTTCGGGATCATGGTCTATCGTCTCTTGCGTATATCCGGTTGCTGGACGCAGGACGATATTTTGTTACTCCCTCCGATCCATACTAGTGGGCATAGCTTTGTCTAAATTCATATGTATCTAGTTAAGTATTTAGACTAGATACATGTGTATCTAGACAAAGTTGTGCACACTAATATGGATCGGAGGGAGTAGTAGAATCGATCCATCCATTTATATATGCGGTACCGACAGGACCTTGTCTTTTTTTACTGTCTACTAGGAGATCATTTGTGTACCGCAACCAGTACGTCATGTATTCTCCATTCATGCACCGATCGATACCATGCATGACATATATTCTTGGTCGACCACGACACCACGTAGGCGTACGTACCCAACGTGCAAATCAATCGATTATGAACAACAGCGTAGAGCAGGTTGGCTAGCTAGCTAGGCGCGTCCCCTTTCATGTAGTGACGATCATCGAAGCGGCGCGGCAAACATGCACGAAGCATATTTGTCACTCAGTCCTTCTTCCCATTTTCGATTGAGAAAGCGTCTGGCCCAAAGAGGTCTACAGTAGTGCCTTGCCTTTGCGAGGTCGTAGACCCGGTAACCCATCGTTCGCCTAAGATCAAAAATGCGATGTTGCTAAGCCTGATGTGTTGTGCAAAATTTAAACCATAATTTGCAATAAAATTATCATACTTTTTAAATACAATGTGAGTATGTGACTCACAAAGATATTTAATCCAAATAATTACAAACTTGAATAAGAAAAGGACAAAAGTATATGTATTTCGGATCAGTTTATGTCAGTTGCATGAATATGGTGTATATTTGTTTGTAAGCTTAGTTATCTTGATAGAGTTCTCAAAATTTTATGATATAAGAATATCTTGGTAGAGGTTTCTATATTATGATTCGGCATACTGAAATAGAAAAACCTAGAGTATATATTGTGTTTATGAAGAGCTCGTCTACGAATCATTGGCATGCTACTATCAATTTTCGGACCTAATGTGCCTTACATATATCAGTGGTTTCAATAATATATTGATGACATGTGTTTTCTCTATTATTTGTACGAAATAACATCTCTCTAGTTTAAGATAACCTTTAGTAAAGCTTGTAGCCGGAGAGATATTAGAAACCTATCAGAACTAGACACCCATGATGAAATTAATTTATTTCTGTGTAGTGCAATTGGCTCTGATTTGTGGTGTGGACATACTCGAAATTAGATCTTGATTTTTTTTAACATATTCACCATACTCTAGGGCTTATTAAATATTGGAGGACAATACCATGCGTACATTCATGTCAATGATCACCAAGCTTGTAAAGACATGCAAGTCAATGTCATGAAAGAAATAACCCAGCTAGCATGTGCCATGACATTTATCATCAAATTATCATTGATCACCGTTGACAACCTTAGATTCGTTGTCAATTCTGATCCTGAAAACCCCAACCAAACAAATATAAGCCCATCGGAGAACACCGTATCGAGGATGTGCCCAATGGAAAAAATATTTCACCCTCAACAAGCAAGCATAAAGACTGCCTACAGATACCAATAACCTCGAAACTTCTTTAGCCAACAAAGCTTGATTAAAAGAATATCATATCCCAGAAACTAAATACTCCATGACAAAGTGATTTAACGATCTTATCCCACGCTAGCAAGTGAAATTTCCTTTTTTGATCCCATGCCCCCCCCCCCCCCCCCCACACACACACAGAAGTCTCGAACAATTATAGAAATGTAGACTAAAATATATGTCAGCAAGCTATCTACAACAATTTGAAGAGTCAGCATGCACATTATTTTATTCTACAAAAGGGCATCCATTACCAAAAAATAATGGAGCACTTTGAGGTCTCAACAATTGGCTTACCCCTTGTCACATTTTGCAAGAATCCCTTTTATCTAAATAGCCTGCTCCAAAGAAGCCTGAAAAATAGTAATTTGTCATAAGCAAACAACATGTGTGACACTCCTCGAGCACACCTCAAAATTTTAAATTTGCACCGAGTTATATATTTAGGTGTGATGATAAAATATTTACAAGTCAATTATACGTCTCAAACGTATCTATAATTTCTGATGTTCCATGCTCATATTATACCATTTGCTACATGTTTTATATATACTTCATAGCATTTTTATACATTTTCTGGGACTAGCCTATTAACAAGATGCCACAGTGCCAGTTCCTGTTTTCTGCTATTTTTGTATTTCAGAAAAGTTGTTCTGGAAATATTCTCGGAATTGGACGAAACAAAAGCCCAGGTCTCTATTTTTCTGTCACGTACACGGAGTCCGAAGGAGACACGAAGGGGACCGAGGAGGCGGCCACACCTGGTGGTGGCGCGGACCCACCCTTGGTTGCGCCGCCATATGGTGTGGGCCCCTCGGTGCCCACCGACGCCGCCCTTCTGCCTATATATTTGTTTCCTCGGGAAAACCCTAAACACCCGAGCCTCCGTCCATGAAAAGTTCCATAGCCGCCATCGTCAACCCTAGTTTGGGAGGGTTCTGAAGCTCTTCCCGGCACCCTGCCGGAGAGGGGAATCATCACCGGAGGGCTCTACATCGCCATGCCTGCCTCCGGAGTGATGCGTGAGTAGTTCATCCTTGAACTACGGGTCCATAGCAGTAGCTAGATGGTTGTCTTCTCCTATTGTGCCATCATGTTTAGATCTTGTGAGCTGCCTATCATGATCAAGATCATCTTATTGTAATGCTACATGTTGTGTTTGCTGGATCCGATGAATATTGAGTACTATATCAAGTTGATTATTGGTCTATCTTATATATGTTATTTATGATCTTGCATGCTCTCCGTTACTAGTAGATGTTTTGGCCAAGTAGATGCTTGTAACTCCAAGAGGGAGTATTTATGCTAGATAGTAGTTTCATGCCTCCATTTAATCTGGGAGAGTGACAGCAACTTTTAAGATTGTGGATGTGCTGTTGCCACTAGGGGTAAAACATCAATGCTTTGTCTAAGGATAATTGTATTGTTTACATTACGCACTTTACTTAATGCAATAATCTGTTGCTTGCAACTTAATACCAACGGGGATGCGGATGCTAACCTGAAGATGGATTATTAGTCATAGATGTAGTTGGATAACGGTCTATGTATCATGTTGTAATGCCCAAGTAAATCTCATAGTAGTCATCATGCCATTTACATGCATTGTTATGCATTCTCTATTTGTCAATTGTCCAGCTGTAATTTGTTTACCCAGCACGTTAGTTATTTTTTATGGAGAGACACCACTAGTGAACTATGGACCCCGGTCCATTCTTTTACATTGATAATACAACCTACTGCAAACACTGTTCTTTTACATTCTCTGCAAACAAATATCATTTTCCACACTGTACGTCTAATCATTTGTTTTCAGCAAGCCGGTGAGATTGACACTCTCACTGTTAAGTTGGGGCAAAGTATTTGGGTTGTGTTGTGTGCAGGTTCCAAGTCAACAGTCAGAACCCCAACACCAATTTTTCTGGTGCCGTTGACAACCTTCTGAAGTGCTCCTGCTCCTCCTGGATTCGATAACCTTGGTTTCATACTGAGGGAAAACTTGCTGCTGAACTGCTTCATACATTCCTCTTGGGGTCTCCCAACGAACGTGTGTTTCACGTCATCAGTCAACTATATTGTATATAATTCCAGAATAAACATTATTTGTAGTATGATGACGCTTATCATACATCCGCTGTAGTTGTACTATTATTGATAGGGTGTCAACCCCACCCGTGTAAGGCATCCTGGAATGCTAGTATCATAAAAGGATAGTATCATATTATGATGCAAATTATAAATGGACTGCAAACTCTAACATTGAAGCACTGACTCAAGCAAAGTTTAGTAAGCATTTGGGCTCTTGTTGAGTTGAGCATGTGACTTGACCTTTTTTAAGCATTCATAATATGAGATGTGAAAAAAATCACCACTTATTATCTAAAATATTTATTAGTTTCTAAAGAAGAGCCTAGTTCGTGTGGACGCTTCCATACGTGGTGTTGCTCGTTTTTAATGACTCTTAAAATAGTTTACTAATGAATTCCAAAGGATTTAGGTATTTGACTAGCAATCATCTTCATCAGGTCTAGATATTGCTGTGAATAAGTGTTCTTTCGCTTGAACCTATGGATTAATTTTCTAAAGCTATTTAATAGTGGGAAATAAAATGAAATGTATAACTTGTCAAAATCAAAATATTTGGGCATTGAACCCTAATATTGGTATATAAGCTTGGGATAAAAGATGGCATCATTTTTTAAATAGTACATTGTTAACAAAATGGATTGACTACCATGAAGTTTCTTCACACTGAGTCCAAATATCCAGCTTTGAAGCATCCAAACAAAGTTTAGTAAGCATTTGACATTTTTTTTAGTTTAGCTTGTGACTAAACCTTCTTTAAGCATTCATAAAAAATGTGAATTAAAAAACAACCAGTTGATTATGGATAAATTTTTGGCATGAAGGTCTATATTTAATCTTGCGAGAAAAACATGACATCAATACAAAAGAAATTAAAAAGCACGTTCACAAATTTAAGACGTGGTGGCGCCACTCGCAATCCCTTGCTAGCTGTCCTCTATTCCAAATTTGCCAAGTGCCATGCCTTGGCACCCGGCAAAGCTTTGCATAGTGTCAGCAAACCTGCACACATGTCGACGCCCGTCCGATCCAAACTTTGCCGAGTGTCCGGCGCTAGGCAATCGGCAAAAGAGATGACACATCGCCCTTCACCAAGTGTTATGTGCACTTACCCATTCCGTTATTTCGTCATACGTTAACGTTTTGTGGCCCAGCTTTGCCGAGTGTCCGCGAAAAAAGCTCGAAAAAGCTGTATTTGCCGTTTCTGGATTTTGCCAGTGTATTGTGCATTTTACAAGTGTCCGCGACAATCGACAAAGAATGCGATGGTGTAGCGAACCAAACCACATTCTTAATCATAATTCCTTAACCTAGAGAATAAGCTGTTTAGCCCCCCTGATTTTGTACGAGTCCAAGTGCATGAAAAAGCCAAGCCAAACACGGCGGTCGGCCAATCAAGCATCACTACTAACTACAAAAGTTCAGTCTAGCACACGCAGATGTCTCACACACTGTGATCCTACTGGCATGGCACAAGAGTACCAAATGTTCTGTCCCCGGAACTACCTGGCACTTATATTTGTTTATGCAACGTCCTTCAAAAGGGTTAGCCGTGATGAAGGATAAGTGAAGATGAAGCAAAGCTCCAGTCCTTGCATCGCATGGGCGTGCATGCTTCCAGCTCCATGACGCTCTCAGTGTCACACACCGTGCATCAGCGTGTGTGTGGTATCATGAGTTCAACTTTTGACGCCGTGCGCCTGTCTCGTCTGAGTGCCTAGCTTGCAGTAGGGACAGCGTGGAGGTTGTGTCTCCGTCGTGGTGACTTCCGAGCGGCGGTGGTGGCGCCGGAGTAGCTAGTGGCGAGAGGGCTCCAATTGGCACGCCAAAAACTGCTTCTAACTTCAAAGACAGATGATGAAAGATGAGCCTGACATTTGTTTTTTGTGAGACTATTTTTTTCTGAACAATGATGATGAGGCCAACGGAACTTCTTTTGGTTATCTAATGTGTTCCTTTCAATGCTTAACAATTGCATACTGGCCGGTGATCCTTACAGCTAATCGGAACTCGCCAGATCAGTATCAAAATGTACGATTAAAAAACTCACTACTGGTAACGCATCGCTTTTTGTCCCTGATCGATGGTAGGCTGTAAAGCCGTTACTCATTAGCTTAGTTGAACATTTTCCTGTTGATCATTGCATTGCAACCGTATCGGCCGGGGGCCGGCAATGCATAGGTTGCAGTATAAAAATACCTTGCAGTTCCGTCATATATATTATCTTCTCTAGTCCTCAGAGAATGCATGTAATGATTCTTCTCGTAAGAAGAAATTTTGTAAAGTTACAATCGCTTCCATTCCATATCAGTTTTCGTTGATTTAGTATAATTTGTACTAAACCAGGCACAACTAATACGATTACTACCTGATTAACAAAGCACGCTTACCTGAGTTAGCAGTTGTCGCCAGCGCCATCTGCATCTTTATCGTCGCCTTCGTCTAAGAATTGACGGGTCCTCACCTCCTCTATATGCCGCTCTGGCACTAGGAGGGGTGGGGACCTCGGACCTGCGCAGGGCGCTACACAAAGGTCCTTAATGTTAGAATTTGGTTTTGGTTGTTGTCTTCTTCGTCAATGGAGATGGCATCGTCTGCAATAATTGATCTTCCGCGCTTCGTTCGTCGACGAGATCTCCTTCCTGACGTCAATGGTGGCTTCGGAAGATTAAGTTTGTCCAGGTATGGTTCGTCAGATATTGGTTCACCAGATCAATCTTGGATTGTTTCTCATGGTTGCCGCGAGGAGGTTTGTCCTCGTATTATCTATCCCGGCTACTACGTCTTCGGCAATGGTGATTCGTTCTCTCGGCTCCCAACGACGTCGACAAAGTGGTTCGGTTATTTGTCCCTACAATATCAGTGGTGGTGCTCTTGCCGATGTTGTTTGATTAATTTAATGGCTACGTGCGTGTACAAAATCTTGACATTGCGGCTCAAAATTAAAAGGGGAGAACTTTCGTTGGTATTCGCATGTCTGCGGTTTGATGTTTTCGGCGTTGTTCTACGGCTGTCTTCAGAAAAGTACAAGATAGTGTCATGGAAGAAGAAAGAGGTTGAAGATCTTATAGATTTGCTCGTTTCTTTAGTATTGTTTTTGTAATCGATTTAATCGTGTACTCTTTGTTCGTTTAATATATATGAAAAAATTCAAAAAAAAATACGAAACCGGAAAATAGTAGTAAGAAATACTCCCTCCAATCCATACTAACAAAAACACACGACAACTAATATGCGTAGCTAAGAACTTCGATATGGTTTTTGCTCCGTTGTGTTGGACTTTTTTTTTGTAAGATAGTGATGGCCACATTATATAAATCCATCATCAATTCTCTCTATTATTTGGTGCACCCAATATCATACAATCTTTTCGTCACCTACAAATAAAAAGCACACGACCACACAATCTTCTCGTCACCTACAAATTATCTCTATCCTGCTAACGTTTTCTGGGTGCCAGTATCAGAAATACCCAGCTGTACACAGATTTTCTAGATTGCGGTGTGCGTGCAAGCATATATGGATCGGAAATGGTACATACTCAGAGTAGGTAGCTAGGAGTATCATGCCAAATTTGCCAGCAAGTCAGAAAGCAAAGTGACAACCATAGTGTGCATTATTTATTCTACTACGAACAACACACATTCCTAGATTACACATGATGTACCATAATATCATCCGAAACTTTGCATGTTCTCTAGTGCCTAGGTACGTACGGTGACAGCAAAGCAGAAAAATACTGGAGTACAATTTATACTGCAATGTTTCATTCGCCACTTTTCCGTCTGTGGAACTAACATAGGAATAGTGCCAGGGAGAGCGGGGCCGGGAGCATATTTACTTTTTGAAAATATTGATTACAATGTACAAGAGTTCATTAAAAAAATATCAACATAGTACATGATTGGTATATAACTATATATGCAGATTTTAAGTTCATCACTTTAAATACAAAACAATGTTCATTTTCACCTGTAGAATAAAGAAATCTTCATGGTCGCAGGACCATTACCTTTTTCTGGTCTAGTACTAGTGAAGCTCAATTTAACAAGTATCATAAAAAATAATCAAAGTTTATGATCAAAGCTTTAAAGTAACCATTGTCTACCGTTTGATTGCTAGCTCATGAAAATCCATTCACGATTTACTCTAGCAGAAAATCTACATTCAGGAACTGAGTCTGCATAACATGCTCCCCCTGTCAGCCTGTCTACATTTTTTCGCAACTGAACACCACCAATACGGCAATACCTACCATTGCGTTAGTTGGCTTAGGTGAGTAACTGAGCTGGGCCCATACACAAAAAAACTTCCCATGAACAACAGAGTTTAGTTTGTACCCTCAATAAAGGTTTAGTGTTATACGTACTCCACATGAGTAGTAGAGTTGCTTTACTTCAAGTGAGGTGGGTGCAACATAAAGAAGAAAGAAAGAGTGTCAAGTATATCCGAGAAAAAAAATGCAAACCTTCAAAGTTATAGTAAAAGCAGTCAAGAGACTAATTTCATAGAATATGCTTTACAAAATGGAGAACCCCCCCCCCCCCCCCCCCCCCCCCCTCCAAAAAAAAAACCCGAGGAGATAATGATAATGGCAAACCTTTTTAATCAGTCAATTATTTTTTATAAAGATGTTGGTCCGCACAATTAAGTCATATATCTAGCACATCTTGTTATATGTACGATCGGCCAAGTTTTAACATAAGGAAAAAATGGAGCACTCCTGATGTTACTAAATATAAATGTTTTGGATATTCATTGTGCAAACCTTTGAGGCATGCTCTGTGTTGTGGTGTTGATGTTGTCGTTGTTGTCCGTCGTTGTTATCCTGCATTTCGGCGCATGCCGCTGTCCTAGCTTGCTAGGTGTTGAAAGGTTTCCAGGCCTGGTCTCTCGATAAACCGATCCACTTTGCCTATGAGCATTTCTTCTATTGTTCAATGAAAAGCAGCTATGACTGCAGTGAATAAAGAAAAAGGATATTTCAGTGTGGGTTACATAGAGATGGAGATGAGTGAATAAACATATGAAAATGTATCATATACATTTGATTCATAAAATATATAACATCTTAGAGCATCTCCACCGGGGGCCTCCAAATTCGTGTCCGGCACCCCCCAATTGGGCCTCCATTGGGGGGGTGCCGGACATGTGTCCGCCCAAGTTTTGGAGGCCGCCCACAGCGGCACCCCCCAAAGGTCCACCCCCAAACGGCCCTAGTTTTGAGCAATAGATCGAACACCTTGCGGGCGCACGAACCGCCGCCGTTCACCGCCGCGTCGCTTCGCATTACGACGGTTCGTGTGGACGTGCAACCGCCGCCGCGTCGCTTCGGGGTTGCGTTCGCAACGCTTCGCGGCAATATAACCATCCTCGCCGACCGCACCTCGCTCACATTCTCTCCGCGCACAACCGCCCACAACTCGCTCCCCATGTCGTCGCCTGAGAAGAAGGCCGTGCTGCTTGATCATGAGGAGGAGAAGGAGGTCGTGGTGGTCGCCGATCAGGAGCAGCATGCCGTGGTCGCCGCCGATCAGCGTCAGGAGGCCGAACAGGCCGATCAACAGCAGGAGGAGGACATGGCGGAACAGGACGGCGAGCTCGCAACTCCATCCCCGACACGCCCTGCTTTCTCACCGTGGGAACCTTGGTCCCCGTGGTCGTCCAGTGTGGCTGGCGCATATGCAGGACCGGCCGTCCCCAGGCACCAGAACCGGTGTGGCAACCGGGAACTCCAGACGCGGCGCCGGCGGACGACGTGCCTGGGACACCGCCGCCTAAGGCTGACTCCGATGACGAAGAGTAGTTGTAATCGTATAAATAGATGCATGCATTAATAAGAGTCTAGAATGGTTCCGGCAATCAAATTGTTTAGCCACCGCTGCCTAAGGCTGACTCCCGAGGCCGCATGCTTCTTGCCAGCCCTGGCGGCCGCGTTGCACGCCTTGACTCCTATCTCGGGACGGTCGGCGCTGGCGGCCGGCAGCCTTCTTTCGTCTCCCTCGGCGTTGTCTTGGTCTTTGATATGGCTCTTCCACTTCGGGCAGTTCTGAAGCTTCTCCCAACAATGCATCAACTTGTATGGCTTCTTGGAATCCATCGCCAAGTCAATATACATGTACTTGGCATCGGCCAACTACACAAAACAAAAGCCAAGTCAAGTATGCATGTAAACATGTCGGGTTACAAGTTAGCCGCAAGTTAAGATGATCGACTAACCTTGTCGGCGTCGTTCTTGCCACTCTCGTCTCTCATCATGATTTGCGCATTGCAACCATGAAACTTGGTAGTGAGAGTCGAGATGACGCCCCATCGGCTCTCAACCGATTTGAGATTGCGATTGGGCAACTCATCATGAGGTGGATACGACCTTCTTTCGGTGTAGTCCTTATGTATGTGTGCCCAATAGGCAGACCTCCTTTGGTTGGCTCCCTTCGTGCCGCACATGCTCACGTTCATCCACGCCTCGCACAACAACTTGTCCTCGTCCTCACACCAAGTCGGGCCTCTGTAACCCGCCTTTCGGACGCCATCCTCGTCAACGCCGTCCTCTTCTTCGCCCTCCCCATCCTGGCCCTGGCTGTGGTCGACATCCCCTTCGTCGCCCTAGGCAAACTGTTCTGTGTCGGCCTCGGCGTAGGTACCAGCGGCGTAGGTGGTACCATCGGTGATGATTTCAGTCATGACCTCGGCGCCAGCATCCTACGCCACAAAACCACAATTTGCATCCGGCAATAAATGCACAATACAACAATTTGCATCCGTCCGCTCGCAATAAGTGCGCCCAACAAACAATCGGCCGGGGAACACAATAAATGAGGGCGGATCAAGAAGATAAATAGCACGCACCTGGCCGAGTTGGTCGGCCGCGTTGCCAAATAGATGGTTGCGGGAAGCAGTCGTGTCACCGCTTCTGGCTGGCGTCCGCCGCAACGTCGGTGATTCACTGAACATCAACGACGCCGCGTTCAGACTGAGGGTCGGCTCGTCTGGGGAAAGCCGCGACTGCTGCGTCTGGTAGCCGGAGGTATCCTCGAAGAAGGCCGGGGCAGACGGCGACCCGCGAAAGACGCCGAAGGACGCTGGGCTAGAGCTGCTTTGGCTCATGGCGATCAACATCTCGGCGGCATTATCGTTCGGCGACAGCTCATGCACTGCCTTGTCCTTCACCTTCAGTCGTCGTTGTTGCCGAAGGTGGGAAGCGGCTGAGCGCAGCTCGGCCTGGCTCAGCGTAGGCTTGGCCACCGGCAATGAAAGCTCCTGTGGCTCCCGCTTCATCGCCTTCTTCCTCGGCTGCGACGACGACGGCGGCTTGACCGCCCCTGGGTTTCGGGAGGCCGACGGCCTTTGGCGGCATGGTGACGAAAGGCGAGAAGATAGCGGCGGCGGCGCAAGAGTTTGGGAAATGGAGAGAAAGATTGAGAATTTTGGCGCCGGGGACGGCAATGTAGAGGAAGAAGGGGAATTGGGCGCGGCAGGGCTGTGTGTATGACGGGCGGGTCACCCCTGTCAGGCGCATGTCCGCCCCCATGTCCGGCACCGGGGGGGCGGGGCGGACGCGAAATTGCTCGGGGCGACCCTTTGGGGGTACTGCTGGTGGCCGATTTTGTCGTCTGGATCTCCAATGGGTTTTTGGGGTCATTTGGAGACCCGGTGGAGATGCTCTTATTATAGTTGTGAACGGAGGGAGTAGTTCAAATCTTGTCATTTAAATAATTTTGTGTGTACCTTTGCGTGGAGACGAAGCAGAAAGAAAAGGGTATTTGGATCTCCAGGAGGCGAGTAAATGCGGCCTCGTGGGCGTGCAGTTAACAGATGAGATTGGTAGGGCCCGGATCCAGGAAAACCGTTGTCCTTCTCATTCATGTCAGTACCTCTCACAGCTTGGAATACCTGCCACTAGTAGTTTAAGCTTTGGTTCGTCGCACACAAATAAGATAATTTGATTCTCCATATGCAATTCTTTACCAATTTAGCATGTACGTGTGGCATACTAATTTATTCCCAGTTCGTACGCCTAGTTGCTTCACTTGATCTGAAGTCAAATTTGGGAGAATTTGTTTTCTATGCAACAATGGAGCCTTGTATGCTTAATCTGTTGTGCGTGCACCCCCAATCATGGAGTAGACAACGGATGAATGATGTAGAAACAGCTGACACCAAGGCGAATAATTGAGAAAGCAAAGCATGTGTGGCCATATAAATACGATCTCTGATTAAACATGGCAGCACAACTCTCAATTTTCCTTGTCATAGATATTCTATTTGGAGACATCGTCAGCTACAGAGAAGTACAGTACCAGAGCCACCTTTCGTCCACTCTACAATATGGATCAAGTGGACAAAGATTATTTTGTAGACATATGTAGATATAAATAATTACTACAAGTACTACACAATTTTGATGCCAGAAAAGAAGAAAAAAAACAGCAAGGGATGGGTACCCGTGGAGTAAACACTGGCTGGATTTTGCTGTAGCAGGGGTACACACTGCAGTCATTTTCTACTGTAATGCATGTGAACTTGTCCTCCCGAGGCCAAGTCCCAACTCCCAAGCAAGATTGTTTTTTTCAAAGCTGCTGGTATTCTCGTGGCAAAAGGCCGTAGAGTCAAGAATCAAAGAGATAGAGAAGTACCACCCAGATCAGATGACCCAGATTCCTTTGTCAACAGTTGCGACGGAGCAATTGGCATGAGTGGCAATTGTCTGCACCTCAGGAATCATCCGCCTCCAATTTTGCTCACTGATCCAGTGACACTAAAATGGTAGGGAGAACCATGGTTTTACTTTCACCCCATGAAACCTTGATTCCTAGTATGAGAATTTGCTAAGATTGTAGTATTTGTGCTCCATTCTTTTACACAAGGTGAGATGCAAAGAAAACCATGGGCAACAATGGCAGCAGTTAGAGCACCTCCAAGGGGCTGGCGCAAACGGAGCAGCCCAGTCCATATTTGTCCGAACAGACAAATGAGGTGCTCCAACGGGCTGCCGCAAAGGGACCTGTGTCCGCGCGGACACGTGATTTCGCCCCAAACGCGGCCCAACTTTGGTCCAGTTTTGGGGCGGGACGGACAGCCTCTCGGTCCGCCCATTTGTCCTCCCGGTCCGTGTCGGGCCTGATACGTCCATTTTGCATCACTATTTTATATCATAATTTACTGCTATTTATATTTCATATTTAGAGATGATACTTATGTTGTTTCACCTATTTTGCATGTTTGATGATTATTGGAGAATTAACCGCCGGAGTCAGGATTCTGCTGGAAAAAGGACAGTCAAGACACCATAATTCTGAAGATCAACAATTCGCGAAAGACATCGCGAAGTTCCTATTTTGTCAGAAGATGGAGGCAGCCAAAAGGGGAGGACAAGGTGGGCCACCATGGGCCCACACCATATGGTGGCGTGGCCACACCCTTGGCCGCGCCGCCACGTGGTGTGGTGGCCCGGGCCCACCTCAGCCGGTGCCCCTTCACGTACTTCATCCCCCGGAAACCCTAAGACTCGCAGAGCGTTCGAGAAAATATTCCGCCGCCTCCACGAGTTTGAAACCACAGAGAGATAAAAGCTCTTCGGCAGGGAGAAATCTGCTGGGGAAATTCCCTCCCGGAGGGGGGAAATCATCGCCATCGTCACCGTCATCGAGCTGGACTTCATTGGGATCATCATCATCTCCACCGCCGTCACCGTCATCGAGCTGGACTTCATTGGGATCATCTCCACCGCTCCACTCCGTTCCGCTGTAACATCTAGGGTTGAATCTTGTCTAGTTCATAGGGGAAACTTTCCCGGTGTTAATTACTCATTGTGGTTGATGCTATTGAGTGAAACCGTTGAATTAAGGTTTATGTCCAAATTGTTATTCATCATTATATCATCTCTGATCATGATCCATATGATGTCTTGTGAGTAGTTCGTTTAGTTCTTGAGGACATGGGAGAAGTCATGATGTTAGTAGTGGAACTATGTTGAGTAATATTTAATGGTTTGATATTTAATTTGTGGTGTTATTCTTCTAGTGGTGTCATGTGAACGTCGACTACATGATACTTCACCTTTATGGGCCTAGGGGAATGCATTGTGTATTTGGCTACTAATTGTGGGGTTGCCAGAGTGACAGAAACCTGAACCCCCGTTAGTAAACCAATGCATGAGGGAGTGTAGGATCTCAGAGTTTAAAGCTGTGGTTGGATTTATCTTAATTACTTTCTTTTATTTGCGGATGCTTGCAAGGGGTATAATCACAAGTATGTATTAGTCCAAGTTAGGGCAGTGCATTAGCATAGGTTCACCCACACAACACTTATCAAAACAATGAAGATTAATCAGCAGTATGAAGCGAAAGCACTTGACGAAATTCCCGTGTGTCCTCAAGAACGTTTGGTCATCATAAGTAAACAAAACGGCTTGTCCTTTGCTCTAGAAAGGATTGGGCCACTTGCTGCAATTATTATTATTGTCTTTTATTTACTTGTACTTTATTTACCTGCTAAATCAAAAAACCCTAAAAACTTGTCTGCTAGTATTTATAGTGAATCCTTGATCAAAACTGCTTGTCAACACCTTCTGCTCCTCGTTGGATTCGACACTCTTATTTATCAAAAGTACTACGATACACCCCCTATACTTGTGGGTCATCAAGACTATTTTCTGGCGCCGTTGCCGGGAAGTGAAGCGCTATTGGTAAGTGGAATTGGTAAGGGAAACTTTTACTGTGAGTGCTGTTTTTTATTTCTGTCTGCTGCTTTATTTCATTATGGAGAGATCTCCATTCGAATCCCTATTTGGGAATACTGCTGCCACTGCTAAGGTAGTAGATGACCCGCCGCCTTCTCAATTGGATCCTTTTAAAATACCTATGAAAATTGTTGAACGTGTTATGAACAACTGCTATTTTGGAGATGGAACTGTCCATCCTGGTGATCATTTACTCTTTATACATGAATTATGCGAGTTGTTCAAGTGTGCAGGTATTTCAATGGACCAAGTTAAGAGGAAGCTATTCTCTTTATCACTGAAGGGCAGAGCTGCGGGATGGTATAAGATGCTGAAGAGTGGCCGATCTATTGGATGGGATGAAATTGTACCTCTCTTTTATTCTAAATTCTATCCTCCCAGTGAGATTCATAAGGATCGGAATCAAATATATAATTTTTGGCCTCATGATGGAGAAAGTATTGCCCAAACGTGGGGGTGATTGAAGTCATTAATGCTCAAATGTCCCATTCATGAGCTCCCAAGTAATATTGTTATCGATAATTTTTACGCAAGGCTTTCTCCTCACGATAAGAATTTATTGGATGCTTCTTGTTCTGGATCATTTACACGTATGAAAGGAGAAGCTAAATGGGACCTTCTTGACCGTATCCAGGAAAATACTGAAGGATGGGAGAACGACAAAGGTAGAAAGTCAGGTATAAATTATGATTATGAATGCATTAAATCTTTTATGGGAACTGATGATTTTCATACTGTTAGTGTTGTTTATGGTCTTGACTCTCAAATTATTGCGAACTGTTTTAAGGCCTTTGGCTCCTATCTTGATATTCCTAAAAAGGAGTGGAACAAGTATCATGCACCTTATAAAGATCCTGTTAATTGTGTTCCTGCTAGAAATATTGAAGTTTATACTGTTGATCACATTGTGCCTGAACCTTATATTGAAAAAAAATCCCCTTTTCCTGTTAAAGTAAAGCTGAACATTCTATTATAGCTAGTGTGGATAACAAAAGTACAAAGAAAGCTATAGAACCTGATGAACAAATAATTGTTGAACCTGCAGTAGCAATAGTAAAGGACCTTGTCACTGAAAGTGTAGAAGATGGACACATTATCTTCTGTGAAGATGCTTCTAATATTGTTTCACATCCTAGTAGATCTAGGAAAACTAGTGTTCTTGTGCTTTCTGTTAGGATACTATTATGGTTTATGTGATATTGGCGCAAGTTCAAGTGCTATTCCTTACGAGCATTATAAAGAAATCATGCATGAAATTGGTTCTTGTGAACTTGAAGAAATTGATGTGGTTATTCAGCTTGCTAATAGAGAAACCATCTCTCCAGTTGGTATCGTTTGAGATGTGGGAGTTTTATGTGGTAAGACTAAATATCCTGCTGATTTTCTAGTACTTGGTGCAGCTGCTAGTAAGACTTGCCCTATCATTTTTGGTAGACCTTTCTTGAACACTTGTGGTGCTGTTATAGATTATAAGAAAGAGAAAATCCTTACTAAATTTGATGGTGCACGAATTGCCTAATGAAGATTTTAAAGTTCAACAGCTTGCCTCTATTGCTCTTGCTCCTAACAATGCTTTGCAGCAACACATGGAGGACCACGAAAGTGAGGTCTTTATGGAAGAAAGAAATGAGATTGACGAAATTTTTCTTCGTCAACCTGTGCTGAAACACAATTTGCTGGTGGAAGATTTGGGTACCACGCCACCACCAAAGGAGGATCCTATTTTCGATTTGAAACATCTACCTGATAATCTTAAATATGCTCATATTGATGATAAGAGAATATCCTGTTATTATTAGTTCTAAACTTTCAGGTAAGGAAGAGAAAGATTATTGGAAGTATTGAAGAAACACCGAGGAGCTATTGGTTATACTCTTGATGATTTAAAAAGGATTTCCCCTACTACATGTCAACATGCTATCAATATGGAACCTGATGCAAAGCCAGTTGTTGAACATCAACGTCGTTTAATTCCTAAGATGAAGGATGTGGTAAGAAATGAGGTATTGAAACTCCTTGAAGCTGGTATTATTTATCCTATTGCTGATAGTAGATGGGTAAGTCTTGTGCATTGTGTTCCTAAGAAAGGAGGAATTACTGTTGTGCCAAATGAAAATGATGAGCTTATTCCTCAAAGAGTAGTAGTTGGTTATAGAATGTGCATTGATTTTAGAAAGGTTAATAAAGTTACTAAGAAAGATCATTATCCTTTACCTTTTATTGATCAAATGTTAGAGAGCTTGTCTAAGAAGACTCATTTTTGTTTTCTTGATGGTTATTCTGGGTTTTCTCAAATTGCTGTTAAAAAGCAAGATCAAGAGAAAACCACTTTTACTTGTCCTTATGGAACTTATGCTTATAGACGTATGCCTTTTGGTTTGTGTAATGCTCCTGCAACGTTTTCATGGTTTTTGTGAAGAAATTGTAGAAGTATTCATGGACGATTTCTCCGTCTATGGAACTTCTTTTGACAACTGCTTGCACAATCTTGATAAAGTTTTGCAGAGATGTGAGGAAACTAATCTTGTTCTTAATTGGGAGAAATGCCACTTTATGGTTAATGAAGGAATTGTTCTTGGACATAAAATTTCTGAAAGATGTATTGAAGTTGACAGAGCTAAAGTTGAAGCAATTGAGAAAATGCTCTGTCCCAGGGATCTCAAAGGCATTCGCAGTATTCTTGGTCATGCTGGTTTCTATAGGAGGTTTATTAAAGATTTCTCTAAAATTGCAAAGCCTCTTACTAATCTTCTCCAAAAAGATGTACCTTTTGTTTTTGATGATGATTGTAAGGAAGCTTTTGAAATTCTAAAGAAGGCTTTAATTACTGCTCCTGTTGTTCAACCACCTGATTGGACTTTACCTTTTGAAATTATGTGTGATGCTAGTGATTTTGCTGTAGGTGCTGTTCTCAGACAGCGAATAGATAAGAAATTGAATGTTATTCATTATGCTAGTAAGACTCTTGATTCTATTCAAAAGAATTATGCTACTACTGAAAAAGAGTTTCTTGCTGTAGTTTTTGCTTGTGATAAGTTTAGACCTTATATTGTTGATTTGAAAGTCACTATTCATACCGATCATGCTGCTATTAGGTACCTTATGGGAAAGAAAGACCCTAAGCCTAGGCTTATTAGATGGGTGCTGCTTTTACAAGAGTTTGATTTGCATATCGTAGATAGGAAGGGTGCTGAAAATCCTGTTGCTGATAATTTGTCTAGATTGGAAAACATTTCTTATGATCCTATTCCTGTTAATGATAGTTTTCCAAATGAACAATTGGCTGCAATTAAAGTAAGCTCGCGAGAAAGTCCTTGGTATGCTGATTATGCTAACTTTATTGTTGCCAAGTATTTGCCTCCAACCTTTACATCTCAGCAAAGAAGAAAATTCTTTTATGATTTGAGGCATTATTTTTGGGATGACCCACACTTGTATAAAGAAAGAGTGGATGGTATTATGCGAAGATGTGTTCCAGAACATGAACAAAGAGAGATATTGAGAAAATGTCATGGTAGTGCCTATGGAGGACATCACGCTGGAGATAGAACTGCACAAAAGGTTCTACAATCAGGTTTTTATTGGCCTACTCTTTTTAAAGATGCAAGAAAGTTTATTTTATCTTGCGATGAATGTCAAAGAGTTGGTAATATTTCTAGACGCAATGAAATGCCTATGAATTATTCTCTTGTTATTGAACCATTTGATTGTTGGGGATTTGACTTTATGGGTCCTTTTCCTCCTTCAGAAGGTTATACTCATATACTTGTTTCTGTTGATTATGTTACTAAGTGGGTAGAAGCTATACCTACAAAAAGTGCTGATGGTGAGACCTCGTTAAAAATGCTTCAGAATGTTATTTTCCCTAGGTTTGGTGTGCCTAGATATCTTATTACTGATGGAGGTTCTCATTTTATTCACGGTGGTTTTAGAAAGACCCTTGCTAAATATGGTGTTAATCATAGAATTTGCTCGGCTTATCATCCCCAAACAAGTGGGCAAGTAGAATTATCAAATAGAGAAATTAAATCTATCTTGCAAAAGACTGTCAATAAATCTAGGAAAAACTGGGCTAGTAAGCTAAATGATGCTTTATGGGCTTATAGAACTGCTTATAAAAATCCTATGGGTATGTCTCCTTACAAAATGGTTTATGGAAAAGCTTGTCACTTGCCTTTAGAGTTAGAACACAAAGCTTATTGGGCAGTGAGAGAACTTAATCGAGACTTTAAACTTGCTGGTAAGAAAAGGTTGCTTGCCTTGAGTTCTTTAGATAAGTGGAGAAGTGAAGCCTACGAAAATGCTAGACTCTTTAAAGAGAAAGTTAAAAAATGGCATGATAGGAGAATTCTTAAGAGAGAGTTCAATGTTGGTGAGAAAGTTCTATTGTATAGGTCTCGTTTCAGATTTTTTGCAGGAAAATTACTCTCAAAATGGGAAGGACCTTTTGTTATTAAAGAGGAGTACCGTTCAGGTGCAATAAAGATTGTTTCACTCAAAGATAACTCTACACAAGTGGTGAATGGGCAGAGACTCAAACATTATATTTCTGGAGATTCTTATGATGAAGATGTTGATATTATTCAAGTGGTGACTCCGGAAGTTTTTATTAAAAAACAAATCCAGGAAACTGCAGAGTCTGTTTTCGAATAGATAACAGTTTTGGTAAGAAAAAGTTCGTGTATGACTTTCCAATACATACTTTTGTTGTTTTTATTTAATATGGAAAATTATGAGACGAAAACGGGTAGGAAACGGTGCTTGAGGGCACCACACCATGCCGTGGCGCGGGCCCACCCTTGGCCGCGCCACCACATGGTGTGGGCGCCTCGGAGCCCGTCTCCGACCAGGTTTCCTCCCGTACCTTCCTTTTGTCGTAAAACTTTTTGCTATATAATCCCCCGGATCCCCCGAGGTCCGTATATCGTTTTCTCGTCGTGTTTTTGTTTCGATCTGTTTCTGTCCAGATGTCGTCCCAGGGTTCATCTTCAGAGGATTACGTGCTGCGACGTCTACGTGAGCTGCTCCGTGATCTTGATCAGGGGACCTTCGTTGGATGGGTGGAGGAAGAAAGGACCACGGCCAGGCGCAAGGACATGGATCAGAGCGTCAAGGAGGAAGTAAAGAAGATATCATCAAGCAAAGAGGGACATATTGCTGCAAGATCCAGGACACACAAGCCTACTTTTGTGGGATCAATTAACCGTGGACGTGCTTTTTCTCATAATATGCGGGGACCGATACCACCTGTTCCAGACCTCAGCTCTTTCCCTGCCGTAGAGGAAGCTCTTCGAGTCACCAATGAATTTTGTGATCAATATCGAGTTCTGAGGATGGAGGTGGAAATACTTCAAGAGGAGAACAACAGGCTTCGCGGAATGCTGGAGCGTTTTCTAACCCCCATCATGATTGTTCCACCACCACCACCGAAGGAGTAATTCATCATTGGTGTTGGCATCCCCTTGGCTTGTTCCAAGCTTGGGGGAGTGCCGCGGTATCACACTGATACGTCTCAGACGTATCTATAATTTCTGATTTTCCATGCTTATATTATACCAATTGCTACATGTTTTATATACACTTCATAGCATTTTTATGCATTTTCTGGGACTAACCTATTAACAAGATGCCACAGTGCCAGTTCCTGTTTTCTGCTGTTTTTCTATTCCAGATAATTACTTAAGGAAATATTCTTGGAATTGGACGAAACAAGGACCCAACCTCCTAATTTTTCCGACACGTCAACGGAGTTCAAAGCAGAGACGGAGGTGGGCACCGAGCCAGCCACACCATGTGGTGGCGTGACCCCCCCTCTGGCCGCGCGGGGACATGGTGTGGGGCCCACGGGCGCCTCCAGCAGCCGCCCTTTCGCCTATATAATGCCTTCGTCCCGAAAACCCTAAAACAATCAGTCATATTCCATGAAAAGTTCCGGAGCGCCGCCGCCATCGAAACCTAGTTTCGGGGGTCAGAAGGTCCTGTTCCGGCACCCTGCCGGGACGGGGATTGACCCCCGGAGCCTTCTCCATCGACGCTACCACCTCCATCATGCTCCGTGAGTAGTTCCCCCATGGACTACGGGTTCTAGCTGTAGCTAGTTGGTACTCTCTCTCCCATGTACTTCAATACAATGATCTCATGAGGTGCCTTACATGATTGAGATCCATCTGATGTAATCGGTGTTGTGTTTGTTGGGATTCGATGAATTGTTACATTATGATCAGTCTATCTATAAAGTCTGTGAAGTTATTGTTGCTGCAATCTTGTTGTGTTTAATGCTTGTCACTAGTGCATGAGTGGCATGATCTTAGATTTAAGCTCTATAATTATTGCTTTGATTGTATCTACAAGTTGTTTGCACATGTCCTTGTCCGGAACCCGAGACCCCAGAGTGACAGCAACTGGGATAACTGGAGGGGATGGTTTTGATATGAGGATCACATATTTTCACTAAGTGCTAATGCTTTGCTCCGGTGCTCTATTAAAAGGAGTACCTTAATTACCAGTAGTTTCCCTTGAGGCCCCGCTGCAAACGGGCTGGTAGGACAAAAGATGTTATGCAAGTTTCTCATTGCGAGCACGTATGACTATATATGGAAAACATGCCTACATGATTAGTAAACTGGATGTTCTGTCTTAATGCTATAATAATTATGTCAATTGCCCAACTGTAATTTGTTCACCCAACACTTGTTATTGGAGAGTTACCTCTAGTGTAGATAGCTAGGAATCCCGGTCCATCTGTCATCATCGAATACTCACTCGGTCCTATATGCCATTAGAAATAGTATCAACTAATTTCTGGTGCCATTGCCTCTGTGTTACTGTTACTGCTACTGTGTTACTGATACTATTGCTCTCATATTACTGCTGCTTTCACATCACCCCTGTTACTAGTGCTTTTCCAGGTGCAGCTGAATTGACAACTCCGCTGTTAAGGCTTATAAGTATTCTTTGTCTCCCCTTGTGTCGAATCAATAAATTTGGGTTTTACTTCTCTCGAAGACTGTTGCGATCCCCTTTACTTGTGGGTCATCAAGACTATTTTCTGGCGCCGTTGCCGGGGAGCATAGCTCTACTTATAAGTTCACCTGGGGAGTACACTTTACCTGTCTCTCTGTTTTTATTTTATTTTGTTTTGTCTAATTTACTTTTGTCTAGTTTTATTGTGCTTAGTTTATTTATGTTTAGTTGTGTTTTGCTTAGTTTACTTTTGTTTTGTTTTATTTTTCTTATATACCCGAAAATCCATAAAAATTTAAAAACCAAAAATCTAAAAAACTTGTTGCCATGCTTATTTTCTGGAAAACTAGATCTTATTTGTCAGGATGGCTCACTAAGGATAGAGAAGATAAATTAAATGAACACCTCTGGTCTGAAAAAGGGAAGCATCTATCACTACAAGTAATTAAACTGCATAATATTGCTACAGACCTGTGTTCTACATATGATGAATCTTGGTGCTTTAATGAATCTCGTTGTTGTAAGAAGCATAAACACCTCCCTTTTCAATGTGATTATAATGATAATGAAACTTTAGCTTCTTATGCTAGAGGATATTATGACTTTGATAAACTTGAGCAAATTGAAGAATTTTTTGTATTTATGGGATCTTATGAAATTGCAGCTTTGCTTAAAAATCGAGATATTGAAGCTCCTTATAGATCTGATACTTTTGCTATGCTTGGATATTGCCTTGAGTATTATAATGACAATCCTTATATTACTGAATTTCTTGAGAAAAGACATCCTCAAAAAGAAGAGACCATTGTCTTGCAGGAACCTGTAGAAGAAGAAACTACTGCTGAAGCTGAAAGCTCATTGGACGAAAAAGAGGAGGAGAGTGATGAACAAAAGAAGGAAGAATGGATTAGCTACCCATGCCTACCTTCTAATGAGAGTAACTCTTTACCTCTTACATTATTTGATCACCCTCCATCCTTATCAAAGGAGGATGAATGTTATGTTCCTGTGGATTCTCTTGAAATATTCCCTATGAGTAAAACTTGTGGAAATGAGTATGCTACTGTTATTTATGACAATCCATTCTATTTTGATAAATCTTATGATAATCCTTTATTTGTGCGTAATTTCGAAATGCATGGTAATGAGAAAGTTTGCTTAGAAAATGTTTATGATAAAGCTCTAGATGATGGTCCTATGTTACTTGATAATATTAATTGTTCTACAAATGAAAATGGGATTGGAGAGGTCTTGACTTTATCTAGATGGAGTCCCATACCTCTTGAGAATGATCAATCATCTTGTTATAAAATAGTTAAAAGTGGGTTTGAAAGTTTTAATCCCACTATTTTGGAGCTTGATAAAAATTATGTGTTTGTAGATCATGAAAAGCATGCTTTATGTGATAATTATATTGTTGAGTTTGTTCATGATGCTACTGAAAACTATTATGAGAGAGTAAAATATGGTTGTAGAAATTTTCATGGTACTAAAACACCTCTCTATATGCTAAAAGTTTTGAAGTTACTCTTGTTTTATCTTCCTATGCTTGTCACTTTGTTCTTTATGAATTTATTTGTGTACAATATTCCTATGTATAGGAAGTGCGTGAGACTTAAATGTGTTTCGAATTTGCTTCTTGATGCTCCTTTTGCTTCATTTTCTATTTTCATGTGAGCATCATTAAAATCTTCTGCGCCTAGCTGAAAGGCGTTAAAGAAAAGCGCTTATGGGAGACAACCCATTATTTTATTTCTGTAATTTTTCTTTTATTTTTGAGTCAAGGTGCTGTTTACTTCTGTAGTAATGCCTTTGTATCTTTATTTTCTTGCATTGTTGTGTCAAGTAGAGCCTCTAATAGAAAGTTGATGCTAGATTTGGATTTCTGCACAGGGACAGATTTCTTCTGTTCACCGTTTAATTCGCCATTTATTCCATAAAAATCGAAAAATTCTGCCAATTTTTGTGCGGGATCCTTAGATATATATGCAACTTTCATTAGTTTTAAGTTTTCTGATCTGAGCAACGTAAGTGACTCGAAAAAATTCGTCTTTACGGACTGTTCTGGTTTTGACAGATTCTGGCTTTTATTTTGCATTCTCTCTTTTACTATGTTGAGTGGATTTCTTTGCTCCATAAAACATCAGTAGCTGTAACTAATGTTTAGAAAGTATTAGACATGCTTGTGTCCATGTGGAACATGTGAATTTTTGATTATGCACTAACCCTCTAATGAGAATTACTTTGAGTTTGGTGTGGCGGAAGTTTTCAAGGGTCAAGAGAGAAGGATGATATAATGTGATCAAGAAGAGTGAAGAGGTTAAGCTTGGGGATGCCCCCATGGGTCACCCAAGCATATTGAAAGAAGACTCAACCGTCTAAGCTTGGGGATGCCTTGGGCATCCCCTTCTTCATCTGCAACTTATCAGGTCATCTCTAGTGAAACTATATTTTAATTCTTCCACATCATATGTGCTTTACTTGAAGCGTCTGTGTGCTTTTATTTTCAGTATTTTATTTTTCTAATAATCAACTTGATTGGACCCTAGCATTCTTGATGGGAGAGAGACATGCTCCGCTTTTTCATTTGAATACTCCTATTCTTCACTTATACTTGTTGAGTATTCTTGTCTAGCTACTGCTATGCTTTTAGCTCCTGTTTTTCATGCATCACTTGTTCAGAGTTGTTAGTTCTTTTAGAGAAAGTACTCTATTGCTTCACTATTAATTGTTTGGAGAGTTTGTGTTGAAATAAGTTGATTGGTGTTTGGTTGGAACAGAAAATGCTGCATGCGGTAGATGTATAATGGAAAAGACTTACATGTTCTTATAGATCACTATCTTGAATAATTTGATACTTGTCAATTGTTTTGAGTTATCAAGTAGTTCATGATTAAGCTCTTGTATCATGTGGTTAAAACCCATTAGTGAAGAACTACCGTAAAGCTCGTTGAAATTTGGTTTGCATGATTGGTATCTCTAAGATCTAGAATTTTCTAGTAAAGGGGTTTGATTAACAAGGAAGACAATGTAGAGTCTTATAATACTTGCAAATATAAGTCTTGCTGTGTCGGTTGATATCCTGTGTTTGCTTCAAATAACCTTGCTAGCCTAACTCTGTATTGAGACGGAATGCTTCTCGTGCATCCAAAACCTTGAGCCAAAACCCATGCCATTTTGTGTCCACCATAACTACCTATATGTGGTATTTCCTTGCCACTCCAAGTAAATTTTTCATGTGCTACCTTTAAACTATTCAAAAACTATTACTACCTTTTTGTGTCAATGTTTACCAAGCTCATGAGGACGGGGTGGATGTCTTTATGTCAACTGTCAAACAGATTTTACCACCGGACTAGCGGCATATACATCCGCTTATCCATTAATTTTGCAAAAAGAGCTGGCAAATGGGGTGCCCAGTCCCAATTAATTACAACTTTAACCGCATAATTCTCTTCACATTTTTGCCCTGATTTATCAGTCAAGCAATGACAAACAGTGAAATACCTGCATGTGTAAACAAAAGAGAAGAGGGATGATCTGCCTTGCTGGTAGAAATAACGTCCTTCATGGGAGCCGCTCTTAAAAGTCTGGTTGGCAGGGATCATATTGTACTTTCCATCTTTTGATTCGTTGACAATTAACAAACACCTCTCAAAGTTTATTTTTACTCTCTATATGATTTAAAAAACTTAAAAAGCTCTAGCACATGACTTAATCCCTGCTTCCCTCTGCGAAGGGCATTTCTTTTACTTTTATGTTGAGTCAGTTTTCCTACTTCTTTCTATCTCAGAACCAAACACTAGTGTCAACTGATAATCCCCAAGAGCAAGAAATCACTGTAGCACAATTCGATAAGTATTTGAGTGTCGAACCCACAAGGAGCTGAAGGTAAACTATCTATTCTCTAAAGCCCTATAACCCTCTTATATGGCCGTTTACAAAGCAATAATAAATATGAAAAGAACTAACTAATGAAAGCAAGTGATGTGGAATGGGTTTATCTAGTAACAAGCTTCTCAATCAAGTTTCAAACGCAAGTTTCTTAGAGCAAGTTTCTTAAAGTAGCAAGTAGCAAATATCTCAAGTAGCAAATCTCAAGGGAGCAAATGTTCTTAGCAATTGTTATTTCATTAGTGTGGTTGTCACAATTAGTGAAGCACATGTTTCAGTCTTAATTGTTTCTTCTAGGACGGAGCCATAAATAGGTGTAGCCAAGTAAATGAACTAAAACCCCCTTATGATGGATCTCATGGCCAAGTAAATGAGCATACAAGAATTATTAAGACATAAAAGTCCCACCATAGCCTTAAGTTCTAAGGTCCCCGATATATATCCCCCAATAAAGTAACTTCATGACTCGGTCTCAGGTTTACATGTCCTCCCAAGTCTCCCTCACTCCATTACATTACCGGTGATCACCTTACATGCCTTCCCCAACATATGCGTGCACTCATATATTGTACATAAAGACAATCATAAAAGATAACAAAACTTGTATGCAACCAATCAATGAACTATTTCACTTTTGCCATGAACAAATCACTTCTCAAACATAGATGGGGAGACACAATAGATCAAGGGAATAGTATATTGCATCATATATCATGTTTGCCAAGAGTTTACAGTGGAGAGATGGAGATGATCTTGCTGTAGATGTTGATGATGAACACGCCGGAGGGGGGTGGAGCCCTCCGGAGGTGATTCCGGCGGCGTTTCCCCCCTCCGATCTTCTCTGGCGGCAGCCTTCTGACTCTATGTTTCGTGGTTTTGTGTTTCTCCACCGCCTCCTTTCCGAAGGGCGTCGGGGACTATTTTTATTGTCGTTTTAGGTCAAAACCTAGTCGGTGGAGAAAAGATCGACGACAACGGAGCTTCGAGGCCCAAAAGGAGGGGTCCCACGTGGCCAGGTACATGGGCCATGTGGGCCCACCTATTTTGGCCCTCGGGTCTCCGCTTGTTTGCTTCCTTCGCTCCCAAGTCTTCTTCCTTCCAAAAATTGACGCTCGTAAATTTGCAGGTCATTTGGACGTCGTTTGGGTCCCTGAAACATTAAAATAAAGAAATAGGGTTTTCTGCCTGTGCAGGGTTAATTCCATAAAAATAGGAAATAAATAATATTCCCAAAATCATTATAAAACATTGATATAGCCCTTATATGATGCAAATATGATTGGAATACAAGTAATATAGTGCAAAGTTCATGTATGCATTTTACATGCATCAACATCCCCAAGCTTAACCAATACTCGTCCTCGAGTATGAAGGTGATAAAACTAACATGGACTTTGCAATTTAATACTAACAATGGATATCAAAGATGATTACTATTGCTACATAGAGTCAAATGATTCATTCTTCAAAGGAGTAGCAATATGCAACATAGTTTATGAAGTGATATCAAGTATTCAATGCAAGGATGTTCAATGATAATTCACAAAGTGTAACATAGAAGAAAGTACTATGACCACATGTATGCATAATGAAAGTAAGAACATCCTACAATGGTCATAGAGTGTTGATGAAAATCTGAATATAAATGGTGACACTTTGAAAGATATATATGTGAGTAGAGGTAAAGCATGCAAAGTTTCATCTAACTTCCAAACTCTTCTACTTAAGTTAATGATTGCAATGTGGTAATCCTTGGTGTCAAGCTCTCATTACCCCTATCATAGCATCTTGAATGATTAAAGTTTAAAGTGAAAGCAAATATGAGTAGTGTGCTTGACAAAGTAGGTTGGTGTCTCATGCCCCTTGAATACAAGTACCTACACCATGGTTACTCAACTTGGGACACAAAGCAAGTTCAAGTTAAATATCATTGTAAGTAATAATAGTATCATAAGAGCGTCAACTGGGGTACCTCTTGTCCCAGGATATGGAACAAGCCCATATCAAAATGACAAGACAAAAAAAAAATGAACAATCTCAACACCCTTTTTATTTACCATTGGATAGCTTTTTATTGTAAGGTATCACTGAAGGTTCACCATAGTATGTAAGTAAATTTCCACCATGAATGATGCATGGCTTAGATTAGCGGCCCAGACGTCACTCTAACCATTTATACAAACTCATTTAAACTACTTCATCTCCACATTTATTTCACCATCATAGGCATCCATAAACAAAAGTACATGATATCAACTAAATAAATGAAGAGCATGTTGAAAGCTTGCCATGTGACAGCACATATGAGCTAACTCCCAACCTCGACATTCAAGCCACAACATCATAATTTTAATCACAATGGGTCATATTTATTATGCAATAAAAGTAAAGTGTGCATCAAGTTCGTGAGAGCTTTAACCAACTTTTCCCATAACAATCAATAACATAAGCATTATTCAGAGGATAGATAATACAAATAACATGATAAACATACTCGGAATAGCATAAAGCTAATAGGTAGATATGGTGGACTCACTGGAAAAACTTTGGTTGAAGGTGTTGGAAAACAAGTTTTTACTTGTTGGAATTTTTGGGCTAGCAAGAGGGAGAAAGTTGACCGTCTAAATGCATGCATAGTGTCCATAGAACTAACCAATCCATGTTAAACAAAGTAAAGTACATTCAGCATCAAAACATGAATAAAAGATAGCTCTTGATAAAACACTTGCAAATTAATACATCATTAAAAAAGCATGAATCATGCAACTATATGTATCTTTTTGAATCAACTCAAACATCCCTTTCCCAATCTTTTAATAGCATCCAACTTAATTCAACCCAAATTTCCAGTAGCTCTCTCATATATAAATGAGTGGTGGTCTCAAGACAAACAAAAATCAAACCGAAATAAAAAGCAAATAAAAGACGCTCCAAGTTTATGCGATAAGTGCATTGATCGAAAAACAGAAGTTAGACGTGTGCAAACCGAGAGTGTGTTGGTCCAGTGGGGTTGTCTTCACATCCCCAAGCTTATGGTCTTCACCATCCTTGGATAGCTCTTGGTGCATCTCCTCTAATCCCTGTGAAAAAACTTCAAAACACCGTTTCTCCCATTTCTTTTCTGTGGGGTGACATTAGTAGTGATAGACAAATGAATTGCTTGCTGCATAAATCCTTAAAAAAATTCATATGAATGTCCAGAAAGTGTATAATGTTGTATGCCTACTTATAAACTCAATTGGATAAAAAATTCAAGTTAAAAGTTCAAAGAATGCATCAAACAAAATGGGACAGAATCTGTCCAGAAAAACAGCAGCAGCAAAACGTATTTTTTACCCTACTTAAATATGTCGAAAAAATCTGAAAAAATTCATGCACAGAGGATGAAAAGTTGCAACTACAGTTCAAATATCAGCTCATTCGGAGTTACAGAATAGGAATTAAAAATCATACCGTGCACAGATTCGTGCTGGAATAAAATCTCCGAATGCAAAAAGCAACTTTTTCAAGCCAAAATAGGTAAAACTTGGCACTTTATTAAGAATTCCAGAAACTAAACTAAAAACTAAGTCTCTTGTTACAGCAAGAGGACACAAAGAAAATCAAAAGTAAAAACAACCGGGTTGCCTCCCGTAAAGCGCTTTCTTTATAGCCATATAGCTAGGCTTACTTACTTGGTATCAAGATGGTTGGAGTGAGGTGGCTTGGCATCCCCAAGCTTAAATTCTTGTACTTATTTGATATATGTAGGGTGAGCCTAGGGGTAACATCCCCAAGCTTGAGTGTTTGTCCCTCGTGATCTTTATTCATCACCCTCAACTCTTCCACTTGAAAGTTCTCTTCACACAAAACTCATCAAAAACTTGATTAGAGGGGTTAGTGTCTCCATAAATGAAATCCTCATAGGTACAGCAAAGACATATCATGAGTTGATTCTACACATTAGCTAATATTACTATGGTTGTGTATTGCTCTTTGATCAATAGAACCACACAAAACACAAGTAATGAGAGTAATGCAAAATAAAGACAGAATCTGTCAAAAACTGGACAGCCCGTAAAGAGTGAATTTTCAGAGGCACTTACGTTGCTCAAATCAGAAAACTTTGAACTAATGAAATGTGTATTAATAACTGAATATTGCTGTCGTAAAATATCAGTCAAAATTCCTCTTCTGTGATTTTATACATTTTTCGCAGTGAAGCTCAGGAATCTGTTTTCTGGACAGCAAATCACTATTGTTTAATCCTACCTCTCAAAAGAGGTTATTCTTGCCATTAAGATGAAAAATAAGATACAAAGGTGATGTTACGTAGTAAACAAGCACCTTGACTCAAAAACCCAAAACTTAAACTGAAGAAATCAAAAAGAAACAAAACCAAGAATCAAGAGAAACAATCAAAGAAGAAGGAAAATATTTTTGTTGTTTTTGATTTAGCAAAAAGGCAAAAGGAGAAGCAAATATATACAACATAAACACTCTTTTTATTTGGTTTTAGCTTTGGGAAAAGTTTTAATGATAGAGACTTTGCAACGGTTCCATTGGCATGAACAACACATGTTCAAGGTCGACCCCAACTTCTCCATTACTCATCCTTCTCATTTACTTTCCCAAATTTTATATAAAATGAAAATCTTAAACTAATTGTCACAAAACAGTAGGTAAAGATATTTTACATGTTGTAAAGATATAAAGGTGTGCTCAAACCGAATAGGAAATTAAAGCATAAGGAACACACCACAGAATATTAAACAATTTACTTTTAAGTCTAACTCTTTCCTATGCATTGGAATTTTATATATGAATAAATAACAACAAATTTGAGGTAACCAATGCATATAATAATCAATAGCTTGCATTTTAAATAACATAGAAACATAAAGGGGATTCTTATCTCTTCCTCTCTCATAATAGTTGCAAGCATTAAAGTTAAACATAACCACATAGTTTTGAATAGAATCACCACATAAAGACTTATCATCTAATGAGCATAATGGATCATCAAACTCAATTAAATCACTTTCATCCTCAATAGTAGGTGGACTGAAAATATCATATACATCATTGTAATCATCATAAATGGGAGACATAGTATCATCAAAATAAATTTTCTCTTCCAAACTTGGGGGACTAAAAATATCATATTCATCAAAACAAACTTCCCCAAGCTTAAGGTTTTCCTTAGCATTAGCAATAAAGGTGTTCACGAAATTAGTACTACCACAAACATGATTGTTATGCAAATAAAATTTAATTTTCTCCAAACACTTCATGTCCTAACTCAAGATAGATATTATACAGTTCTCTATAATTGTTTGGTTGTTTTCCATTTTATAATTTTTTTTGATTTTAGATTAGTTGTATGCAATGCAAACAAGAATAAAAGCTTAGCACAACGCTCCCCGGCAACGGCGCCAGAAAAGTGCTTGATAATCCCCAAGAGCAAGGAATCACTGTAGCACAATTCGATAAGTATTTGAGTGTCGAACCCACGAGGAGCTGAAGGTAAACTATCTATTCTCTAAAGCCCTATAACCCTCTTATATGGCCGTTTGTGCAAAGCAATAAATATGAAAGGAACTAACTAATGAAAGCAAGTGATGTGGAATGGGTTTATCTAGTAACAAGTTTCTCAATCAAGTTTCAAACGCAAGTTTCTTAGAGCAAGTTTCTCAGCAGTTTTCTCAAGCAAGTTTCTCAAAGTAGCAAGTAGAAATCTCAAGTAGCAAATATCTCAAGGGAGCAAATGTTCTAGCAATTGTTATTTCATTCGTGTGGTTGTCACAATTAGTGAAGCACATGTTTCAGTCTTAATTGTTTCTTCTAGGAAGGACCATAAATAGGTGTAGCCAAGTAAATGAACTAAAACCCCTTATGATGGATCTCATGGCCAAGTAAATGAGCACACAAGAATTATTAAGACATAAAAGTCCCACCATAGCCTTAAGTTCTAAGGTCCCCGATATATATCCCCCAATAAAGTAACTTCATGACTCGGTCTCAGGTTTACATGTCCTCCCAAGTCTTACATGCATTCCCCAACATATGCGTGCACTCATATATTGTACATAAAGACAATCATAAAAGATAACAAACTTGTATGCAACCAATCAATGAACTATTTCACTTTGCCATGAACAAATCGGTTCTCAAACATAGATGGGGAAACACAATAGATCAAGGGAATAGTATATTGCATCATATATCATGTTTGCCAAGAGTTTACAGTGGAGAGATAGAGATGATCTTGCTGTAGATGTTGATCATGAACACGCCGGAGGGGTGGAGCCCTCCGGAGGTGATTCCGGCGGCGTTTCCCCCCTCCGATCTTCTCCGGCGGCAGCCTTCTGACTCTCTGTTTCGTGATTTTGTGTTTCTCCGCCGCTCCTTTCCGAAGGGCGTCGTAGACTATTTTTATAGTCGGTTTTAGGTCAAAACCTAGTCGGTGTAGAAAAGATCGACGGCAACGGAGCTCCAAGGCCCAAAAGGAGGGGTCCCACGAGGCCAGGTACATGGGCCGCATGGGCCCACCTATTTTGGCCCTCGGGTCTCCGCTTGTTTGCTTCCTTCGCTCCCAAGTCTTCTTCCTTCCAAAAATTGACGCTCGTAAATTTGCAGGTCATTTGGACATCGTTTGGGTCCCTGAAACATTAAAATAAAGAAATAGGGTTTTCTGCCTGCGCAGGGTTAATTCCATAAAAAGGAAATAAATATAATATTCCCAAAAATCATTATAAAACATTGATGTAACCCTTATATGATGCAAATATGATTGGAATACAAGTAATATAGTGCAAAGTTCATGTATGCATTTTACATGCATCATCAACTTTGGTGCAACAATTTTTATATGCTTGTATATTGTGCTTATTATATTGCTTTGTGTTGACAAATATCCATGATATATGCATGTTGAAAGTTGAAAGCAACTGCTGAAGCTTAAATCTTCCTTTGTGTTAGTTCAATACCTTTTGCTTAGAATCTATTGATTTATGAGTTAACTCTTATGCAAAAGTTTTTGATGCTTGTCTCGAAAGTACTATTCATGAAAAGTTTTTTGCTTATATGATTCAGTTGTTTACTCATTATCTATTTGCTAGCAAACTATAGACCATTGCCTTGGATCACTTCATTCATAACATGTGCTTTACATTACTATTTGATCAAGATATGATGGTAGCATGTCACCTCAGAAATTATTTTGTTTTTTTTCGTTTTACCTACTCGAGGATGAGTAGAACTAGGCTTGGGGATGCTTGATACGTCTCAAACGTATCTATAATTTTCTGATGTTCCATGCTTATATTATAACAATTGCTACATGTTTTATATACACTTCATAGCATTTTTATGCATTTTCTGGGACTAACCTATTAACAAGATGCCACAGTGCCAGTTCCTGTTTTCTGCTCTATTTTTCTATTCCAGATAATTACTTAAGGAAATATTCTCAGAATTGGACGAAACAAGGACCCAACCTACTATTTTTCCCGACACGTCAACGGAGTCCAAAGCAGATACGGAGGAGGGCACCGAGCCAGCCACACCATGTGGTGGCACGACCCCCCTCTGGCCGCGCGGGGACATGGTGTGGGGCCCACGGGCGCCTCCAGCCGCCGCCCTTTAGCCTATATAATGCCTTCGTCCCGAAACCCTAAAACAATCAGTCATATTCCACGAAAAGTTCCGGAGCGCCGCCGCCATTGAAACCTAGTTTCGGGGGTCAGAAGGTCCTGTTCCGGCACCCTGCTGGGACGGGGATTGACCCCCGGAGCCTTCTCCATCGACGCTACCACCTCCATCATGCTCCGTGAGTAGTTCCCCCCATGGACTACGGGTTCTAGCTGTAGCTAGTTGGTACTCTCTCTCCCATGTACTTCAATACAATGATCTCATGAGCCGCCTTACATGATTGAGATCCATCTGATGTAATCGGTGTTGTGTTTGTTGGGATCCGATGAATTGTTACATTATGATCAGTCTATCTATTAAAGTTTGTGAAGTTATTGTTGCTGCAATCTTGTTGTGTTTAATGCTTGTCACTAGTGCACGAGTGGCATGATCTTAGATTTAAGCTCTATAATTATTGCTTAGATTGTATCTACAAGTTATTTGCACATGTCCTTGTCCGGAACCCGAGGCCCTAGAGTGACAGCAACTGGGATAACTGGAGGGGATGGTTTTGATATGAGGATCACATGTTTTCACTAAGTGCTAATGCTTTGCTCCGGTGCTCTATTAAAAGGAGTACCTTAATTACCAATAGTTTCCCTTGAGGCCCCGCTGCAAACGGGCTGGTAGGATAAAAGATGTTATGCAAGTTTCTCATTGCGAGCACGTATGACTATATATGGAAAACATGCCTACATGATTAATAGACTGGATGTTTTGTCTTAATGCTATAATAATTATGTCAATTGCCCAACTGTAATTTGTTCACCCAACACTTGTTATGGGAGAGTTACCTCTATTGTAGATAGCTAGGAACCCCGGTCCATCTGTCATCATCGAATACTCACTCGGTCCTATATGCCATTAGAAGTAGTATCAACTATTTTCTGGTGCCATTGCCTATGTGTTACTGTTACTGCTGTGTGTTACTGATACTATTGCTCTCATATTACTGTTGCTTTCACATCACCCCTGTTACTAGTGCTTTTCCAGGTGCAGCTGAATTGACAACTCCGCTGTTAAGGCTTATAAGTATTCTTTGTCTCCCCTTGTGTCGAATCAATAAATTTGGGTTTTACTTCTCTCGAAGACTGTTGCGATCCCCTATACTTGTGGGTCATCACACACCACTATCTTTTACCTTTTACTTTTCAAGTAGAGTCATATCATGAGTAGGGAAGTTATCATATAGGATGGTTTGCAGTGTGGAAGTATCTCTCCTTTAGTTGGTTATCTATGTATCCCTTGGTGTGAGTTGCCGTTATGGAATATTAATGAGAAGTTTTATCATTTACTTTCTGTCCACCTTATTCTAGTTTGCAATTTCTGTTATATGATTGATCTTGTTGTTAGTATTGGTATCACTTTGGGAGCATCAATTAAATCTATTTGGTTTTGGCAAACTTAGCATTGGTCAGTAGCAACAATACTTTGAGGCTTAAGTAGAAAAGAGGGAAGTGCATGTAGATATATTATTCCATTATCTTTCTCTCTTGTTGGCTCATAAGCTTAGTATTCTCAAGTTAAGAATGTTTGTGCTTCGAAGGAAGATTGCATGATTGTTTTCTATCACATGTATATTTGTTTGTTTCCCTCAACTCTTATGCTTGCTACCCAACCTTGCTAGCCAAAAACCTGTACTGAGAGGGAATGCTTCTCGTACATCCAAACCTTGAGACAAAACCATGCCATTTGTGTCCACCATAACTACCTATTATGTGGTATTTTCTGCCACTCCAAGTAAATACTTCATGTGCTACTACCTTTAACTATTCAAAAACTATTACTCCTTATTTGTGTCACTGTTTATTAGCTCACGAGGAAGTATGTGGGTTATTCTCTATTTAACTTGTCAGACAGACTTTCACCATTGGACTAGTGGCATATACATCCGCTTATCCAACCAATTTACAAAAAGAGCTGGCAAATGGGGTGCCCAGTCCCAAACTAATTACAACTCTAAATCAAATTCTCTTCACATTTTTGCCCTGATCCAATCAGATAAGCAATGATACCCGTTTTTAACTTCATGTGTAAACAAAAGAGAACAAGAGGGATGGTCTGCCTTGCTGGTAGAAATAACGTCCTTCACGGGAGCTGCTCTTGAAAGTCTGGATGACATGGGAAATATTGTTTTCACCCACTACCATTCGTTGACAACGACATACACTGCTTAAAAACTTATTTTTATACTCTCTATATGATTTCAAAACTTAAAAAGCTCTAGCACATGATTTAATCCCTGCTTCCCTCTGCGAAGGGCCTATCTTTTACTTTTATGTTGAGTCAGTAAACCTATTTCCCTCTATATCAAGCAAGCATTTGAGTTGTTGTGATCCAACCATCTATATGTTGATTTGTTCAATCATGTCTTTTATCCTTCCTTGTTTAGCACAAAGCTTTTATCTGAATGAATATAACTTTGAAGTTATCAATGAAAGTAAGGAGATTGTTATGATTGAGCATGTAAGTTCTGCAATATATGCTCTAATATCAAGACTCTACTCGAAAGATAAGTATAATCTGTTAATTGTTCTCTGACCAAGAACAAAGTTTTCCATCACCAATTATGTTTTTCTTTATGCACCTTTATTGTGACTCCCTTTACTCATTTCAAGTTAAGTTATATGAGGGGAAGTTGCTGTCTAGAATGATTTGTGTATTAATAAATGTGATGCTTCTTGTCCGTATTTTGTTTATCGACACTTCACTCCATAAACCTGTGGTCTTGTTTACTGAGCTCAGTTTTCGCTTGGGGACAAGCGAGGTCTAAGCTTGGGGGAGTTGATTCGTCCATTTTGCATCACTATTTTATATCATAATTTACTGCTATTCATTGATATATTTCATATTTAGAGATGATACTTATGTTGTTTCACCTATTTTGCATGTTTGATGATTATTGGAGAATTAACCGCCGGAGTCAGGATTCTGCTGGAAAAAGGACCGTCAAAACACCATATTTCTGAAGATCAACAATTCGCGAAAGTCATCGCGAAGTTCCTATTTTGTCAGAAGATGGAGGCAGCCAAAAGGGGAGGCCAAGGTGGGCCACCATGGGCCCACACCATATGGTGGCGCGGCCACGCCACGTGGTGTGGTGGCCTAGGCCCACCTCAGCCGGTGCCCCTTCGCGTACTTCATCCCCAGAAACCCTAAGACTCGCAGAGCGTTCGAGAAAATATTCCGCCGCCTCCACGAGGCGGAAACCACAGAGAGAGAAAAGCTCTCCGGCTGGGAGAAATCTGCCGGGGAAATTCCTTCCCGGAGGGGGAAATCATCGCCATCGTCACCGTCATCGAGCTGGACTTCATTGGGATCATCATCATCATCTCCACCGCCGTCACCATCATCTCCACCGCTCCACTCCGTTCTGCTGTAACATCTAGGGTTGAATCTTGTCTAGTTCATAGGGGAAACTTTCTCGGTGTTAATTACTCCTTGTGGTTGATGCTATTGAGTGAAACCGTTGAATTAAGGTTTATGTCCAGATTGTTATTCATCATTATATCATCTCTGATCATGATCCATATGATGTCTTGTGAGTAGTTCGTTTAGTTCTTGAGGACATGGGAGAAGTCATGATGTTAGTAGTGGAACTATGTTGAGTAATATTTAATGGTTTGATATTTAAGTTGTGGTGTTATTCTTCTAGTGGTGTCATGTGAACGTCGACTACATGATACTTCACCTTTATGGGCCTAGGGGAATGCATTGTGTATTTGGCTACTAATTATGGGGTTGCCGGAGTGACAGAAACCTGAACCCCTGTTAGTAAACCAATGCATGAGGGAGTGTAGGATCTCAGAGTTTAAAGTTGTGGTTAGATTATCTTAATTACTTTCTTTTATTTGCGGATGCTTGGAAGGGGTATAATCACAAGTATATATTAGTCCAAGTTAGGGCAGTGCATTAGCATAGGTTCAACCACACAACACTTATCAAAACAATGAAGATTAGTCAGCGGTATGAAGCGAAAGCACTTGACGAAATTCCCATGTGTCCTCAAGAACGTTTGGTCATCATAAGTAAACAAACCGGCTTGTTCTTTGCTCTAGAAAGGATTGTGCCACTTGCTGCAATTATTATTACTGTCTTTTATTTACTTGTACTTTATTTACTTGCTAAATCAAAAACCCCTAAAAACTTGTCTGCTAGTATTTACAGTGAATCCTTGATCAAAACTGCTTGTCAACACCTTCTGCTCCTCGTTGGGTTCGACACTCTTATTTATCGAAAGTACTACGATACACCACTATACTTGTGGGTCATCAGGGCCCAATGGCCAGCCACACAAACCCTCCCCTACCCCTCCCACCTCCCCGTCCCCTTTGCCTCTCGCGACCGCCGTCGCCGCCCTGGACCTGCCCGTCGCCGGCAGATCTATCCTCCGTCGCGGCTGCACCTAGCATCTCCAGCGTGGTCGGATCTCGTCGCCGGACCATCCTTCTCAGGAGAGCTCTGGACATGCTGCGACGTCGTTCGGCCACCTTCGCCTTCTTCTCCAGCCCCGGCCGCCCTCGCTCCCTGCTGCATCCCCGGTCGCCCTCGCCCTCTTCTCCAGCACCGTCCGCCCTCGTCCTCTGTCTCGGACTCGGCCGCGAAGTCCACCGCCCCGAAGGTGATCGACGGATTGACCGAACAAGGCATGGACAATTTATGTCCCTTCTTTGCATTTGGAGTAGTGCAAATGGTGTACCATGTTTTTACTATTTCTTTCATGTAGATGGATAGCGATGATGAGTTCTTCTACCACACCTTCATCGATACATCCGATGAATCATCGGACGATGACAGCGATTTCATGATGGCCGCGGCCACTCTCATCCACAACTTCAACGCACTGCCTCGGCATGTCGGGTCTGTCATTGGGCGAGCACCCGCGTTGGATCGTGAACGAGAAAATGGCCACCTCCAACTTTGGAAGGACTACTTCAACCCGGTGAAGACAACATATACGACCTATGTTTTTCGTCGCCGTTTTCGTATGGGCCGGCCATTGTTCATGCGTCTGCTAGAAGGGGTGAGGGCATATGATGACTACTTTGAGGCGAAGCCGGATGCAACTGGTACATATGGCTTCTCCTCATACCAAAAGTGCACTGCAGCTATCCGGATGCTTGCATATGAAGTGGCTGGTGATCTTGTTGATTAGTATTTGCGCATGAGCGAGAGCACTTGCCTGAAATCGATGTATCGTTTCTGCCAAGTTGTGGTTCAGGTGTTTGGCAACGAGTACTTGAGGGAACCCAACTTTGAAGACATTGCCCGTCTTCTGAAGATGAACGAGAGCAGGGGCTTTCCTGGAATTGTTTGATGCATAGATTGTATGCATTGGGAGTGGAAGAACTGTCCTTTTGCTTAGCAGGGACAATACCAGGGCCATGTTGGCGAGCGCACGGTCATACTTGAGGTAGTGGCTTCCTAGGATCTTTGAATTTGGCACTCATTCATTGGTATGGCCGGCTCCCACAATGATATCAATGTACTACATCGGTCAACGGTATTCGACAGAGTTGCCGAGGGCGATGCTCCAATTATCAACTATGAGGTGAATGCGCATGAATACAGCAAGGGGTATTACCTAGCCGATGGCATCTACCCTTCATGGCCAGTTTTTGTGAAAACCATCCGGAGACCCGACCAAGAGAAGACTCGCAGATTTTCTCAACACCAAGAAGCCTGTTGGAAGGATGTTGAGCGAACATTTGGTGTGTTCCAATCTCGTTTTGCCATTGTGCGGCATCCTGCTAGAACATGGAGCAAGGAGATGATGTGGGAGGTCATGACAGCTTGTGTGATCATGCACAACATGATCGTGGAGGATGAGCGGGATGAGACGAAGCTATTTGATCAAGGATGAGAATTTCAGGGTCAATTGGTTGAGCCGATCCCTGGGCCGTCGTCGTTCCAGCAGTATCTCCATGTGCTTGATAAGATGCAAGAAAAGCTTACGCACATCCAGCTCCAGAATGATTTGGTGGAGCATGTGTGGACTCATTTTGGGAACCAGTAGTCGTGCCCTACTTAATTTTATTTCACTGAACAAACTATTTATTTTAGTCTGTGCACTTTATTGTAATAAACACTGTTATATATTATTTGTGGACTATTATTTTCTATTCATAATTTGTGGACTATTATTTTTGGCAAACCAGCTCAGACAGCCAACTGGTTTGCCAAAAACCTCTACTCAGAAAAGCAGCTTCTCTTGGACAACAACTTTTCTGCACAGCACCACAGCCAGCCGCAGACAGCCCAAACAAAAGGGCCCTTAGCTCACTGATCCAGTGACACCAAAATGGTAGACAGAACCTTATGGTTTTACTTTCACCCCATGATGAAACCTTGATTCCTATGAGACTTTGCTAGGACTGTATTTGTGCTCCATTCTTTTACACAAGGTGAGATGTAAAGAAAACCATGGGCAACAATGGCAGCAGTTACAAAAGAGAAAGGAGATGCTCCTCCCTCCATAAGTTGGCTGACAGTGCTGTGTGTTGTTATCTTGTACTGGTAGGGCTGCCCCCATTGATTTGATCCCCCAAACCTTGTGTCTCCTTCCCCCTCCTCTCCCTCACTACTGCAGCTACTACTTCCCACTTCCCTGCCGCTTCTTGCTTGCTCCAGCTTGCTGCCTCTTCTCCTGCTTCCTCCAGCTTGCTGCTCTCCCATGCCTCCACATCTCTCCCTGCCGGATTGCCTGGTTCTGCTAGCCTGAAGTGCAGCCGAGCTTCCGTGGTGCGCTTTGGGGAGAAGCAGAAGCCTTGCCTTCTGAAGAAATCTCAGTGAGAGGTTTGCTCCTCTGCCGCGCGGGTCCGAGCTTGATTGCAGTGGAAGAGGGCGGCTCCGCGAGGGAAGCTAGCTGCCGGATCGATCCAACGGTCGCTCTGTCCCCCTCCGGCCGCTTGCTTTTTGGGCGGTTCTCGGTGCCGCTTTTCGGCAGTAAAGGAAGGCGGTGGATCTCTCGGCCACTTGCGGTCCGTTGCCGGATCGAGAAATCTCCCGCGGCAGCCAGCAGTCTGTGCACCTGCAGGCAGGAGAGCGCCGCCGCTCCTCTTGTCTGGCATTGCGGCCGTGCTCTGTCTGAGCGGGGAACTGCGCGCACGCACGCCAGGTGTTCGCCGAAATGAGGGACTTCCCGTCCTGCTTCGGGGAGAGCGGCGTGCAGATCGCGGACGCGGCGTCGTCGTCGTCGGCGGGCGCCGGCGGCGGCACCAAGGGCGCGGCGCAGAACCTGGTCACCTGCCTCTACCGGGCGCAGCTCTCCGGCCGGCCCTGCGCGATCTCGGTCACCTGGAGCAGGAGCCTCATGGGGCAGGGCTCAGCGTCGGCGTCGACGACCTGTCCGGCGCCGGCTCCGGCCAGTGCCTATGCAAGGCGGACATCAAGCCCTGGCTCTTCTCCAAGAAGAAGGGCTCCAAGAGCCTCGACGCCGACGGCGGCAAGGTCGACATCTTCTGGGACCTGTCAGCCGCCAGGTTCGGCGCGGGGCCTGAACCACTCGAGGGGTTCTACGTCGCCGTGGTGTTTGACCTCGAGCTGGTGCTCCTGCTCGGCGACATGAGGAAGGACGCCTACCGGAAGACCGGCGCCACCCGGCCCGTGTCCAACGCCGCCTTCGTGGCCAGGAAGGAGCACATTTACGGCAAGAAGATCTACTCCGCCAAGGCGCAGTTCTGCGACAATGGCCAGTTCCATGATCTCGTCATTGAGTGCGACACCGTCGGCCTCAAGGACCCGTGCCTCGAGATACGCATCGATAAGAAGCCCGTCATGCAGGTGAAGAGGCTGGCGTGGAAGTTCAGGGGAAACCAGACGATCCTCGTCGACGGCTTGCCCGTCGAGGTGTTTTGGGATGTCCACAGCTGGCTCTTTGGGTCGACGACGAGCAATGCGGTGTTCATGTTCCAGACATGCCAACCGCCCGAGAAATCGATGCCGTGGTCGTACTCGCAGATTTTCAGGGAGTCCAGGGTACAAGGTCTCGGCTTCTCGCTGATCCTGTATGCGTGGAAGATCGAGTAGGCGTTTGCAGGACCGTAATTTGCTTCTGCACCTGCCTCCTTCCTAGTGCTAACAAGCTGTTTCAGTGAGTGTCTGTTCTTTCCACTGCTATGGAGACTCCAATATATGTTCTTTCATTTTTTTTCTTCTGTTTTGCAATCATCCTATAAACGTTGTGTTTGAATTGTCTGGCAAGATTTTGTGATGTCCCAGTGGGTTTTGTCACTTCTTTCTCTCCCTGGCGCCTTGTGTGAGATCGGTTCTATTGCTCTACTTAGTTGAACCATGCCAATGCTCTAAGAAAGAGTATTCTCATGATGTAAGGTATATACTGAAAGTTCAAATACAGAGTGGTTGTTAATGATAATTGTACTGTCTAATGATTGCTCCTTTTTCTGTTGGTTTCTACTTGTTCTCACCGTGTGTTCCCTTATGATCAGTAACAAAAGTTATCCTTAGAATAAGCTTATAAACTGCCATTAGAATATAATTCTGATCCTGTGCAAAAGTGGAGGTTTTGAGGAATCAATACACATGGAATGGAATGCTTGAGTATCAAGTCTGTTACTTTGATGGCAGTCCATTTTGTGCACATCTGTAGACATTTGAATATGCACACCTTCTACAGGAGACAGACCATCGATCCTACTGAGAATCCTGAAGTTTATATGCTTCAACTTAATGCACATCATCAAATTGTACCATCCTACAGATCAATTTGGTTGATATCATTTTATAGATATCCAAAGATGACCATCTTTTGACTTTCTTTATGTGGTTTCATGGTGTTCTCTTGCTGTATTTTAGTATTGGTCCGGTCATCTGCATTGCGTGGCTAACCAGTAACGCTGGTGCAGCTCTAGTTTCTGTTAAGTGAGGAGGTTGCATTGACATCTGCAATGATGATCAATGTAATTTAAGCAGCCTTTTCAATTTCTGGACCACTTCAGCTCTGATGTTTGACATTTTAATAATGTATTATCCTGAGCCATCAACAACAATACATTTCAATCTCACACCCTTGATTTTCTTTCCAGTCTGATAAGGACACTACGTTATATCTTCTTTTCCTGTTCATGTTTTGTAATTATATGGATTGTATTTAATTCATTTGATGCTTCCCTTCTAACAGAAGATTGTGAGGTTCATCAGTCGCTCTATACAAGATTCTTGAAACTGCAGTCAGATTATGGGCCTCTGAAATGGGCCAGGTACTATTTAAACCAAGCAAGACATGAGTTAATATTCTGTAGGTGCGAAGGTTTTTTGATTGGCTTCTTTTATATGGATATTATAAAAGAAAAACCTGAATCGATTAGTGGAGCTTGAAGTACTTTTGGGGCCTGCTGTCTTGCTCTCTACTCTGTTGCAGGCCAACCTAGGCAGACCTGAGTGGAGCTTGGTCTGTCCCTTATCATGAATTGGGTTTCAAAGCGGCCTGTTTTTTTCCCACTTGGATTTATCTATCTGAATCAAGCTTATATTCATCAATTCAGTATTATAAATTAAAGTAGAACCTTCGTAACCAAGTCATCTAACCTGCACTGAGACTATTCCATATAGCCAGTTTTGGTGGTCATAATCAGCTTACTGACACTTCTTTCTTCTAGACAGAGTGTGCCGTTTGTTAGTGCATGTCCATTCATTCAGGAATTTATTGTGGCGACGATTTAGTTAGTTGCAAATATATTTGAAGCTATAAAAGCTTATACTTATGGTGAAAGCAGACAGAGTATAGGGCTTGCCCCCCTGGATATTGACATTTGAGAAGAACATCTGAACTGACTGTAATGATTGTATATTGATTGCTATCTTGTGGGATTTTTTTACTGATTTACAATGCTAGTTTTTAACAACTATTCTTAGTTTTTTTGGTCATTAAGGAATATCGACTTAATTGGAATGATTTGATGGTTTCAGCTCTAGTTAATAGTACTTCAGATTTCAAATTTTGTGTCACCGTATCATCTTCCAAAAAGGCCAATGATGTCTGAAAGAAGAGGTCTGTATGCTGACATAACTTGTATGTGAACCTCATTGTGCTTCTGCATGTTAAGACATCAGTTTCAAGGTTGAGTTTTGTACATCTTACTTATTTAAATGTTATTTTTGACCTCTTAGGGAACATGGAACAATAGCTTAAATGGTACGTTTTCCAAATTACATTGTTCTCTTTCTTTATATAGTACATTTGATTCATTCTTTTTAATCTTATGTGTGTGCTACATTTTCCTGCATATGCTAAAGCTTATCATCAACTGCTTAATGTTTGGAACACTATCTTCTGTAACAATCTCGATGGAATATGACCAAATTTGTTCATAAACCACTAGAATAACATTATTATTTATATTTCCACTTCGCAACCATATCACTTATCACCTATATATAAATTAGGCCAGGATTCATGTTGTTGATCATAAAAAAAATAGACTAGGCTTAGCATGCTCATGCACAGCAAAATAGCAAGATATATAATACATGCAAGTCATAACAAGTACATGAAAGCAAGCTATATGGTAAATGTTGCGATTTCGAGAATACAATTCGTTGAGGATAAGGCCATGGAGATGTTGCATTGTTGTGGTCCTGTGGTATTGGATAGTTGGATAGTTGTTCCATTAAGATGTCCATATGAATTGACCATGTTCAGATCACGACATTTGCAAGGACAGATGCTGGATGGGCGAGAGGTTGGCGCACCCAGGGCGGCACAAGTTGTGCCCCGCGAGTTGCCCTTTGTTTAACCAGGCGACGGAGACGATGGAGCACATCCTTGCTAGCTGCCCCTTCTCGAGGACGGTTTGGTGCGAGGTATTCTCTAGGATCAGATTCACTCTCAGGCCCCTGATGCCAGGGACGACTTCGTTAGTTGGTGGACGACGGTGCTGCAATCCACCCCTCGGCCTTTGTGGAAGGGCACCTCGTCAGTGACGTGCTCACGGCTTGGTGGCTCTGGAAGCATCACAACGCTGCAGTCTTCGAGAGCGCTCGACCCTCTGTGCCCTCCCTTCTGGACACGATCAGGGCTGAGGCCACGCTGTGGGCTGATGCTGGCGCCCGAGGCCTTCGCCAACTGCTCTCCTAGCTTAGTGGGTCGTGTTGCATGATGCGGTGTTCGTCCTTCTTTGGACATGTGCATAAACCTCTCTTATCTATTAATGCATTGAAACAGAATGCTTTTTGCGTTTTCGCTGAAAAGACCCCGATATTTGCTTGCTAAGCTCTGTCTAATACACATGGAATGAATGCTGGTTCAAACAAATAAAAGTAACATACCATTAAGAGGTTTATCACAATTGTACCAACATAAGTTTCTTTATATGAGGCTGGGGGCTAGTCCCTTTTAATCAAAAAAAAATAATTGTACCAACAATCCAAATTAATTTCATATGGAGAGTATAGGCTTCTTTTATTTCCTATTACATGGCAACACAGGAATTCAGACCAACACTGAAAGCAATGTCCCTTCCTATATGCATCTACTATTCTTGTTGATAAATAGGTAAACCTGCCAACACTTCCTATTTTCACATTTTATTCTCCAATCATCGACTTGCACCATGCCATTTTTTGAGAACCAATCTTATGTTCCCCACTACGAAACCAAGTCTTAGACAAGGTTGTCTGGACGAAGGAGGCATGCCAGCAAGAGATCAAACAGTAAGGTATGGCTACTAGTCATAACATATAAAAAAACTCAATGCTAGTTTAAGTTTAGCACAAATTTCTTATTAATGGAAGAAGTGTCCTGTTCTTATCTCAAGTCACGTATATACTATTATTACTATGGTAGATGATAGGTCTGACAGTCCTAAAGTAGGCATTTGATACTCGTAGTCCTGCAACACCCACCATTATCAGAATCATTTTCTTGAACCAAAAGCTAAGAATACTGAACCACCTTGCTAAACCAAAACCATTTGCCATTTTCTAGTATTGAAGTGAACCCTTGTAGTACAAGTTTAGCAGAATTAGTTCATGTGCTACTATTTTAGAAAAAGAAAGTTCGGTGCTACATGTCTACACCAAAATCTGTGGCTAAGTGTCCCTCTGCTATCTCCGTATGTTCATTCGAGTTTTGAGGTCCTTGAATCATATATGAACTTCATGTGCTAAACTTTTACGTAGAGTGTGTGCATGCTCTCTGTTGCCAGTGGGGTGTTTTTATTTACTACCTGCACTGCAATATAGTATATGCAATGTGCCAGGATAATTATTTAACAAAGTTCTGTTTCTTCATACATGATACATGTCAGTATATTGTAAACCCCTGTGAAAACAACTGCAAATTAAGCATGAAAACCTACCAAAATGGTCCTCAAATTTTGTATTGGAATTTCAGAATTGGCAGTACTCACATACCCTGTGCATTATTTTTTATGGTTAGGTTTGGGGCGAGAGACATGGCCTTCTCGAATGGAGAAGAAAGGCGGTAGGAAGAGTAAGGAGTGGAAAGGGACGAGATACCAGAACAGATGGCTGAAAAGCGCCACAATTGGGTTGCAAGGAAGCACAATGTGGCAGGAAGAGGAGAAGGGTACAGTGCACTGAACTTCACCTCGTGCCAAAAAGCAAGACCCTGATGGTTACTTCCCTCCTCTCTAACCGACCCCTTTTTTTATTTCCTCTCCTCTTGCAAATATACATACCTAGCTTGGAGCCTCTGGTCACTCATTTCCACCCCCACCCCCCATGAGGCCATAGCCTGAGGATCTCATCAGGGCTTCCTCATGGGGTGGCTCCGCTCCCTCTTCTCCCCTCTGAGGAAGCTCATGGTCCGCGCACATTCCGCGCGAAAATACAGTAAGATCGATCGATCAACTACTCTTCTTCTTGGTGTTGCTGCAAAAAACTGACAATTTTGTACTAGCATTGTAGACAATGGGGCAAACCGAGCTTTTGTTCCTCTCCCTTGTGCCATCCTTAGGCGCTGACATTGCTGTGCTTGGTGCTTCTTGGCAGGGAGGGGGATGCGGATCCTGTACAAGGATGTCAAGTCCTGCCAGGATGAAGATGTGCACGTCCTGTGGTCCATGCTGGTCGACTCGCACCGTCGCCGGCCATGGTGAAGATCAAGCTCTCGGGCTCCCGCAAAGATGGCAGCAGTGGTGGTGTATGATTTTTGCCGTCGAATCAGCCGTCATCTTTCGTGTAGTTCCAATGGCAATGGCGTCAAGGAAAAAAGACGAGGAGAAAAGGAGAGGCAGATGAGTAGATGCTTTTCTTGTGTGTGTGACACTCTGATGTGTGAATCTTGTGGGTTTGTGAGAGTGAGGTTGAAACGTCACCTTTGCTTGATGTGAGTGAGGTTGAGCTGATTTATCTGTATATAGAAGCTCTTGGTGCCTTACCTAATGGTATTTGTGTCTGCTAGCTTGTTTTTTTCTGCCCTTATTATTTTTTGTCATTTATTAGTAGGTTGGATGATGTGTTTATATTTGTATGTGCCTGCAATTTGGATTCTCTCAACGTGTGTTATCTATTTCTGTGAGAAAATACACATTTTCAAGGACACATGTGCACAATGAAGTAGCTATATTGTTGTGTATTTTTTTTAGGAAAAACAAATTGTGTAAAATTTGTAGAGTAGATTATGAATGTCAAAATCCCTACTCCCTATGTTAGAAGTTATAATATGTTTTAGATATTTCAGTGTAAACTACATACATACCGAAATTAATGAACACACACTGAAACACGTCTAGGTACATGTTTTTTTTTGAAAAAACTAAAACATCTTATAATTTGGAAGGAGGGAGTATATGATATGGTGGTTCTTACCGTTATATAATTTAGTTGGATAAATAACTCATTTACCTAAGCATCCTACACAATCCGACAAGTTAAAATCTGTTATTTGTAAAAGATCTCAAAAGCCATTTTCTATAAGAACATTTAAATCCTAAATAGAACAACAAATAAAAGTTCAGAAACCTCTGTTGCAAACTTTTTCTCTCCTTTTGGAATCAAAATAAAGTATATTTTTAGTTTAAAAAATGGTCAAATAAGATCTAAATTCCACAAACTCTTTCCAATCCTATCCTACTACTAAAATTATAATACCTCGGATCCATAATAAGTATAAATTTTTAAAATAACCTGATTAAACTCAGTTCAAAACTGCGAAACTTTTGCATCGGATGGAGTAAATGAATTTCTACCGTAGACAGAAACCTAAGAAAACAATTTGTCAAAAACAAAAAACTAAGAAAACACTACGAACTAACAAGCCCTCCCCTTGTCCCGGCCCATTTCTCGTACCTCGACGAAGCCGGCCCAAAATGAAATCAACAACCCCCACCACCCCCTCTTCTCTTCCCCAACACCAACCCTCGTCAAAGAGGAGACGAACGGGATCGCCGCCGCCGCCCACGATGTCGTCGATGCTCTCCGCGTTCTCGCAGTGGTTCGTGAACCCGCGCCGCAACCCGCTCGCCCGCATCCACATGCTCACAATCTCCTCCCGCCTCAAGAACTACGGTAATTTTCGGATCCGATTCCTCGTCGTCTTGCCCCTTATCAGTTCTGGTTTCTAATGGCGCGGAGGCGGTTGATCTGAATGCGATTTTGATGTTTGTGACGATTCAAGGCCTGAGGTACGACGATCTGTACGACCCCTACTTCGATCTGGACATCAAGGAGGCGCTCGCGAGGCTGCCCAGGGAGGTGGTCGACGCCCGCATCCAGCGCCTCAAGCGCGCCATGGACCTCTCCATGAAGCACCAGTACCTCCCCGAAGACCTCCAGGTCCGTCCCTTCCTTCCCTGATCTGGAAGGATCTCTCTCGATTCGCGTGCGTGCATTCGTGCGCTTTGTGCATTGTGGATGCTTTGTCCTTTGTGGAGATCGTGTAAAGGACGCAGTTTCTCTATGTTAATTTTACGAGAAACGGTGTAGTGCATTTTGGTTGAACTCGTGGTCTACATGAATCTACCTTTCTAGTGTTCCTGATGTTCCACTCGATTTATCTATGCTGCATTGCAATGTTTTTTGTTGCCTAAAGAAAACACTGAATTAGATGCCTGGAGATTTCAATAGTTTGGTGGACAAAAGTTGTATCCAGCAAATATGGATTTCAGATTTGAGTGGGAAATGATAATGGTAGGTTTGATAGAACCTTTGAAATGTGGAGTGAGAATAATGACGATTAGGTTTGTTAAAACTGTTGAAACCTATGCTGTTGTGTCAGATTATGTCACACATTTTTTGCTGACCTGACATCTTATAATGTCATTTTCAACTTGTGGTTTAAATCGATGTTTTTATTGTTTCAAAGCTCATATGTATTTTATCGTACAAATTTATTTTCCCTCTTTTTTATGGATAGAGTTTGCTTGTATAAGTTTGGATCAATATCTGGCCTAATCTTTTTATCTTCGGTACTAATGATGTTTTAGATTATTTTTTGACTAAAAATCCATTAGCTCATTTAACCTATGAAGTTATGTGTGAGCAACAGCTCACCATGAACTAACCATTCTTTCAGCTTCAACAAATAGCCTTTGATGACCATCACGTTAGCTATTATCAAGCACAATCTAATAAACACAGGTCTTCTGAAACATTTACTTTCTTTGCACAGGCACTGCAGACACCATTCAAAAGCTATTTGAGCAACATGCTGGCTCTGGTAAGTGTATTTGCTGATGAATTACCTTTTGTCATTCGACTTATTAAATGCATAAATAGTAAATCTTTTGTCTTTTTTAGTTTAAAAGCTGTAATCAACTGTATGCTGGTTCTTACCTACTTATAAGTATAAGCACACTACCTTTCTGGTCATTCATCGTCAGTCATGATGTTATGAAATGTGTAGGTTAGCTTCAAGTGGTACTATGCAAAATGTGTAGGTTAGCTTCAACTGGTAATCAATTCATAGAGTGTTTGGTGTCTCATAACCGGGAGGTGAATGGACCAGCTGTTATTAACTCGTTTGATTTGAGGAAGAAAGTATGTTAGTCCGTCACCAAAACCATTGAATATAAGAATGAGGTGATCTCTCAATTCCTCTATGAGCCATGCTATCCAGTAGTTTTCTCGCCCTCTACATCTTTGACCCTGAAGGCCTGAATATAATCTAGCTCCTTGTTTTTCTTGGTTGCTTTTGCATTTAGAGCATTGCCTTACGATTGTTACTGTTTTTTCAAATGAGTACAATATGGTACTGCCCTAAAATAATTGAATACATGATCTATCTACCTATGTAATGTGCGACCACTGTTGTTTTCCTTCTAACACCTTTGGTGACCATGTTTGACAGTTAAGCAACTAAGTTACTTCTGCATATAAGTGTTTCTGTACACCTTCGATTGTATGCTGAAGCTATTCTCCACTATGATATTGTTAAGATTTGCTCCAAGTTGGCTATTGTTTGATCTCTCGCATTTTGTGGCAGGTGAAAAAGGAGGCAGCAGAGCGTCAAGCACTGGGAGCGCTTCCCCTCTACGAGAGGACCCTTCCTTGAAGTCTTTCTCTTATCTTGATATAGACTCGTGTCGCAGCTTTCTCTGCTCGGCGCATCACAATGCATGAAATAATATGCAGTGGTGATACTGTTCCTCCTTTTGAGTTCATGTTCATGTGGTGGTGTATTGTCCATCACTTGTAGCTGTTCCTCATGCCACTTTCCAAATTACTGATGAAGAAATTTCTGTTCCATGATCTCTGTTGACGATATAAAGGTTTTTTTTGTATGGAATTGTTGATATAAAAGTCTTGGCAAACTATTTACTCTTTGGCCTTGTCGATGAGCAACTGTTTGTTTGTTCTCTCTTCGGTTTATGATATCTTCTTCTACAGAGCTGTGATGCTATTGCTAGGTGGTCTGATACGCTGTGCTGAATTGTTTACCAAATACTCGCAGATTTTACCTGCGATTTATCTGCACGCATCATTTATTTGGCCGAGTAGAAATGTTCTGGTGGTCTAATACGCAGTATTGTTTACAAAATACTCACAGAATTACAGTAGCAGCCTGCAGGATTGCTGATGTTACAAAGTCGCAGCTCGTACGCGCGGTGCACATGGATTTATCGCGACCATTTCTGAGATTGCGAGCGCTCTGTTTTGGAACGTTAAAGTGCCACTGACGTGTGGGCTCCATCCATCAGCGGCACCGGCAGTCCACGTACGCATCCGAGTAGATAAAGCTTAGCAATAAAGTCCGCCGGGTTATCTCGCCGCATGCCCAGCCGGCGCCGTGATCGATCGAACAACCCAAACGGCTTTGCCGCGGCCGCAGCAGCAAATCCGAGCACGCCGGCGAGATCCGCGGGACGGGGCGGCGGCAGCACGGAGCGGGGACGGGATCACCGCACGCGCGCGGCTCTCGTGCCGTGCGCGCCTCGCCCTCCCCCTCCCCCCGGCGCGGGCAGCTGATTGGGGAATTTGGGCGCCACAGCTGAGGATTTGAGGAAAATGGCGGTGCGGCCGTGGTGGGTGGTGGCGGTGGCGCGGGCGTCGGCAGCGGGGTGGCAGCGCGTGGCGTGCAACCCGGAGACGCTCCCGCCCGACCGCGTCCTCGCCCTCCTCTGCTGCGGGCCGCTCCACCTCCTGCTGCGCTTCGCCGCCTTCCTCTGCGTCCCCTTCCTCCCCGCCCACGGCTCCCTCCGCTTCGCCTCCCCTCGCCGCGCCCAGCCACAACGCCTCCTCCTGCTCCCGCCTCCTCCGGAGCTGCTGCTGCCGCGGTACTCCCCTTCATCGTCCTCCTCGTCATCGTCCGACGAAAGTGACGAAGACGACGACATCGTGGACGCGGATATCAACCACCCTCACGTCGATTGAGGTGCGCGGCTGCTCATCCACTGCTTTCAATTTCATACCCGATCAGTAGATTAGATTGGATAGCTTTGTGATCCTGGAAATGGTTCGAGCAGTGCGTGAACTCTGGATTATCTGTAGCTCCCTTAGAAATGAGCATCAAAATTCAACCACAACATGAGGGTTTTCCTTAGGTCGTCCTCTAGAATTTAATCAGATCAAAAAATAGTCCTTCTACTGTTCTAGAGACAACTTCTCAATTACAACCCGATGTATCCATTCTGGGCATGTGGTCATTAGACAGTATAACTCATAAGCCGCTAAATTTTAGATGATGCAAACGGATCGTATAGAGCAGCATATGCCAGAAATCCTGTGAATGTTGTCCTTGCTTACAAATCCGTTGAACTATGGTTTTATCATGCATTTTCAATGTTCTGACTACCTTGATCATATTTAGACTTGAAGGTGAGTGTAACTGAGTTACACACCTGTTTAAGTCATTTTACGTGATCAGAAGGTGCCATTGACACTGTTAAAACAATCCTAGTAGTTTACTGCCCATTCAGAAGTTGCATTATGGAGTAGGTTTCCGACAAACCTTGTAATCTGATGTATACAGTCAGTTGATTATTGCATTGCATGTTGACTTGTCTAAGATCTTAAACTTAAAACCATCAGATTGCCCATTCGTGAGAGAACAACACATGCTATGTCTTGTTCTTTCAAGACTTGCTATCTTTTTCTTAGAGCTATCGTTGCATACATACTAGTTTTTTTTCCTAAGCAAGGGCTGTGGGCAGCTCTGCTGTTCAATATAAATAGAAGAGAGTTGCCAGTTATTTGGAAAAAAACAGGTGAAAACAAAATCTATACATATTAGCGCATCTCATGCTTTTTATCTGGGATGGGTGTGTCCTAAAGAGTAACAGAGGTGTGCTAAAGTAGGCTTTAGTGTTGATTTTGCCCGTGAGCATAATGGCATAAGCCTGCCTGACCGTGAGACCAACTGGTCGAACAGAGATGAAAGTCAGCCATAGTGATCCGGGAGCTCGTGTGGGAGGGCTCTCGCTCAACTGATCAAAGAAACCCCAGGGATGACAGGATTATGACTCCGAAGAGCTCTTGTCGGCGGAGTCGTTTGGCACTTTGATGTCGAGTCATTGCATGCTGGGGTTGAAGAATGTCGCAAGAGTTCGGCTGTTTGCCGATGAAACTGGTCTGACATTTAGATTTGTTGGATATCCTGTATTGCTGATTTAACAGAAAGTTAACGATGAGAAATTGAAGACCAACTTGATAATGATATTCAATATGCTGGTTGGGGTTTTGACTCCTAAGTGCTTAACTGCAAGTAGACCTGATGATAAGGTCAATAGCTCTCAAGCACGTCTCCATAATTGATTGTCTCTCCCACCTTCCTGGATGAATGATTATCATAAGTAGTGTCATCCGTGGTCAGTCTGGTAAATCTTTTAGATACACTATATTAATTGATTTTTGTTGCTGGATTTCCTAAAAATAAGGCCTTAGCTTTGGAGAAGAAGCATGTTTCTGGACTAGCATGTGGCCAAGAAGAAATGTTCTATTTTATGGGAACATTCAAGCACATGGACTATAAGTACCAGATCCAACGAAGCTTAAGATGAATCTCTTGTCACTTAAGAAAGTGTGATATTTTTATGGTTTAGCATTTAAATGCAAGCAAAATTTGGCCGAGGCTTTTAGAATATAAGATGGGTTTATCTTATTGACCAGTTCATATCATGTCACTAATTAATTGAGTGGTTTTTGTAATCTCTAGAACATAGATGGTGCCATGATGGCGACACAAGGGCTTCGGTGATCATTGATCCTAGATTGTTTGTCTATATATGTTATTTTTCGTGTGCCAAGAGGATATTTTAGCAGAGCATTTGGTTCATCTTTAAAGTTCACCTTTAGACCCGATAAGCTACTGCCTTTATAGTGAAACTAAGCTACTGAAAGATTTCTCAGCGACCAAAAATTATATAAGCAGATTGAAAAAATTCTCAGTAAGGGTTACAAATTCGATATGTAATGAAACGCAAGGCTCTTGCGTTTTCTCGAAAAGAACCGGTAAGATGATATTCAACTTCCGCTGACCTTTTGAAAAATATCCTTGAACCTGTAAATGTGGCATGCATGCTTGGTGCTAAAGTTTGCTACTGCATTTCTTAGAATACACACTTCTGGATTGGAACACTTTGAACTTCTACATGCCTCCATCCTTCTGTAACTTAATGTGTGTCTGTTTCAGGTTGCTTAGGAATATGTTCAGGAAGAGAGAGAACTTCGGTCTTCAGTTTCAAATATTGTAAGACTTGCCTGTGGCACCTCACGCAAAACTATCACGCCTTTGATCTGTCAGTCTCCAGGACTCTGAGGATCACCATTGTTAATAAGTTCGTGGGTTGGGAGCTGTATCTGAGATGAACATTGTTAACATCATCAGTGTATATTATTGCATTGTATATATAGAAGTGTTAACTCATCACCAAGTAGTGGTGTTGAAATGTTACCTTTGTACTTGAAAGCCGAAAAAATGCAACTCCAGATTTGAATTGAAGATGATTTGCCTTTACATGTGGAAGTAAACACACTGCTGCCACTTGATCAGTGACAACACATTCGTATTTAGTTAGCTGTAAGGACATTCATCCCTGAGTCGTACAAGAAAATGGATCTACCTACGTCTACCGTGTAAATTTTCTTTCCAGCTATATTAGAAACCTTTTGCTGTGTGATGGATCACAGCCGCAAGTGCACTCTGCCATGCGACTCCTGGAGTCCTGGGTCCTGATTAAAGGCATGCAGCAAGCATGCGGTGATTTCCACCATCCAGTCGCCATCAGTGTTGGTAAGACAACAGGTGATGCGCCTGTGGAACTCTGGAACCTTTTCTTCAGGAATTGTATGGTTATTCGTGAAGACGGGGAGAATATCTGAGAAACAGAGAGCTTTCATCATGCATCCTTCAGAGAACCAGAGTGGTGGGTTTTAGTCAGAAGCACTAATTACGTGATGACTCCGCGTTTCTATTTTCTTTCCATCATGTGCAGCCTTCCGATTTCTGTAATCCGTTAATAAACTGTTCTGTGGTAACGGAATTTTCTTACCCCAGGTCAGGGAATAAGTATGGGGTTGGACATCGACAGAGAGAGGTGGGGATCTTATCATTTGCCGCTGCATGTGATTTTCTATGCTTCTGTTCTGTTACAGGTAAGGCGTTTCATCTCTTTTTTTCTTTTACTGCTAGCAATTTTTATGGGCACCTAAATTTTACCGTCTCACTTCCCCTTTTCAGCTGTACTATACCCCAGCCTTTCCTCTTGGCTTCCAGCTCTGAAGTGGCAAGCGGTTGAATATACTTCAGATTCCATGAAGGTACATCTGTATCCATCTTTATACAAGGGGTATATTGGTCTGTACCTGAATAATGTGTGTATATCTACACATGATCTGAAGAGTAGTATCCAGCAGGAAGGTAGCTGAAGGTTGCCTTTCCATCTAATCCATTATCCACGATCAACCTTGGTTCTATCCTTCTGTGTAGCACTAGGAAGCTAGAGAAGTCGTCCTCTTTCATTTTGCAAGAAGAATACCACGGTTAAAAATGTAGCTTTCAGAAATTATCATTGCTGGAATGGATTAGGGGAACCGTGACCAACCTCGGCACATGAGTGACTGGTCCCATGCTCCCATGGACCGTGAGCCCGAAGGTCCCATGGACTACCAGTACACTGGTACGACGATGGTAACCCAAGCCTTATCCATGGATCCTCCATTATTGGGCGTGTCTGCTAAGCTTCGGCCGCTTCCCGTCTCGTCACTCGCCCGATATTTCTGGACCCCTCCCCTCTCTCTACAGTGCGCAGAGGCGATCTCGGAGGCGACTCGGGTTTTCCCGGCGACCGCCGGCGTATCCGCGGGATTCCTTGCGGTGACCTAGCACACCACTGCATGTTGTAGTGTACAAGTCGTTGATGTAACACGCATGGAAGGACCACTCCGCAAATATTACATCCCTCAGAGTAGTACAACAGAAACATAGCCGGTTCAAGGTAACACTATATAGGATTATAACACTATTCAATACAAAATCTCGAGACCCTCCTTTTATATTGAAACAAGTCTCTTGCAAATGAAATACAGAAAGATCCAAATCGTAACTCTAAGCTGGAGATCAGCTCTAACTCTAATTCCTGATCCACTACTGCTGTTGTCACAGCCCTAATCTAGTCCATCTGGAATATTTTATTCCAGATTTGTACTCCTTCTTCCAATAGAAGTCGTCTCCTCCACTAATAACATGGTTGTTGTGCATGCCATCATCAATGATGTCGTTGCTCCTTCACTGGCACTGTTGTCGTATTCTTCTATTGGCGAAGTTACGGATGACTCCTTCAAGCTTCACCAGGTAGACTTGATTCCTTGTTGAAGTCCTCCTCGACGTCGTGATGGGTAACTGGCAACTCCTCTGATGGCTCCAAAATCTAAGCAGGGGGTCAACGGGGAAAAGGGTGAGCAACACGAGCGTTACTCAGCAAGTTCAAATTATAGGCGATAAGGTGTTTCATGCACTAGCTACTGCCATGACCAACTGTCATTGGCATAATGCAAGTTTTGGAAAAGATTTCTTCAAAAGGTCAAGTTTTATTTCAGAAAACTATGCTCACAGTCTCCACGGGTTCATAGTCATCACTTGGGATGCCTTTCCCGCTGCGGTCTGTAGTTCCTTCCGGGAACACGGATGTGACAGTCACAGTTTCTTGTTGTTGACTCTGCAGAGCTGCGTAACTTTACCCATGAGAGAAACCCAGCCTTGTTGCCTTTCCGGGCGAATCTTTCCCGTCCATACTTCCATGGTATGGGGCCAGGTGTGAGTCCAAAGCCAATCACCGCCCCCTCCGCACAACACATATCCGCCCATTTGTGACGCGGCTGGTAACTAAGACCACTGGCCCGCCACCCCTCCCGAGATTCTATTCCAGTCACCCCGTCGAGTGGGAAGGTCACGCGCTTCCACGCAGTTGGCCGCCGCAACGGACGCAACCAGGTAATAGCCTGCCGAGGATATGTGAACGAGAGAAGATACGGCTGACTTTTACCGTCCATAGCAGATCTCATGGTAAACGCTTCAATACGGCGCAAGGATCACTGTGACATTGGTAATTAATCCTAGATATATACTTTCCCATACAATGGAATCTCCACCACATCAATCCGTGGTTCCATTGCCAGCCAAACAATATATATAGCAATTCACATCATTCGAAAATAGTTTTTCTTTTTCAATGCAATGATAATAATAGGTTTTTGAAAATAGTTTTTATAAAATATTTCAATAAGGATATGCAAGAATGAACTTGCCTGTGATAGAAATGGCCGTTCATCCCTTCGGGGTTCTAGGGTTTGCGGTAAAACCCCGAGTTCTGAAAATAGCAAAGTAATCCTGATAAGGACTACTGATGAATCTAGCAGCATGCTATTATGCATAATCATGATATGCATCGTCACCCCAAAACTCCCAAGTTGCGGATTTAAGACTTTTCAAGTGCTTTGGAGTTTTCAATTATTTCAAGAATTTGACAACAATTTTCATGAGGAATAAATTTAAAGTGATTAAAGTGAAATAGTTCAATATAATTGAACTTCAAGACTTTATTTTCCCATAATATTTTCTTTTAATAAAATGGTTTTTGAAAAAGAATTTCAAGTCATTTCCACTTAAGGATCCTTGAATTTTTCATCCACAAAATGTTTTTCAAAACTTCAAATAAAACTTACATAAAATTCCTCATATTTTGTAGAGTATGTTGCATATTTTTAGTTTATTTTTATGACCTTTGATTTGGTGTTAAAAATTCATTTGAGTTAGAATATTTCTGGATTTAGTAAATTACCAAAATGTCCTTGGCTTAATGGTTCGACCGAACCATTTGGGCTGAGCCCAACTCGGGTTCGACCGCGCTTTTTTCTCTCTCCCTCGCGTTCTCTCCTCTGCCCGCTCGATCCCCTCCTGGCGCCGCCGTCGCCGCTGCCACGCCTGGCTACTCCGGCCGGCTCCGGCGCCGCCGCGCTACGGCGCCACCTCTCTTTCGCCTCCCCTTCCGATTCCCCTGCTACTCTCACCCCCAATTGAGCTCTCTCGCTTGCGAACCCTAACCCTAGCTTGCCCAAAGCTGGGTTCGCCGGCGCTGCTCTCCGCCCCCTGCGCCTCCGCGCCTACCACGGCTCCTCCAACTCTCCCAGCTCGAGTACGCCGCCACAGCCTCCACTCGGACCGCAGCGCCGCTCGGCTCCGTGTCGACCACGACCTCGCCTCCTCTCGTTGGCTGCTCCATCTCGCCTTCATCTCGGATGTTTACTAATTCTTGCCCAACGCCGGCGGGATGGCTGCTGAATGGATGCAACCCCGGCATCGCCGGTTTGGTGGGGGTGTGGTGATGCTCTAGTGGTGTGGGTTGTGGTTGATGGTGGCCTGGTGCGGTGGATGCTGCTGTGACTGCTACGCCTCCGACACCGACGGGACGGCAATGCAACGACTGCAACCTCGGTGTCGCCTCCCTCTACTACTACCTCAACATCACCTCCTCCAAGCTCTGCCTCGGCTACTACTGCCCAAGGTGAGCTCGTCTTCTGTGACCAGCTAGTGAGCTGAAGAACTCTGGTGTTCGTGGTGCTTTCACAATTCATCCTAGAGATGAACTACTGGTCTGAGGTGCGTTCCTGGTAAAAATAGGTCCTAGGCTAGCTCCAGTTCATCCAGGGTATGAACTTATGTGTTGCAATGCTCCTGTTTGGATGTTTTACACATCCAAGCATCGGTGCTATCAGTGGTAATTTAATTTTGACGAAACTGAACCTATACTACATTTTTAATTTATGAACTGCTCAGCTTCGTGGTACTACTTCAGTTAATTGGTTTATAGAGCAATTCTAAATGATTTGCTTGCGTATTTGGTTGAGTAAATGGTTTCTGGACAACACCAAGTAGTTGTCCAGTAATAAAGATAATCTGGAATTTATTTAAGATGCATTACCAGATGATTTACTCCTCTAGTACATGCTTTAATAAATACTTTAACTTGATATCTTATGTTCTTGAGCTTTCTAGCTTCGATTGCTTGATGGCTTAGTAGGTTTATTGCTGTAGATAATTATAGGATGAGTTTTTAGACAGATTGAAGTGGTTTGGGATGTTTTGGGCAGCACCAAGTAGTTGTCCAGCAAGATGTGATTTATCCTAGTCTTTCATATTCTTATATTTGTGCTGTAGTGATTTATGGATGCATTTACTCCTTTCTGGACAGGTCCAAGTTTCTGTCCAGCAACATATGGTGTGTTGCAATTTTTATTGGATGATTCATCTTTCCTCTAGCTATGAACTGATAAGAACAGATCTGGCATGTTGTCTTAGCCATGCCAATGATGCAAAGGCTGAGGCAAATATTTTGATAAGGACAGATTTTTAATGTGTTGCTTTAATTCTCTATGATGATTTAGCATAGCAGCTCTATGCCAATCAGAGAGAAACACTACTTTCTATCCTCCTAGTGGAGAACTAGTTGAAGGGTAGTTGGACTGATTTAAAGGTGTATTCCTGGATAGATCTTGACTTAGGAAACTGATAGGAATGTGTGTGTTGTCCTGCTCTCCACTCTTTCTAGCATTATCTGTCATTTACAGAACTTGCTAGCCTCTCATCTACCTTAGTCACTCAAAGAATCAACCTGTTGTAGAGCAGCTAGAGCTACGGAAGAGCTCTGATCTTGCTCCAAGGTTCAACCGTCTCTTCTTTGTTGCTCTTTGTGGTTCTACCGTCTCCTCCTTGCTGCTTGATTTTTCCTAGAGTTTATTTGCTAGCTGAAATGGCTTGTGGTGGATGATTTAGGTTATTTCCATGATGTGCTTGTGGTTTGTGGTTGTTCTTGGTGAAGAACAGATGGAAATGGTGCTGCTGGATGTGTTGCTTGATGCAAAAAAAAATGGTGCGGCTAGCTGATTGCTGAAAATGGATTGGTGAACAAAACTTCTTTATTTGAGTGAATGCCATGTTTTTTTATAGGGACTTGCTATCCCTCACAAGTTGACACCTCATGTGGTGACTCTTGTTTTGCATGGATGAATAAGCTAGTTGTTGTCAAGCTCTCATGCTTGGGCATTACTTGGGGATCAAGTTAACATAGATATTTTGCTTGTGGATAACTCTCTTGTGTGGCATTCTTATCCACTCATGCTTTTCAATACTTAGGGTGGAAGCTAAGTTAGATATTTTCCTTATGGATAGAGATGGCTAGTCAATGGTATTATCCTCCTGTAGGATTTAATCTTGAACAAGACAAGTGGCTTTAGTCACTAGATGGGCTTGTGGGCTTATTCTCTTTTGTGGGCTTGTGAGAAATTGGTGGCTTTGCAAGTTATGGGTGGTGATCATGTGGGCTTCACAATTTTCAGATTTGTGGGCTTTATTAATTGGCTTACTTTCTTCCTTGGTAATTAATACCATTGGAGAAACATTTCAAATTTCCATGTGGGCTTTGTTTTTATTGGTTCTTGATATCAATAGAGAATAATTTAATTGTGGGCTTTTCTTTAATAGGAATTTGACTAGATTAGAGGGAAACAAAAATGTTGCCTTGTAGACTAAGATAATTGGATTAATTATATTTGCCTTTGTCCCCTGTTGCCTTTGTTGCTTGCTCAAATGGATCAATGTTGCCTTCTTTTCCTTGCTGCCTATTTGCCTCTAGATGATCCAATTGATCCAAATTTGATCCATGATCCATTGCTGCCTTAGATATAATTCCCTCTAATCACCACTTGGGTATTAGGACAAGTTCCTAATATCCAGTAGTCGAATTCCAACACAAAGTTTTGCCTCACCCTTGTGGTGAAGACAAACATTTTAATTAAGAAACATTTCTTTTGTCTTTGTTTAATTTTAGATGATTTTCAATTGCTTCATGTATGTAAAAGGAATTTGTCAACAAAGGGGCCAGCTTTGCTTCCATCTTCTTTTACGTAGCATAAAACCTTTGAGTTTCACAATTTCTAGAGAAGTTGATAAGAACAGATACTTGCTTAAATTCCTTTCTTTCTGTTCTTCTTCTTATGTGCAGGAATTCCAGAATAAGATGTGGGAGATAAGAAGATCAAGATAAGTTGAGAAGATCAAAAATGAATTGAAGATCTAGTTTAAGATTTAGTTTAGGAATTTTCTTTCTTGTTGGATGAGATATGTACTTATTCGATTAAATGTTGTAATATTCATTTATTCATTTAAATTCCATTTGTAACGTTTGATCTTGTGTCCATTTTTGTATGTATAAAGACTTTGGACATTTGTATTTGAAATTCGAGATGAGTGTACAGATAAGAGAAGATAAGATTGAAATTAGGACATGATGTAATTGAATTGTAATATGATCATGTAGGTGTTAATGTGATGAATTGGGATGAGATAATAATAGATGTTTGTTGGATTTATATGTTCATATCGATGAGATTATGGGTGTGTCTTTTGTTCAATTGAATTATATCTTATCATATTGTAACTTGTGTTTAGAAGTGTTGATAATTAGGGAAGGTCATGTCGAAGTTTATCGCACTCAACAGGATGATCTAAACCTAAGTCATCGAGTCGAGAGAAACATCGATCACTTTGCATCGTTTAATTTTACGCGCCAAAAATTTCCCGCATTTTAGATGCATGCTATGCAAATGCACAAATCATTTTTCTACCCTTCTTACCCTCTAAACTGTGGGGTATTACATCCTCTCCCCCTTAAAGTAAACTTCGTCCCGAAGTTTCGATTCTCTCGCGTAGAATAGAATAGAAAGAACTTCTGCAGATATGATCTCTCAAATTCCTTCCTGATGTGGACGTAGATTTAGGTAATCCCTTGTCCAAAATCCTTATGTCCATCCTCCATGGATCCATACCATCCATTTGTCGACTTTCGTCGCTTCTCCACTGGATTCCAATGATTTTACTACTTTTTCATGTCTCTTGGATTATCCATTTCAGACATTCTTGCATTACTCTGGCTTTATACCCCTCCGCCGAAGATCCTTTCTACATCCTTATATGATCTTCAGGTGGTACCCTTCCTTATAATCATGAGCTTAAGAAGACCTCACTTCTAATGGTAAAGCTCATCTCCTTTTGCTCGAGAATATGAGGTAACTATTCTTAAAATGTCTTATAGAACATAGTTTGCTCTTTGTAATTTGCTTCCTCCAAATGTAGTAGACACCTTTGTCTATCCAACTTTGATTACTCTTTCTTCTCTTCAATCAATTGTAATCAGGGGTACAAACCTTCTGGCATCAATCCCCTCGGATCCTGGTCTCAATCAGATTCAACGAATAGGTATCTAGATTTCCCCATCGATGAATTCAGATCTCATTTGTTTACTCTCCTTTAGATCATTTAGTAATAGCTTCCATGACCACTAAATTCCTTGTAATTTTCAACCTTCAAATCTCCACTTTCTATTTGGCTTCAAAATCTGGTAAAGATTTCCTGCACCGAAGAACTTTTAGAGCACTGATAACCAATTCAGTCATGTCTCAGTCAAAGTCTTCCTTTTGAATTTCATGTCATGTTTTGCCAAGTACTTTGCAATACACTTGTTCACTCTCCCCCTTGGAATTCTCTAAGTCTTCCTCCGTTCCGACCCTCTGTCAGTTGAGCTTAATTCCATTGGCTCCATTCAGTCAAGCTTCATGCTCCTTCTTGGTGCTTAAACTTCCAGTATATGTGCCTCATGGTCTCACAAAGAACACGTGGTATATCCACCATGTTTTGAATACCCAGTTTCGTTCTCCGATAAATAGATATTAACTATTCCTATATATCCAACAGTTTCCCGAAGAATACGTGATATATCCACCATATTGTGAACAACCAAAGTAATCCTCCGATAAATTGGATTCCTACTATAGCTAGAATTCCAGTTGGCTTATCCGATGGTCTCAAGAAAAGAATCACACACCTTGGCTGACGTGTCATCTCCTTTATGTAGGATGCTGCAGACTGGTTCCATATTGTCTCGACTCAATGGACCATGTAACTTAACAATCTTGCCTTGATGCGTCCTCCATCTGAGTGGTTATCTCTCGGATGTCAATCCTCTTGATAATGCATATTTCTCCACCGTTCCCACATATGGACTCTAACTTTGGTTCTTCAGCATGATATGTTTGGGGTACCCTCATCCAAATTGGTCCACCTCCTTGGGTTGTCGACAATTCATGACAAAACCAACTCTTCTCTCATGATCCTAATCTTCTCTTGAAAATTCGACTCTGTAGTTGCACTTCTTGACATGGTTCATATGTCATTTCTGAATATCAACGTGCTTCCATCCAACTACTTCACTTCCGTCATCCCTTTCTAACTTATCATCATTTGTCGGATGACTTTCTCATCCACTCCTTCTTGTAATATGTTTATGTATCCAACACAAATTCTCCTTATATATATCCAAGTTCTAACCACGAACTCTTGTTTGGTGGTTAATTTTACCGCTTCTGTTTCTAGTAATACCTCAGATTAGACGATCAACCTGCCAGTTATTCTTTAAGAACTGAAAATATCCATGTTTTTCTGGTCTTCTTACTTCTTTATCGTCAACCTTATAATACTCTTAGACACATAAGTGTTGCTAAACTTCTTCTGGAACTCAATCCAAGTATTATCAATATCTCTGTATTACTCCTACATTAATCTCTTCCACCAGGTTATGACAACTCTATATGTATCCTCCATATTTTCATTCTTCCTTCTAGATCTTGGACTTCCATGGATAAACTTCATGCCTTACTATGCAAAAAACTTCATAACTTTCCTTCTTGAACAAATCTCCTCAAGTGATTCTTCTGGGATCCTCCTTGATAGATCTTTGTCCAAATGGTGGTGATAATCTTTTCTGAACTTACTTCATTCCTCCTCCCTTCCATGGACTGGTGAAACATGTCTCCAGATCCAAATATGACGTGACACTCTCCACATTCCATATTCATAGCTTTATTAACTTCTATCTTCTGGACTTCCTTCTCTTCATGAGCTTTCTTTGCTGCCTCATCTTGTTAATAACTCGTCTCTCCCCACACTAACTCTAACTACCTCTAGATTAGTAACATCAAGAAAATAAATCAATGTGACAATCATGCCATTGTACATTAACTCCTAACTTCATGTACCAACCTAATCAATCAAAAATCCAATAAGATCCAATAATTCCGAATACAGTTATATAGCAAACATGCAACATAAGCCCATAAAGTAAATAGTACATTGAGTAAAAACATCTCAAGTACCCAGGCATAGATGCTATACACTACAAGATAGGTTTATATCACCTTATAGTCCTATTCTAACAACTCTTCGACTCAGTAGTTACCCCAATTGACCATTTGCAAAGGGATAATGCTAAGACAAAGTACTCAAAGAGTAGTTGTGGGCTGACATGGTTACGTAGGAAACTAAACTTCATGTAGATTGAATCCTCCATTTGGCTTGAACAAACATCCCTTGGCATCTCTGGATCCTTCATGTAATTGCTGATTGTACACCATAAGTAGTATTGTAGCTTCCTTCATTATTTATACCATCTCCTAATTTCTTAAGAATCTATACTATACTTAAGTGATTCCCCCGTAGAACTGAATCATTAGGGTATTGGCATACTCTCCATGGTTGTTTGTGGATGATTCTTCACCATCATCGAACACCTCCTGACTTCATCCTTCACAACTTACGATAGGGTTCTACTTCATCATATGTCTTCACATATAGGATGGTGTTATTAATAATACCTCATAGGTAACACTTACTTGGATGTAATCTATTTGGGATACTAGTCGGTAGAAGATAGCTTCACACTTGTCATAACAAGTTGAAAAGAAATGAGATAGATAAGTATTGTACCTATAGAAGAATAGTCAAGGAGATTTACTCTAGTCGAGTAAGAAAAATCTATACAAGTATAATAGTATTATTCTCAAGTGAATAACCATCATAATTGTAGAAAGATATGGTTTAGATAAGATAACTTCCTATAGTCTTACCAACCTACAAGCCTCCTAAAAGGGTTTTAATCCTAAGGTCGTTTTGCTCTGATACCATCTGCGGTGACCCAGCACACCACTGCATGTTGTAGTGTACAAGTCGTTGATGTAACACGCACGGAAGGACCACTCCGCAAATATTACATCCCTCAGAATAGTACAACAGAAACATAGCCGGTCCAAGGTAACACTATAGGATTATAACACTATTCAATACAAAATCTCGAGACCCTCCTTTTATATTGAATCAAGTCTCTTGCAAATGAAATACAGAAAGATCCAAATCGTAACTCTAAGCTGGAGATCAGCTCTAACTCTAATTCCTGATCCACTACTGCTGTTGTCACAACCCTAATCTAGTCCATCTGGAATATTTTATTCCAGATTTGTACTCCTTCTTCCAATAGAAGTCGTCTCCTCCACTAATAACATGGTTGTTGTGCATGCCATCATCAATGATGTCGTTGCTCCTTCACTGGCACTGTTGTCGTATTCTTCTATTGGCGAAGTTACGGATGACTCCTTCAAGCTTCACCAGGTAGACTTGATTCCTTGTTGAAGTCCTCCTCGACGTCGTGATGGGTAACTGGCAACTCCTCTGATGGCTCCAAAATCTAAGCAGGGGGTCAACGGGGAAAAGGGTGAGCAACACGAGCGTTACTCAACAAGTTCAAATTATAGGCGATAAGGTGTTTCATGCACTAGCTACTGCCATGACCAACGGTCATTGGCATAATGCAAGTTTTGGAAAAGATTTCTTCAAAAGGTCAAGTTTTATTTCAGAAAACTATGCTCACAGTCTCCAGGAGTTCATAGTCATCACTTGGGATGCCTTTCCCGCTGCGGTCTGTAGTTCCTTCCGGGAACACGGATGTGACAGTCACAATTTCTTGTTGTTGACTCTGCAGAACTGCGTAACTTTACCCATGAGAGAAACCCAGCCTTGTTGCCTTTCCGGGCGAATCTTTCCCGTCCATACTTCCATGGTATGGGGCCAGGTGTGAGTCCAAAGCCAATCACCGCCCCCTCCGCACAACACATATCCGCCCATTTGTGACGCGGCTGGTAACTAAGACCACTGGCCCGCCACCCCTCCCGAGATTCTATTCCAGTCACCCCGTCGAGTGGGAAGGTCACGCGCTTCCACGCAGTTGGCCGCCGCAACGGACGCAACCAGGTAATAGCCTGCCGAGGATATGTGAACGAGAGAAGATACGGCTGACTTTTACCGTCCATAGCAGATCTCATGGTAAACGCTTCAATACGGCGCAAGGATCACAGTGACATTGGTAATTAATCCTAGGTATATACTTTCCCATACAATGGAACCTCCACCACAACATCAATCCGTGGTTCCATTGCCAGCCAAACAATATATATAGCAATTCACATCATTCAAAAATAGTTTTTCTTTTTCAATGCAATGATAATAATAGGTTTTTGAAAATAGTTTTTATAAAATATTTCAATAAGGATATGCAAGAATGAACTTGCCTGTGATAGAAATGGCCGTTCATCCCTTCGGGGTTCTAGGGTTTGCGGTAAAACCCCGAGTTCTGAAAATAGCAAAGTAATCCTGATAAGGACTACTGATGAATCTAGCAGCATGCTATTATGCATAATCATGATATGCATCGTCACCCCAAAACTCCCAAGTTGCGGATTTAAGACTTTTCAAGTGCTTTGGAGTTTTCAATTATTTCAAGAATTTGACAACAATTTTCAGGAGGAATAAATTTAAAGTGATTAAAGTGAAATAGTTCAATATAATTGAACTTCAAGACTTTATTTTCCCATAATATTTTCTTTTAATAAAATGGTTTTTGAAAAAGAATTTCAAGTCATTTCCACTTAAGGATCCTTGAATTTTTCATCCACAAAATGATTTTCAAAACTTCAAATAAAACTTACATAAAAATTCCTCATATTTTGTAGAGTATGTTGCATATTTTTAGTTTATTTTTATGACCTTTGATTTGGTGTTAAAAATTCATTTGAGTTAGAATATTTCTGGATTTAGTAAATTACCAAAATGTCATTGGCTTAATGGTTCGACCGAACCATTTGGGCTGAGCCCAACTCGGGTTCGACCGCGCTTTTTTCTCTCTCCCTCGCATTCTCTCCTCTGCCTGATCGATCCCCTCCTGGCGCCGCCGTCGCCGTCGCCGCTGCCACGCCTGGCTACTCCGGCCGGCTCCGGCGTCGCCGCGCTACGGCGCCACCTCTCTTTCGCCTCCCCTTCCGATTCCCCTGCTACTCTCGCCCCCAATTGAGCTCTCTCGCTTGCGAACCCTAACCCTAGCTTGCCCAAAGCTGGGTTCGCCGGCGCTGCTATCCGCCCCTGCGCCTCCGCGCCTACCACGGCTCCTCCAACTCTCCCAGCTCGAGTACGCCGCCACAGCCTCCACTCGGACCGCAGCGCCGCTCGGCTCCGTGTCGACCACGGCCTCGCCTCCTCTCGTTGGCTGCTCCATCTCGCCTTCATCTCGGATGTTTACTAATTCTTGCCCAACGCCGGCGGGATGGCTGCTGAATGGATGCAACCCCGGCGTCGCCGCTTTGGTGGGGGTGTGGTGATGCTCTAGTGGTGTGGGTTGTGGTTGATGGTGGCCTGGTGCGGTGGATGCTGCTGTGACTGCTACGCCTCCGACACCGACGGGACGGCAATGCAACGACTGCAACCTCGGTGTCGCCTCCCTCTACTACTACCTCAACATCACCTCCTCCAAGCTCTGCCTCGGCTACTACTGCCCAAGGTGAGCTCGTCTTCTGTGACCAGCTAGTGAGCTGAAGAACTCTGGTGTTCGTGGTGCTTTCACAATTCATCCTAGAGATGAACTACTGGTCTGAGGTGCGTTCCTGGTAAAAATAGGTCCTAGGCTAGCTCCAGTTCATCCAGGGTATGAACTTATGTGTTGCAATGCTCCTGTTTGGATGTTTTACACATCCAAGCATCGGTGCTATCAGTGGTAATTTAATTTTGACGAAACTGAACCTATACTACATTTTTAATTTATGAACTGCTCAGCTTCGTGGTACTACTTCAGTTAATTGGTTTATAGAGCAATTCTAAATGATTTGCTTGCGTATTTGGTTGAGTAAATGGTTTCTGGACAACACCAAGTAGTTGTCCAGTAATAAAGATAATCTGGAATTTATTTAAGATGCATTACCAGATGATTTACTCCTCTAGTACATGCTTTAATAAATACTTTAACTTGATATCTTATGTTCTTGAGCTTTCTAGCTTCGATTGCTTGATGGCTTAGTAGGTTTATTGCTGTAGATAATTATAGGATGAGTTTTTAGACAGATTGAAGTGGTTTGGGATGTTTTGGGCAGCACCAAGTAGTTGTCCAGCAAGATGTGATTTATCCTAGTCTTTCATATTCTTATATTTGTGCTGTAGTGATTTATGGATGCATTTACTCCTTTCTGGACAGGTCCAAGTTTCTATCCAGCAACATATGGTGTGTTGCAATTTTTATTGGATGATTCATCTTTCCTCTAGCTATGAACTGATAAGAACAGATCTGGCATGTTGTCTTAGCCATGCCAATGATGCAAAGGCTGAGGCAAATATTTTGATAAGGACAGATTTTTAATGTGTTGCTTTAATTCTCTATGATGATTTAGCATAGCAGCTCTATGCCAATCAGAGAGAAACACTACTTTCTATCCTCCTAGTGGAGAACTAGTTGAAGGGTAGTTGGACTGATTTAAAGGTGTATTCCTGGATAGATCTTGACTTAGGAAACTGATAGGAATGTGTGTGTTGTCCTGCTCTCCACTCTTTCTAGCATTATCTGTCATTTACAGAACTTGCTAGCCTCTCATCTACCTTAGTCACTCAAAGAATCAACCTGTTGTAGAGCAGCTAGAGCTACGGAAGAGCTCTGATCTTGCTCCAAGGTTCAACCGTCTCTTCTTTGTTGCTCTTTGTGGTTCTACCGTCTCCTCCTTGCTGCTTGATTTTTCCTAGAGTTTATTTGCTAGCTGAAATGGCTTGTGGTGGATGGTTTAGGTTATTTCCATGATGTGCTTGTGGTTTGTGGTTGTTCTTGGTGAAGAACAGATGGAAATGGTGCTGCTGGATGTGTTGCTTGATGCAAAAAAAAATGGTGCGGCTAGCTGATTGCTGAAAATGGATTGGTGAACAAAACTTCTTTATTTGAGTGAATGCCATGTTTTTTTATAGGGACTTGCTATCCCTCACAAGTTGACACCTCATGTGGTGACTCTTGTTTTGCATGGATGAATATGCTAGTTGTTGTCAAGCTCTCATGCTTGGGCATTACTTGGGGATCAAGTTAACATAGATATTTTGCTTGTGGATAACTCTCTTGTGTGGCATTCTTATCCACTCATGCTTTTCAATACTTAGGGTGGAAGCTAAGTTAGATATTTTCCTTATGGATAGAGATGGCTAGTCAATGGTATTATCCTCCTGTAGGATTTAATCTTGAACAAGACAAGTGGCTTTAGTCACTAGATGGGCTTGTGGGCTTATTCTCTTTTGTGGGCTTGTGAGAAATTGGTGGCTTTGCAAGTTATGGGTGGTGATCATGTGGGCTTTACAATTTTCAGATTTGTGGGCTTTATTAATTGGCTTACTTTCTTCCTTGGTAATTAATACCATTGGAGAAACATTTCAAATTTCCATGTGGGCTTTGTTCTTATTGGTTCTTGATACCAATAGAGAATAATTTAATTGTGGGCTTTTCTTTAATAGGAATTTGACTAGATTAGAGGGAAACAAAAATGTTGCCTTGTAGACTAAGATAATTGGATCAATTATATTTGCCTTTGTCCCCTGTTGCCTTTGTTGCTTGCTCAAATGGATCAATGTTGCCTTCTTTTCCTTGCTGCCTATTTGCCTCTAGATGATCCAATTGATCCAAAGTTGATCCAATGTTCCATTGCTGCCTTAGATATAATTCCCTCTAATCACCACTTGGGTATTAGGACAAGTTCCTAATATCCAGTAGTCGAATTCCAACACAAAGTTTTGCCTCACCCTTGTGGTGAAGACAAACATTTTAATTAAGAAACATTTCTTTTGTCTTTGTTTAATTTTAGATGATTTTCAATTGCTTCATGTATGTAAAAGGAATTTGTCAACAAAGGGCCAGCTTTGCTTCCATCTTCTTTTACATAGCATAAAACCTTTGAGTTTCACAATTTCTAGAGAAGTTGATAAGAACAGATACTTGCTTAAATTCCTTTCTTTCTGTTCTTCTTCTTATGTGCAGGAATTCAAGAATAAGATGTGGGAGATAAGAAGATCAAGATAAGTTGAGAAGATCAAAAATGAATTGAAGATCTAGTTTAAGATTTAGTTTAGGAATTTTCTTTCTTGTTGGATGAGATATGTACTTATTCGATTAAATGTTGTAATATTCATTTAAATTCCATTTGTAACGTTTGATCTTGTGTCCATTTTTGTATGTATAAAGACTTTGGACATTTGTATTTGAAATTTGAGATGAGTGTACTGATAAGAGAAGATAAGATTGAAATTAGGACATGATGTAATTGAATTGTAATATGATCATGTAGGTGTTAATGTGATGAATTGGGATGAGATAATAATAGATGTTTGTTGGATTTATATGTTCATATCGATGAGATTATGGGTGTGTCTTTTGTTCAATTGAATTATATCTTATCATATTGTAACTTGTGTTTAGAAGTGTTGATAATTAGGGAAGGTCATGTCGAAGTTTATCGCACTCAACAGGATGATCTAAACCTAAGTCATCGAGTCGAGAGAAACATCGATCACTTTGCATCGTTTAATTTTACGCGCCAAAAATTTCCCGCATTTTAGATACATGCTATGCAAATGCACAAATCATTTTTCTACCCTTCTTACTCTCTAAACTATGGGGTATTACATCCCTCCCCCTCCGCCGGCCGCTGCGGCGGCGGGAGGGTGGGGAATCCCCGGATCTGCGTTCCGGCGGTGTAGATAGGGGGTTCGTGGGCGGCGCTGGCGTGGTGGGGTCGCTGGCGTCGTTCTTTTGGTGCTCTGTGGCTTCCCCGTTCCGGCGTCGTCGTCGATGGCGCTGCCAAGCTGCAGGTTAGTCACCCATCTGCCGTTGCTATCTCCAGCGACGACGGCAGATTGGTGGCGGGTGTACAGGAGGCCGGCGGAGGAGGTTCAAGATGGCGGCTGTGCGGGCTCGTGTTGTGCTGGTGGAGGATCTGGCCATCTCCGGTGAGGTGGTTTGGCGCAGGCCCCGGATCTGGAGCAGTTCGAGCTTGGGGAGGCCCCCCGGCCGATGCTGCTGCTTCGTCTTCAGATCCAGCTCCACGGAGCTGGTGGCTACTGTGGTTCTTCAATGCCTTCGGGCTAGAAGTTCGTCTGCTCCCAGGATAGGTGCTCCTGGCGGCTGGGTTCTTCGGCGTCTTCGGCGACGGAGAGGTGGCGCGCCTGGTGACCTCGAGGTTGAAGTTGGGTTGAGCCAGCTTTGCTTTTCTTGTTTCTTCTCTGTTTCTTTCCTTGCTTGTATTTGGATCTGTACTCTGTTTCTTGCTGTTTAATACAAGTATGAAAAATAAAAAACAATTGCCATTAATCTCTGCTTTGGAACCTAGAGGAACACACTGATAAAAGGTCTTGGCTCGTAGCCTCCTAGGTAACTAGCATTCGCTTCACGGGCAAGCGATCGATCTAGGAGTACCTGTCATACATATGCTCTGTCCTTCTGTCGTTTGGGCCTTTTTTACAGTTTAATTGATGGAAATCGGCTTCATCTGAGTGAAATTTCACAAAATTAACCCTTTTATCAAACTTAAGCAAAAAATAACCCTTCTCCGAAACTATTTCTAAATCTGACCCTTTTTCATAGCGCCCTACCACGGGTCGCTACACTCTATGTTATAACGCCCCGCAACGGGTCGCTATGGTGCTGCCAGCGTGGCACGGCGGGCCCAGAGGACCAAAGGATAGCGACCTGTACCGGGGCGCTATGCTACATACCATAGCGACCTACCTTGGGTCTTTATGCTTTTTGTATTTTTTAAAAGCATGCGAGCACCGTAGTATCAAAATTTGGTGAAGTGAAGGGAGACCGCTATGAGCCGGGGCGCTACCCTTTGACGCATAGCGAACCGCAGGGAGGCGCTACACCTCATCTCTGTGATCCATCAATGCTCATGCCATTGCCTCATGTTCTTCAAATAATCATGGGAGCGAGCATCAAATGACCTAAGAATAACAGTAGAAATCTTGTCCACCCATTCTGATCCGAACCCTTTTAGATGATCTATCTCTTACTGGAGTACACTCTCACCTTCACCAACTAGAGCTAGGTTTTCTGTTTCAAGAAATAACATATCCTCGCACCATTACGTCAACGTGGATTCAGCGTCCCGAGCTGCATTAACGGTCTGTGACACTTTGATCAAAGCATCATCATCAGCCAAAGCAGTTGGCCCCTCTGCTTCTTGACACCTCTGAAACATGAAACCAAGTAATTCTGATATTATGGGTGACGCATAACTCCTAATGAATTCTTCCCTTAGTGGAATGCTAGGAATAAGTTTAGAACGATCAATTAGTAAAGATAAGCCCTGCTGGAGAGCACCAGCTATTGCTGGAGGTTTGTAGTCATCCGATCCATACTCGAGTATTGCTCTTTCAGTTCTCTTAATCCAATTTATCTCGTTCTGCACTGATGCTTTCAGGTTATCAAATATCTCTTTCGCCAAGTACAGTAAAGAATAGATCCAATAGCAACATTCCGGCTCACAACAGTATCCCTTCACTTTACCAAATTTCGATACTACGGTGCTCGCATGCTTTTATAAAATACAAAAAGCATAAAGACCCAAGGTAGGTCGCTATGGTATGAAGCATAGCGCCCCGGTCCAGGTCGCTATCCTTTGGTCCTCTGGGCCCGCCGTGCCACGCTGGCAGCACCATAGCGACCCGTTGCGGGGCGCTATAACGTAGAGTGTAGCGACCCGTGGTAGGGCGCTATGCAAAAGGGTCAAATTTTGAAATAGTTTTAGAAAAGGGTTATTTTTTGCTTAAATTTGATAAAAGGGTTAATTTTGTGAAATTTCACTTCATCTGAGGCCTGATGAAGAGTTCTGAGAAGAGGGACTACGATTCTATGATCCATGTGTTCAGTATCAGTTATATATAAAGCAGAGTATATTCCCTGGCATTCTTGATTCTTTAATGACATTTGCATCAGAGCTTCCAACTCATGACCTTGATGCATGTATTTACTATTTAGTGCAATTTTGGGAAACAATTATTGTCGAGGTTGTGAAGTCCATTAGAGCATCTCCAGTCGGGGCGACCAAACGGCCGTCCAAATGCCTTTGGGGCGTGCCGGACAAAAATCGGCTCCCACTCGCGGCGCCTAAACGCGAAAATGGTCTGGCGCGGCCCAGTTTTCTGTCCGGCACGCTCAGCCCACGCCCTCATCTTGGGTGGACCTCGGGCGGCCCCGCACGCAACGGAGCGTGTCGCCACGTCTGCCTCCGACGCGCGGGCCACGCCTGTCAGCGGCACAGCCGACTTCAACCGACGGTGGTCAAAGTCGCGTGCCGCATGGCCGCGCCTCGTTTTCACAGCCGGCGGCCGCTAGTGAGCCGTCGTGTCCCACTGCTCGGCGGCGTCAATGCGGCACACCTTTTCGAGGGCAGCGGCGTTAATGCCACCGCCCTCCGGTGGCCATAAAAGGCCTTGTACGCCGCCCCCAGCCTGGCACGCCTTCTTCTCGCACTCGCCACTCGCCTGCCACCGCGAACCAGTAGAGAAGGCCGGCAACTGGAGGCGCACCGGAGGTGAGGCAGTGAACGGTTTCGGGCCGCGCACCCTCATCCGGGAACAGGCGGAGGCGCTACGGGAGAACGGCTACCCGATGCCGCCCGACATGCGCACCCCGCACCGCTGGGCGGTTTCAGTCGGCGGCATTTCGGTGCCGAGCCCACTGACGCGGTCCAACCACGACTTCCGCGCCGAGGTCATCGTCCACTACTGGCGAGAGCTCAAGCCGGAGGAGCGCGCTGACCCGCGTTGGGACCCGGAGAACCCGACGAACTTCGGCCGTTACGAGGCGGCGTTCTAGCGCCTCTTCGACGAGGAGATGAACCGCTGGGACGGCCCTGGACCGGTGTCGCGGGACAAGAACGTCGCCGGGAGCGAGGCGTTCTGGGGCGTGCCCGGGCGCATGCTCGACGCCGTCATGGAACACATCCGCAACGGCGGATCGCTGCTCCAGGCACCGGCAGTTCCTCCTCCTCCTCCGGCGAACCTATGGGCACCAAGTGCGGCGGCGTTTGCCTCGTCGCGCTCGGCGACCTCCTCCTCCCTCTCCCGCACCTCGCCTCTGCTCACGGCGAAGCCGGAGCAGATGAAGGTGAAGGCGGAGTCGAAGTTGTCGCCACTCATGGCCGAGCTCATGGCGGCGCAAGCAGGCACGGACGACGACGCCATCACGCGGGCCGTCGTCGCCGCGTCCATGGACGACATACCGCCGCTCGACGGGCCCGCTGCCTGCGCGTGGTCGGCGTTCGAGCACGCCAAGTCCAAGGGCGTTCCCTTCTTCGACCTCACCGGCGACGGCGCAGGCCCTAACCGCGTCAAGGAGGACGGCGGCGCAGGGACCTGCAGCGGAGGCGCCGACGTCAAGAAGGAGAAGGAAGAGGAAGAGGACGCCTACTTCGCCTTCAGGTGCCGCAACCGCCGCCATTAGATTAGGTTTATTTAAATTTATTCAAATATGTAAATTTTTCTAAAGTTTGAATGAAATTCGCTGAATTTTTATTTTACAAAAAATGATTTGGACGTCGTTGCTCTACAAATGCAAAAGTCCGTTCGGACAGCGGCCAAATGACCCCGTTTGGAAAGCCTTTGGCGGTCATTTGGGCGCCGAGTGGAGATGCGTGTCATAGGCCGGGAAGACAAAGTCCAGGCTTATTTTATTCAGTCCACACGGTGTTGTAGTGGTAGTGGACCACTTGTAAGTGATCATCCATGCGCGAGAGTCGAGACACGCCCTGATTAAACGGACCCCTCGCCCCATGTCCGTCTGTCCAGCATGTACCCAAAACATGTTTTGTGCCTGGTACAAAGGCACGGGCCTTCATATTTGGCGTCTCAACCACACGCAAGAAAGCTACGTAGAGTTTAGAGTAAACCAATGCATTGTTGGAAGGTCATCTGTGTTTTCAAGAATTAATGGAATCGTCTGACTGGCGAGAGAACGATTAGGATTAGGATGTGGTACTATTTAGAAACTCGGAATAAACACAAGTAGCGAGATTTTTTTTTGAAAGGATCTACACTGCGTATTCAATAGAGAATACAAAGAAAGAACGGAAATACGCAGTAGTACAAGCCGTCGAAGCCCAGCGCAACAGCAGCTCCAGAGGACGCCGCTGAACCTCCGCGTCGCCTGAAGAACTCCACCGCCAAGCACCGCCGGAGAAGGAGACACCAGGCCGCCGCCAACCCCTAGAAGGGGAGCACCCCACTCATGTAGAAGACCGCATGGGCCGTCCGCCGCAAGCGACAAAACTGAAGAACGCTGAACGCGCACGGCCATGGTGCCTCCTCCCCGCAACCACCCTTCTTCCATCCAACCCTGCTCTGAGCACGACCACAGCTCGCCGGAGTCGCCGCCACTTGCACGTCTTGATCACACCTTCTCCCCTCGCCACCTCGGCCGGCCAGAGAAGGAAGAAGACCAAACCATGTCGAAGCAGACAACGTCGCCAGAAGCACTCCTCCCCACGCCACCATGGCCGGCAGAAGAGGCATGAACGCCGCACCAAAAACCAGCAGCCACCTCGAAGATCCCAGAATGAAGCTCCTGTACAGACGGCTAGGACGGCCGCACCACCCCCAGATCCTGCACAGCAGGGCCAGAGCCCACCCTACCGCGGTGAAGAAAGGAACAGGGGACAAAAGCTCCACACGCCGGCCGCCGTCTTCACGTCGTCGACCAAGCCCGGAGCACCAACTCCCACCTACACCCCCACAGCAGCCGCCGGAGAAGACGGAGCCGCGACAACGCCGGGGCGAAGGAACTGGGACCCCACAGAGGACGAGCGATGGCGTCGCCCCTCCGTCCGCCCGGGGTAGCAAAGACTCCACAGATCAAGAGATCGTGGACCTGCAAAACCACGCGACCCAGAGGCCGGTGGGACAAACACGCCGTCCACCCGCCGTCGCCGGCCAGGGAGAGGAAGGACGGCAGACTTATTCTTCCTAGGCAGCAACGAGCTCCTCTCCAGATCGACGCCGCCGGAACCTACACCTACCCTATCTACACCCCGGAGGCAGAGGAACGGGATCCCGACCACCACCCGCCGCCGAAGCGAGCGGAGGAGGCCGGGAACCACGCCCTCGCCGCCGGAGAAAGGGGATCTGGGACGGCTCTCTTTTCCGCCTCTGCGCACTGTAGAGGGAGGAGGAGAGACGGAACACTACGAAACCAAGTAGCGAGATTGATACCAACCGAGAGTGATTTGCATGTGTACATCTGTGTCAGGACCAAGGTAAAAAATAGCGTGCTACAAAAAATAGCGTGGGCCTCCTCTAGATGCTATACACGCTATAGCGTGCTAATAGCGTGCTATTTTTCAATATAGCGCTCCTAAAAAATACCATATGTAGTTAAAAATTAAAGAATTTTAACAAGAATAAACAATTATCTAAAATCTTAGAATCAACATCCCATGGAGCAACAACATAATATAAACTATTTTTTCAAATCATCAGGATTAGCGATGTCATCTTTGAATTCAGCATTAGCGTAGTTCATCATCAAGACAAACATAAAGGAATTTATGCTTTTTCTTATGTTGGAAAACTTGGTGCTTTTCGTTGTTTGGCTCGAAAAAGAAAATAGCGCGTTAAAGTTGTGCCGTTTTAGCGTGATATAGCGTGGTATTTCGCAAATAGCGCCGTAGCGTGAAAAAGTGGTAAAATATAGCGTGGACCCTTCAGATATGCTATAGCGCGCTATTTTTTTCCATGGTCAGGACAGGCAAGCTCTAGCTGGTTTAGCACTCCCAATAGTAGCAATTATTTGCCCGATTATATTCTTGCACGTAGCTTACACAGTATAGTACGATCGAGCGGGCGAGCATGCCGCCCTAGTTCATTAGCGTGCTGCAGTGATCCCGCTGATCTGAATCCACAGCACTGATTTTAACGTGGTCGGAGAAGACTGAATCTGAAGAAGAAGGGATACAATGCATGTTGTTGTGTGTTTACTGTTGAGCTGCTTCTTCAGCGCATGCAGCTGGACAAGCCTGCCAGCTAGGAAGCACACCATGTGATTGACAATAACGGCTTTGAGCGAGCAGTTGTGCCCATGACTCCTCTTCTGTTCTTTTTAGCAGGGGTCCCGATCTATGCCATCGCCATTGCTATTGCTGCTGCTGCAATCCAGGCACGTCAGCTGACGTCTTGTAATTGGTTCACGCATGTCTGTCTCCTACTCGGATCCTGTCTTGTCTACAGTCTACACCTCGGTGAAGATACCAAATTTAAGCTCATGGAATGCATGCCCCAATATCCATGCTGGTGCGCTTGACTGCTCCATTTTTGTGCCACACAAGCTGCCCTCTCACTGAGAGCTAGGGCAACGATTCGGCTCTCATGTACAGTTAGGAAGTGACCATTTGTGTAGAGAATCACTAGCCTTTGGTAACCATCACTTTCTTTGCCGATAATAATAGAGATCTTGAAGGAAAGTTGTCTTTCGAGCGCTTGTGTGCATGGAAAAGCCAAGCGCAAAAGCAAAACCGGTGCCTTTCTAGCTCCTCCTCAGCACGGATTGATTCCCTGTGTTGGCCAAATTGCCATTATTTTCTTTGAATTAAGCTTTCAGCTCGTACGTGCTACACCAAGCACATGCCAGTACGTGGCCAGCGCTTGTGTACATTGGAGTTGGAGTAGCATATCGAAACTAATTTTCTGGTTAGTCAAATCAGTTTGTTAGTAGCTCGAATCTTAACTTATCGGACGAGAGTAACCATGTCTGGTTCTAACTTCTAAACAAAAAACTGGATGAGAATCTTGTTGGCAGGATCCAGTAGAATGGGGAAAAAAAAATCTTTTTCACTGCTTGCAGCGCTGCAACATTCAGGCATTCTACCCTGATTGCACCGTCCATGTGGGCCTGAGACCGATAGATCCAACCATGACCCGATGATGCAGGGGGCAGTGGGGTTACTGCCATGTGGGGCCCATCGTTTCAGGACGAGGACCGCACGGACTGCTGCTAAATTAATCTTGTAGCCTCCTTCTGTTTAGCACGATTATTTTCACACATTTACCGAGACCGTAAAGATCCGGTCACGGGGAGACCAATCATCGCGATTTACTGCATTTTAGCAGGCGCTGCAGCCATGCATTTGACCATGTGTTTGCTGCTCCCGCAACGCGCCAACCAGCAGACCAACCAACCAACGCGCGCTGTAGCATTACAATTAGAGTTCGCAGGTTTTTACCAGGGCCTGTTTATTTACTGACTATTATAGTTGTTGTTACTGACTCGGCTCTGCTGTAGTACTACGTCTGAGACAGTAGTGCGAAAAGACATCCCAGCAATGTCTGGGGGCGGTGACGGTTAAAATATTTCGGTGGTGATTAGTGTACGGATGGTGCAAGGTTTAAGATTGTTGTGTACTGCAAACTTGACCATTTAGCAACATCTTCACGATATGCGTGATGCTGTCGCAGAGTATTCGTAGTACCGTCACACTTGGGGCTTTCGAAACATGGATTGCGAAATATTATTATGATCGATGCATGCAACGAGATTAAGGTCGAGCTATGTATAGTTCGCGTGATAACTGGTTATGTCATAGTACAACCCTATCAGATCCCGGAAAACATCCCCGTTCCTTATAATTTCGGTCAATATATAGTTTTATGCTATTTTGGTGGTCTGTACACAAACAACTATACGCCTCGTCCGGGATGTTTTTTGGGTACCCACTAAACCGCACCCAATCCCACTATATCGAGGGGATGGAGGCCGATTTAGAGTTATTAGCTTTCTCGATTGCCTCCACAACATCCCATTCTCCTCTGACGAGGGCACTCCACTTCCTATCCTGACTTTTTCCCTTCTCCTCCTCCTGATCAATAGCCTCCGGATCGCGCCCGCGGCCGTTGGATCAACATCAAGATGGGTGGGGGTGTACCTCCGGGCAATGATGACGAGGAGGAGCAGCGCCACCTCCGCTGCTGGTTGTGGGCCGACGATTCGGGAGCAGGGGTGCGTGGGTCGGCTTCGATGTGCTCGACGAGCACATCTTGCTGTGAGAACGACGTGGCACTCCACAATGTTGAACACGCTGTGGCGGCGAACGACGACAAGGCGTTGGTGTGTTGCCTCGAACAAGACAAGGAGGAGCTTGAGTTCACCGTTGCCGCATGTAAGTCCGCCGTCCTCTAGTACCACGGCTATGATGAACCCTAGGTTAGGGTTCCGGTTTACGTCCGCCGTTTGATGAAAAAAAAGGAGACCCAAGGGCACTAGCACCCAGGACTTACTTTTATAGAAGAAAGGAGCTGCAAGCAGCGCCCGAGCCGAGACTCGAACCCGGGTAGCTGGGCAGCCAACACCGACTAGCTAACCACTATGTATGATGCTATGCTACTACGTATGAACTTCGCTTGTTTGCGGCCATGAACTGCTCAAATCAAGCGGGATTTTTTTTTAAAATTTACACTGTGTATTCGTAGTACCTGTTCTTGGCAGATGAATTTGTACCCTAACACTGGTTTAAGGGACAACTTAAAATGGTTATCCGGCTTGAGTTTTTCCAGCATCGATCGATCAGCTCTAAGCGTGGCAAAAAGATCGCACGGGAGGCTAGGTTTTGAGTGTGTGTTTTGCATGCTGGTCATGATGGGAAGTCCTAGTTAAAGTAATTAGCAGTGTTAGTACTTACACTGCACAAGAGTTTAAGCAGGTTTGTTCCTTGTCTGTAGGTTCTCATATTTTGAAAAAATAGTATAGTACCGTAGTACAGGAGAAAGATTAAGCACGACATGTACTCCTTTGTCTGTGGGATCATTTGCTAAAGCTCCCGTGCATGCAGCAGTAAGCACCGGCTAATCACTTTCCAAACAAACTTTTCCCACCGAGACGGCGGCCGGTGCGTCCACGAAAGATCGGCGACCCACACACAACACACGGATCCAATGCGGCGCCACAACGAAAGGCGGCAGGTGGGTCCAAGCCAGCGTGATCCCACCTGTCGGCGAGATCGGTCACGCGCGCGCGGGGCAGCCGCGCACGTGCCGCAGGGTGGAGGTAGGTGGCGCCGAATTGGTGGGGCCCACGTCTAATCCGGACCGCACGCACGCTTTGAACCCCTGGGAAGGTTGGCACGCACACGTCCATGGCATGAACCGTGTGGGTCTTATCCACTTCCCTTAAAACAAAGGGCATGCCGGGTATTATAATCCCAGTTCGGTTCACCAAAATTTGACCTAGTTTTGACTACACCGAAAATCATGTACTCCCTAGCAATTTTTTGATCTTCGCCAGCAGGACGGATGGATAATGGGCGAAGCTTGCAGACTAAGGCATGGCCTAGTGGTGGGGAGGGGCTGATGCCTTCCCACCCACCCGAGTTTAAGTCCTCATGCTTGCAATTTCGGTGATGTTGCACTCTCCTCTATCAAAAATCACGTGGTTCTTCCACGTTGAAATCATTTTTTGATAATGGGCGAAGCTTAAGGTGCACCGAACTTATGAATTCGAGTCGACAAATTAAGACTTGAAAACCACACGAGAGGAGTTGCATTCGTCTTTATAAAATTGTCGCCAACATCTAGACTAATAGATAAGTAGCAGTAACGATGTTGACCCAAGTACTATAGAGTGATATGCTTTTGTAATCTCATATGGATTTTTTTGGGGGTCAAACATGGACCCGCCATTTAAAATCAGCCAATTTAGTTATTGGATTGACTAACTTGCGCTTGCACTGATTAGCATTGCCTAAATTAATACGTAACTAGTATAAATGACATGTAGTGCCTCCTCTTCGCCACAAAAGGAAAGGAAGATAACATAACGGAGACCACCCAACATTACTCTGCATGCTAGACTCGGGTCGAATCCTAGCCGCCCACGCGCCCTTGCATTGCCTCTCCCCCTTTGTCGTCGGACTAAGGTATGGCGACGAGAGGGAGCAGTGTCTCCTCGTGTGTCGTCACGTTCTTGTGGTGCGACGCCGCCCTTGTGCGTCGTTTTCACCCTTGGGGACGTCATTGTCGAGATGTACAACCTCTTCCACTCTTTTTCGAACAAAATATAAGTTGTGATTGGTTAGGTGATTATGCCACCCTCGTCGCTCCGTTCTTGGGGATCCATTCGCGCATTCTCCGAGGGTGGACGCATATAGCCTCAAGTGACCGACAAGAGATGTGGGCAATAACAACGTCAACATCGTTTCTAGCATGTTTCTTGGGTCTCCATATGGCCCTCTTTGATACAAACCTCATGGACTTTCCCTCCATCGTTTGCTTTTGGAATGAGAGATATCTAGTCACTACCATGTGGTCGACGATTTTTCATAGGTTGGCGCCAACTTCGCTTGGTGGTTTGTTATGTTGAAGTCGGAGTTGCTGACTCGAGGAGCGATGACATTGACACTTGTACAACCTTGACGTTTTCATGTATGAGATGTGTCGTGTGTGCAGGTAGCCAGGTCGACCGGTAGTGCGATGTCCTGGGTGTGGCTGTTTGTAGTAGTTTTCTTGTTTTACAAATTAACCAATTCTCTTTTCCTCAATTAAGCAAGAACACAAGTTTTTCCTGTTTCCAGACAAAAAAAAAATCCTAGTTACCTAATTTACATCTATATTTTAGGATTGGGCATTTACAAAACATATCATGGCAAAAATAATATTTGCCTGATTTGCATTTGCATTTTAGGATTGGGAATTTGCTGAACTTATCATGGCAACCTCGGTGGCAAGAAAGTTCCACCAAGCTCGGCGCATTGAACGTATGGAACACCCAAACCAGCACCGACGACCAATATTCCGGTGGGCGCTGGACTCTCCTTTTTTTTTCTCAATTTGACATCAGCCTGGGGACGCGGCACAAATGCACAGCCGGTGACACGAGCCAATTTTGGAATCGTGCAGGGGCATTTCCGTCCATAAACGAAAAAAAAGCTATGCCCGGAAAACGGCAAAAGTTGCAGCGTGCGAGAGTGGGCGGCAGGGAGAGCTCAGTAGAACAGAGCAGCCGCGGCGGCCTCACTTCACTGCCCACCTGTGAACCTCCCAGCAGCAGCACACTAGCGTACGTTGCGTTGTCTAGTGGGAGAGTGAGCGCTCGCGTCCCCAGCCGAGACGGCGAGGCGCCCGAGAAGCGGAGAGCGTGCCACCCTCCCCACGCCGCAGCCCCGCATTGTTTTGAAATTCGCAGGCCGGTCCTCGGTGGCGGCCGCCGGCGGTGAAGGTCGTTTCTGGTAGAGGAGGGGATTATTCTTCAAGGTTTAGCCGGAGGTGGTCGAGAGGGGGCGAGAAGCCATGGCCACCGCGCGCGTCGGCGCGTGCCTGCTGGTGGCGGTGATGTGCCTCTCGTGCGGCGCGGCGGCGGCGGCGAGGTCTCCGGAGGCCAGGATGCACCGCCACCTCAAGCGGCTCAACAAGAAGCCGGTCAAGAGCATCGAGGTGCGTGCGCCTGCGCCGAGCTAGATTCTTTTACTGCCGTTTGTTCTTCTCAAGATTTGAATGGGGATTTCTCCTCCCCGTTCAAACCTAGCGTTTTTTCAGCTGCATTTGGCCGGATTTGAGCTAGATGGTAGCTATAGTTCTTGGCAAATCGCTCGAAGTTACACTCGGATTCAAAAGCGTGGCCTTTCGGAGCCCCTTTTCTCATCCTGGCTGTTCTTGGGGCCGATTCGCTTTCTCGCTTTACAATTTTTGCGAAAGTCCCCATCTCTCTTTTGGCTACACTAGACACAGTTTAAGCAAAATTTTCAAGAAAGATGCCCACTACTTTGTGCAGTGTTCTTGTGCGATTTTTTCTTCTTGCTTAGCTTCAGTGCAAAATCTGAAGCTTCAGTGGCTGCCAAAGCAGCGTCGATTCTTTACCCAAGCTTCTGTAGATGCTAATCTTTGCTATTTTCAAATCAATCGAGCAGAGCCCAGATGGGGACATCATAGACTGCGTGCACATCTCGCACCAGCCAGCGTTTGACCACCCTTACCTCCAGAACCACACTATCCAGGTAACAAGTTCGATAGCAACAGCTGTGTCGGTAGTAGAAGCCATGGCCTTTTGGCTGGATTCCTAAGCTGTTTGCTCCTGCAGATGCGGCCGAGCTATCACCCGGAGGGCCTGTATGACGAATCCAAGACCAATGTGGCCTCCTCGAGCGGCGGCGACGGCGAGAAGGCCATGGTTCAGCTGTGGCACCAAAACGGCAGGTGCCCAAAGGACACGGTCCCTGTCCGGAGAACGAAGAAGAGCGACCTGCTCCGGGCAAGCTCGATGAAGCGGTATGGCAGGAAGCGGCACACGGTGGCAAACCCGATGTCCGTCGATCCCGCCATGCTCAATGAGGGCGGCCATCAAGTAAGTGCACACATTGCACCTGTTTAGCTCAGTGTTGAGTTGCAGCAAGGAATACGAAAATAGTACAACCGACATGCTATGATATGCATTGTATCTGTAACTGTCTGCTGTGAATTTTCAGCACGCCATATCTTACGTGCAAGGCGAGAAGTACTATGGCGCCAAGGCGACGATCAATGTCTGGGATCCCAAGATCGAGCAGCCTAACGAGTTCAGCCTGTCCCAGCTGTGGATCTTGGGAGGCTCCTTCGGGGAAGACCTCAACAGCATCGAGGCTGGCTGGCAGGTACCACTGAAAGATCATCCAACCACATACAGTTCCATCAGCTTCACTCTCGTAGCCCATGTCTTGTAATTGCAGGACCGTTCTTGCTGTTGATCGACAGCTCTGTTCCTGATATTTGTAGCTATCCGTGTGGTGTCACGGGCTCTGAACTTTTTTCTGTTCTTGTTGATTCATCAGGTTAGCCCAGACCTCTATGGGGACAACAACACGAGGCTGTTCACCTACTGGACTGTAAGTTTTGTCTTCACAATCCTGTGAAATGAATCAAGTTCAGTTTGTGAGATGTGCTTGTGCTGATGTATTCTACCTTTTGTATTATTATGTAGAGTGACGCGTACCAGGCAACAGGGTGCTACAACATGCTGTGTTCAGGGTTCATTCAGATCAACAGTGAGGTTGCCATGGGAGCCAGCATCTTCCCCCTCTCAGGCTACTCCGGCAACCAGTATGATATCAGCTTACTGATCTGGAAGGTGAGGGAGCACTTCAGCCTAGTACCGTTAGAAATTGTGTCACAAGCATGCAGGCCAGAAAATCTTTGCCCACTTGGTGCTGTGCTCTTTACTCTTGCACCTTGACTGAACTCTGGGGCTCTTAAAATCATTCAGTACCCCCCTCACTCTTGGGTTCTTTAGTCAACAAACTTTTTTAGTCTTGATGATTACTCTAGGTTGTGTTTGTCAATAGAAGTTTCATGAAGCATTGTAACTTTTCACCTCAGCAAGCAAGTGTTGTTGAAAGTGCCGAGATAGAAAGCCAAGTGTTTTCATTTCCATTGAGCACGGGTAATGAGTGCATGCGTGGCCTGCTTAGTGCAGCATGAATGTCTGCATTTCGAGGCTAAATGGCTGCCCTGTACTGATGTCTAGATTATTATGATATTGTCAATGCATATGGTTTTGTCGATGTTATCTCACTTGCTTCCATCATGATGCATGTCTTCTAACTGATGTATGTGTGTTATGCGAGAGCAGGATCCGAAAGAGGGGCACTGGTGGATGCAGTTTGGCAAGGAGTACGTGCTGGGCTACTGGCCGTCGTTCCTCTTCTCGTACCTGGCGGACAGCGCGTCGATGATCGAGTGGGGCGGCGAGGTGGTGAACTCGCAGCCGGACGGCGTGCACACGTCGACGCAGATGGGCAGCGGGCACTTCCCGGAGGAAGGGTTCAGCAAGGCGAGCTACTTCAAGAACATCCAGGTGGTGGACAGCACCAACAACCTCAAGGCGCCAAGGGGGCTGGGCACCTTCACGGAGCAGTCCAACTGCTACGACGTGCAGAACGGCAATAACGCCGACTGGGGCTCCTACTTCTACTACGGAGGCCCCGGCAGGAGCTCCAACTGCCAGTGACCAGAAGCGAGTGAGTGAGCAAGCATGCGCCGCTCGAGTTCGGAGTGTAATACACCATGAGCATGCGTCATAAGTTTTTCTTAGGTCTAGGTTTAGTGCATGATTGTCATGTGAATGGGTCCTGGTGTTGCTCTTTTTTTTCTTCTTTCTCTCCATCTTTCTGTGTCATGTCAAGCCTTCTGAAGAGAAGCATGGCATGTGGTGTGGCGGTGGTGGTGCACCTGTGATGATGGCCTACCAGTGCCACCCTCCTTTTCATATATCATGGTAGATTCAGCTGTCTTTCTTTCTGGGTATCTATCATTGGAGGTTCCCTCTCTTGGGCTTAACCAAAGAGGGTCATGGGCGTAATGCTTTGTTTCTGTTGTGACACCTTTCTCTCCTTTGCATGGATGGATGTTGCCATAAGCGTATCAAAAGCATCGATGGATTGTGTCGTCCTCTTGGGAATCGAAGTGTTTGTGTCGAGGTGTGACATTTTCCATGCACTGGAAATGGCATTTTAAATTTGCGGCATGTGTGCCATTGAGGTGTTACTGTGAAGCTAACTTAGATATTTGTGCTGTTATCTTCGCATAAAGGTACCGAAAACAACAGGAGCTGGCAGAGGTTGAAGAAGGGGCTTTAAATAAAAAATGATTTCAATGTGGGAGAACCACATGATTTTTTTGATAGAGGAGGGTGCAACATCACCGAAATTGCAAGTATGAGGACTTGGAACTCGGGTGGGTGGGAAGGCATCAGCCCCTCCCAACCATTAGGCCATGCCTTAGTCTGCAAGAAGGGGCTTTAGGTTTGTTCAATGCAACAATAGTCTGGTACTCTGGTTCTGTTTCCAGGCAGAAACTGTAGATTATTGTACTGACCTAGCATCATCAGAGTATTTGTAAATGTTTTTCTTCCATTGACCCATTCATGTAATCACCTTCAACGACAGATCTCAGCTGCCCATAGAACTAGAGCATCTGTAGTTTTTAACTGGCTAACGGTCAGAGTATCGGTACATGTCTTGAATATTCACGGGGAGTATGAATGTGTGTCAGATATACGCAGTTGTTTGGACTGAATATTAAGGATGATGTGCAGTCCTTGCCTCCATTGACCATTTGACCGCGCCATTTTATTGCCACAACAGCAGATCTCAGTTGCCCCCCAAGTCGAACTAGTAGAAGTTGTGTAGTTTTCTGCCCATCCTGTTTGACGGGCCCGGATCAGATTTCTGTTTTGGGACAGAACAATCAACGCATGTCTGTGCGTGGAGATGCTGGCATAGAGCTATGGTCCATGTTACTCGGAGCAAGATCCATCCATGTGCTGTTTCCACGGATCCCCAGGCAAGAACAGACCAGTCAAACTCGCATCGCATCGAGTATCATCGTGTTTCTGAATTACTGCAGCATACAAAGATGTTGGAATGCTACCGGTTTTTAAGATGTGTTTTGAACTCATTCTAAAATGTTAATAAATCCGGACAAACAATTTCACCTATATACCTTGGTTGATTATTTGGCGGGGCGATATAGGTTCCGGCTTCGGTTGTGGTGACAACTCTATCAGTTGGCGTCGACTGTGCAGCTGTCGCCATCTTCCCGTGGATGAGTGACGATGATAAGGTCCGACGCCAACCTCGAAGGTGGTCTCTCTTATCAGTGCCATGTGTGTGTTTTGTGTGGGTGACCATGTCGGCCGAGATGCACAATGTGACCGTGCCCCGTTACGATATTGGTGCATTCGTAGCCGTTTTCGGCCACTTCCCCCTCAACAATTTCGGTGATCACACTTGAGCAGTTTTTCTTCTTGAATCCACATTCTGGGTTCTAGTACAGTGATGGCCTGTGATATGATTCCATTTGAACGAACTTGGTGTGTGATGGGCAGTTTGAGGTTATATTATGGCTGCAATTCGGAATTAATATACATCGTCTTTCCTGTGTACTGGATTACTGGTTCTTAGTTCCATCGGCCCGCGCTCTGAAAGATAGAAACAAATCATAATACCTGCAGAGTCCAAACATGGTACAACTACGCAGCCGCATCGACCGTTTCCTGATCCAACTCCACATATATCCAAGCATATGTTTCCGGACCGATGGCGCTGCGCGCGCTATCCGCTGTACAAATCCCGTTTTCTGCGTACTACTCCTCCGATCAAAAGCCATGACGCCACGGAAACGCCAACGAGACGACGAGGCGTGCTCGGCGCTAGCGCTGTCTCCGCCGCCGACCCTACCAGCGGATCTCTTGCTGGAGATCGTCGCGCTCTCGGACGCCACGACCATCATCCGCTGCGCTGCCGCCTGCCGCCTCCTCCGCCGCCACATTCTCACTGCCGCCTTCATCCAACAATTTTTTGTGGGCGGCGTCGTGCCCAAGTGCGTCCTCGCGCGTCTCCACGCCCGCCGCCCGAAGCGCCCACACCGGCGCCGAAAGCCGCTCGTCTCCCTCGTCTACCCTGCCACGCCCGCGGCATCGTCCTTGGTCGGCAAGCACCTGGCACCCTTTGTGTCCCGCCAGGCCGCTGACCTCCTCTGGAAGTACGAACCCGTGACGTCACGTGGCGGCCTCGTCGTCCTCCGCCTCCGCCGGCGCTCGCGCTGTCACCCCATTGGGTGCGCGCCCTCGAGCTCCGACTTGTGCGTGTATGATCCCATTACCGACGTCCGCACCTTCTTCTCGGAACCGCCAGACATCCATGTGGACAGCAGCAAGGGTTTCGTCGCAAGCTGCGCCCTGCTCACCGCCGCGGACGGCATCGGCTGCCGCCCCTTCCAATTGTTGGTGGCAAACATGATGAAACACCCTACCGATAGTACTCTTAGTGTACAGACCTCATGGCCGTCGGATGCCGGCGACATTAGCTGGGGACTGGTCAATGAATCGGAATCTTTATGCCACTCGGGGGCATTCGAAGAGAAAAGGGGCGTCGTTGTCCTCCCAGGCGGCGTTGTCCACTGGCTCACCCGCGATCATAAGATCCTCACGTACGATGTCCGCACAGGAGTGTCGGGTACCGTGAATCATCCAGACATGCCTGAGAAGCACCACCTAACGATGTCACCGGATGGGAGGCTGCGGATTCTTGCCGTTCAAGGGTTCATGATATCGGTGTGGGAGCAGCTCTCGGCTGGTGGCTGGTCGCCGTGCGCGACCATCGACACGGAGGAGAAGCTGCGTTCAATGCATCCCTGCTGAACCCGTAGGATCACCTAGTCTAGATCATACTGTGTAGAACCAAGAGATGGGGAGAAGGATGGGATACCTTCTCCTTGTGCAGACGAACCCGAAGTGCCGGCCATGGTGGAGGTGGCCGGTGATGCAGTGGGTAGCAGTGGCGGCGGTGGTGGTACTTCCCGTCAGCTCAGCGCTAACCCTAGATCGGTAGGGATGTCGGTGGGGTTCTGGCACACGCGTCGAACCTCGTAACCGGTGCCGCCGACCCCACCTCTCTTTATAGCAGCTGGTGACAGGGGCCCACCAACCAGTGTACGGTTGGACGCCCCCGATCAGGGCGTGGTCAAGGGTTCCGGTGTGACCGTTGGGTCACACGGAAGGAGATCAACCTAACATTCTCCCTCTTGATCTCAACTTTTACTTTTAACTTTATACTTTGTACTTTACTCGTTTCATCACGGATCATACATAGAGCATATTTCATCGTCACAGCTCAATTGCCGATAGAATCAGACAGCTACAATATACGTCTCTGTTTTGAAACAAATCTGTTACTTTTGGGCCTCTTTATTGTCCGGAAATCATATAGACTATACCATAAACCCATGTCGACTATGTGTTCTCCAAACACACTGGGCGGTAAGCCTTTAATTAGCAGATCTGCAAACACTTGTGTGTTTCTTTTATCTATTCCTCTTATGCTCCAAGCATTTCAACATAATTCCGGACTTTCTCCTTTACAACGTATAACTCTGTGTCAATGTGTTTGGCACCACACTTGACTCGTTGTCTTAGGAGTGAATTACTTAATGGTTATTGCTGTTGTCAACCATTATCAATTCCGGGTACAGGTTTCCTTAACCATTTTGCCTATCCCTCGGCCTTATATCATGCTATAACATGTCTTTACATCACACTGATGCCAATCATTTCATTCTCTGGAGCTTTTCCACACAAAAACTCCAAATGTGAAATTTAGCGACAATTGTGGATTTCGCTATACATTTCACAAATTTTTCTTTGTGCTCACAACCTTTTGAGAGCACATTTATAGATCTATCTTTGTACTCACAACCTTTTGAGAGCACTCTGTTTCTTTTAGCATGAGGCCGATATCTTTGATTCCATTCCAGTGATCTATATCTGGATTGGACATTGCCAAAACAACCGGATACGTGAACTGTCAGGGTAATATTGAGTTTCCAACAGCTGAAGCATATGGTACCATATCCATTTGATCGTTCTATGTTATCTCTTGGAACACTAAAGTTTCCAATTCCATTACCCTTGACAATAAGAACAGGCGTAGGTTTTCTCGACATGCATACTTCTCAGCATGTCCATGCGATATTTCTAATACCCCTTTTCTTCTTTTCTTAGTAAATCTCGATACTTTTAACGACAGACACTCTACCGAGAATACTCTTTTGAGGACAAGAACTTCTTTTCTCTGCCGGTAGTAGATTGACATCACCACTAGCAAGTAGGATATCATCCACATACACAGGATTAGGGAATGAATTTCCCATTCTATAAGTTTGTAGAAAAACGATTGTCCTCTCATTCTCTTTAACCCAAAATAACTTCTGATTCTAGAGACTTGCTCTAGTCCGTAAGATCCCTTGTGTTCTTTACTTTCATCTGATGTAACTCAGATCATTATGTGCCATTATCACTCATTTAATCTGTTTATTCTCTTAGCGCAAATCTTTCGATTTAAAATCGCTTTTTACATATTTCCTTTGGAGTCACATTGGCGTTGTAGACCCTTTATAGCCTACTGTTTTGGCTCCATTGGAAATTACTTATGAGTCCCAAACATCGTCGGGATTCACATAGTCTCTAATCATTAAGACAAGTAGACACTTGTCAAAATCGATTGAGCGCTGCTTATAATTTCTGTAAATGAGGTGGGATCAACCTTCATTTAAATTTCTCTGATATAGACTTTATAGTCATCTGTTTTTCTCATATGGGGATGTTGTTGCTCTGTCATTGCCTAGAGGCAATTAATTCTGTAGTCTTCTATCGCCAAAAGCAATAGCTCTTACAAGGACCTAAATCACAAGATCCATGTTTACTTGTTCATCTCTATTATAAAGCAACAAGCTCCCCAGATAAAATCTATTCGAGCCTTAGGTATGTTCATACCATGCTCCCCCAGATTACTCCATTTTCTCCAAAATGGTGTATCCTTAATCCTTTTTATTTGGGTTTATTCTGTTAATCTGTCTTCTTTATGGCACTTTGAGTACCGTCCTTAGTCTCCTTTCGGAGCTGTAAAATATCCAAGAATACATCTATTTCTTTACTTTAGGGGTATCATTATTATGACCGTCGTACTCCCAGACGATCACAATTCATCATAGATCACTTAGATGCATAATATGCATCACATTATCTGAAGTATAGGGGAGTTTATTCTGTAACATTCTCTATCTCCCCCTCGAAATGTGGCAAGAACCTTTTTGCCACAATTTCGAAACTTTGATTATCTGCTTTATTCAAATGAAGTTATCTTTTAACGTATGGGAGTACTTTTTCCTCATTCCTTTTCAAAACTCACAAGAGTTCTTTCTCAATGGTACTGCAAGTCACACTTGCATGCATTCTTATCTTTAGGTTCATTTGTAACTTTATTCTCTTTTGACTCATTAAGTGCTTTGTAACTATGACACATAAAGTGTGCGGTCGATATAAAAACACATGAGTCATCACATCTTCTTCCTGTCATACAGGATAAGTCCTTTGTCAAAATTTTCTCCCGCCATGCGGGTATTTTCCCAGACTTTTCCCACCACGTGGGTATTATTATCGTCTTTTCCCGTCATGCGGGTAATTAAGAGACACAGATGCCACAATTGGCTCTTTAGACTGCATATTCAATCATCAAATTCAGAAATAAATCTGAATACTCTTTTATACACATGCTTAATCCAACGTTAGTCAAATTAAGCATTCATGTTGCTCGTTTAAAAAATTTCTTCTATAGAGTACATGAAAGAAATTCGTTAAACAAAACTCTGAATGATTTATTTGTTTTCTGCATGGAGAGTACATGAAAGACATTTGTCAAACAAGACTTAATCCAAGAATTCTTTTTCTTTTGCAGTCATTCTTTAGAGAGAACATACTCTCTCACTTTATGACCTTTCTTGGTCATCTTTCGGGTCACAAGTACCCATCCTTTTGCTTTCACGAATGAAAACATGAGAATCTTTGTCTGAGAAAATATTCAATAATAATAAACAATAATGAGCATAAAAATAACTTTAAAACTTTCTTCTATATTCTAAATCACCGTTGGGCAGAATTAGAATGAAACATCATCTTTCTACACTAATTCTACATCACCGTTGGGCAGAAATAGAATCAATGCATAAAACTCATAAACAATATGATGATAATATTTCTATTGCAATAAAGAACTCTGTTTGGAAAAAGACATTATCATCAACTCTATTTCAGCGGAAACATGAAATATACATATTTCTATAGTTCAAGAGCATTTCTTGATCTTTTATCTTTTCTCTGAAAATTCATTTCTTGATCTTTTATCTTTTCTCTGAAAATTGATCACTTTCATGCAAAATAATCAGAGATCTAGCCCTTTGACTATAGAACTCATATAATTATAGTACTGCTATCATCAACGTTGGCCAGAAAATAACAATACCATAATTGATCTGTTAAACAAGTATTTCTCTTTTTCCTCCTCTCTAATTAAATTTTCCCGTTGGTTCCAATTTAATTAGAGGAGAGTCCTTTTACTTTACAATAGAAACTGTAAAATATTATATGTATTTCACAGACATTGCACTGTTCAACGATTAACAAATCATGATTATGTTATTAACAATGTTGGTCGTAAAATAACAGGGTCATAATTGTTTCCCTAATTTCTTTAACATTCTCTTTAAAATTATTTCTCACTTTAATTCTATTTTATCCTTCACTTTTCTTTATTTGCAGCGGAAAAACATGAATAAAATTCATGAACTTTATACTTTTCACAACTATTTCTTTCACTGTTTGTGCAGTTAAAACTATATTACCGTTGGGCAATAAAAGAAATAAATGCACCTTTTAACACATAATAAACAAATCATGATCATGTTATTAACAACGTTGGTCGTTTAATAACAGAATCATAATCATCTTTAATATCACTTTAATCATGCTTTTAATTTTCACTTTAAATCATGATAATGCTATTAATAACGTTGGTCAAATAATAGCAAAATCATAATCAGCATTAATATCATTTTAATCATGCTTTTAATTTTCACTTTATTGCTTTTATGCAATTACTTTTAACTATTTGCAGCGAAAACTTTGCAAAATGAATAAAAAATTAATAAACTTTTATACTTTTAACAAGTATTCACTTTTCTTTCTTCAGTTTTCCTAAACAAAATTTTCGTTGGATAAATTTGGATAGGAAAAACAGAATTAAATTTGCCCAAAAAATGGACCAAAACAAAATAAAACTTGTTTCTGTTAAAAATAACAGAAAAAAACTTTTTCTGTGCGAAAAAACTTTCGGCCCATGGCCCTTTTGCTATCTGTCGCGCGGTGCAGCGCTAACTGCCGCACGCAGGGATGCGGAAAACGGCCCGTCTCGGCCGAGGCCTGCTTCTTTCGGCCCAAAGCCTGGCTCTGGCGCTAGGGTTTGGCTCGGCGTGATCCTCGCCGTCCGTTTCATCGGACGGTCCAGCGTAAAAAACGCCCGAACAAAAACCTCCTCTGCGCCGCGTGGGGTCAAACCCTAGCCTTTCTCCCCCCCCCCCGAGTTCCTCTCTCGATCCCGCGGGTTGCGCCGCCCGGCTTGCCGGGGACGGCCGTTCGCCGCGCCGGAGATGGCCGCAGCGCCGCGCCGGAGACGGCCGCGCGCGCCGTACTCTCCGCGTCGTGCGCCTCCCCTTCTCCCCTCTTTTCCTCCCTCGCCCACTTCTCCCCGCAGCCCGCAGCGGCAAGAAGACGACGACAGCGCCCCTCGCTGGCCCTCTTGCCGGCGCGTGCGTGCACCCGAGGGTGGGCGCACCGCCGTCAAGCGGCTCAGCTGGTGGCGCACCACGGAGGGAGGTGGCGCGCTGTCTTTGCCCCCGAAGGGGATCCTTTCCTTTCGGCCGTGGCGGAGGCGTGCCCCCCCACTGCCCGAGCCCTTCTTTCCAGATGCCCCCTAGGGTGCGCATCGAGAGGGGCAGGCGCGGCCATGAAGGCGGCGCTACTTTGCCGGTGAAAACCCGGTGAGCTTTCTTGTTCTTTGCCCTCTTTTAAGTTAAGGTTTGGGGATCCACGGGGTGGGGATTTTCTTTTGCTTTTGTTTTGCTTTCTGTCTTCTACACGAGTAGGATCTACAGCCGTATTCGGCTCTGATACCATTGTTGAACCCGTAGGATCACCTAGTCTTGATCATACTGTGTAGAACCAAGAGATGGGGAGAAGGATGGGATACCTTCTCCTTGTGCAGACGAACCCGAAGTGCCGGCCATGGTGGAGGTGGCCGGTGATGCAGTGGGTAGCAGTGGCGGCGGTGGTGGTACTTCCCGTCAGCTCAGCGCTAACCCTAGATCGGTAGGGATGTCGGTGGGGTTCTGGCACACGCGTCGAACCTCGTAACCGGTGCTGCCGACCCCCACCTCTCTTTATAGCAGCTGGTGACAGGGGCCCACCAACCAGTGTACGGTTGGACGCCCCCGATCAGGGCGTGGTCAAGGGTTCCGGTGTGACCGTTGGGTCACACGGAAGGAGATCAACCTAACAATCCCGACATTCTTTTTCATGGCGATGAGTTGCTAGAGTTGCGCTCCGAGGAGATCAGGAGCAATTCTGTGCTGCTGCAGATACATGGTAGGGTGTTGCTGCAGGTAGATGATCGGGTTGTTGTCCTTGATCTGGAGACGAAGGAAATGGGTAAACAAGAAGACTCAAGCTCATCTTGTCTTTTCGAGGTTGACCTGCTCGCGCGACTACAAGCTATGAACATATTTTGATGGAGGTGGCCGTGGGGGTCGTAATGATGATGATGATGGTTTTATTGGTGCTTGAGCTCATGTAGTTTATTCGGTAAGGATCTGGTCAACGACACAAGAAATGCTAAGTTTTTGATTATTTGGGATCAAACTTGATCAATAGTGCGTTCTATGCATATTTAAATTTAAATTGTTTGATCGGATAAACTATATTCATATCCTTAATTTAGTTGTTGCGTATATTGAATTTGGATCATTCACCTATGTTTTACTCCCTACTCTCTAGTTCCTTAATTTAGGTGTTCGGTTTAAAATCGTCACCCTTAAATTTCTCAAATTATAAGGAGTTAATAATGAGGAGACGGATGAGGAGTTAGATTTTAGGGGATCGGCAAAATATTGTTACACGGCCTTGCACAAGAAATGACTTTTATTGTTGTGCACCAAACCTGCATCCACATAGGCATGGCTTTATCAGGATCAATCGCATTGGGATTGGGGTTTAGGATAACATTCTTTCGGGAGCCACCGAAGAAAATGACCGAGATCCAGCATAACAAATTTATTGTTATGCGAATGTCACACAATGTCTTGTACAATAAGTAAACAATCTGGCATATTAGTATACAAACAAATAAAAAAGCATCCTCTCCTAGTCCTAGATCTTCATCCTTGGGTCTAGAAGCAGCTGGTCATCCTCTCACGGTGAGGAGCAGCAGGATTGCAGGAACGATCAGCGGGAAGATGGCGTGGCCGTCGGGGATAGCGGAGATGGTGGACGAGCGGTTCTACGTGCCGCTGCCTACGACGTTCACGGTGACCAAATCTCACACCTGGAGGGCGACTGACATCACCGTCAGGAACTCCATCGGCGAGGCCGTGATACAGGTGGAGAGAGCCCGCATCGGGTACAGCCACCTACGCTCCCTCCACCTCCTCGACTCGGCCTCCCGCCGCCCGCTGATCACCCTCGTCCGCACGAGCCGTCACCATAGCCGGTGGGAGGCGTTCAGGGGCCAAAGCACCAGCCGGATGGACCGGCTCTTCGTCGCCGTGGACGGGTCGCGGTTCATTCAGAGGGGGTTCACGCTCCACGTGTTCCTCGACGGCAACTCAAGCTCCGCCTCCCGGCCGGATCGGGAGCCCGACTTCTTCGTCCACTGCAGCTACCTCGGCCCGATGAGTGTCGTCTCCCGTGGCGGCACTGACGTTGCGCGGATCGGCAGGGATACAATGACGAGACTGCCGGAGGAGGAGGCCCCGGTGCACACGTATACTGTCAGGATCAACGCCGGCGTGGACCAGGCTTTCGTCCTCGCACTCACCGCCATCCACGACAAGATGATTACGTATTAGGCTACCTAGTATAGTAGAGATTACCTCGATCGACCGCCAGAGAAGAACAAATCGTGGAAGGCTGGAAGCACAGCACAGACAAAGCAACAAGCTCGTGAGCGTTTGCCATTCGTTTCAGTTTTGCAAGGCATTATGCCTGGAATTAATAGTGTCATCGATCGGCGAGACCAAGTTAATGATAGCAGTTGAATGAATTTGGTGTGTACGTAATGGCAGTTTCTATTATCCTCTCGAACCTGAGATGCTGCAATTTCGGAATTACAAACTTGTTCTTAGCTAGATTCACCAGGAGTTGTATCGGCTTTAGAAGTCCAAACATGGTACTCTTGTGCACCGGCCCGTATCGATCGTTTCCTGATCCAACTCTGGAGATCGATGGCACTGCCGTCTGCCGCATACTGCTAATCCGATCCAAAGCCATGGCGCCACGGAAACGCCGGCGAAAGAGCGAGGCACGCACGGCGCTGGCGCTACCCCGGACCCTTTCGGCGGATCTCCTGCTGGAAATCGTCGTGCGCTCCGACGCCACGACCCTCATCCGCTGCGCCGCTGTCTGTCGGCTCCTCCGCCGCCGCATCCTCACCGCTGTCTTCATCCAACAACAGGTTTTTGCGGGCGTCATCCCGGATGTCATCCTCGCGGGTCTCCACGCCCGGCGCAATAAGCGCCCACACCAGCGCCGTAAGCCGCCTGTCTCCCTGGTTTACCCTGTCACGCCCGCGGCATCGTCCTTGGTCGACAAGCACCTTGCACCCTTTGTGTCGCGCCGGGCCGCCCACATCCTCTGGGAATACGACCCGGTTGCGTCGCGTCGCGGCCTCGTCGTCCTCCGCCGGCGCCATCACCTCAAAAGACATGACAGCTCCGGGCTCCGGCTCCGACTTGTGCGTGTATGACCCAATGACCCACGCCCGCACCTTCCTCTCGGAGCCGCCAAACATCGCCATGGACGCCGGCACGGGTTCTGTCACAAGCTACGTCCTGCTTACTGCCGCAGACGGCATCGACTGCTGCTCCTTCTTGTTGTTGGTTGCAAGAAGGTACATCCACCCTACCGATGGGACTATGATGAGAGTTCAGACGTCAGCGCCGTCGAAGGCCGGCCACATCATCTGGGCACCGGTCACTAAAATTTGTATGCCACTCGGGGTCATTCGAAGGGCACAAGGGCTTAGCCGTCCTCCCAGGCGGCGTCATCCACTGGATCACCTGTGATCAGAAGATCCTCACCTACGATGTCCCCACGGGCAAGTCAGGTACAGTGAAGTACCCACACATGCCCGGTGAGCACCACCTAGCGATGTCACCGGATGGGAGGCTGCGAATTCTCGCCGTTGAAAAGTTCATGATAAACGTGTGGGAGCAGCTCTCGTCTGGTGCTTGGTCTCCGGGCACTATAATCGACACGGAGGAGAAGCTGGAGTTCATGTATCCCGACATTCTTTATCGTGGCCCTTCTTCTCTAGAGTTACGATTCTCGGAGTCGGAGGAGATCAAGAGCAATGTGGTGCCCCTGAAGATACGTGATCATGTCTTTTTCCTTGATCTGGAGACAAAGGAGATGCGTGAAGAAGAAGACCCGACTTCATCCGTTCTTTTCGAGGTTGACCTGCTCTCACGACTACAAGCTATGAGAATATTTGCATGACTTTTGCGCCAGTTGCTTCCTTGTTAGCATTCATAGTTCAGTCATTTGTTGTTGGTTTTCAATGGATATTACTTTGCCTTTTTATTTCACAAAATAGTAATAATATCATCGCAGTTCATCACGACATTCAAACATTGACATGTAACATAAATTTTGGCTATGCAGTAAAGTCCATTCGGTAAAAACAGAGAAGGGATGAAATGGATAGCAACACCCAATAAACGCTTTGCATATAATCCCTCCGTCCCAAAACAAGTGTCTCAAAGTTGTACAAAAGTGAATGTATCTATACTTATTTCATGTCCAGATACATCCACTTTTTGACAAATCTAAGACAGTTATTTTGGGACGGAGGGAGTAGCATATTTGCTACTTGAACAAACGTTGGCGTGCCTCATTGGTCATTGCCCATTGAGATCATATGCACATACAATTTTACAGCCGGAAAATATATGATGATTGAGAGATGAAAAGTGTTCTCTTCAGATTTGAAACCGCCTTTTTTGGCCCAACGCTGACACATAAAACAGGTTTAAAATGTTAGTTGTTCTGATGGGGTCAAACTACATTTTGTCTCAATTTGAACGGCAAAATATCACAAGTAAATTATAAACGTTTCTTTGTTTGTTCCATACATGTAGCCTAAATCTATTACTCCTCTGATCCGATCTAAGTGTCGGGAGTATAGTAGCATATTGTGCATGCTATGTACGTTTTCTCCGACACATAATACGGATCGGAGGGAGTAGTTTATAGTCCAGCAACAACATGCATAGTATCATCTAGTTGTGTATATGAGCTAAACCGAGGGTCCGAGGCCTTCACATACCCTCAAAACGATCGGCGGGTGTCGAACGTGAGGTCGTAGTCTTCTGCCGATGGAAGAGTAATGACAATGAGGTCCAATGGTAACGTCGATGATGGTCTCTCTTCTTAATGGTGTGTGTGCTTTGTGTTGATTGCCAGGTTGGCCAGGATGCACAATGTGATAGTTCTTCATTAGGATATTATTGGTGCATATATAGCCGTTTTTTGCCAATCCCCCCTTACTGAACCAGTCAACTCTCAATTTCTTGTACATTAAAATAACAAATATGGTGAATACATTTTGTCATTTTGAGTAGTTTCTTTTTCTGAAACGTCATCCTGCAGGGCTATTGTACAGTGATGACCTGGGATATGATTGCAGTTTTTTTTTTGACATGGGATGGGCAGTTTCAGGTTATATTATCCACTGTAACCTGATGCTGCAATTTGGATTATGAATCGTATTTCCTGGGTACTTGTTCTGAGATAGATTTTGAGTTGCATCGTCTCTGAAAGATAGAAACAGATCATAGTACGCGCTGAGTCCAAAGTCCAAACATGGTACGATAGTGCAACTGCATCGATCGTTTGCTGATCCAACTCCACATATCCAAACTCCAAAGCATATAAATAGTGATAGCCCAGCGGATCGATGGCGCTGCTCCATCCGACCATACTACTCGGCCGATCCAAAGCCATGGCGCCACGGAAACGCCAGCGAAACAACGAGGCATGCTCGACGCTGGTGCCGCCGCCGAGGTCACTACCGGCGGATCTCCTGCTGGACATCGCCACGCGTTCCGACGCCACGACCCTCATCCGCTGCGCCGCCGCCTGTCGGCTCCTCCGCCGCCGCCTGTCGGCTCCTCCGCCGCCGCATCCTCACCGCTGCCTTAATCCAACAAGAGGTTTTCGCCGGCGTCGTGCGCCAGGGCGTCCTCGCGCGCCTCCACCCCCGCCGGCAGAAGCGCCCACACCGTCGTCGCAAGCCGCTCGTCACCCTGGTCTACCCTGCCACGCCCGCGGCATCGTACTTCGTCGACAAGCGTCTCGCGCCCTTTGTGTCGCGCCGGGCGGCCGACCTCTTCTGGAAATACGACCCTGTGACGTCCCGTCGCGGCCTCGTCGTCCTCCGCACCGTGCGCCATCACCGCAGGCTGCGCAAGCGCTCAGACTTGGACTTGTGCGTGTATGACCCCATGACCGACGTCCGCATGTTCCTCTCGGAACCACCCAACAACTTCATGGACGACGGCATTGCTTCCGTCACAAGCTGCGTCCTGCTTACTGCCGCGGACGGCATCGGCTGCTGCCCCTTCATACTGTTGGTTGCAAAGATGAACATGCTCAATACCGGTAGTACCACTATGAGAGTACGCCGTCAGACGCCGGCGACGTGAGCTGGGGGGCAGTCAATAAATCTGTATGCAACTCGGGGACATTCAAAGTAGACAGGGGCTTAGCCGTCCTCCCAGGCGGCATCATCCACTGGATCACCCGCGACGATAAGATCCTCACGTATGATGTCCGCACGGGCAAGTCGGGTACCTTGAAGTACCCACTCATGCCTGGCAAGCACCATCTAGCCATGTCACCGGATGGGAGGCTGCGGATTCTTGCCGTTCAAAGGTACATCTATACTCCTATATAGTGTACCAATTTTGAATCCAACTCAAACTATCAATCCTAACCATTGGTCTCATAAATCTACCGGTTCAGAATTGAGGGATTCGCAATGAATAGTAGCCTCAGGCGCTCAGCTGCCTCCACCATATTCTGGAACCATCCAGTCTTCGTTCCCGGGAAAAAGGCCCATGCACATGGCCACGTATCTTTTGGGCTGCAGCAAGTCTGCATGTGTAAAGGGACTGCAGTTTTTTGGGCATGCGTTAGCTCATTTCATTTGGCAGAACACGCCATGACTTGTTTTCCTTATACCAAAATCCTCTATAATATTAAGACGTGCATTGCACGTGTCTGCATCCTAGTAATATCAGTGTGGGAGCAGCTCTCGGCTGGTGGTTGGTCGCCGGGCGCGACAATCGACACGGAGGAGAAGCTGAAGTTCATGTATCCCAACATTTGTTATGGCGGTAACTTGCGGTGCTCGGAGGAGATCAGGAGCAACGCGGCGCTGCTGCAGATCAATGATCGGATCACTGTCGTCCTAGATTTAGAGACGAAGGAAATGGGCAAACAAGAAGACTCGACTTCACCCTTTTTTTTCGAGGTTGACCTGCTTGCACGACTACAAGCTATGAAAATATTCTCGTAACTTGCACCTAGTGCTTGCTTGTTAGCATTCTATGTTCAATCATTTGCAGTTGGTTTTCAATGTAAAATAAAAATCTTATAAAAAAGAGTACCATGTGTATCTGATGTAGCACTTTTTTTTTATAGAATAAAAGGGGCCTTGACCCCGGCTCCATTGTATTAACATAGAAATCACAAGTTACAATACAAGTCTAGAGGACACAAAGTAAACTACCTGATGTAGCACTTTGGGAACACACATGTGCCGTCTTATGGTCATTTTTCGCGGTGGTACATGCCACGCGGCATCTTTGCTTTGCCGAGCGCCTTTTTGTTGCCGAGTTTTCTTTTTGCCGGATGTTTTTACCAAAGTTTTAAATAACCCGCTATATCTCCGCTATAGTCTCGCTATAGCTTTTGAAGAGCACTCCCGCTAAAGCTATACACTTTTAACGCTAAATTGAAAACGACGCTAATAGCCCGTTAAATCCCGCTATAGCGCTAAATTTGGAGTCATTTAGCCCGTTAAGCCGCTACAGGCATAAAAGGAACACAATTTAGTACCATAAACTCATCCATCTACCTTATTATTTCTTTTTGTGTACATATGGTGCATTGATGCAAAGCTTAGTTATTAAGCTGTAATTTCTAGTCAATGCTTGGTTTTAAGATATTTGTGAATATGTATGTCAATTGTATGTGATATATAATATATGATGCTTGATTCTAGACTATTTTTTCATTATTTAAGAAAAATGATAAATGCGTTTAGCTTCGCTATAGCTCCGCTATAGCCTTTCATAGCTTCTGTCGAACTTGCCGCTAAATGGAATAGCCCGCTATTTAAAACTTTGGTTTTTACACCCTACTCGATTTATAAGCTTATGTTTTCCCGGTGCCTACTAAATTGCACTCGACAAACTCGTCGACACTCGGCAACGAGGCCGCTTGAATATAGGATATTTGTTATTTGAACAAACATTGACTGCATCATTGGTCATTGCTTATTTAGATCATACTACTAGTTGGAATGTACGTGCAATGCACGTATTCACTATTAAAGGGCAATTTATAAACGGGAAAAGTTGTGATTACTTCTTTTATCATCGGCTCTAGATTTTATACTGCAAACTATTTTACATTGTCTTTTCGCCGCATCAGAGGTCTTTAAGAAATCACCGGGTCCTATATCATTTATTTGCTCGAGAGGTAACCTATTGCAACGTGTTGTTTGTCTATGTATGAAGAAAAATTGTCAAGTTAACTACTTGACTTCATCGTACAGAACTACTGTTGCTTTTATGCAGTAGAGCATCTAAAAATCTTTAGTACGGCCTCTGTTGGCCTGTAGCGAACATAACAGAAACCAGCTCGCTCTCGCCCCGGTTCTCTCCCCCAGTTCGGCATCAAACCAGCTCGCTCTCGCGCTCTCGCCCCGCTAAGGTTCCGCGGCCGCGCCGCCGCCGCCAGCGCCGCCAGGGCCTCCACCCGCCGCTCCCCCCTCCCCGCCCCTCCCTTTCCCCGCCCCGCCCGTGCCGCTCTCGGGCGGCACCGGGGCGTCCCAGCCCGCAGCCCACCGCCTCCTCCTCGTCGATCCCGCCCCCCGTTGCCGCCGGCCTTGCCGCAGTGGCGGCGGCCCTCTGCCTCCACAAAGGCGGCAGGGGGGGTGCTCGCGGTGGACGCGGTCTCCTTCGACGCCGGCGCTTCTTCCGGCACAGCTGCCGGTGGAGGCGGCCAGGGCCCAATCTGGGCCCTGTTGGGCTCGGCGGGCCTCTGCTCCTGGCGGCCTCCCGTGCGTCGCACGGTGCTGCTGTTGCGCGGTGGAGCTCGCGGGCACGGCTGCGCGATGGTTCGCGAGATGGGCCTCGCGGGCCCGATCTGGGACGCGCGGGCCGTGCGCGTATCGGCGCTTCGGCGTCCGTGTTCCCGCTCCGGCGGAGACAGACTAGGCCGGTGGCCTGAGGTATGCTGCTGGCGGCCTGCGGTTGGTCTGGGCGTCGATGTGCCCCTCCTCCCGCTTCCCGCTTCCCCCGCCGTCGCCTGAGGTCGCCGCAGTCGCTGCGGCTGATGGTGGCGGCGGGGAGCCCCCTCACGTGCGTACGTGCGTGAGGTGTTCCCCCTACCTCCCCTCGATGGAGCACGGTAGCGATCTACGGTGTTGCCCTGCTCTCCGTCTCTGACGAGTCATTCCGGTGTGCTGAGTTAGCGCACGGTGTTTTCCCGAGGTTGGAGGTCGATGACGTCGTCCCTTGGTGTCTTCTCCGCGTCCTCGTGAGGGTGGCCGACGTCTGGTTCGGGATGGGTCTCGGTGAAAACCGTGCACTGGATTGCCCAGTGCTGGCGATGACAACACCTGCGGGTGTCGTTCCCTTGTTGAAGGCATCGCCAGGAAGATCTTCCCTTTTACTGGACGGTCGGAAACCGTCTCTCTGTTCCGCCCCGTTTCCCAAGTGCGTGTGTCTGGTGAAGCCTCTCATAGCGGTTTGTGAATCGCCCTACTTCTAGGGTTGGTGTCCCGGGGTCTTGGCGAAAGCTCTGCAGGTTCTCTGCCGGCAATGACGACGTCTTGGACGCCGTTCACCTTCTTGGAGGTGCTGCTGTAAGACCTTCCCTTTGGATTCATAAGTTCTGCTCGGCTCCTCGACGGCGTGGCTTTGGTGGGGACGGGGATGGCGCAGTGGAGGTCTGTTGGTTGGGACACCTCCGACGACGTCTCCGGGCAACAGAAGTCAAGGCGTCTCCATGATCAAGCAATCTCTTTTAGTGTGTGCCTCATTTAGTTGTTTGATTGTTCTCCCTTATGTTTCTTTGTTGCTTGTTAGGGGTGCGTGTGTGCTGTGTTGTAAGCTGTAACTGTTAGCCGGTTGGTGGCTTTGTTAATTCAAAGCCGGGCTCATTTCGAGCCTTCCGTCTAACAGAAACAGTGTCAAGATTATAGGCTAGATAAATATGGGTGAAACACGCCCGTGCGCTTGCAACGAAAGATTAAAAAAAAACCTCCACTCTCAACTTCAGGATAGTTAGCTCCAGTCCGATCAGGATAGTTTTAGCCCAGCTTCTTCGGCGTCGCTACAGGTGGAGGTAGTCATGCTGGCCGCTAAGATCATGGAACCCAAGTGGTCCGTGACTGCAAAACGGGCAGTAGTGTTGCCGTCCTCGGCAGAGAAAGCGTCGTCGACACTGACTTTCACAGATCCTTCTTGAGGGAGGCCATTACTATCACTATCAGCACTCGATCTTAAATTGCATCGCAAAGCTACTCATATAGTACTGGTAAGCACATTGCTGCAAAAGCTGGGTGCATTTACCTTTGTCATCTGCATAGTCAGCGTAGTTTTCCTACATGTAGTTGATAAGAATTTATCTACATGTAGTGAAAAAGGCTCTCTCTATCTTCAGAATCTGTACTCATCAAAGTATGTAATAACGTGTTTGGCCTCTTCAACGGAGTGGCGCCACCGACATGAGCTGGACAATAGCAGCCGTCAGTGTCTAGCTCGACTGGACCAGCGCCCAGGAAGAGGTTGCAGTGTAGGCCATGAACAGCTGCGGCGAATTCAGTTTCTCCAGGGGCAGTGCATCCCTCCAGTTTGCAATCAGCAGAAAAGAAGACTTCACCCAAACTGGTTCTCACTCGTCAGCGCAAGAGGGGATCGCCGGCGGCCGGGCTTGGGGTCCATGGGAGAAGAGTTCACCAGTGAGGGAAGGAGCTCATCCTTTGTCACGGTGACGAAGGTCGGCTGGCGCCGTTGACGCTTTGATCCAGCCGGGTATGTCGCTTCCTGTCGGTGCAGCAGGAGAACATGGAAGGGTCACACGCTCGGATTTCATCAAATGAGCGGTCGGCAGTGAGAGTTTCTGGGGCCAGGGGTCCCGTTCCTCCTGCCGGAGGAGGGCCGCGGCACCGGTCGCTGGGGATCGAGTGGGTGACAGCGTGGAACGAACCTAGCTAGCTCCAGTTTCCGTTGGCTATTGGGGGAGACGAAAGAAACCGATAGCGGCAGCGTGACGTAGCAGTCCGCCGCGGGCAAGGTCTCGTCGGCGGCGCCGACCATGGCAGGTCCGGCCAACCCAGCCTTCCTCCACCGCGGCGGAGCTGCGGGCGAGCATGACGCCCTGCTCATGGACAGTGGTGCCGAGGTGGATTACGTCCGGCGGCCGCTGCGTCGCCGTCGTCGCCACACAGCCACAACCAAGAGCGAGCGATTCCTTACACGGGCGGGACGCTGCTGCACCGCGAGCGGGCTCGGGCGCCGAGGTCGCCCGCGTCAAGGGTTGAGTAGACCAGCTGAAGCACCATTGTCGTGGTTGTTGGACGGGGGAGCGGAGGCAGGTGACGTCAGGGGCGGCGCCACGCCGCCGACGGGGCGGGAAGAAGGGTAATCGGCTTGGCGGTGCGGATCCTGGGGAGGCACGGAGAGGATGCACATCTAAGGGCAGGGAATAAGCCGGCTGGTCGGCTACTCTGCGTGGCGGCGGGGTCCTGGCGGCAACGTGGCAGAGTTAAGTCTCTCGCAGCGGCGCGGAGACGCGTAACGGTGGGCGGCGGACGGGGTGTGCCCTATTTTTTCGTTTAACAGATTTCTTTTACCCGGTGGCAATCCCTGTAATTCTAATTCTTAACGCACCGAAAGGTGTGTTAACTTGTCAAACATTGGAGGTGGCAATTTGGTCCTATTATGTGATTTGGTGGGAGGGCAAAACGGTCCGAAACGGACAATGTTGAGTTGTCAAACATTGGGACGATTTGGGCCGTTTGATCGGATATTAAAGGGCTCAGATTTAAAGTATCCCAACAAGACATGTTTGCTCTTTTAATAGTAGTATAGATGTATACATGGACATTTACAATTAGAATATATATGATGATTGAGAGATTGAAAGCGCGGTCTCGTTGCAGTGAACGCCTTTTTTCGCACACCGCAGAGGAAAAATAAATTTAAAATGTTAGTTGTTACTAGGAAATATGCCCGTGCGTTACAACGGGGGAGAAAAATCAAATTAGGACTCGTTTGGTTTGTCATTTCGTGTCACAAAACTGACGTCTTAGTTGTATTTTCTGCTGAGAGCACTTAGCATAACACCCGTTTGGTTCTCCTCTAGTATTCATCTTGGGCGACTTTGTCTTAGGAAAATAATTTTTCAAAAGTTACAGCTCAAATATCCATCAACTTGTCCACTGGTATATTCAGTCCAGAATTCAAATCACTTTGATTGCACGGTAATGGATTATGGTAGAAAAGGTTCTTGAATATGTACCAGCACAATCATTCGTCTATAATTCACTTATTATTATTATTATTATTATTATTATTATTATTATTATTATTATTTTCGAAACATAGGTTATGAACTCATGACCTGTTCTCTGATCTTTTTAAGGATTAGACTTTTATTTATTTCTTTCCACAAAAATCCTATTGACGTTCCACAAAATATTTAAAGACACCTCCATATAAAAAAATATGGCTGCTTGGTTAATGGTATTTTCTTCTATAACGTGTATTACCTTTCTCTGACCAGTAGCTTGGCAAACCTTTATTTTTTCAATTTTAGTTGCACTGCATTGTCTTAATCCACTGGGTAAAATTGTCCCTAAATGCTACTAAACTCATTTAATGGGCTAAAAAATTCAGGATATTCAAGGATTATGCCTTCCTATAGGATATAATGTGTGTGAAAATTGTGAGAGGTCAATTTGCAATCTTCTTTGTGGTACCTAATTCACAATAAACGGTGATTTTGGCACTAAAAATAAAAGATTGTGGAATCTTGCTTTGGCAATGTTGTTTACAATATCAATACACATGGTTGTGCGAGTTTGGTCATCATAACAATAAGATAGCCATGGATATGGCCATGACCTTGGTCATTTAGCTTGAAAGCCATGAATCTACATATAAGACTTGGTTGTCAAATATTACGGTATTTCAAGTTAATGATTTTCCTTCATACTACTACACTAAAAGGGAAGATTCCCATAGGCTTTCCATTTTTTAGTTTCTTATTTATGCGATTTTTTTTTTCAAAACAGGACCAAAATTGTCCCTATGATCATTCATAGCTAAGCGGTGAATTTCCCGACTTTTTTCTCAGCAATTGCGTAGAATCATGGTACACAAAGTTTGTACGATGTTTCTAGACTGGGGCCAAACTATAACACACTTGTAGAGTTGTAGTTCTAATTTCATTTTTCGTCGGTAAATGCTATTAAACTCATTTAATGAGCTAAAAATCCAATATATTCAGCGATTATGCCTCCCATATGATATAATGTGTGCGAAAATTGTGAGAGTTCAATTTACTTCGAGACAAGGGGCGTCCTCAATAACCAGCTCTTGGACTTAGACGATCCTAGAGTCCACTTGTAAATTGTTCCAGGGTGCGGAGAAGCCTATGCTCCGGAGAGACCGCTATAGTTCTAATTTCATTTTTCGTTGGTAAGTGCTATTAAACTCATTTAATGAGCTAAAAGAATCCAATATACAGCGATTATGCCTGCCATATGATATAATGTGTGTGAAAATTGTGAGAGGTCAATTTGCTTCGAGACAAGGGGCGTTCTCAATAACCAGCTCTTGGACTTTTTTTGTTTTGATAAAGGGATTTTATTACTTAAAAGGTTTAAGTATTACACCCGGCCTCTGCATAGCAAAGATGCACACAGCCACCAGTTCACCAACACACTAGTCTGAAAGCGAAATAAAAGGCGAATTACATATCAAAATGAGAAATTGTAAATCCGCCTAAGATGCTGGTAGGTCTATCCGGAGTCTATGTTGCCACCCATGCCGGGAAAATAACTCCCAGGCCGCAGCCTTCAGTCTCGACGCCACCTCCAGGAATAAGTCTCGGTGCTCCACACGCTGCAGGGAAGACCATGCTCGTATTGTCGCTGTGCACCGGTAAATAACCTGCATAAGAGAAGCATTTTTATCATTAAAAACCTTGTCATTTCTACATAGCCATAACGACCAAATAACAGCAATCGCTCCCACCCTACTGAATAGTTTGAACCTAGGATCCACTCCATTTAACCAGTTGCCAAAAATGTTAGCAACAGAACTGGGAGGATGTAAGGTAGAACCAATCTGGATGGCTGACCATATAGACCTAGCGAACTCGCACTGAAAGAATAAGTGCGTAATGTTCTCGTCGTGTTGACAGAAGACACACTTTTTACTTCCATGCCAATTGCGTTTGGCAAGGTTATCTTTGGTGAGAATTACTCCTCGACGTAAATACCACGCAAACACTTTAGTTTTTAGTGGTATCCTCATCTTCCAAAGTTTGTTATTATTAGTGCTATCGACTGGAACTTCAGGTAGATTGAGCGCTCTATACATAGAATCGACCGAGAACTTGCCGTTCTTCGTAAGATTCCATTGAAACTTATCTGGACCTTCCGACAAATGGATTGAATCCAATCGGGTGAGCAAAGCATTCCAAGATGCTTGTCGTGTTCCAAGTAAACTTCTTCTGAACGAAACATTTGGAGGGGAACTATCCAACACCTTCACGATCGTGTCGCTTTTGTTTCGAACAATAGAATATAGAGCCGGATATTGTTCTTTGAGGGTCGCTTGGCCAAGCCATATATCCTCCCAGAATCGAATTTCCGATCCATCCCTAATTGAGAAAGAACCATGTGGGAAAAAGAACTTCTTTGTAGCCATGAGGCCCGCCCAGAAGTGTGAATCGCCAGGTTTCCAAAGGACCTGGGAAACAGCTTGATCTCCGACATATTTTCTCCTAAGGAGGGTTTGCCAAACTCCGTCTTCAGAAAGAAGTTTAAATAGCCATTTACCTAGTAGCGCTCTGTTCTTGACCTCAAGGTCATGAACTCCGAGCCCTCCTTGGTCTTTAGGGTAGCAAACCACACTCCATTTAGTCAGTCGATATTTTTTCTTCTCACTATCCCCTTGCCAAAAGAATCTAGATCGGAAATAATCCAATCGTTTTAAGACCCCTTTTGACAGTTGGAAGAATGAAATCATATACAGTACCATGTTCGTAAGTACCGAGTTTATGAGAACCAATCTTCCACCCAGGGATAGGAGTTTGCCTTTCTAGCTATTTAAACGTATTTGAATTCTTTCCTCCACCCTTTTCCATTCAGCATTTGTAAGTCTCCGATAATAAATCGGGATACCCAAATAGTTGATAGGAAATTGTCCTTGCTCACAGCCAAAAAGCTCGGCATACAAGGCGGCGTTCTCTTGGGCCTCGCCAAAACAAAACAATTCACTTTTATGGAAGTTTATCTTTAGACCCGAAAGTTGCTCGAAAGCTGACAAAATCAACTTAAGATTACGGGCTTTTTCGATATCGTGTTCCATAAAAAGGATTGTATCGTCGGCATATTGAAGAATCGATAGTCCACCGTAAACTAGGTGTGGAATCACTCCTTCAATTTGACCCTCAATTTTAGCGCGTTCGATCAGGATTGCCAGCATATCCGCCACTATGTTAAATAGTATTGGCGATAGCGGGTCACCCTGTCGGATTCCTTTCTTCGTTTGGAAGTATCTGCCAGTGTCATCATTGATCTTAATGGCTACACTTCCTCCGGAAACAAAGCTATTAATTAACGCGCGCCATTGAGAGGAAAAGCCTTTCATCCTTAGAGTTTGCTGGATGAAATACCACTTCACTTTATCATAGGCTTTCTCGAAATCAATTTTCAGGATTACCCCGTTCAGCTTTTTCCTATGTAGTTCGTGGACTGTTTCATGTAGGACCGCGACTCCATCAAGGATGTTGCGACCTTGCATAAAAGCCGTCTGAGACAGGCGAACCACATGATCTGCCACAGTGTTCAGTCGAATCGTTGCCGCTTTGGTGAAAATTTTAAAACTAACGTTAAAGAGGCATATGGGTCTAAACTGCTGGATCCTTTCTGCCTCGTTAACCTTAGGTAATAAAATTATCTCACCAAAATTGAAACGAAACAACTCTAATTGTCCATTGTGCAGACAAGCGAACAACTGAAGCAGATCGGCCTTGATAACATCCCAAAAGTTCTGGTAGAACTCCGCAGGAAATCCATCGGGACCAGGTGCTGAATTATGTTTCATTTGGAAAACTGCTTTTCTCACTTCCTCCTCTGAATAGGGTTTAGTAAGTAGGCTATTTTCCTCCTCTGAAACCTGGGGTATATCCTCTGTTCGGGACTCATCCAAGGTGAAATTCCCCTCCTCAGGATCACCAAACAGGCCTTTATAGTAATTTGTAATATACGACTTTAGTTGATCCTGGCCCTCAATCGTTTCTTCATCCTGTACCAGAGAATGAATACGCTTTTTCCTATGTCTGCCATTGGCAATACTGTGGAAATAGCGAGTATTCGAGTCCCCTTCTAGAATGAATTGAACTTTAGAACGTTGATACCATTTTAACGATCCCAGACTCAACTTGTAAATTGTTCCATGGTGCGGAGAAGCCTATGCTCTGGAGAGACTGCGAGCTGATGCGGAGACGGTCACAACCCACAGTCTCCTCTAGTAGGAGGCTCGTCAACGTAGGGCAGCCGGCGAGCACGGCTTCGAGAGCCTCCTCCGTCAGGGTGACCCAGTACATGCTGAGTTTCACCAAGCTCGTAAAATTCATGGTGAGGTTAGCCGACAGTCTGCAGTGGGCGAACGTCGCGTCGTGTAGCGCTAGTGCAAGGCGAAACATGGACGACAGAAGGACACTCAGGGCAAATGACCAATTGTATCTGCAACCAAGATCGAGCACCAGGTAACCAAGATGGAGCACCAGGATGTAGACCAGGACGTTACAGGAGGTGAGCCTCCTGTTCGTTTGCGTGTCTCGGAGGCCTGACCGCTGGCCCGTCCGACCTCGACAGTGAAGATGTTCACGTCGCCGTCCGGGTGGCCCTGGACTCGCTCAATGAAGATGTGCCGCTGCGCAGAAGCTCCTCGCCGGTCTTACTCCCTCCTAGACCGGAGGAGGAAATCGTGGACGAGTTATGGGCGCGTGCGGGTTACCCGTCGCCGGCGAGCCGGACATGGGAGCGCGGGTCTACGTCGACAACATGTGAGGTTTCTAATGGTGCTTCCTTGTGCAGGTCGGAGCCGAGTCCACCGGGTTCTGCATCGCCGCCGGTGAAACGGGTACGAACTCATCACCATCTGGGCTCCGTCTTGCTCGGCCGCCGCCAAGAATGGGGTCGTGGCATGGGCCTCTTCCTCCGCACCGGGTCACGCCGCCGCCGGTCATCGGATCCTTCATCGACAAGGCTATGGCAGTGCGGGAATCGTCTTCTTCGAGTAAGCCGACGCCGGTGGCGGCCTCGCCGAGTTCGTCCATGCCCGTCGATCCTGCAATCACGGAGTCGGACGCGGAATTTTCAAACTCCATGCAGCTGGGCCCGCAGGGTTGCGAGATCGATCGCGTCCGTCTGAATCCTTGGGCGCATCTCTACCGCCCGTCCAGGCCTAGCCCTAGCTCTTCGGCGCTGTGCGGGGTTTCGATCGTTTCATCGCCTCGCCGCCACCGCCTGGACACGGAAACATCTGTATCGCCAAGATCGACGTCGCCCGACCAAGTCCTACACCGACCGTCATCTTCCTCACTAGCCTCGCCGCCGGGACCTCGGTGGGTGAGGTCCTTTGCCTCGGTCGCCGCGTCGCCCGCTCGCATGGCGGCGCCGCCTCGGCCGCACCACGGTGGAGGGCCGCGGATGTCCAACGCCCGCCCCGTAGCTACGACACCTTCCCTTCAGCAGGCCATGGGGCCTGGGGCAGGAGGAAACCCCGCTGGAGCTCCTCATCTTCCGATGGCAGCTCCGGGTATGACTGCCCAGTCCCGGCCGCCGTCGGGTCCGTTGCCGTACCAGCTGCTGCAGAACCCCTCAAGACAACCGGGCCTTCCGGCCTACATGCCCATGCAGCAGCAGATGCAGTTCCAGGGGCCTCCCTTTGTTCTGATGCCGCCGTTTGGATACCCGCAACAACAGCAACCTCCAGCTGTTATGCCGGCGAATCCGGCCCCGAGGCCCAAGCGGAAGAACAAGAAAGCAGGGCCGCAGTCACTCCAGCCCCAGTATCAGCAGCCTCATGTGCAGCAGCAGGCGCCATCCTTTGCGCCGCAACAGCCACCGCCGTTACCGCAGCCGCAGTCACTCCAGCCCCAGTATCAACAGCCTCCTATGCAGCAGCAGGCACCATCCTTTGCGCCGCAACAGCCACCGCCGTTACCGCAGCCGCAGTTCTTCTCGCCGCCTCCGGGTCTGCCACTGGGTCAACAAATTGTTGCTCCGTTGTCTGGGTCAGTGGCGCAGGAGGGTGCCAAGAAACTCGCTAGATGCTGGAAGTGTGCGGTTGATACACACTCGGCAAAGGGGTGTCCCGTGAAGCATTACTGTCTCGTGTGTAATAATGGGGCTCATCCGACTATGAGGTGCCCTACTCTACGGCTCCCTAAGCCCACGGCGTTCACAGCGGGATATGGTCACGAGGATACGATGTTCACGCAGCTGCCCGATAGTGTGCACAAGCCTCACCTAGTTCCGGCGTGCTCACCCACTGCTTTGGTGAAGATTGTCGGGGATCCAGTGCCTGCAGCAGCGGTTCAGCTGTTGGTTGCCAGGATGTGTCCTTCGAGTCCGTCGTGGACGTGGGAGACTGTTTCGCATGGTACTGATGCCTTTCTCATTGGATTCCCTTCTGTTCAGGATCTTCAGCGGATGGAGGGGATGCAGATGAATGTCCCGGGTTTCTCAGCCACAACCACGTTTTCTGTCTGGAAGAAGTATGTAGTCCATCCCGTCAGACAACTGGAGCAGGTGTGGGTTCATGTACAGGGTGTTCCTTATCCTGTGAGGCACTTTCTTGGTCTTTGGGTTGTCGGCACTTTGATAGGGACGACTCTGGATGTTGATCTTGTCACCCTGAGGAGCAGAGGCATTGTGCGTATTCTGGTGGCGATGACCTCCTCCACGCCACTGGACATGCAGCAGGACAATCTGGGACCATATGTTGACACGGCGTGTGTGGTGAAACTTAAGGAGTACGCCTTTATTTTCCGCCGTGAGTCTGTGGACTTTATTCCAGACGCGGAGTTCATGCCCTTCTTCTGGCGCCGGAAGGGAGACGACGCCGATGATAGCCATGGGGTGCCGAGGACGGGTTGGAGGACCCTTCCGGTACTCCTAGTGGGAGTGCGTCACAGACTGCTAGTATGAATGTTGATGCCAGTCAATCTTCGAGCACAACCAATGGAAAGGGTGTGGCCACTTTGCACTACACCATGCCGAAGATGAACTTTGCTATAACTCCTTACAATCCGAACCCGAAATCTCCTCGGGTGATTGAGATATTAGCAAAGGTCCGTCGGGAGTGGCCGGGTCTGATGCGTGTTGATGATCGGACTGCTGCACCTTGTGTTCCATCGCCTCTGGACAGTACAGTTTCTGTAGGATCAGCTGGGCAGCAGCGTGCTTCGAGCTGCACCCAGGCAAGCCCAGTAGTCGGGCTGGAGTCCCAGCAGTCCTTGCTGGACGCGGTGGTCGTTCACCACGCTCTGGCGGTGGATAGCGGCCCGGGTGGGGAGCTGGAAGCCCACAACGGTATGTAGGCCTGCGAGCTGGCGCGGGGCAACAGCCCAACTGGGCCATTTTCGGACACGGCGATGCGTGCTGAGCAGCTGCTGCCCCGGACCGATTCGGCGCCAGGTCTGGGCGCGAGCAGTGCTTGCTCTTCCGCTGCGTTGGCTCCTCGGGAAGGTAGCGCTGGGGTGGTCTCCGGGGAGGCGTCTACTCCATCTCAGCCTCCCCTGGGACATGCTTCGAGTGTGGCAGGATTGGGTGAAGTCTCGACTACGACAATGACTCACCCAGACTCTGCTGGTACCTATGCTACGGTTGTGTTGGCTGGGCCGGCTGCTACATCGTCTGTGCCGTCCCATGCTAACGCTGCTCCGGTTGTCCCGTACACGGCGAGATGCTCCGTCACGCCCTCCACACCGCCTCCCACTGCGTCGGCTCTCATCACGCCGCCCCGACGTAGTGAGAGGTTTGGCGGGGCTTTGGACGGGGCTTTGGACGGGGCGTCTGCGATGGATGAGGACTCCTTACAGAGGGCTATGCGTCACAAGGCTGTGCGCAATCTGGACTACCTTGGTACGGACATGAATTCAAAATCTTTTCTTTCGTTTTCTCCTAGTTCCATTGAGTCTAAGCTTTCTAGTATAGGACTTAATCTTGGTAGCAGTAAATTTCATGTAGATGTATCAACTAAAGTTTTGAGACATATGGAATTTGACCGTTTTACGGTTATTCCTAAAGTCTCGACTGGGTTGACAGCCACCTATATAGATGAGGAAGAAGCGCATGCCACATCAGATGGTCAGCTTCTTTCTCACCTAATTGGTGAAGTGTCGGAGGTGGGTTTGGATGACGACGGTTTGGGCTCATTGTATGGGCTAAAAGCAACCGGTCGGAAATCAAAATCTGCCAACAACAAGTCGTCCCGGAAACGGGCTAAATCATCCAAATCATCCATGGTTTCCCAATGAATGGCATGTTCGCAAATAGCAGAGGTCTTGGTGACTTGGCTAAACATTTGAACTTTGCTTGTTGTATTCGGGACCATAATTTGGATTTTTTAGCTATTTCTGAGACAGGAAGGTGTGAGTTCTCACAATCTCTATTGAACCAACTTTCGGGCGGTATAGACTTTGAATGGTACTCTCGCCCTCCCCATGGTCGCTCAGGGGGCATCCTACTTGGCATACAGACTGATACAATAGAAGTGTTGGACGTTTTGGATGGCAATTTCCATATCAAAATGCACGTCCGGAATAAATCCGATAACTTCATTTGGAGTCTGGTTGCCGTGTATGGACCTGCCCAGGAAGAGGCTAAAACGGCTTTTCTCTGTGAGATGGTTAACCTGGCAAAAGATAACCCGCACCCATTTATCATTGGTGAGATTTCAACTTGCTTCGTTTCCCATTCGAGAAGAGTAGAGGGCGGTTTGACAACCGTTGGCATCTTTTGTTCAATGCAGTCATTGACAGCTTGAACTTAAGAGAAATTACAATGGTGGGGAGGCAGTTTACATGGGCTAACTCTCTCCCTGAACCCACTTACGAAAAGCTGGACCGCGTACTTATGGATACGGATTGGGAATCTAAGTTCCCACTGGTGTCTGTACGAGCTCTAGAACGTATTGAGGGTTTGTCAGACCATGCTCCCATTCTTTTGACCACTGGTATGCCTAGGCCACCGTGTAACCCGCGATTCAAGTTTGAACTTGGATGGTTGCATCGTGAGGGCTTCCATGAGATGGTAAAGAGAATTTGGGAAAGACCGGTAGTTGGTGTTACGGCTATCCAAAGGTGGAACAACAAGATTCGTGCTTTACGCACACACCTAATTGGTTGGGCACGTCATACTACTGGTTTACTTAAAAAAGATAAATCAAGACTATCCTCGATAATTGATGCTCTAGAGGCACTAGCAGAAGTTCGTTTGTTGTCTACGCAAGAGATTGAGCTTAAGAGCCAATCTAATGCACAGATAGCGAAACTACTGCAGGAGGAGGAGTTAAAATGGTATCAGCGATCCAAAGCTCAATTCATCCTTGAAGGAGATTCGAATACTCGTTACTTCCATTGTATTGCCAATGGCAGACATAGGAAAAAGCGAATTCATTCACTTATTCAGGATGAGGGAACGATCGAGGGCCATGAACAACTCAAGTCTTATATTACAAATTACTATAAAAGCCTGTTTGGAGCTCCAGAGGAAGGAAATTTTTCCATGGATGAGTCTAGAACAGATGATATCCCCCAGGTTTCGACTGAGGAGAATAACCTACTCACTGATCCCTATTCAGAGGACGAAGTGAGAAAGGTTGTTTTCCAAATGAAACATAATAAATCACCTGGCCCTGATGGCTTCCCGGCTGAGTTCTACCAGAACTTCTGGGATGTTATCAAGGTTGATCTACTTGAACTGTTCGCTTGTCTACATGATGGCAATTAGAGTTGTTTCGTCTTAATTTTGGTGAATAATTTTATTAACTAAGGTTAATGAGGCTGAAAGGATCCAACAATACAGACCTATATGCCTTCTTAATGTTAGCTTTAAAATATTTACCAAAGTTGCTACGATTCGACTGAACAGTGTGGCAGATCATGTGGTTCGTCCGTCGCAGACGGCGTTTATGTAAGGTCGAAACATCCTTGATGGAGTGGCGATCTACATGAAACAGTTCATGAACTACATAGTAAAAAGCTGAATGGGGTAATTTTTAAAATTGATTTTGAGAAGGCATATGATAAAGTCAATTGGGCTTTCCTTCAACAGACCCTCAGAATGAAAGGTTTTTCTTCTGAGTGGAGAGCGCTAATAGATAGCTTTGTTTCAGGAGGAAGTGTAGCCATTAAAGTCAATGATGACACTGGCAAATACTTTCAGACGAAAAAAGGCCTTAGACAAGGTGACCATTATCGCCAATACTATTTAATATAGTGGCTGATATGTTGGCTATCTTATCGAACGCGCTAAGTCTGAGGGCCAAATTGAAGGACTCATCCCTCATTTAGTCGATGGGGGTTTGTCGATTCTTCAATACGCTGACGATACAATTCTCTTCATGGAACATGACATCGAAAAAGCTCGTAATCTAAAGCTGATTTTATCAGCCTTCGAGCAACTTTCAGGTCTTAAGATAAACTTCCATAAGAGTGAGTTGTTTTGTTTTGGCGAGGCTCAAGAAAATGCCGCCTTGTACGCTGAACTTTTTGGATGCGTGCAAGGTCAATTTCCTATCAACTACTGGGAATTCCGATACATTATCGGAGACTCACTGCTGAATGGAAAAAGGTGGAGGAAAGATTGCAATTACGGCTTAATAGCTGGAAGGCAAACTCCTATCCCTCGGAGGAAGATTGGTTCTCATAAATTCAGTACTAACGAATATGGTACTGTATATGATTTCATTCTTCCAATTGTCTAAAGGAGTCTTGAAACGACTGGATTATTTCCGGTCTAGATTCTTTTGGCAAGGGGATAGTGAGAAGAAAAAATATCGACTGACTAAATGGAGTGTGGTTTGCTGCCCTAAGACCAAGGAGGGCTCGGAGTTCATGACCTTGAGGTCAAGAACAGAGCCCTGCTTGGCAAATGGCTCTTTAAACTTCTGTCTGAAGATGGGTTTGGCAAACTTTGCTTAGAAGGAAGTATGTGGGTACTAAAGCTGTATCTCAGGTTCTTTGGAAACCTGGCGATTCACACTTCTGGGCTGGCCTTATGGCTACAAAGAAGTTCTTTTTCCCACAAGTTTCCTTTTCAATTAAGGATGGATCAGAAATCCGTTTCTGGGAGGATAAATGGTTAGGAAATACCACTCTCAAAGAACATATCCGGCTCTATATACCATTGTGCGAAACAAAAGTGACACGATCGCTACGGTGTTGGGAACTTCCCCACCAAATGTTTCGTTCAGAAGAAGTTTATTTGGGATAAGACAAGTATCTTGGAATACTTTGCTTCTCAGGTTGGAACCCATCCAACTAATGGAAGGCCCAGATACATTTCGTTGGAATCTTACGAAGAATGGCAAATTCTCGGTTGATTCTATGTATAGAGCATTAATCCTACCTGAAGTACCAGTTGATATTAGGGATACTAATAAAATTTGGAAGATGAAGATCCCGCTAAAAACAAAAGTGTTTGCGTGGTATCTTCGTCGAGAAGTAATTCTTACAAAAGATAACCTTGCCAAACGCAATTGGCACGGAAGTAAAAAGTACGTCTTTTGTCAACATGACGAGACTATTACACATTTATTCTTCCAGTGTGAGTTTGCTAGGTCTATATGGTCAGCCATCCAATAGGTTCTACCTTACATCCCCCGTGTAGCGTTGCAAACATTTTTGGCAGCTGGCTAAACGGGGTGGATCCTAGGTTTAAACTCTTTAGCAGGGTGGGATCGCTTGCCGTTATTTGGTCGCTATGGCTATGTAGAAATGACAAGGTTTTTAACGATAAAAATGCTTCTTTTATGCAGGTCATCTATCGGTGCACAACAACGTTAAGAGCGTGGGCGGCCTTACAGCGTGCCGAGCATCGGGACTTGTTTTTGGAGGTGACGTTACGTTTGGAGGCCGCAGCAAGGGAGTTATTCTCCCGGCATGGATGGCAACATAGTCTCCGGATATACCTACCACCATCTTAGGCGTCTCTACAATTTCTCATTATAATATGTAATTCGCCTTTTATTTTCTGTAATGAGTACTGCTGAATTTCGGTTGTGTGCATCCTAGTTATGCAGAGGCCGGGTGTAATGATTAAACCTTTTAAGTAACTAGTAATTGGGCACGTGCACATGCACGTAATAAGTGTGTGGATGTAAAATTAGATAAATTACATTAAAATTAGATTACTCACTTTAACATTTGATGTTCTTGCCATAAGATCTTTAAGTTTCTCCGCAACAAAGAAAGACTTATTTTCAGATAAAAGCATTTTTTCCCCGGCTTTGAATTAACAAAGCAACCAGGAGTTCACAAAGCTATTACATTGCTGCTGCCTACAGCTTCGCCAAATAACGATAAAAGTTGCTCCAGCATACAGCTTCAGCAAACTAAGGGAGATATGGCTGCGGCAAACTGCTATGCCAAACTACAGGTGAATCGGCTGCGAAGAAGACAACAACTTCGTCGGGGGTGATAAGTGGATGGCATGAATCTTCCAGCTTACTGATAAGCCATCTAACGCCTTCCTTATCCTGCTCCTTGAGGGAGGGAAGCCAAAGCTGCAAGAAAATCATGGTTTTGAAAACAATGTCAGCGAGATGTTTAATAAAGAAAGACCTTTGGAATTATTATGTAAGAAAAACTTATGCTATATACAACAATGGAACTTTACCACCCTATCTACCATTGTTGTTGTAGTGAATCAATATTACTACAATCAAGATAGTGTGTACATATAAAACCGTAATATAAATATACTGCAATCAGGATAGTTTGTAAGTACCACAAGACAATTACGTTTACACTTCTATTGCAATGATCAGGAGTCATGAAATATAATGGGGTTGAAAACGATGTAGATAAAAGATAAACTTATCAACCTGTACCACTGTTTTGTCATATATAATATATTATACAGTGTGATTAATTCCAATGCACTTTTTTTTGAGGAATCAACAGAGGGTGAAGATTCCCATGCACAATAAAGCAAGAAATGAGAGTATATCAGACTACAGAAGTACACATGCCTTCGTGTGCGCATTTCAAAGGCACACCAGCGAGTCCATGCTAGTAAGGAAAATTTGGTCTCCATCAAGTTCTCAACTAATCTCCACTGGTTCATTTGCATCAGAAAAAGCACAACATGAAGACTGCTATAGATAAGTAGCCGATAAGCAAGCAACATGTAGAAAGAAACAAATCCTAGCTGTGTTTGTGAACCTATTCACCAACAACCTGGAAGTCAACCTAAGCACATAAAAGAGTCAAATCACTGAATTAGGTGTACATGCATCACTAAGTATAATCGAACAGGAACCCAGCAGATTAAGATAGAAGTGGAAGCTTGTGTCTTCAGTGATAAAGTTGTAGAAGCCAGCCCTTTTCATATAACCTACAGGTACACCATTTATCACTCCTCCTGAATCATTAAACCAAAAGCTTGCACATCTTAACAAAAATTCAAATTAAATTAATTGAAAGAATAATAACTCACAATTTAAACAATCTTATAGTGTAAGAATGACCAACCATTACAAAGTTGGATTTGCAGGCATGTATACTATTCGAACTTGAAATGCATCAGAAATACCAGGAAACAACTCAGCAGAATAATCCGAATAAGATTTATCAGTAGATTCTGAACATCTCAGGCACCATACTGTAGCATCACTCGATCCTCTGCATCTCCTCCTCGTGGCGGGTGCTTGGTCCTCTGTTCCACCATGATGGCAACCCATTCATCCAACCTTGAAACCAGTCAATAGTGTAAAACAATCTGATAGATGTTGTGGTTTCCAAAGAAAATAATTTCATGCATAAGCTACTCTAACATGTTGCATCTTGGTTGCAATCTTTTGTATCTACTGCCCTGAAATGCAGCATAAGTAGTCAATGTGTGTTTTCTTTTTACAGTTGAATGCATAAATAGTACATGAAACAAAATATTTTGATCGCTTTTGTGTACTTCCTATTGGGGATGAATTCAAATCAAACAATATGTGATCTGAGCACAGTGCTTAAACCAGCACCAAGTTATTTTCCACGGACACAAGTACGCCGATTTCAGCCTGATCTCCAACCAACCTGCACATCAGAGCACACATCTCTGTTTTATGATTTAATAACCCCAAAGTTCACATCAAGCAATAGATATATTAGGGCCCTGACAAGCTGTCTCGTAAACTTTGTCCATGTTGTGTTTCTCAAATGTATACTTATATGAATCTGAGGTTCCATTGCGTTTGCATATATACCTTTAATTTCGCTTGGACTAACCTCTTGATGTGTAGGTTCAGAAGATGTGCAGGCCCCCGTAGCAGTGCTCTCAGGCTGCCGTGGCAGCGGCTTGCTTCCGTGGCGCCGACCGCATGGTCCCTGGCGGCGGGGCGCAGGCTCCCGCAGCGCCGGCCTGCTGGCATGGCGCCGGCTACATGATCTCTGGCTGCGGGCGTGTAGGTTCCCACGGCGGCGCCGGCGGCTTCTGGATCCCATGTCGGCGGGCCTACAGGCTCTCGTGGCGCCGGCCACATCTCCCCTTGCGGCGGGCGTGTAGGTTCCCGTGGCGGCGGCGGCATCTCGCGTGCAGGGGCGCTGTGATGGAAGAGGATACGGGATGGCTAGGGGTTCGTTTAGCGTTTCAACTGGGATTTGATTAGCGTCCGTTTCTGAGTCCGTGGCTGACTGACCATGGAGGCAACGTGCATCGTTGGATGAGTTGGTTTGACGGTCAAGATCAATTGGATCACCCCTGTCTCTCCCTTTTTATATTAGTGGTGATAAAATCCCTTTATCAAAAAAAGGTGAGCCAGCGTCGGAACCTAGCGTGGACGATCTCGTACCCCCTGGCTCCGCGGTGGTAGCGGTACGGGTGGGAGACGATGTTCGTGATGGAAATGCGGCGTACCTGACCGAGATGGCCGGAGTGTATGTCGGAGATGGTCTGTTCGCTGAGGCTGGTGTCGAGGTTGAGCGGCGCAGACCGAAAGATGGGGCGCCACCGGCCGAGAGAGCGCCTGAGTGCGACAACCGTCCTTGGTGGGAAAGAGGGACACGATGGTCTCGAGCACTGTGTCGGGTTGTTCGCTGATGAGATCGGGCGCCTCCCCCGCCATGCGTCGATGTTTTTTCAAGGAAACTGCCATGTGGTGCCTTTGACGTGGCTTCGGAGTTTCTTAATTTGGAACCGGACAATAGATGGTCTCGGGCCCATATCTTCAACGTACGTCCATTGGCCCACATCAGCATACTGAGTCAGCATGTATGCTCGTTATATGTGGTGTGTTCTCCCTTCCGCAGATGGTGACCCTACTGACATGCGGGTAACACGCGGGAGAAGGAATTGGTCCTAAATCATGATTTAAAAGCCTGTATTTTAAGATTATAGCTAGGTGGAGTTGATCAGCAGATTGATTGTGCCCCAAGTTTGTAATTAAGTGGCAACCTTCACGAATACGCTTATGATTGCTCGTGTGAGCAGTCGCACGAATCTCGCCCCCGCGTTGACTTCCTCTTCCTCTCCCTTCTTCACCGACGGCGACGAGGGTCAGGCCGAGCCGGCGCTGCCGCAGCCGCGGCTGGCCACGGCGGAGGCTGCGACGGCGAGGAACCAACTTATCGCAGGGGGGTGTGGACGGAATTGAAGCGCCGCCGCCGCCATCTTCTTCACCGACGGCGACGATGGCCAGGCCGAGCCGGCGCCGCCGCGGCTGGCCGCGGCGGAGGCTGCGACGGCGAGGAACCAACTTATCGCGGGGGGTGTGGGCGGAATCGAAGCGCCGCCGCCGTCATCTTCTTCACCGACGGCGAGAAACAAACTTATCGCAGGGGGGGTGTGGGCGGAATCGAAGGAGCCGCCGCCGCCATCTTCGTCTTCCTCCTCCGACGAGACCTCCGGCAGCGGAATATTCCAAGGAATATCCGTGCGAGCCTTCGCACGTGCGAAAGATAGCATTCCCCCAACCTTCAGGGATCCAACTTAAACTGTGAGCCACGGGATAATCATTACTAATGGTGTCAACATCCAATCATAAGTCCAATTGATTTTATAGAACTAGTAACACATCTTAACTACTGGAGTATTATACATTGGTATGAAGTTTGCAATGAAGACTAAATTAACAACATATGCATCTACCATCACAATTGTTAGACTTCTCTAAACAACTCTAAAGCTAAAAATACCTAATTCAGAAACAGCTGGAGTCTGGCATGCGGACCCTCCTGAAGTTCTCTACAGCACACTCCTACAATAAACATGTTGAGATCCAGTTACAGTGCCAACCAACCACCGTGGGTGCAAGATTTATGTGCATAATCTCCACGCGAGATCCGTCAAGTCGTCATTGATGTAGGGACGCAGATCCCACATAAGGCAGTAGCTCTCGAGCTCCGTGGATGATGATTTAAGGGACAGTGATCTGACAATCGTTTCCTGTGGGGGAAATCAGCAAAAAATAGAAGGATGAAACAATCTGTATTTTCCTCTGCGTGATTCGAGACAGAGTAACTATATTTGAAAGAAATAGAGCAAACCCGACACATGTTCACTGATGGATGGATGGATTGATGTATGGATGGATGAGGATTTACCTGCATCAAGTAGTCAAGCTTTAGCATGTTATGAACAAGGATCATCACTGTAACAAGCGATGAATTGCGGTCCAGCTGATCTGCAAGTTGCTCCTCCTTATCCTGCCACGTGAAATGACAGTAATTAGCTTATCATCAGTGCAAACGACATGTCCTCTATTGAACACCATGAGTAAACAGTGGCAAAAGGGAGAGACGTGGACTGCACAGAGTCTTTTACCTCCATGAAATGAGATTCATCGGTCATCTTGTTATCAATAGTTCTATCGCCTGGGACTTCTATAGCACTTATATTGGCTGTTATTGTAGAGTCATAAGCAGCTTCCACTAGACATTGAAGTTCTTTAAGCAGCACACTCACTGAGCAGGAAAGAAAAGGAGAGCACATCAGTTAACTAGAGTTCACAGACATGAGGATTTGCTACAGTTAAGTGGAACAAAGCTTAACAGGCTAATAAATTTGTATTAATTGTTGTTACCATGGAACAGAGGATTGTCAAATACCTTTGTTTATATGCTCTTCAAGCTCGCCCTCGTGTGCATGTACTCAGTGGCGGACCTACAGGGTATGCCCGGTATGCCGTGGCATACCCTGCAGTCGAGCCGTGCTAGTACATACTAGTAGAAAAAAGAACTGATCGATTGCAAAATTGTCCAGCTATCCATCCCGTACGTATTGGCAGTAGAAGAAAAGGGCTACACCAATCGATTGCAAACAGATCGGCTGCATCCCATTTCTATCTACTCATGACTCATCCGGAACCCAGATGCCATCGCCCAGCGACTATGCCGTCGCCGTGCCATCGCCCCGATCGGGACTTCGATCCATGGAACTGAACGTCACCACTACACGCCGGGACCTGGACGACCGGCATGCCGCAACGCCGCGAGGTTGAAGCCCAGTTCACCCATTCGTCGGCCGCCACGATCCCACGCCGGCCGCTTGCCGCCGGGTGCCGATACCCTGGTAATCGACGCCGCAAGGTTGAAACCCAATTCTCCCTTTGCCGCCCACGACCACAAGACCAGGGTAATCGATGCCGCACGTGGCAAGGTTGAAGCCCAGTTCGCCCTTCGCCGACCGCCACGATTCCACGCCCGCCGCCAGATGCCGATGACCACGAGATCAGGGTAATCGACGACGATTTCCACATTATTAAGGTGTTTCACCTATTTTTTCAATTTAATCTTTCTATTACATATTATTTATTGCTTTTATAGCATATTACAATGCAAATTTTACTATCTTTACTGAAGTGGTTAATAAAATTTACCAAAATGATTGTCATTTTTTTTTCTTGGCATACCCATTGCTAAAATCCTCGGTCCGCCACTGCATGTACTTCTAGAAGAAAAGAGAAGATTTAATACCAAACTGACAGAAAGTAGCACCTCATTCATCAGTGAAAGTAAAGCACCATGTCTCTCAGAGTCTAGAATTTATTACAAGTAGAAGTGAAGAATTGCAACAGAACATGTATACCTCATTCGGAAAGTATCTCATAGTAAAAATCGGGTAAAATTCTCTAATCACAATCTCACACTGTAATTTTAGCTATATAAGCTAACTATATACTTGCCCAAAGAAATGAAAAAGGGGAGTGAGTTTGTGATGGGCTGAGTAGCTTCTATAAAACAAATGCCTTGAAATATGGGATTTATGCACAAAAACAAATGAAGACTCATAAGTTTTAATGCAAAGGGAACAAATGAAAGGCGCAAAGACGAATATCTAGTTTTGCGCCAGTATTAACAGTGACATTGTATATCGGGAAGGCTTTTTCGTCAAAATAATTCAAATAATTTAGAATATTTGCAATAGGATGGTTCAATATTTAATAACAGATGTCAAGAGTGGAAAAGTATTTGACAACGTAATTTTGAAAAACAAAAATAGTTGCTACTTCCTCATAAAGCTTGATGCAGAGATTTAAGAACATAGTAAAAAATGCAGTCAGACAGGCCGTTTTTCAAAAGCATGCTCACGTTTGGTATTTTGTTTCTGTTTCACTAGCTCTAGTGGTCAAGATAAGCATGCACGGCATCCGACAATAACTTGTGAATTGATTTCTGATGATGCTCCGTTTGAGCAAATCATGACACTCAACTGTTTAAAGGAATAAAAAACTCGAGACAGGCAGAATAACTCACACTGATTCAAGTTCAAGATGTTCCGGCAATGAAGGGCGCAGCCTGCTTGGAGATAGGACTTCATCCTGCCGGTGCAGTTTGATCCAACTATCTCACTCATAACATCTGATCCAATAGGAACAGGCGGCCTCTGAAAGTGCTCTGAAAAAACAAGGTACCTCATGGACTTTGATCTCTGACGGACGATAACAATTAACAAGTGACCATATATATAGTGCTTCTCTTTTCTTTTCTGGGGAACAAGTGACTACTGCTAAGTAAGTAAGGAGTAATTGAGATAGCAGAAAAGCTTTGTGGGGCCGACTCTAATCTAGTTTAGCTACTAAGAAAATGGTAAGGGAAAACACATAATCATTGTGCATAAAAGGTAACCTAGCTCCTGCCGGAATCTCGCCAGGAATCGCCTCCCTCCATCCACGAGCTCCTCGAACCGCGCCACCCTGCGATGATCAAAGAAAGCATCACACATGGAGCGAGCTGAACTCCGGCATCCAGGAGAGAAGTTCCAGCCGCGCTGAAGAAGATACGAGAAGAGGGACGCGCGGGTAGAGAGGAGGCAGCAGCGGGGATGAAATTAGCGAGGGAGGACGACGCCATACCTCGTCATGAACTCCGTGAAGATGCGGCGGCGAGAGTCTTCCTCCCCATGCACTCCAGCGGGTTCCGCCGGCGCGTCCGGCATGGCTCTGGGTGTGTGTGCTCGGGAATTTTTGGTGGCGGCGGCGGCGGCCGGTGCGGTGTGTGGGTTTAGGCGGGCCGAACATACTTCAAATCCACAGATATTTCGGCCCACGCACTTTTGAGCCGTAAAGCGTTTTCCGGCCCACGTGGTTCAGCGACTCAATCTATACTAATCTATACCATTTCATTTTATTTTCCGATTTTATCCTCCCACCAAATCACATATTTACTCACCACTGCCACCAATAAGTGAAAATAACGGTTCGTTTTTTTCCGCTGGCTATGCACAATTGGGCCATAATTCTTCTAAACGAAACGAGTATTCGTGGGTGGCAGACTCCACAGTCCAGTTCGCGTACGTCGTCCTCCCAATCGATTGCTGGTTGCTTTTGTACATCGTATTGAACTCTAATTCGTACAGATTCCCTCAAAAACTCTGATCCCTACCGTATTGAATCCCATAATAAAGATCGCTTGATTTCCGTTTAAACTTTGCCCCCTAGCCACAAAAATCTTCAAGGTCGACGGCCACAGAAACCCGCCGCGCACCCTAGCAGATGGAACACGGTGCCCACGGTCTGAGCGTCGGCTTCCCCCAGCGCAGCCGATCGTCGTTGATGTCCGCAGGCCGCACCCGTCAAAGCGGTGGGCACCGTCTCCGAAGCAACTGAGGAACGCCGCCTCTGACCGCAATAGCACCTGATGTGCTCAGCGCTGGCAGCGATGGAGTTCGTCGCGTTGGGCGCCTCGGCGTGAGAGCAACATATTGTAAGGTTGGGTGATTGTAAATAAAGCAGATGGGTACATGCACAGCTAAGTGCAACATCGCACTGTTGTATGTCTTGCCCTGGTCGATTACTTCCGAACTGATCTCGGCGAGATGCGCAAGTACAAACCACAAGCAGGCAGCTCGATGGATTCTGGCACTCAACAGTCAACACACGTTCGCGGAATTGCACTGGTTTCCGGCCAGCTCGCCATGCACCGCCTGACCGACGGGATGACGCCGTTCGAGGACGGCAAGGATGATTTAGAAGGACGAATTTTGTGCGCACAGTGCAGAGGGCAAAACAGATTGGTTTGTTCGATCCTTCCTACCTTGGCGAACAACTTCATATGGATCAATCTTAGAGCGGGAGTCAACCGAGAACGGCAGGAGCGATGTTGGATGGGTGTCGCCGTGCTCTGCGCTAGAGAAGGAGCTGCTTTGGGGAAGAAGAAAGGACAGATTTTGTTTTTTTGAGAACTTGAAGAAAGGACAGATAGAGCTGGATGGGCGTGGCTGCAGGCTGCTTGGGCTGCACTTTTGGGCCAAACAGGAAATGCTTGGTCTCGTTTTTTTTTCTTTTCATTTTTTTCTTCCAAATCAACCTATCATATATCTGAATATTTGGAGGTTCAAAAACAATATATAATAGCGGAAATCATAGGGTTCCTGGTTCATGGTCACAACATAATAAATATTCCCAGCACCGAATTGGTATATTTTTCTATAAAACTAAAATCAAGCTTTGTTTTTAAAAGGAGTTTGATTCCAAAATATGTAATTTCATCCAATTTTTTGAAATATTTTTTAGTAGATCCCTATTATATTGGAAGAATTGGAATGCACATAGTTTTTTCCTAGGATCCGTATATATTATAGGGAGCAAATAATCAAACGGGCAATTAATGCACATCCGCTTCCTAAATCCTAATCAACGATTAATCCGTTTTCCTATGCTTTCTCTACACCTGACGAGAGGGAGTCGAAGGCCTCGCGGAGTGGAGGTGATGGTGCGATGGCGGCACATGATAATGGTGATGCTAGCTCATGTGTACTTTGTGGCTTGCCAAAAGCAGCGAGCGGAGAAGGCGGTGACGACACGCCTAACAATGACGAAGTTTTTTCTATCCCGTTGCAACGCACGGACACGTTTACTAGTAATAATAATAAATAATAATAAAACATTAAGGCTTATTCTCGTACGTCATTAAAAATACCCCTAAAATTTGCATAAATTACCCTCCACTGTCACCCATAAGTCAAAAGTTGGGTAACGTTTCAATTTTTTTTCTTTTTCCGGTCTCCCGTCCCCCCGTGCTTTCTTGGCTGGACGCTCACACAGTCACACCGTCGATCTCTGACCGGCCCGCGGCACCTTGCCGCCCTCTTAAGAGAGTGCGCCCGCGATATGGCCATCGCGCAGGGAGATCAGTGAGTTCGTGCGCTGACCGTTTGACGCTTGGATCCTTTGGGGCGAGCTTGCTCTCAAGGACATCCGCTGCGGTCCACCTGCCTGCACAGGAAGAGCGTCGACGGCGGAAGGGACGCGGCGATACAGGCCGATCTGGCCGTGGAGATTCTTTTACTGTGTTATTTGATCCGACATGTGCAACGCCATGCTGCCGGCGCCGTCTTCCATTCTCCGTGTAGCCGCACCACCGTCTCCAAGTGATCTCCTGTCGTGCGGAGTAGTCAGGACATGGGAGGTTCATCAATGGTGAGGTGGAGGTGCAGGGGATTTGGATTGTGGATGGCGGACGACCTGAAGAGCACATGCCCGTCCTCAGCCTCACGCAGCCCGGCCTCCCTCGCGCTTGCGCGTCCGGCGCGGGGCCGTGGCCGACGTCACCCGCGGCGCACCAGAGCCTCGGCATCACGCCGGCCGCTCCGCCCTGTCCCTCCCCGTCGCACGAGCCACTCCACGCGCAGAAGCGCTGCTCTTTAAAAAAAAAACAACGACCAAAGGTTACGGTCATCGCATTAAGAACGGCTATAGAGAGTTTTTACAATGATTTTACACATGGCCTCGCCAACCGCAGTGAACCTCAAAGACTACTCCTCACGCGCTGCTCTCCGTCGTGTCTTCTAAGCCAAAAGTGAAACACGACGCCAGAGGAGTACAGGTAGTTAGCCAGCCAACGAGTGCTTCAGTTTTAATTTGCAACATCGTTGACTGCTGCTTCAGATTTGATTCTGAATTTCAAAGTTGCAGTGGGCTCAATTTTGGTACTGAATGTCCAATACTCACTGTCCTAGGAACTTATTTTAAACTTTCCAAATTATGTTTAAAAAAAAATTGCCAGTTTTGCTAGGTTCTAGAAGATGGGTCTGAACCATGATCTTAGGAGAAGCCTAGCATCATCACATTTACATGTATGCTTTGGTTTTCCTGTACGAGTTTGACATAACGAATCATGTCTCCATTCATAGTAAGAAGATATATGTTGAGGATTTAATTTTAATCACCACGTGAAATCAGCTTTAATTTCACACATTTTATATATCAAGAAATATTCTTCATAGACTGAGACATATCATAAATTTTATGTGAAAATACTAAATATCTGATGCGTGGAGACAAATTTAGAAATTGGATTAACATTGATAGATTAAATTTACTTCTTACTGGCGCAGGGCTATCATTTCGATGGAGTCAGACAAGCGATAAGACAACTACGTTGCAGCTCCATTGGCCCAAAGATGGCTAAGAGGGCAGATGAAAGGTCTGATTCCTCATGTGTGTGTCAAACCGAGTAGAATTATTACTCACTATATCAAAGTTGGGAAAAATCGCGGCCTCTCAGCCCCTAATTTTACAAAAAAGCCCCTGCACTTTTTGAAATTTACAAATCGGTCCCCCGCATAAATAACTCAGCCGTAATCCTAGATCCTAACCTTGCCCATTTTGCCCCATCCCAGCTCCTCCCCGTCGCGGCCGCCTCCGGCTTGACGCCGCCGCCACCGCCCTCCTCGCCACTGCCTCCCTCTCGCGCCGTCTTCACGACGTCCGTCGCCCCGCCGCTCCGTCGACCCGGAGCCGCCCGAGCCCCGTCGCCTTCTTCTTCTCTGGCCGCCGTCCTTGCGCGACCACGACCGGCCGCGTCCTCCTCTCCTCGACCCGCGCCGCGCCTGACCGCGCCTCTCCGACCTCGGCCAGGACCTCCGGCGCCATGGCCGCCCCTGCTCCGCCTCCTCCCCGCGCTCGAACGCCGTCCGTGGCCACTCCTGCTCCAGCGCCGTCCCGAGGTCGACGCCTCAGGCCCGTCTGCACCGCCCCGACGTCCTCTGTGCTCCTGACCACGCTCGCCGCCGTGTCCGTGCTTGGCCTCCCTTCGCCGTGGTCGCCGCTGCGCCCGCGTTCCACTCCCGCCCGCAAGGTGTTTGTGGTAATGCCTTTTCGCACACCTCTACACATTAATCGTTCCAAAAGTAAAATAAATAAACGGATGCAATAGAAAAAATTATATGCAATGATAGAAATACAAATTAAGTGCATGCTGCTTCAATTAAGATAAAACAGTTTGAAGTGCTTACCATCTCAATAAGGAAATGTTGCTCTGTTGCGATCACCTTTTTGGTGCAGTATTGTGCATTAGAAGAACATTTTATTTTCAACTACTTAGTTTGGTTGATGTGGTTGGTTGTCATGCAGGATTATGTGGAGCTCTTTGTGTGCTAATGATTCAACAATACTTCCTGCTCACTCTCAATTCAAATAGATAAGCAGCCATTTTTTCCAAAGTAATTATCAGGTATAATTTATTTCATATAGAAGATACTCCCATGTATGAATAACCTATCTCACCTATATACATTAATAGTTCTCAAAGCAAAAAAAGAAAAGATGCCATGGAATAAATACAAATTAAGTATGTGTACGCTTTCAAGATGCTAACGACATAAGGGGTTAAGGGGCAGTTCTCAAGTAGTTGAAAATGGAACAAAGGTTCAACATGCTAACTACTTTCCAGTTCAACTAGATGGAACAGAGTTAGAGATTCTTTATTTTCTGTTGCTAGGCTACCCTGTACTGCATATCTCGATTCTCTTCATTACTGACCATGGATTTTGATAACCAACGAGCTAATATAGCTACTTGCTAACTTTTTCAGGTCTCCCTATTATACATTTTGAAATTGTTCCCGTGTTCATCTCCCGTCGATGGAATGCTGGAACTGAAGGACCTACTTCTACAAGACTACAATATAAAGTTCTGCAATGTGTTTGCTCTATGAGAATTCTACATTTACATATTTACTGCATATGGTATAGGTAAAAAAGTATTTATGATTTGTTCCCTTCGAGTGATCTCAGGTGTAAGTTATCAGCCACGTAGTTCGTAGCTTTTGTAGTTTTGTTGCATAATACTCCTGCATAATGATCCAAACGACACACCATTTGGATGATCCAAACGACACACCATTTGGATTACTTCTTGAACAGCTTATGTTCACCTCTACATTATACAGCGGAAAATTTTCCTGTTTTCCACCCGTTGCAACGCACAGGCAACCGCAGCAGACAGACCAATTTCTACTTTGTTGTACGACCACTCATGTTTTTTATGTGCAGGGCCTTCAATTTATTTATCACGCCATTAGGGGTTAGTTTAGATTCTATTTTAGTACTACTTGCCTCTAGATTACAGTCAGATTCGTCAACAATCTGATGAGGCTCTTTAGTAAAACATTGCAATTTTTATTGCTTTGAATCCTTGATTGCTATTTTCTATTTTTTGATGAGTACCAAATATTTTACTCCAGTTTCCATTTTGAATTTCCATTTGCAGATATTCTGGAGAGCAAAGATGTAGCAAGTCACTTCCAATTGTTGTATTACTGAGCATGGCTATTTTTCTATCTCCATGCATTGTTATTCACCACACTCTTAGCAGATCAATCATCTTTTGCACATCTGGCCGAGGTAATCTTTTTTTGTTCTTTTGCTCTATGGCTTCTCATGTTTCATTGCACGTAGGGTTGTAATCTCTATTTAGTTGATTTTCTTATAGCCGCGTACTCTCTTCACAATTAGTTCAGTCTAACATAAATAATTCTTCTTCACTTCAATTTCAGGAAAATATATGTCATTGTCTTGCAGATCAGCACATAAAACGAAGCGCGAGCCTGTTCTTTGGAGTATAAACTTCCTGCTTGCACTTCTCGATTCATTAGTTACAGTCAATTAGTATTTGTGTTTATCTTCCTTCTACTCCAGTTGATTTAATGAACGCAGTTCTTGCAATTCTTAGTCCCTGATCATTTATTTATATTTTGAAGAAATGGATCACCCTTGAATTCTCAAGATCTATCAAGCTTAATTCTTTTTCAAGCTTAATAAAGTGCAGTAGCAGCAGCAGCAGAAATCAATCTAGAGTTGTACAATTACATGGAGGAATGCTTTCTTTTTCCGTACAAAAAATCGATTCTGCTGTATTTGGTTGCTGATTCATTACTTGCACGGTTCATTCATGTTGTTATCATATACTAAACGAATAATTTTTACCCAAGATATTAGCCCTCTCGCCACACCCTTCGTAGTAGCCGAATACAAATGCGACATGGACAAGACCATCGTCTATTCACCTTCTTCTCATCTGCCAATAATTATGGCGTCTAAAGGTACATGTACACACTCTTTCAGTTTTATTAATTCATATGTTTTATATTTTCTGTATTGTTATGAAGGCATCATAATTCAGCACTGCTACTCCAGTTTTTTATTATAGTAATGTTTTCGGCGTTACATTGCATGCCCATCCATTTTGTACTACAGAAAAAAAATCACCTCGCCTTCAATTTAAAAGTGATAGGTCTGCAATCGTCACATTATGGGGAGAGGTAGCTGAAAGCTTCAGTGCACAGTCCTTATATAAAGCTTCAATGGAAAAAAAAGCAGAGCAGTGCTTTTTATGGAAATGGTAGTTGATAATTTCTCAGGTACTTTTTTTTTTTGAAACACAGTACAACGCAGGCGCTCATATACACGCGCACATACTCACCCCTATGAACGCACACACGCACACCCTACCCTATGAGCACATCCGAGAGACCGAGTCGGCGGGTCGAGTCTTGAGATTGACGAAGTCACCACGGGCGCCTCGCTGTCGACGGGAACGTCGCCTCCCACTGAAGAATATTCCGCCTTAAATGAGAAATACCAGCGTCAAACCTGGGGTTTGAACCCTGGTGGGCTGAGGGCACAACCACCCTCCTAACCATCTTGCCACAGGCAAGTTCTCAATTTCTCAGGTACTCATATTTCATCGACCACTTACATTCCGCTTATGCATATATAGAAGAGTTTTTTTATATGTTCTGACATGCTCCCAAAATGCAAGTATTACTTCAAAAATTGCACATACTTCATGCTGCTTTTCCACCCTTCCAGAAAATAGCACAACCCATCTCTTTATTCATTACAGGCACATCAGGTAATAGTAACGGTCGCATCAGGAAACTTATCGACCAGTTGGAGGGGTACTTCCTCACGAACATACGACTTATGTTTGCTGTAATCGTTTTAGTTACATGTAAAATACTTCTGGAAAACTTCTGTCCTATCCTACTAGCGTGATCGTACTGTCATTTCAGTTGAAATGGATGCACATTTTGCTATCTATCAGCTTCTCCAGATGTTCTCACAATTTCCATTAAAAAACTCCATTTATTTCTGTTATCACATTAATTTACATCTCTCTTTCACTAGCTGCGACAGTAAACCCATACCTAATAGATCAAACAAGCAAACCAACAGCAAAAAAAAAAAATACCAGCAAGCGCGCGGCGTGACGCCGCGCCGAAATTCACCTAGTCAAGAGTTCAGGCGACAACTTCTCTCCTCACTTCTACAAGAACTTTGTGGAAAGAGTAGAGGAGGCCATTGACGAGGTTATGCTCCGCGGGTACCTTAGCATGAAGGTACCTGGTGCACGTGATGATTAAAGAGGCCCGAGGACTAATCGAAGCCCACGAAGGGAGGCCCATGACGAAGAGTACTTTCCAAAGATAGAATAAGTTATAGTCGGTTAAGGCTTTCCATACCTGTAATCCTAGTCGGTTATGTATCCCGAGACCCAGCCTCCTATATAAAGGCTGGGAGGGTGACCGATCAAGGCAACCGATCCATAGCCACCAGAACCCGACGAGATCAGCAACTCGCCGGACCCTTGTAACCCCCATATTCTCACAATCAATACAGACAAGCAGGACGTAGGGGTTTTACCTCACTCGAGGGCCCTGAACCTGGGTAAATCCCGCTTGTCAACTGTCGACTCCACCAATACTACGCGTCCTCTACCACATAATCAACCCTAGGTATAGCAACCATGGGACTTGCCGAGGACACCCCTCATCAATTGGCGCCGTCTGTGGGAACAGGTAGTATTGGGCTTACGGTTTCACCGGTTTCATCATCACGCGGCCACTTGCCGATCGCATCTGCACAAGGTAACTCGCCTATCACATCATCAAACGGCAAATCGCAAATCACATCTGCAAACGGCAACTCGCCGGCAAGATCAACTGGCATCAACTTAGTAGGCGATCACTCGCCAAAATCTCCAAGGAGGCTCACGCCGCACTCGATGGAAGCCCAACAAGACTTTGCCGGACTCGAATCAGGTTTGGATATCACTGTTGGAGAATTTAACTCCTTTGTTGATAAGGATGGTGTGCAGGACTTGCTGGGTCCAGTCGATATGGAGATACTCGAAGACCTGTCAGCCACGTCTGCAGCACCGTCGATCTTGGCAGCAACGTCATCACAGATCGTTCCGATCCAATCGCCAAGCGACTCAGCGACGTCCATGGACTCGAAGGAATTCCGCGACGCGGTAGCCAAAACATTTGGGAAGAGCGAGATCGAATCTGCGTACCGCCCGAATAACTCGACTGAGTCACTCAACAACATCGTCGATTGCAGCAACGTCGTGGGGAGCATGGAGAACATAAACGACAACATATATCTCGCCGATCTCAACGGCCCAGAAGTCTGTGCCAGCCACGAGATATTCACCTGCGACGCAGACAGCTTGGACAAAGCACTCGAGGACCTACTCGACTGCAGCAAAAACCACAGCAAGCAAAGCAACTCCAACATGAGCCTGGATGATGACGCCGAATCCATAATGCACGTCAATCGCGAGTGCGCTGAAGATCAGGTGATACCTTATCAGGTTTACACCGCGAGTACCGCAGAAACATCAGCGGCTGCAGCATGTCGTCGACCTATAGAATATCCTTGCACAGTCACCATGCCTGATGGAACGACCACATTGACCATCACAGCGGAGATGGCGGAAAAAGTGAGCAGAGTAATCGAGAACTGCACAATGCTGCCAGCGAACGCAACTCCAGAAGAAGCATTGACCTTACAGTACTTCCAATGGCAAGAATCAATACGACTGAAGAACTACAGAGCGGTACTCGAAGAACGCAAAAAGCAGGCCAGCATATCGAGTGCTCGGCGCAAAGCATTGTCCATGAGCTCGACAGGGAGAAACGACCCCGCGAATAGACAGCGATTCGCAAACCTAAGGGAGGCAGATCGCGCAGCAGTCACTCGTAATCTAAACCCTGCCTTCATGGAAGTGGATGCTGAAGGAATCCCCATACCAACCGAACCTGCCGGGGCGTTGTTGACGCTAGGCACTTACCTCAGAACAACCGAACCTCCTGTGGGAGACCCAAAAAGGGACCAACACCTCCAGCTGTACAAGCAACTGGCGATAGCAGCAAAAGCTGTACAGCAACCGCAAACAACTCCAAGGAGAGACACAGATCGAGACCGACAAAGTCGAAGTCCTCGAAAGAAGCAGTCGAAAAAGCTCGCGCCATCGTCGCTCCAGGAGCCATTCCAGGAGGTCATATAGCACCAGCTCAGACTCAGAAGCGGAGATCGGACCCTGTGGAGCCCTGTGTTTCACTCGACGGATCAGAGAGGCTCGCATGCCAAAGAAGTTTTCGCTAGCTTCCACGCCCAAATTCAATTGCAAGCAAGAGCCTTCAGGCTGGTTAGAAGACTACAGGCTGGCAGTCGGGTGTCAGCGCGGCACTACGACCATAGCAATGCAGTATATACAACTCATGATGGAAGGAACAGCTCGCGATTGGCTCAAATCGCTACCTGAGTCATACTACGACTCATGGGAACAGTTCAGGGATGACTTCATCAAATACTTCAGACCTCTATGCGAGCGCCCCAAAACTTTTGAAGAACTGCGAACCTGCAGGCAAAGGTCAGATGAATCGCTGCGATCATACATACGGCGATGGACCGCCATCCGTAACTCAATTGGCAGCGTATCAGAAGATAGGGCAACCGACGCCTTCAAAGAAGGACTCTGGAGAAAGGACTTCAGAGAGATGCTTGGTCGGGAAGACCCAAGATCAATGGCAGCACTTATGGTACTCGCAACGAAGTGGGCGGATGGAGAGGATTCTGTACGAAGCAATCGACCAACTTCTCCACACGATCACCACGAAAGTGGCAGTCGAGACCGCAGAGACAGTTACAGATGATCGGAGGCGCAAACACAAACATCGTTACCACGACAAAGACAAACCAAGCTTCGTAGGAGCAGGCTTCGCACAACCACGGGACAATCGTGATCAGACCGATAAACGACCCGAAGATAACCGAGACCAGCGCACAGATGATCGTCGGGACAGTCAAGAGTATCGGACAGAAGATCGCCGTGACAATTATCGTGGTGACAACAGACGTGACAACTACAAGAGGCCGGAGTGGCGCAGACGAACATACAAAGAACCTGAACGTTCAGTCGAAGAGAGGATGGACGATTATTGTAGATTCCATCTATACAAGGGGGATGACGGCAGGCTACGCTCCAACCACTCGCTGAGAAACTGCAGAGAGTTCAATCAACTGGCGATTGAACATGTGCTGCGACTACAAAGGGAAGGACGTGCACCTCCACAATTGAAGCAAACCCAATCGAACGTCGCACTTACTCCGCAACCACAAACTGCCCAGGTATACTCAGCGCCGCAGCAGGTGCAACAAACCCAGGTATATCCCGCACCACCACAAGCACAGCCTACTCAGGTGTATGCCGCACCATCGCAAGTACAGCCGACGCCGGTATATATGGTACCCGCACAGCCCAACGCGGGAGCACAAATGGCAGCAGCCGTACATCAGATGCCGCAAGAGGAGCAAAAATACCCCGTGACCCGTGGACAGATGAACATGATCCAGCGGGGACGACCATCCAATAGGAAGCAGAAACTGCACACTCGACACGTCAACATGGCAGTTATGGCACCTCCAGCTGTCCCAGATTTTTTGAACGGGTCAGAAACTCCAATCATCTTCAGTCGAGAGGACCACCCACCCGCAGTATATCGACCAGGGCACGCGGCCCTGGTACTTGATGCTCAGATTGGAGAATATGCCATGTCCAAGGTCTTCATGGACGGTGGCAGCGGCCTTAACATAATCTTCACAGATACACTTCGCAGGATGAACAAGTCAGTCGAAAACCTGTCAAAGTCCACAAATACCTTCCACGGTATCGTCCCTGGCAAAGCAGTACTCCCGCAAGGCACAATACAACTCGACGTTACATTCGGAGATCCTACCCACTTCAGAACAAAGTCGATTGAGATCGAAGTGGTTGACTGGAAGTCACAGTATCATGCAATACTCGGGCGTCCAACCTTCGCTCGATTCATGGCTGTTCCACACTACGCCTACCTCAAGCTCAAGATGCCAGGACCAAAAGGAGTCATCACAGTCAATGGAAACTTTCAATGGTCAGATTCGTGTGACCGCGACTTTAGCAAAATCTCTGAGATGTACGGGATGGAGCAGACACTCGCTGAACTTGAGGTCACCAACGATCGCACGCTCCTACCAGAACACAAGAGGCTGGCAGCCGACAGAGAGTTCAGTGCCACAAACGACACAAGGAAAGCATCAGGTGCACCCGACTGACCCCTCCAAGACGGTCAATGTGTCGTCGAGTCTTACTGACGCATAGGAAAGCGCGCTCGTCAAATTCCTCTGTGAGAACTGGGAAATATTTGCATGGTCACCATCGGACATGCCAGGTGTTCCCAGGGAATTTGCCGAGCACTCTCTACAAATCAAAAAAGGTTGTAAGCCAGTCAAGCAAACTATGCGCCGTGTTTCAGGCCCAAAAAGAGACGCAATCGAAGCAGAGGTTGACAGATTGCGTGCTGCAAAGTTCATTCGAGAGATCAAAAAAGCAGACTGGGTTGCCAACCCCGTACTAGTCGAAAAGAAACACTCAGACACCTTGCGGATGTGTGTGGATTTCACCGCTCTGAACAAATGCTGCCCGAAGGATCACTTCCCATTGCCTCGAATCGACCAGATCATCGACTCGACAGCAGGGTGCGCTCGATTATCGTTTCTGGATCCATACTCAGGATACCATCAAATCCGGATGAAGGAGGAAGACGAAGAAAAAACGGCGTTCATAACCCCGCTCGGGGTCTTCTGCTACACAACCATGCCCACTCTCTACAAATCAAAAAAGGTTGTAAGCCAGTCAAGCAAACTATGTGCCGTGTTTCAGGCCCAAAAAGAGACGCAATCGAAGCAGAGGTTGACAGATTGCGTGCTGCAAAGTTCATTCGAGAGATCAAAAAAGTAGACTGGGTTGCCAACCCCGTACTAGTCGAAAAGAAACACTCAGACACCTTGCGGATGTGTGTGGATTTCACCGCTCTGAACAAATGCTGCCCGAAGGATCACTTCCCATTGCCTCGAATCAACCAGATCATCGACTCGACAGCAGGGTGCGCTCGATTATCGTTTCTGGATGCATACTCAGGATACCATCAAATCCGGATGAAGGAGGAAGACGAAGAAAAAACGGCGTTCATAACCCCGCTCGGGGTCTTCTGCTACACAACCATGCCCTTCGGGCTAAAGAATGCGGGTGCAACATACCAGCGCATGATGCAAAACTGTCTCCAGGAGCAAATAGGACGCAACGTTCAAGTGTACATCGACGATATTGTCATCAAAACTGAGAAGGAAGACACGCTTATCAGTGATCTACGGGAAACATTCAACAACCTCAATCGATACAACATCAAGCTCAACCCGAAGAAATGCACTTTCGGTGTCCCAGCAGGACAGCTTCTAGGTTACTTGATCTCTGCGCGAGGAATAGAGGCCGATCCAGAAAAGATACAGGCGATATTGACAATGAAGAGGCCCACCAAGCTACACGAGGTATAGCAGCTAGCCGGTCGAGTAGCAGCACTCAGCCGGTTCATCAGCAAACTAGGCGAAAAAGCGCTCCCGTTCTACAAGCTGATGAAGAAGGCAGACAAGTTCGAGTGGACAGCCGAAGCCGAATCAGCCTTACTCGAACTCAAAAAGATGCTCACAAGTCCTCCAATCCTGGTAGCACCCCGAGAAAAAGAACCACTCTACCTATACATCTCGGCTACCAATCGAGTGGTTAGCACTGTATTGGTAGTCGATCGCATGGAAGAAGGACATAGCCAAAGCATACAGAGACCAGTGTACTACGTAAGTGAAGTTCTCTCCCCATCCAAACAGCGGTACCCGCAATATCAGAAACTGGCATACGCCGTGTTTATGACGTCCAGAAAACTGGCACATTACTTCACAGAGCACCCGATAACGGTGATCAGCAAATCGGCGATTGGAGATGTCCTCACAAACCCCAATGCAGCGGGGCGAGTAGCAAAATGGCTCATCGAGCTGGGACCGCTTGGAATCAACTACGAGCACCCGAAGGCCATCAAAGCACAAGTGTTACCTGACTTCCACACCGAGTGGATAGAAGCTCAGCTACCAGGAGTACCAGATGTATCAAACTTTTGGACCATGTATTTCGACTGATCCAAGAAGAACGAACGAGCAGGAGCAGGCGTCATACTTATCTCACCAACAGGGGACAAACTCCGCTACATCTTGCAAATGGGTTTCGAGTTCCCATCAAACAATGAGGCGGAGTACGAAGCCTTGATTCACGTCATGCGCATGGCGAAAGCTATGGGATGCACTCGACTAATGATTTATGGTGACTCTAAACTGGTTGTGCAGCAAACAATGAAGCCCTGCGACGCAATCGCAGACAACATGACCGCATACCAAGACCTGTACAACGTAATGGAAGGCAGCTTCGAGGGTTGCGAGCTACGGCACATTGGAAGAGAAAGCAACGAAGAGGCAGACAAGCTAGCAAACATCGCTTCCACAAAAGCACCCATACCACCGGGTGTCTTCTTCGAGCGGATCGAGCATAAGTCAATCGACAAACGGCCAACGACATCGACATCAACTACGGACAAAGGTAAAGCACCAAGCATAGAGATCCTCCAATTGAGGTACTTCTCATTAAGCCAACATGGACTCAACCTTTTCTCGCATACATGATTCGCAATGAATTACCAGAAGACATAAACGAGGCCAGACGCATCACTCGATGCGCAAAAGCATACACCATCATAAACGGTGAGCTGTACAAACGCAGCACTTCAGGTATGTTCCAAAGATGCATCGCATTCGAGGATGGCAGAGATCTCCTTCGAGACATTCATGCAGGTACCTGTGGGCATCATGCCAGCAGTCGATCAATCGTAGCCAAAACCTTCCGAGCAGGGTTTTACTGGCCTACAGCGCTAAGGGACGCAGAGGACATCGTCAAAAGGTGCATCGGGTGCCAGAAGTTCGCTACCAAGCCACACGCACCCGCATCCGCATTAAAAACCATCCCATTGGCATGGCCCTTTGCCCAATGGGACTTGACATGGTAGGACCACTCAAAAAATCATCTCCTGGCGGCCATACTCATCTGCTGGTAGCAGTCGACAAATTCACAAAATGGATCGAAGCTATCCCCATCACAAGCTCGACAGCTTCTATGGCGGTCCGTTTCATACAGTCGATCATGTATCGATTTGGAGTAATGGATAGCATCATAACCGACAACGGTACCAACTTCACAGCAGAAGAGTTCAAATCCTTTTGCAAGAAGCATAACATCAAACTAAACTACGCTTCGATGGCACATCCACAATCCAATGGACAAGTCGAAAAAGCCAACGGACTCGTGTGCATCGGTATCAAAAAGAGATTACTGGTTCCACTCAAAAGAGCCGCGGGTGCGTGGGTTGACGAGCTCCCATCAGTACTCTGGAGCCTGAGAACCATCCCAAATGCATCTACACAGTCCACACCGTTCTTCATGGTCTATGGCGCGGAGGCAGTGCTACCTTCCGATGTCAAGTTTAATGCACCACGAGTTGAAGCATACGAAGAGAGTGACGCAACCAAAGCACTCGAAGACGCAGCGGATTTGTTGGAAGAAGCACGCAACACGGCCATGGCACGAACGGCTGTTTATCAGCAAGATCTCCGCAACTACCACAGCCGTCGATTGCGCACGCGGTCCTTTATGGTGGGAGATTTAGTGTTGCGAGAGAAGCAGAAGAAGGTGCACAAGCTCGCATCACCATGGGAAGGGCGTTACATCGTCACGGAAGTCATCGATGGCGGAGCCTATCGACTGAAGAACTCGAAGACGGGAGAAGAAGCATCCAACCCGTGGAACGTGGCGCATTTGCGTCGGTTCTATGCATAAGTTTCTTGACCTCATATGTAATAGAATTCAATATCGGAAGAACCAGCAGGTTTCAGATGCACTCTTTTCCCTTACCAGGGTACCTAAAGGGACTGGAAGGTTTTTAATGAGGCGGCTTGCTGGTCAAAACATACAATTTGGAATAAAGATATTATGTTCCTCCATATTTCCCGTATATGTTTTTGTTATTTACCCCACTCGAACACTCGGGGGCTGGAGCATAAAAGCATAGGCATCAAAGTTCTAACTCAAACTACTCGCAAAACAAAAGATTTACAACCCACTCGATAGGCTCGGGGGCTGGGTCAAGCATAAAATTCACAAACCCCACTCGAACACTCGGGGGCTGGAGCATAAAAGCATAGGCATCAAAGTTCTAACTCAAACTACTCGCAAAACAAAAGATTTACAGCCCACTCGATAGGCTCGGGGGCTGGGTCAAGCATAAAATTCACAAACCCCACTCGATAGGCTCGGGGGCTGTCATATGTATACACATAAAAACATTCTGCTATATATATGAGAGTACGTATTTACACCCGGGGGCTGTCTCGATTACACAAGAAGACTTACAAACTAAGAATTTGGTTCATCCTTTATATCCAACACGGGGCCAAAAAGCTGCTCCTTGCAACGATCGATGAAATCTTCAGCAGCAGGGCGCGTCTCGATCAGGTGTGTTTGGGATACGAGTGTCCCAGTCGCGGGGGGACGAATCGTAAAATTTGGCTTATGACTACGGATGTGAGCCATAGTGGCATTAGACCCAAGAATAGCAAGCTGCATCAGAGACTCTTTGACTGAGTCCGCCACTCGAAATATATCAATCAAAGGAAACAACCCTTGCGGTTGCGGGCCTGATGGGAAGAGTGCGCTGTTCAAGCGAGTGAAGATACGTCTGCACATCTCGAGTACTTGGGCGTTTCGCCATACTCGATCCTTCAAAGTAAGAAGAGTGCGGGCGTGAACCTTATCCAAACAGAAATGCTGCTTGCCAGTGGTTGGTGTTCAACAGCGCTATCGAGGAGTCGATTGACCCTCCTATCTTCTTGCTTGAAATCAGGCACAAAACCTACAAAAACCAAAGTTACTGGTTCAAGGCGTAATGCAGCAAATATACAATTTTTTTGAAACAGGAGTATGTGAAAGACTCACAATCGAGTTGTCTATTCACATTATCGATTTCACCAAGAACATACTCCTCGCGCTGGGTGGCTAAACTTGGCTTGGAACGAAGCAGCTCCAGGTCAGCTCGAGTACTCCTGAGTTCTTCAAGCTCACTTACTCGTTTCTGCGCACGAGCAAGCGCCCTCGCGTCATTCCTCGATTGGCCAGTCGCTCGAATGCTGATGCGAGGTGGCGACGTTTCATCAGATTCATATCCTCCAGTCTGCTTCATAAAACATAATTTTCAAACACCCAGGCACACGAAGTGGCAAAAGCACAGGCAGTTCAGCAAATTTTCATACAAGCAAGATTACCCAAATTGTGCAAGATCATAAAATGGCAAAAGCATACATGATTCAGATCGAGTATAAAGGTTACAAAGATAGAGATGTCCTAAGCCTGTGAAGCAGATCTCGCCCTACTCTTGCGCTGCTGAGCCCTAACAGCTTCAGCCCGGCGCTCCATAGTCTGGACGCAGACCTCACTTAGTTGCACAGCTGGCTCGGTTACACCTCTGAAGGATAGTGGCCTTCCATCAGGCTTTTTCGGGTAATCCGATAAAGCACTGCGGAAGTCAGCCTCTATACCATTGCCTAATAAAAGCTTGAGGGTGTACTCCGAGCCGCGTAACGTGAGTTCCCGAGCAAAATCCGCCACAGTCGATGACCCCGCACCAAAAGCTGCAGCAATTCCTTCAGCAGACGAGGGAGCAGTGGCTGAAGGACGCATCTCCGAGTGCAGGTTGCCAAGGGTGTTGGTCACGATAGCCAGATCGCCTTTAGTCTTTGACAGCACGGACTCGAGCTCCATAATCGCGTTAGCAAGTGACAACGATTCACTCGATGGCTCACTGGAAGTCGAGGTGCCTTCAGATCCTTAAAAAATTCCAAAAACAGAAGCTATGAGCCAAAATTATCAAAGAGCTATCAATCGCTAAGGCCAGATCACTCACCTTTGACAGCACGGACCATAGCCGACAGACGAGCAGCAAAATCATTCTCACGGCGAGTGGACGCGTCCTGGACGTCAGCTATTGTTTTCTGGGAGGCAGTCTCCTGGGCAGATAGCTTGGCATTCAAGTCCTTTAATTGTTTTTCCAGGCCCTCCACCTTGTCCTCAATCGACTTCTTATTATCTGCAAAGTTCGCAAACATTTTTCGTTAAAATATCATAGTCACAAAAAAAAGAAGCACAAGCAAAAAGGCTTACTTGCAAGTTCATTCGAAGCGGACTGCAGGGAGTCTTTCTCCTGTTCCACTCGAACAAATGCCTGAACCCAAGGGGCCATCGCGGCAAACATCGGCTAAAACAAAATACTCATGATATCATCGAGGGTAGAAGCAACAAATATCAAGCATGCGTAAATGTCAAAACACACTCACATGATCAGTCCAAGAGGTGGACTTGGAAGATGAGGCCACGACATCCGTAATCGGGACATTTTTCTCTTTGTTCAAACCAACCGCCACCACCAAAGTTGAGTCTTTGGCCGCATCAGGAGTAGTGTCCTGTGCTGCCTCTGGAGTGGTGGGTGGCCGCGCCACAATCGATGTATCAGCGACTGAAGAAGGAGACGGCGATTTGCTACTGGCATAGTAAAACAAAGACACGGTCAATCGAAAAACAAAAACCATAAAGGGCAAACAAAGAAAGTAACAGATCATAAGTCAAACCTTGGCTCGTCCTCTTCGTCCGAGTCAGGATCATCACCCAGGGCAAAAACGCCCAATCGAGGAGCACCACTCGAGGAAGCAGGTGGACAGGACGCCAAGGGAGAGACAGTCAAAGGATGACTTCTGGCAGGAGAGCGAGTACCCGAATTACCGGTGTCTCTCTGGTCATCTTCCTTGGACTCAGTACTCGAAGATTCTGGATGAACTAAGCGTCGGCGCTTGGGCACGTGAGTTACTTGCTCAGCGTTGGACTCGACTGCATCCTCTACCAAGACTTGCTCCACTTCTTCACCTTTTTCTTCTTCAGGGTTGTCCTGAGGAGTCGAATGAGCAGAAGCAGGGTCCGCGATGGGCACCTTGGGATTCTCCTATGCCGCTGTCTCCGACGTAGGCCCAGCTTCTGGTAAAGGTGGGAGCGATGCAGCAGTCGAGTGACCCTGTATCATAGGAAGAGTTCATCAACGTAAAGGCATAATCAAAAGAAGTTGCAGAAGCAGAAGATAAAAGCATAAAAATAGCCAAAAAAGAAAACACTTACTGCGGGCAAAGCCTTGTCTGGCCCGTAGCGAAGGTGCGCAAAGTTGAAGTCGATTGTTTCAGAAGCCTTGATGCTCGTGATTTTCTTCACTTGAGCGCTCAGCACCTTATCTGTCAACTCCACGGCACTCATCCTGGTGGCGTCGAGTGTACCCTCATACTGCCACATCGGGTGGACACGAAGGCGCATGGGCCACACTCGCATCTTCATGTAGGTGCTGATCAACTGAATACCAGGGACAGTCGATAGCAGCTTGCCAAGGGTGTCCAGCAAAGGAGCAGGTTCTTTAGCTTCAGCATCAGAAATCGGGTGGTCCCAGGCCACCGTCTTCTAGGTGGATGCTCAGTCGAAAAGGAGGGAAGAATCATCTGGTCGACTGGCACATAGAACCACTTGGTTCGCCAACCTTGGGCGGAGTCGACTGCCTTCAGGTCAAAATAGTCGACTGGCACATAGAACCACTTGGTTCGCCAACCTTTGGCATAGAGCAACCCCCGTACAAAGTCATGGAGGGGGAGTGCAAAACCGCGAGGGAGGAACTCAGCGAAGCACACGCGTTCGCCGGTGCGCGGCTCAGGACGTACCTCCAGGCCTGGGGCACGAGCAGCGAGTTGGTTGGCCGGAGGAAGCCAACCTTTAGGACGATATTCAGAAAGGTTAGCCTCGGTGACGCAAGACCGGGACCAGTCCCCAGGGATCTTTGAACGGGCATCAACAGGCCCGCTAGCTGCAACTGGGTCCTTCCCTTTCCCTGCCGCATCGGCGGCAGCACCGCGCCTGGACTTCTTCGGCGCCATCGAAAAAGGAGGGGGAAGCGAAAAACTCGGGGAAGCAGAACAATGGTGGGCGGCGCGCAAGAAGAAGAGCAGAGGAGCACGAGGTACAGAGAGGCGCAACTGGCAAGTAAATCACAAAATTGAGCAGAATCATCTATTTACCGCTCTAGGCAAGAGTAATCTTGACCGTCCACATAAAATGCGTATCATCCAGCCATACACGTGGTGGGCACAGAGAGTAACCGTCGCGTCCCACGCCGCCCACTACGCACGAAAACCTAGGAAGTTATAATGGTGCGGCGAAAAATACGTCACGTCCGGTCAAATCAGAACTGAAACGGCGTCCTCTGCGGTCAAAACTCTGAGCATTGGGCCCACAAAGACACGTCTTGTCAAAGCGGCAAGCGCACGCCTAAGATGTCACAAATGACGGCAGGAGCAAAGACAGCATACACATTCGAGTGATGGGTTCAAGTCTACAATCGATACAAAATTCAAAGACTACAATCGACAAAAGGATTCGACTGGCAAAAGTACTCCCATGGGAGCACATCAAAAATTTCTTATGATTAAATCGAAAAGAAGCAAAAGTATTGAGATTATCCTCTACTTCAAATGAAATAAAGCATAATCTCGGGGGCTACTCCCAAGGGAGCGCTGTCGCGCTCCCATAGATTTTTCAAAACGCAAAAACTTCGATTGACAAAAGCAGTAAAGACGGATGATTTGAGATTGTCCTCTATTGCAAGACAACAAATCACAATCTCGGGGGCTACTCCCATGGGAGCGCTGTCGCGCTCCCATAGATTTTTCAAAAGAAGGTAAGAATTCACTCGAATATAAAATCAACTAAACGCATTAAAATATTCGCAAATCAAAAGAATCATACTTCATAAATTCCCAGACTACGTCAATCGCGGATGTTTCGGATGCTGCATACGCAAATGCAAAGGTAAGACCCGTCGAGCAATTGAATTGGGCCGAGGGACACTCCAACAGTGTTTTTTCCCTTGAATTTTTCCGTGTCAACAGGCATGATGAAAATCCTGACGGACGCGTTAGGTGTCAAAAGTTAAACTGCAGAACGAACCAGTAAGACCTACAATGACCTGAGTCGAGTCTGTCCAGTATGTTCCAGCTTCGAGTCCGAGGACTCGAACCTGATTGAAGGCTAGTATGGTTTCGCCCGGTTGTGCGGTTAACTGAGCTCAATTTTCAAGCGAATCAGACCTACTATGTCAAGATCCCTAGGCAAAAGTTTCAAAAGTGTTCCAGATTCGAGTCCGGGGACTCGAATTTGATTGAAGGCTAGTATGGTTTCGCCCGAACGTGCGTTTAACTGATCTCGGTTTTCGGGTGAATCGGGCCTACTATGTCAATATCCCTAGGCAAAAGCTTTCAACGACGTTCCAGGCTCGAGTCCAGGGACTTGAGCCTGACTGAAGACTAGTAAGGTTTTTCCCAGATAAGCAGTTAACTGAACTCGATTTTCGAGTGAATCAGGCCTACTATGTCAAAAATCCCTTGGAAGATAATCGAAACAGACTAAAAGCTAGAAGAAATGTATTGGATCGGAAGTACAAGAGCAGAAGACTATGACGTGCACGATGAAGGGAGCACATGCTCGATTCTTCGAGTCAAGCAAGTACTCGGGGGCTAATGACGAGGTTATACTCCGCGGGTACCTTAGCATGAAGGTACCTGGTGCACGTGATGATTAAAGAGGCCCGAGGACTAATCAAAGCCCACGAAGGGAGGCCCATGACGAAGAGTACTTTCCAAAGATAGAATAAGTTATAGTCGGTTAAGTCTTTCCATACCTGTAATCCTAGTCGGTTATGTATCCCGAAACCCAGCCTGCTATATAAAGGCTGGGAGGGTGACCGATCAAGGCAACCGATCCATAGCCACCAGAACCCCGACGAGATCAGCAACTCGCCGGACCCTTGTAACCCCCATGTTCTCACAATCAGTACAGACAAGCAAGACGTAGGGGTTTTACCTCACTCGAGGGCCCTGAACCTGGGTAAACCCCGCTTGTCAACCGTCGATTCCACCAATACTACGCGTACTCTACCACATAATTAACCCTAGGTATAGCAACCATGGGACTTGCCGAGGACACCCCTCGTCAGCCATAGTGGTCACCAGATGGGAGAAAGCGGAAGCAAGACTGTGGGGTTTAGACACGATAAAATCCATCACTTCGGCTGATGCTTCATATTCATGCTGAAACGACAATGGTGCCGCCAACTATCACGGAAGGTGTTAGAAATCCTTCAGCGAGTCACCAGCTAGAATATTCAATAAAAACTTGTTGTAGCAACGGACGGTCTCGCAAGACTCTTTTTAAATTGAATAAGTTTAATCGCACAAGCAGTTTGCTGCTGTGTGAACTTGAAAAAACCCTAAACTATACGGGCAAAATTTTGTGCTCAAGTTTTTTTGACCAGAATTGATTTTTCTACACTCCTGTTGCAACGCACGGGCATGTTTACTAGTCTTTACTAAATCCGATAAAATTGTCGCTAGTATACAGAAAAGTGCTTTTTCTCCCGAGCACCAGTGATACTGGTGTTTAAAAATAATCAAAACAAATATTTACAAGTTTTAAAAAATCTGAAAAATTTCCGGATGTAGCCAATAGTGTATTCTACATGCGTGCAAAATATCAGCTTCAAATACATTGTATTCTGAGCTACACAAATAGGAAAAACTAATAAATTTAGAGATTTGAAAATAAGCATACATATTAGCAAACAAAATCGAAAACATGCACTGACTCTTTAACCTAGCCCCAGTTGTAGTACCAAAATGTAATTTACTTGCCTATCACACACCAAATTCATTCAACTGCAATCATATCCCAATTCATCACTATACAACATCCTAGAATGTTGTTTCAAGAGGTCATTGAGATTTGCATTGTCACTTGTTCGATAGTGGGTCTAACTCGAGGGGAAATTACACACGGTTTCATAGGATTATTACCTCTGAACCCTTGTACTCTTTACTCCACAAGCCACGCTTCTCCTAGGCCTAAGACACGTAATCAAAAATCAAGTTGTCTTCCCGAGATTTTTGTGCTAGCCGGTGAATCCAATTCATCTTGGTACTTTGAAGCAGTAAGTGTAAAGTGAGAACAATGAGTTTGTCTATGAAAATACATCTTTTTGCGTTTGTGTACAAGGAACATGATTGTGAGAAGAAATGTAAAGCTACAAAATTGGAGCAGTGGAACCGAGGAAAGCGCCGATACGGGATAAACACAATGATTATTTTTCTAGACATGTCGTCTTCTCCAACACGTGTTTCTACCAATAGCAACGCATGGGTATCTAGCTAGTAATAATAATAACGAGTGGAAACTTTATTCGATTACGAGTGGAATAGTATAATATTCATGACATATAATCTAAATTTCGCTGGTCAAACTGAAGGTCAAATTTAGAGCTAAATATGAAGGGAGGTAGCAAAATCTATGGATCAAACACCTCGGGAGAGGCAGCTGGTACTGCCGGTATGCTGCTTGCTGCACTAGTGTAGGCAACAACATTATTGCACAAGGAAGGAAAGAAGAAAACAGAAGTATAGCTAACAACAGGAATTTTTGTTGTACAGCTCAGAACGAACATGCAAGTAAATTAGATACAAAGCATTCCAAAGTTGATAACCTGTTTTGTTCGTACTTTTCTCAGTCGGGATGATCGAGTCACGATACACTATATCTTAAGGCTGTCGATGAACTTCTCCCTTTGCGCTAGCGCCTGAAATTGGCGTTGACTGAAGTCATTTTTGTTGATGGACTTGTACCGTGCGTCACTCCCGATCCCCAAGAGCGGTTTCACGACCCCAGCGACGCAAGCATCTTGGAACGCCCCGACGCTTGTGCGGCCCCTCTCAGCGTGGACAAGCACCCTGTGCTCCACGCTCGTGTACCTGTCGTTGGTTTCGTCAGAGAATTAAAAGGATAATGCTCCTGGTTTATGCATCTTGGAATCCAAACAACGCTCCTCGCACCTGCCATTGGTGAGGACCTGAAGGATATCGCCGACGGCGAAAGACCCTGGCAGCGGCCGCACCGGGAACCACCGATCGCCCTTCCTGACCTGCAGGCCGGGCGTGGTGTCCGCTTGCAGCAGCACCGTCAGGCAAAGGCCGTCCGTGTGCGACGGGAGGCCGACCACCTTGTCGGCGCTGTGGGGGCACGGAGGGTAGTTGTGGAGCACCATGGTCTGCTGCTTGCCCTGGATGGTTTCCAGGAGAATCTCTGGTTCGATCCCAAGGTCGGCGGCCATGGACCCCATGACGAGACTTGTCAGCTTGGCCACCTCTATGGAGTACTTATCAACCGCATCCCTACAATAGAAAGAACATCGAGAGACGCTCACAGGTATATATGCTCCACCGATCGGCATGGCATACATACGTACCTAAACGTTGCTGGATCAGTAGGCCACAAGCCCATGCTTCTCTGCTCGACTGGCTGCGTTATGAGGTTCAGACTCTCTGCCCAGTCCAGCTTACCCGTTGAAGTTTTGAAGTGGTGACCAAACCCTTGGCCGTCTTCTGCCTTGGTGGTTCCCACGGCTTTCTTCTTCTCCAGCGGCAACTTGAAGAACTCGTGGGTGCTCTGCTTCACACGCTCTACAACTGTCTCGTCAACGCCATGGTTTACTAGCTGCGTATGTACAGATACACGAAATCAGTTCGTCAGGTGGCGTAACAAGATGATCAAGTAACTAGTTTAATCAAACTTCCGGCAGATTAGTAAACCTGGAAGAGACCCCAGTCTCGACATGCAGAGTCGAGCTTGGCGATCTCCTCTTGGGACTGATCCAGCAGGCTGGCCATGTCGACGACAGGGATAAGCTTGAAGCTCTCCTCGTTGCTGGCCACGGTGGCGCTGCCCCTGCCGGGGATTTCGTCGGACCAAACATACCTGTCGGGGACGGCCGAGGAGCCGGCAAATGCGGCCGCGGTGGCCTCCGTCATCTCGTCCCGCCTCAACATCTTCTTGGCGCTCGGCTCTAGCTTATGCTTTCCTTGGCCTTCTCTCCTCGCCCATGTCCACAGTACGTATATGTATATCTCGAAGTTGGAATCTCTGATTCTTTGTGTAACTGAGGAGGGCAGTGATCATCTCCATGACTAACAGTAAACATTTAAGCACTACGTTGGGACAAATATTTTGGTACCTACGTTTGCTTTTGGGTTAGGTCCCCCTTTGGCCGCTTAGGTTAATTACAATACTCTCCACTACTTTTTGTGATTGGATTATGATAACCATTATAGTTGGTGAAGTGCGTATAAAAGTGAATAGTAGCATTAGACATTATTTCCAAACTTTTGAGAGGCTGAGACAAGGTGATCCATTATCCCCATTGGTATTTGACCTGGTTGCCGATGGGTTGGCAAGCATAATGGATAGAGCAAAAAAATAAAGTTGATTAAGGGTCTGGTTTCTTATATAGTGAAGGATCCTTTAACACCGTTGTTATTGAAATGCTTACTCATTTGTAGGTTGTGACATGAGCTTTCTTATTACAAAATATTGGGTGAAGTAGCATAACATTGTCATCTTTTATGCTTTCAGCTTGCTTTCTTGTTACAGAATATTGAGTGGACCAACCGTGCAATATCTAAATTCACTTTCCTATAATTGTAGGTTCTGAGGGCATAAAGGAGTAAGGGATGATTCTTCTTTTTGTATTTTGATTACATATGACAGGTCGTAAGATTCACCTCGAACAATCCTTCCATATGAATCCCTGATCAATCTATCAAGAACATGTGCTTGCTGGTTCAGGGAAAGTTGATACAAACCAGCAACTTGATCAGCTATGTTGTGTTCTTGTGAGATCAGTGTTCTGTACAAGGATTCTAATCTCTATAATTTATATTATGAGAATATTTTTTGCTTTAATCCTGGCTAATGTTCATTTGTGGTAATATAGCGCGTGAGCTTGGAAGGCTAATGTCTTTCATATAAGCAAAGACACCTATATAATGAGGCTTCATGTAATTTTCAACTTTGCGTTTTATGTCAAATACAATTGATTGGAAAGTATGTTCCCGCATGCCCTATATAATGGTGCTTGATGACTGATGTGCACGTGCATGAAAATTGTAAAATTACATGTTTGACACCATTACTGTTGAATCACTAGAGTATTTATGCCCGTTGCAACGCACGGACAATTACCTAGTAATAGATTATATTGACCGGCTGCGGGAGTCGCGACCGATGGGACTTGAGATAGGCCAGAAATTGTTTAGCCTCCGCACCGCACAACAGCCCCACGAACACCGCAGGCATCACCATTCGCTCGCCGTCGACCCACACGCCGGCGTTCCTCGACGCCGCCGGTGAGCGCCACCACGACTTGCGGCACACATCTGCCGTCTGAATCTCAAAACAGAGGGTCTACTCTGTGACGCACCTGCAATGAAAAAAAAAACAAGTAGGAAGAAGAAATTTCAGACCGTGAAAACAAACGTAACAATCGCGAGTGACGGGAGCAACGGGAGGGACTGACCAATACGGGGCGGTACACCGGCGTCGCGGCCGGGGAGGCCGGGTCGGGGTCGGCCCAGGTGTCCGGCCGGTTCAGCGGCACGTGCATGGCGTGCCAGGCGATGTAGCCGACGACGGCGATGCAGAGGAAGGCGAGGACCTTGACGAGCGGGAGCGGGCAGGAACAGCACATTCTCCGGCGATCCACGCGGGAGCGGGAGCTGCCTGCATGGTGACCGTCTACGCGGCGTTTGCCGCTTCTCAGCCTTTGCCTTAACTGGGACGGCTCTCACGGGTTTCGTCTATTCGGGGCATACGATCTTATTTTAGACCGGCGTTGCACTTGCACCCGGCTAAATATGCTTCAGAAGACACACTATCATCTAAATTAGACTATGTCAGCATCTCTGGGCCGAATTCCTGAAGATAATAAATTTCTTGAGGGGTAATTCCGAATGATAGATGGGTCGAGCGGGTGGACAGGATCCCAAAAGCCCAGGAAGAGAGAGCCTAAGGCCGAAGCGCAACGCAACGAGTGCTCAATCAACCAGGCTGCATCGACTCTATTTTCTATAAGGAAAAAAAGGTCTGAGTTGACCAACCAAGACAGAATCACAGAACGACTCACGCAAAACAATCTTTCTTCTGATGTAGGTTAAACAAAAGAGACGACATTCTACACGTTACCAAAATTTATAAGTTGTTCAGTAGCAGCTGCACCAGGAATTCAGGATCATGCCCAAAACAAATGGCTTATATACATGCAGTGTCAACTCATACACAACGTAATGCCACTATAAAGCTAGGATTTCCTCCACAAGTTGATGTCAAACTTACAACAAATAACAATTGTTACCAAAATTCGAACTTGTCGATTTTCATAAGCAGACACTGAGTATTCCCGTAGCTTTCATCAGTATAAACAGCAGCTCTCATAAAGTCTGAACTGAAGACTCACCAGATCAAAGGTGAACTGCTACTACTACTGTTTTTACCATTGTTCATGATTCTAGACGACAATTTTGTTGGAGATTCAAGCAAAATGTAGAGGAACGGTCATGCATATACAGCAGTTAAGGAATTTAGGTACGGGGGGCACAAGCATTGAACTGCAACTAAACTGAAGTTTCTCACCGACAGGACAAGAACCCACTATGTACCAGGAATTCAGGATCATGCCCAAGACATGGGTGATACAGATGCCCTACTATTGCAGACAACAGATTGACAACAACGATAGTAAATGGAAAGGTTATGAATCAATTAATTGACCAGGAATTTTCCTCCAGTTTCATCTTACCATTACAACGAAAGACAATCCTAACAAACCTTCAAACTTCATCGTTCCACCAACCAGAATTCAGTATTAACATACTATCTGAACTGCAAACTCGCTAGATCAGGAATGGACGAATGGTCTAATATTACTGCTTTGGTCATTGTTCACGGTTCCACATGACAATTCTTGTGAGTTACTCCCTCCGTTCCAAATTAATTGACTTCTATTTGTCCATATGTGGATGTATCTATACGCGTAACATGTCTAGATACATCCATGTGTGGACAAATGGAAGTCAATTAATTTGGAACGGAGGGAGTACCAACAAAAAGAGAATGGATGGATCATGGACATACAACAGGGGTGAATAAGAACAGGGGGCATGTATTGATCCCCCACTAAATTAGCTGCTTAGGGTTGTCTAGTTAAGGAACCACCATTGCTACCTAACTTTTCTGCTTCAACCAGAGGTCAAACAAATTTGATCCCTCTTCCCCCTCTACTCTGAATCGCTCTCCATGCACAGAGCCTTCAATCCTCTAGCCCTCTGCAGATTGATTTTGCACATATCAGCAACCGAAAGTGGCACATCTATAGACGTAAACTGAAACAGGAGCTCCTCTGCATATTACTTGCAAATGAATGAAATACGTTTAGTTACCTTTTTGGTACTCTTCTTCTCTCTAACTTCATACCTCTCATGCGACAAATCAGACAGCCATGCTCCTGGGCACACCGTCTACAGACATACACAACAAATGACAAAGCAAGAGGGTTAGCAAATGAGCATGATCACATCTTCTGAAAGAACAAAACTTCAGATATTGTTTTGTGAAAGAGAACATTACAAGCAAGCACTTCTGCATCAGCTTCGGCCTCTTCTTGGGCCTCTGTGGGAGCTTGCAGCCCTTCATTGCCATGAAGTCCTCCTCTTTCTCCTTGTTGGACAAAGAGATGAAGAATCTCGGCAGAGCGGCGGTGCCCTTCTCTTCCGTTCCACCATTGAACTCAAATCCATTCCCCTCAAAAGTAAACGGGGAACCCCTGGTGGAGTAGTAGCGGTCCTTGTCGGGTGAGAGCGATATGGACTGCCTGGCCTCGCCCGCCTGGGCCTCGGATTTCCTGCTGACAGATATCATGTTGAGGCATTCCACAACGTTTTGCACAGCAAACATGAAAAGGTTCGGCATGCAGACTGAAATTACCTTCGGTGAAGAGTGCTAGGGCGGCGCGGAGAGCGAAACTGCGCAACATCGCCTCCAATAAGCGGCCGATTCACCCGCGGTATGGTGCGTCTAAGCACCTCGGTCCGAGAAGGCGACGGCGAGCCGTCGTCGCGCGACTTGACGCAGCGGAGCCGCTTCCGGCTGCCCCATTGCAGGAACAGGTTCGGCTCGCTGGAAGGTCGCGGTTCCTTGACCTCCAGATCCATCAACACCCTGAAAAAACGAAGCCGTCAGCCAGCAGAAAAATCGTTTACCGCAGATCGGAACGAACTTCCTTCAGAAAAAGAGCTAGTAGACGGTAAGAGTAGCAGACTGCAGATCAGAATGAACTTCCTTCAGAAAAGGAGTTTGCAGTGGGTAAGAGAAGCAAACTGCAGAGGAGGCGCGGATCTAGACGGTGCGCGCCCGGAAACCGTGGAGACGGGTGCGGTTTTGACTAATCACTGGACGGAAACAAACCCATAACTCGAAACCAAAGACGGCGGAAGGGTGGAGACCGCAGGGAACTGCGACGGCGGGGTTGGGGGTCGGCGGCGGCTGTAGAGCTTGAGCCGGCGGCGTTAGGTGAAGATGGGTTTCGGTTGTGTGGGCGGAAAGCAGGCGATTTCAAGGGGCGGAACACAAAGACTACGCCTTTGGAGCACACCAATAGGATTCGGCGTGAGGATCCGGGCTCCGGCGACGGACGAACACCGTCGATCTCACTCGGTAAAAACACCAGAAAAACCAACCCAAAAGCGCGTACGGACGGCAAGGGGGGAGAGAATGCTTACCGGCTTCGCTGCGGCACGGCTGATCTGCTCGGAAAGAAATTCTTGGAGGGAACGGCGGCAGGTCGGAGCAGAGGGGGGAGTTCTTGGGGGTTGGGGGATGAGGCTGTTGCTTGCTGGGCTCTGCGTTTTCTCGGCGAAAACCCAACCGGGCGGGGTGAGCAATCCACCCGCTCCCTTGTATACGGAGACGGCTGGTCTTTGCCCTGGGATGGGAAGCCCCTGGCCGTAGGATTGGTGATGGATGACACGGATTTCGTGGAGGTGGTTTACCTGTCACCCCGGTTTGGCTTTGCCGCCTAGGGCTGTAATATATACCTGGGCATTTCTCGGTCTCGGGCCGGGCCTAAAAAAGCCCGCAGCAGAAAACCCAGGCCTGAACACGGCCCAGCCCGACAGTCGGACTGCAGAAATCGGGCCCGAGCCTGACTAGACCCGGCCAGCCCGACCCTTGCTGAATTCTTGTTTGGTTAGGTCCGAGCCCGGTTCGACCTGTATATCTTGTTTTTGTCCAATGTGAGCTGATCCACTATGGTTTTATTTCGGTTTCAACTGTAAAGTAATGTTATGTAAATTTCCACACAAAAAGTTAAAGAATGTTATGTAAATTTAATCACTTGTGGTAAAGTAATTCTATATAATTTGTTAATTAATTATAAAATCTCAAAGTATATAATGTGATCTATATATGATGGAAAATGGAAATATACAAGTAGGGCATAAATTTGTAATGGAAATTTATAAGTATAATTTATTTACAACATCCAAAAGAATATTACCCTGAGCATAGATGCTTGTCTCTTCCATGTTGGTTTTCAGGTTTTATTTGGAGCAATCTTTGTTTCTTTGTCCTCTATATGAAAGATTAAAAAATATTCACATCTTGGAACATTGATCTCCAACCTAATCAAATATCCCTAGGCTAATATGAGAAGGCCTCTCATTAAAACTATATAGATATATCAATAAGAAAGTGTTCTAATTAAGGTACAAGTAAAGAGAGGGTATAGATGTTAACAACAGATTTATTTGAACGTTGATTTGATATGTGACACAAAAAATACCTCAATTGTACATCATTAAATATGTGACAATTTATCGCTTCTGGAAACTTATCGATATACCACTATCATAAGGTTTACACCGTATGTCAAAGTTGGTGTTGAATAAATATCAGTTAAACTTCAACTCTAGATAAAAATGCAGATATTCTCTCTCCCGTCTATCACCCCTTTTCCATGGCTAAACATTGATTCATATGCTCTCGCAACCCCTAACTCGTCTCGATCCATCCCTCCTTGTTGATGAAACTACCAATTTTAGTTGATATAAGCGAAGTTGTTGCTCCCATGTATGAAGAAGGAACGATAAAAACTCGGTATCCTCTTGACTTATGATCATGTACTAAAACACTTGTCCTCTGTGAGGCCAAGCGTGGGTCTAGTCATGACACTCAAGTGCAACTTAAAACCTTTAATTAATATAGAATATAGTCTTATATATACCAAATAAAATTTGCATTGATAATATTTACAATAGAAAAAATGGGCTGACACTAACGAGGAGAAAACAAGACTCATGAGTGATGAAGGGCATACGGATGGACAACGAGCCCCGCTAGAACATGGTGGGCCTCAACCGTGAAAAAACAAATGACAGCGAGTTTGAATAAATCAGTACGATTACTGTTGTTCTAAACTTTGTAACACAAACTTGGACATGGATTGATGAGTTGTATTGCCATATCTCTAGCGATTATAAGTTTTACCAAGGTTTTTTTTAATGACGAAGTCGGTTCATGATTTTATGAGGAGTGCGCCTGTTCCATTTTTTCAACAAAGTCCTAGGTACTAAATATTCACATCTTAAGTTACACTTACAGAAATTTATTTAGACAAAATGATCTTGGAAAACTTAGAAATAGTAAAACAAAACAAAAACACAAATCCTACAATCGCCCAACAGGTGTGCCACAACTTGTGGCCCACAAGGTCTTCAGCATTTAGTTCCGGCCCAAAACCAACCGGGGCAGCAGTTCGGTCGTGGACTCTTGGCACGTAACTGTTCCAGACGGAGGCCCAGTTGGCTAATCACTCCGCAGGAAGGAAGTAGGCTCTACTCTCTAGATCTACAGACACTGTTCCAGACGGAGGCCTAGTTGGCTGGGTCAGGCCATATTGTTTTCTCTTTGCGTTCTTCTGACTCATGAGTCAGTGTCCCCATTAGGGACATTAAAACTGATACACCTTGGGGCTCTCTCACGCCATCTCTTTTCTCTGTCGTCCGATCCTCCTTCTGGATTATCCTTGGCCGTCGATTTTCATTAAGTCGCGCTAAGTGGGCTGATTATCCCTAGGCAGCTACTCTGTACATCAAATCGGGTCACTGTGGTTAATCGGGCCGCGTTCGCCCACTACAGCCCATCAAAAGTTACGACCCATCTCAAGCCGATGGGGAGGACCTATATTGCGCAGTACGCGAACGCTTATTCGTTCCGCGTACCCCGATCCCCCCGCGAGTGCAAATGGGCTTGGCCCATGTTTGGCACGTACGTTCTTGCTTTACACGGACTGTTTCTTTCCTGCTTATTCGTTCCAGACGTACGTTCCGTTGATTGTTTCGTTGGCACGTATGGTCTGCATGTTCCGTTGACTGTTTCTTCTCTTAAATTTGAATAAATATTTTAAATTATTGAATAAAAATCACAACCAATTTCGAAGAACCATTTTTAAAATGGAACCATTTTTAAAAATGGTTCCATTTTTAAATTTGGGACAATTTTAAAAAATGGAACCGTTTTTGAACTTGGAACCATTTTTAATTGTGGAACCGTTTTTAAACTTGGAACTTTTTTCAATTTTGAACCATTTTAAAAATGGAACCATTTTTGAATTTGGAACCATTTTCAATTGCCGAACTTGGAACCATTTTTAATTTTGGAACCATTTTTAAAATGGAACTATTTTTAAATTTGAAATCATTTTTTAATTGGAACCATTTTCAAAATGGAACCATTTTTAAATTTGAAACCATTTTGTAAATTTGGAACCATTTTTAAAAATGGTTCCATTTTTAAATTTGGGACAATTTTAAAAAATGGAACCGTTTTTGAACTTGGAACCATTTTTTATTGTGCAACCGTTTTTAAATTTGAAACTTTTTTTCAATTTCGAACCATTTTAAAAATGGAACCATTTTTGAATTTGGAACCATTTTTAAAATGGAACCATTTTTTGAATTTGGAACCATTTTCAATTGTTGAACTTGGAACCATTTTTATTTGTGGAACCATTTTTAAAATGGAACCATTTTTAAATTTGAAACCATTTTTTAATTGGAACCATTTTCAAAATGGAACCATTTTTAAATTTGAAACCATTTTATAAATTTGGAACCATTTTTAATTGTGGAACCATTTTAAAAAATGGTTCCATTTTAAAATTTGGGACAATTTTAAAAAATGGAACTGTTTTTGAACTTGGAACCATTTTTATTTGTGGAACCGTTTTTTAATTTGGAACCTTTTTTCAATTTCGAACCATTTTAAAAATGGAACCATTTTTTAATTAAGAAAAAAGAAATGAGAAAATAAAAATAGTACAAAAAGTAAACAAAAAGGAAACAAGAAAAAGAAAACATAAAGAAAATGGAAGAAAGAAAGAAACAAATGGCGACACGCCCGGTCGAACAGAAAAAGAAGAAGAAATCAGCTACTGCGTACTCGTTACAAACCAGCAAACGTGGTAAGACAAAGAACTGGGCCGAGCCCAACAGTAGTCAGCGGGTACGCGGACGCTAATACGCACCGCGGTACGCGCATTATAGGAAAAGCGAAGCCGATGCTACCTCCTCTTCCCAGCGCCTGCTCCCATCCTCCATCTTGCCGTTCTGATCCCATTGGCCGCCTCGCCTCCTCCCATCCTCAGCTCGGCCCTCCCTCCGGCATCTTCCTCCTCCTGATTGGGGCGACATCCACCCCCGAGCAGGTGGTCGATCTTGGCCTCCATTCTGGTGGAATTGGCTGCGAGGAGCCGAGGACGCCCATGGAGACGGGCCAGACGGCGACGAGGTCCTCGTAGTTGAGTCACCGGGTGCCGACTGCCGAGATCTTCGACGCAGAATTCAGTGAAAATTCAGTGAAGTAGGTGCTCCCGCCGCCGCCGGTCTCGCACGCGGCCACTCGGCCAGTATCATTTGGGCTGACCCCCAGGCGCTCCGCATGGAGGATGAGTGAGTAGCAAGAGGACCTTTCTCGTACAAGAAATTATCTAACTTCTCAATCCAACTCAGGTAGCTGCACTAATATACCTTCAAATACGAGTCATTGTTGGGTAGCGACAGATAAAGTTCCCTAAGATTTCGATCCTTGTACAAAATTTAATGTCCTCGCTTGTATTGACGGATTCTGTAACTTTCTTAGCCGGTCAGTGAAGCATTTGTAGTTTTCTAAACGTCAATATCTCATTTATCCGATCTTGACATACTCTGAATGCCTCGATATTATGCTGTCGGTTTCTAAATGCTGAACAAAAGACATGTGTTTGTTCAGTATAAATCACCTATTATCTGTTTTTCTTTTGCATTTTTTCCAAGTTGCCAACAACATAACTATCTTTAAATTTCGCATGTTGTTGCTGCAAGCTGTGCGTACTGTATGGTGTATATCCCTGGTCTCTGAAGATGCTGAAGACTTGAAGGGAATTGCATGAAGAATATGGAGTATATCACGTTTTTAGCCCATGATATTTGGTTAAAGCTCCGGTGTCAACTGGACTAATTTCTGTTGGTGGTTGATTTGATTTTGCAGAGCTTGCCGAGCAACGAGCATTGCGTTCTTCAACGTGACCGTGAACCTGGTGTTGTATGTTGCTTTGATAAAGCCAAATTGACTAATGAGCAGCCAATCAGTATTGCTATCAAAAATGTGCCATCCTTAATCTGCCATAAATTGGTCTTATCTCAGCTCCTATCATATGTTCATTATAGTTAAGATTGGATTACTTCTTTCCATAGCAAATGGAAAAGAGATCACGGGTGCGTTCAATTGTTTTTCCTCTAGAGGACATATGAACACATTAGTCATGGAAGGAGGAGGACGAGCTGAGATGGCAACATGACAGGGAGTTCAACATTCAGCGAACCATTTATATCTCTGGACTTTACCATACAGAGTAATCTATATATAGCTATATGTTCTTTTTGAAGTGTTGGATCTAATGACGCTGACCATCAGCTAGATGTAAGAATAAGACTCACAATTATATTTGCATTGCTGGCAAGTAAGTTACTTAACTTGAAGGACGCCTGACGTTGTTTCTTGTTTTCAAACGTAATCCAGATGAACCTACTTGCTATATAGGAGAAGGTCTATTTTTCGACTCATGATACATGACTAGGTTCAAACTACTAAGGTGTATCTTACAATTTATTGGTTGCGCTTTAACCTCCTTCCATGCTGGTACCATGGTTGTCTTCTACGGTGGTTTCTTTGGGCCAGAGATGCTTTATGGTTGCAGCTCGGAAATAAATAGCTCGGTGGAAAACAAAATTAAGTTTGGTGACACTACAAAGGATTTAGCGCTAGGAAGAAATTGAAGTGTTCTTCCTCGTGGACATGCAGTCCTTATCTGATGCAAGGAAAGGAAGCTGCTGAAACACTAGGACAGGTACAGACTACATAGTATTCATAACATTATGCCATCATACATAATAATTTTTGTGAATAGAGTGATGAAATATGTATGCGGTGCTATATATAATGTAAACAACCCTAATCATGGTAACTAATTTGACTCTACTCATTTTTTTTGGTGCAGGGGATTTACATAGGATAAATTTGTTATCTGTTTATATCATTATCAACAGGAGGTACCGATTAGGGACGAGAGACATCCACTAGAATGATTGTCCATTTGCCGTACTATAAAGAATGTACGTTTATCAACATGATACCCAAATCAATGTGACATGTCCAAGCTCCACAACATGTTGTGGTGAACTCTCAAACACGAGTAACTCCCAACAAATACCAATATAGACATGCATTTCTGTCTTTAAGAGAGCAGTTTGTGAGATCCATAGCTCCTGGTTAAATAATTTTAGAAGGAAAATTTTCTGAACATTGGTACTAATTTCATAGTTTTTTAAAAGTTCTATTTAAACATTGTTCTTTATTCTCATAGATAGTTGTCAGTGTTCAAGCTACAAGTGCAAATCTGCGGAGACAACGTAGGCACTCTCTTCATATGTCGTTTCTTTCGTTCTAATGTTCCTTAGATCCTTGTTAGCCTTTGACAAATAAACATACTTGCATATTAGGGACATTATAAAACATCAAACTTGCATATTGTAGAATAAAATCAAAATATTTCAAACCATGTTTTGTCCACCAAGAAGTACTATACATTCATAACAATATATTTACCTAATAGAAGGGCGCGGCAACGCACGCCTAAATGGTCTAGTTAGGGATATTAAAACTGAGCTAGGGGCTCTCTCAGGCCATTAGCGTTCTGAGCCGCCGGATCACCTGTCATTATCGTGTGCTGCCGTTGGATCTTAATTAAGCCGCAAAGTGGGCCGGATATCCCCGTGGGCCGCTGCTCTGGGCATCAAATTGGAGTCCTCTGGTTAATTGGGCCACAAAATGCACACTAAAGCCCAATGCAACCGGGTGCGCTTTGCTGCATAAAAAAAGAAATCGATGTCAACGCAGGAAGGAGAGCGAGTGCATCACACGGAATCATCGATCGAGCAGCACGACCGATGGGAGATCCGGTCCAGGGAGGCGATGCGGCCGTCAGCAGCTGGTGCGGCAGCGAGCTGTCTCTCCCTCGTCATTGATGTGAGGAACTGATGCGTCTCTCCTTATTGCTCTTGATGTCCCCATTGAAAGGCGAGTTAATTTTCAGTTCCTACAAATCTGCTGCCCGACGGGTGAGTGATTATGGTATTCTACCGTTCGTTCCCTATAAAATCTGCTGCCTGAGTTCTCTCCATGCTACTTCCACTCGAGCAAAACTTGCAGGTGCAATGGTGTATTTCTAGGTCGAACATCTTCCGTGCGAAATCCCCATTTTCTCAATATATGAATTGTCACCGTTTCTAAAATCCGAAATCCAATTTTCGCAGGTTGTATTGAGAGAAGAGGCCCAGAGGGCCCTGCTTTTATAAAGCATAACCAAACGCAGTCAGGTTGGGGGAACCAACCGCTGTTTTACAAAGCACAGGCGAAAAAACAGAAGAAAAAGGAACACCACCACACAACACGCCCAACGCGCCCCAAGCCAGTTCGCAGGTTGTATTCATCCAGGATCAGATTTGTTCATCCTCTTGAATCTTGGAGTTTGCTCGAATTTAATCGGTTGTGGAATTAGTCACCTTAGTATTTCCAATGGCTGTCGGCCAGGTCAGTTTTTATGTTACCTAATCTACTCATACTATGTGTCCTGCTTACAATTGTTTGGAATCTGGAGACTGCCTATATGGATATTATCGTTAGCAGTATATAATGTTTCTTCGTTAGTGATCCTTTGTACTCTTTGCTTGTGATGTCGTTAAAAGATTGTCTACTTCTCTCCTCCGGCATGGCTCTGTTAATTTTTGGCCATTGTTTTATCGCCTCTTTCTTAGTTGGTACTACACTTGATTGTTCTTGACAGTGTGCATGTCTCTGTTGATCAATTGGATTCAATGCCAACGTGCTGATAGGTGAAGATCTATGGATATAGATGCTGCTGCAATTCTAGCTCTTTTTAACAGTTATCTCGACTACTCTGCAACCAGCCAGCGTCATGCCACCGGGGCTGCAGCACAACACCTCACCTTCAGGTTCAGATTCTTATCACGTCTATAAAGTGTGGAATTTGTTTAAAGCTGGCTGATTGTAAATGAAATATGCCAGCTGGGCATGTCCCATAGCTTGGCTTTAACTGTCGATTGATTCACGCTGTACTTAGAAAAAATTGAGGCTTCTTCTATGAGCTTATGATCAAAGTTATGACCAAATGGTTTTAGATTTTACAAGGACTTACAAAACCTGGATTGGCTGTACCGACTTTGACTACATTTTTTTGGTAATGGAAAATGTGGTATTGAGCAGTTCTGCACAATTTAATCAATCAATCTAACATCCCTTCCTTCCTGCAGGTTAACTCAAATAAGCATAACCAGATTTAAAGGAAAGATTATTGTATCTTACCTTGGCCATGGTCACTCGATGAAAACAACGTAAGTTCAGGAAAAGTGGAAGGTTTTGGAGACGGTGTGGACAAAACTCAATGTGGATGCTAGCTTCTCAAATAAAAGAAATGTTCCTTCTTGGGGGGCTGTAGTACATGATGAAGAACATGTCCTGCTGTCTGCATGAGGTGCTAGTGCTATCCATCACCGTCCATCTGCTGAATTTGCTGAAGCATTGGCATGCTTGTAAGCAATTCATTGTTGCTTTCTCTGATAAACCAGTCGAGTTGAAAAGCGATTGAGTGGCAATGTTACAGAAAATGAACCAGACACATAGGAGAAATTCTGCCATCTCGGCGGTGATCTATGAAACCACAAAAATTGTTTCTGGTTAGCTATGTATGGTCGTAGCGCAGGTTGTGTTGTTGTCTGTTTTTAACTCCCTGCATGTAACAGTTCAGAATGATTTCTTCCCTTCGTGGCTGCTGGTAACGGTTCAAAGGAAGGGCGTTTGAAATCCTGCTATTTCCGAAATTCTAAATTTTATCCGGCTACTTTCACTTAATACAGCATACACTCATGTTTAGAATAAAGATTATTGTGTATGCGGGCACCAAGCCAAATTGTATGTCTAAGCCTCACTTTTACCATGAACTTTGTCGGAGAATGACTCCCACGGAACAGGGTGGTCACACTCACGAAGAGAGTTCGTGAGTTCGTGTAAGGGGCTGAACACAACGTCAAACAACCCTCAACCAGCACGGCGACGGTGCTCGTCGCGCGGGAGGAGGGACAACACGGCAGGGATGGAACACAGGCCCTTGCCCAGGTTCACGGCCCTCGTGTGGAGGTAACACCGCTACTCCTGCTTGTCTGTATTGCACTGCGGTAGGTTACAGTACAATGAGCTTGCCGAGGGCTCTCTTATGGCAATGGTGTATACAAGGAAGAACTAGCCTGGGTCTTCTTCTTCCTTGTGCGTAGGTGGCTTGGAGTGCGATTGATCGATCCCTTTGCTACGGTGGAGCACCTCCTCCTTTTATAGGCGCCCCGGGCCTTTTCCCTGCACATGCTGCAGCAGAAGGGCTACCACATGGCGTCGAACGGAGGTGCACGGTGCACCGCTGCTCAGCCGTCCATGGACGCGGTCCATCAGCATAAAGCTGACGCCGGTGGCAGGTAGACCACCGTCCATGCAGGACGGCCAGCTCGTGCTGCAGAGGAGCGTGGGGGGTGCCCACGGTGACGCAGGCCTTGGAGCGTAGCGCTGGCCGGCCTCTTTATCACCAAAGAGGCAAGTCTTGTAGTCCGGTGCGGGTGGCACAGCTTTGTTGACTCCTTTAATCACTGGAATGGTAACTGCGGCGTCGTCGTCACTGCGCGCAGAGGCACGCGTCACTCTGTGGCCGCTGCAGAGCCCATGTGCGCTCTGCAGAGCTTGCTTTGCAGTGAAGGAATCCCCACGAGGGCTGAGAGGCCCTGTGGAGGATTTGGTGTTGACTTCTCTCTAGGGGAAGAAGCCTTGTAGTGGGGGCAGCAGTGTAGAAAGCCTCCATAGGCCTTTGCTCCCTCCCGAGGCCTCGCGAGGCGATTCTCCTCGCGAGTATCTCCAAGCCGTGAGCTTGGTCCTTAGTGGAATTTATCCACCGAGTGTTGAGGGCTGTAAAGGACAAGGCCCAGTACACACTGGTTCTTACTGGGCCGACAGTAGCCCCCGGGCCCATGATGGGCACGATGGAGTCCACTAGACGCAGGCGAAGCGTCATGGGCCCAAAGTGTCCGGCCGGCCCGAGACACGCGTCGAACGGTTACCGTGCGACGACACGTTTTCTTCGGTGATAACGGGTGTAGTGGAGGGACCCACCACGCCTCGGTAACCGCTCTGAGGCGAGATAAAGCCTGCGGCGCCGGTTCGAGCAGCAGTTACTGCATCACTGTCGCGCTCGCCTCCTTGCTCTTGTCTTCTGAGATTCTCGGCGCCCTTCTTCTCCACCAAATTCTTCGCCGCTTCTTCTTCTGCGACCATGAGCCCGAAGAAAGGCAAAGCGACGATGGTGAGCCCGCCTGCTGACGCGCAGCAGGAAGAAGAGTTTGCGCCAGTGCTGCTCGGGACGCGCTTGGTCGTTAGTGGAATTTATCCACCGAGTGTTGAGGGCTGTAAAGGACAAGGCCCAGTACACACTGGTTCTTACTGGGCCGACAGTAGCCCCGGGCCCATGATGGGCACGATGGAGTCCACTAGACGCAGGCGAAGCGTCATGGGCCCAAAGTGTCCGGCCGGCCCGAGACACGCGTCGAACGGTTACCGTGCGACGACACGTTTTCTTCGGTGATAACGGGTGTAGTGGAGGGACCCACCATGCCTCGGTAACCGCTCTGAGGCGAGATAAAGCCTGCGGCGCCGGTTCGAGCAGCAGTTACTGCATCACTGTCGCGCTCGCCTCCTTGCTCTTGTCTTCTGAGATTCTCGGCGCCCTTCTTCTCCACCAAATTCTTCGCCGCTTCTTCTTCTGCGACCATGAGCCCGAAGAAAGGCAAAGCGACGATGGTGAGCCCGCCTGCTGACGCGCAGCAGGAAGAAGAGTTTGCGCCAGTGCTGCTCGGGACGCGCATTGGCACGGACGCGGCACTGGACAAGATCCGGCATCTGGTCGCCGGCAAGAACAACAAGCACGGCGCCAGCGCCCTCACGGTGGCGCGCTTCGGCCGGCTCGCGGCGAATTTCTACCCCATTTTTCTCCACACCATCTTCGCCGGTCTGGTGCCGCCATTCTCCCCCTTCTTGGAGGAGATTCTGGACTTCTATCAGATCCAGCTCCTTCACCTCCACCCCAACTCGGTCTTGATCCTCGCCATCTTCGCGTATCTGTGTGAGGCGTATCTGGGGGTGAAGCCGTCAGTGGCGTTCTTCCGGAGCTTCTACGCGCTCCGGTCCTCGGCGCAAACCGAGAGGTCCGGGTGCGTGTCATTCCGCATCGCGGATGGAATGGGGGGCATCTACATCCCCATGTCCTGGGACAATGACAAGCCCATCACGCGGGTGACGAAGAAGGTGTACGATTTCCGCCAGCGGTGGTTCATCATAGACGCCAAGGCGCAGAGCCCCTTCTTCGACGTTCCTGAGGCGCCGCCGCTGAAGAACTCTCACTAGTCGAAGGCGGTCCTCCAGAGCCCGAAGATTGCCGACTTGGTGGCGCGCTTGAGGCTCGTTCGTGAGGCCGGCCTCACGGGGCAGATGGTCGCCGAGGACTTCGTGAAGCGCCGCATCGCTCCCCTCCAGAAGCACACGAAGCCGATGTGGATGTACTCTGGCCCTATGGACCATATGCGGCTCCACTGCAACGACCACTCCCCTGACGTCGTTGCCACCATCATGGGCGTCCTCTTCATCAACCCCGACGTCCCAGTGCTGCTCAATGATGACATGAGGCCTCTTCATCAGATTTCCATGAAAAAACGCCTCACAGTACTGGAGCGGATGCCGGAGTTCACCCCGCTAGGCCTAGCGGGGAGGAGAAGAAAGAGGCCGCGGCGCCCGTGGTTGACGAGGATGGGGCCGCGGAGTCTCCTGGTGCATCCGACGCCGATCTAGGCGCTGCTGCTGGGGGGACGAATCCCTCGGCGGAGGAGGCGAGCTCCTCGAAGCCCGCGCCTCCCGAAGGGGAGGTCATGGAGATCTCGTCCGACGGGGACGAAGATTTTTTGGTGGCTCCTTCGCGCCCCGACGCGGAGGAGGAAGAAAGTAGCAGCCAAGAGGCTGAGACGGGGCGACGAGAGCCCCGGACCAAGGCGGTCCATGACAAGCCCTCTGGAGGTCTAGAGGGCAATCCCCTCAAGAGGAAGGCCGAGACGGCCCTTGAGGGATCTGGCGCAGGTGCTGCGCCGTCAAGGCCATGGCGGTCGACAGGCACGGCGTGCGTTGACACCCGCGCCAAGAAATCTGGGTAAGTGTTGAATTCCCAACTTGTCTTTTCTTTTTAAGGGAATCTGCTTGATCCCCTCTTTAAGGCCTTTTGCTGCATGCTCGTCAGGGATCTGGTGCCAGCGAAGCGCCGCAGGCTCCACAAGGCTGCGGAGGTGCGGAAGAGCGCCACCCCGACGGCCGCAGAGGAGGAGGCCACGAGGCCTGAGGCAGAGGAGGCCACAGGGCCTATGGTTGACGAGCCTCAAGTTGAGGCTGCTGATACGTCTCAAACGTATCTATAATTTTTTATGTTCCATACTATTATTATATCAATTGCTACATGTTTTGGTTACACTTCATATCATTTTTATTCATTTTCTGGGACTAACCTATTAACAAGATGCCACAGTGCCAGTTCCCTGTTTTCTGCTGTTTTTGGTTTCAGAAAATCTATTAAGGAAATATTCTCGGAATTGGACGAAACAAAAGACATCGTCAATAATATCACGAGGAGATCACGGAGTCCAAAGGGGAGTCGGAGCAGACCCACCAGGGGGCCACGCCACACTAGGGCGCGACCCAGGGTGGGCCCGCGCCCCCTATGGCGTGGTGGCCCCCCTCGGCCACCGACGCCGCCTCTTCGCCTATATATTCTCCGCGACGCGAAAACCCTATTACGGTCGATCATATTCCACGAAAAGTTCCGTCGCGGCCGTCATCGTCAATCTCAGATCGGAGGAGTTCTGAAGCTCTTCCCGGCACCCTGCCGGAGGGGAGATCATCACCGGAGGGCTCTACATCACCATGCCTGCCTCCGGAGTGATGCGTGAGTAGTCCACCCCTGGACTACGGGTCCATAGCAGTAGCTAGATGGTTGTCTCTCTACCTTGTGCCTCCATGTTTAGATCTTGTGAGCTGCCTAACATGATCAAGATCATCTTATTGTAATGCTAGATGTTGTGTTTGCTGGGATCCGATGAATATTGATACCATGTTTATTCAAGTTGTTTATCTATGTGCTCTTGATCTTGCATGCTCTCCGTTGCTAGTAGATGCTTTGGCCAAGTAGATGCTTGTGACTCCAAGAGGGGGTATTTATGCTCGATAGTGGGTTCAGTCTCTAGATATCTGGATCAGTGACAGAAAGGTCTAAGATGGTAGATGTGCTGTTGCTACTAGGGATAAAACATTGGTGCAGTGTCCAAGGGCACTTGTATTGATTACATTACACACTTTACTTCATGCAATAATCTGTTGTTAGCAACTTAATACTGAATGGATGCGGATGCTGCCTTGAAGGTGGATTATTTAGGCATAGATGCGGTTGGAATAACGGTCTATGTACTTTGTTGTAATGCCCAACTAGATTTCATAGTAGACATCTTGGCATGTATTGCATTGTTATGCCCTCTCTATTTGTCAATTGCCCAGCTGTAATTTGTTTACCCAACATGCTAGTTATCTGTTCTGAGAGAGACACCACTAGTGAACTGTGGACCCTGGTCCAATTTCCTCATACTGTTTACACAACCTGCTGCAATCATCTGTTTCCTGTTACTTGCTGTTTTTCCTGCTGTTTTCCACACCATACGTTTAACTCTTTGTTTCTGCAAGACCGGAGAGATTGACAACCTCTCTGTTTCGTGTTGGGCAAAGTTCTGGTTTGTGTCTGTGCAGATTCCACGTTGGTGCAAGCTCCCTAGCGCCAGGGGGAGTCAACATCAACAACCTTCCGATAGATCGTCAAGTCCTACTGGATTGATAACCTTGGGTAGATTTCTCAAGGGAAAACTTCTGCTGTCTACATCATAACCTTCCTCTTGGGGTTCACCAACACGTAGCCATCAAGCTGTTTTCTGGCGCCGTTGCCGGGGACTTGGAGGCTATTGGAAAGGGGAGTCTCTCAGTTCCAATCTCTTTACTTTGTTTTTTGTCTTGTTTTAGTTTTGTTTTGCTTGCTGTTAAAAATCAAAAAAAAAAATTCCTGCATCTAGTTTATTTCGGTTTGTTATTATGTCTAGTTCTTTGCTTGCTATTCATGGGTACTTTGCTTGAAACTTGTCCTATGGCTGAAAACAACTTGAGAAACCTTTATGAAATTTATCTTGAGCTAGGACATGATGTGTTTGAAGAGAAAATTAAAAAACCTATGGAACTTTATTTGCATGATAGTACCAATGATATTGGTATACACTCTTTGAACATGGTTGTTGCTAATGCTATGGAAAATATTAAGCTTGGGGAAGTTGGTAATGATACTATTGAAATAACTTCTTTTGATAAATTTGAGGTAGACAAACATTCCTTGACTCAAGAGAAAGCAAAAATAACAGAAGTACCAAATATTTCCCCCAATGTTGTTTATGAAAATCCATGCTATTTTGATAAGTCTTATGATAATCCTCTTTTTATTCCTAATTTCGAAATGCATGGTAATGAGAGTGTTTGCTTAGAAAATGTTTATGATAAAGCTCTAGATGATGGTCCTATGTTGCTTGATAATATTATTAATTCTACTATTGAGAGTGATCAATCAACTTGTTTCAATATGTCTAAAAGTGGGTTTGAAATTTTTGATCCCACTATCTTGCTTGATAAAAGTTATGTGTTTGTAGATCATAAAAAGCATGCTTTATGTGATAGTTATGTTGTTGAGTTTGTTTATGATGCTATTGAAAATTATTATGAGAGAGGGAAAGATGGTTTTAAAAGTTTTCATGTCACTAAAATACCTCTCTTTGTGTTGGAAGTTTTAAAGTTGGATTTGTTGCATCTTCCTATGCTAGCTGCTTTATGCTTCAATGATTTGTTTTACTACAATATTCCTCTGCATAGGAAGTGGGTTAGACTCAGATGATTTTGATATTTGCCTCTTGATGCTCTCTTTGTTTTTCAACTCTTATTCTTATGCGAGCATCATTAAAATCCTAAAGCCTAGCTGAAAGGCATTAAAGAAAAGCACTTGTGGGAGATAACCCATGTGTCAAGGATGCTTGTTTACCTCTGTAGCAACTCCTTTGTATCTTTTATTTGCTGTTTTGTTGTGCCAAGGAGAGTTACTAATGCAAAGTTGGTTTTTATTTTCGGGACTGCATTGGGACAGATTGCTGTTCGTCACCGTTTAATTCAGTAGAAAATCAGAAAAAATCGAAAAATGCTGAAACTTTTTGTGCATGTTCCTGATGATGTTACGCAACTTTCATTATTTCAAAAGTTTTCATCTGAGCATCGTAAGTGCCTCGAAAAAATTCGTCATTACAGACTGTTCTGGTTTGACAGATTCTGTCTTTTATTTTGCATTCTCTCTTTTACAAGTTTTTAAGTGGTTTCTTTTCGTGTAAAAGTGCCCACTTGAGCCTAGTAACAGTGGCTAATGTTTAAAATAGTTGGCTTGTGAGTTTTGTCTTTGCTAGAACTTTGAAGTATTATCTTTTAGTGCACTAACCTGCTAATGAGAAAAGCTGTTAAGTTTTGGTGTGAAGGAAGTTTTCAAGTGTTGATAGAGGAGAATGATATTACATGATCAAGAAGAGTGAAGAGCTTAAGCTTGGGGAGGCTTACCTCCCCAGCATATTTCAAGAAGACTCAAGCATCTAAGCTTGGGGATGCCCAAGGCATCCCCTTCTTCATCTACAAATTATCAGGTCATCTCTAATGGTGCTATATTTTTATTGCTTCATACTAGTGTACTCTTCCTTGGAGCGTCAGTGTGTTTTTGTTTTCAGTTTGTTTTGTTTTGTTTTGTTTGCTGTGCTATACTTGTTGGATCCTAGTATTCATGTTTGGGAGAGAGACACGCTCCACTTTTTCATTAGAATACTCTTGTGCTTCACTTATACTTGTTGAGTATTCCTGTCTAGTTGCTGTTATTGCTGTTAGCTCTCAGTTTTTCATGTATCTCTTGTTAGAGCTTTCAGTTTCTTTTGAAGAAAGTACTCTCTTGCTTCACTTATATCTGTTTGGAGAGTTGTCAAATAAGTTGATTGGTGTTTGGTTGGACCAGAAAAATGCTATGCATGTGGTAGTGGTATAAAATGCTTACATGAATCTTTTTAGATCGTTGTCTTGAGTAATTTGATGCTTGCCAATTGTTTTGAGCTGTCAAGTAATTAATGTTTAAGCTTGTGCATCATGTAAGTAATGGCTATTAATGAAGAACTACTATAAGGATTTTCTGCTATAATAATCTGTTGCATAATTGGAAGTCCATAGTAGTCTAGATAATTTTTGGATGAAGGCTATGTGTTAACAAGGAAGACAGTGGGAGTCTATGGTTCGTCAAACCTTGTGTTTTATGTACACTCTTGCTATTCCAGTTGATAATGATGTTTGCTTATAATAACCTTGCTAGCCTAAACTCTGTACTAAGAGGGAATGCTTCTTGTACATCCAAAACCTTGAGCCAAATCCATGCCACCTGTGTCCACCATACCTACCTATTATGTGGTGTTTTCACCATTCCAAGTAAATTTCTTCATGTGCTATCTACTAACTACTCAAAACTGTTACATTTCCTTTTTGTGTCACTACTTGAAAAGCTCATAAGGACGTAGTAGTGAGATTTGTCATCTTCCATGCTAATTAATTTACAAGGATTGGCAGCTTCATCTGCTTCTCCACCTTTTATTTTGCATTAAAGAGCTGGTTAGTCCACCCTATAAATAAATAAATAGACACTCCTCCATGGTGAATGTTGGTGGGCACCCGAGGATTCGGTTAGCCATGGTTTGTGGAAAGTAAATGGTTGGGAGGAGTGTCACCAATAAGTGCTTGTTACAAGTGCAGTCCTAAAAACTCTCGGAACCGCTCTAAAAGTTAGTTAGCCATGGAAGATGACAAGTACCTGCTATTTGATTTGTTGACACCTGTATACACCATTACCTTACAAAACAATATTTTATGCTCTCTATATGCCTTCGGGAACTACAGCTCTAGCACATGATGTTAATCCCTGCTTCCCTCTGCGAAGGGCCATTCTTTTACTTTTATGTTGAGTCAGTTTTCCCACTTCTTTCTGTCTACTTAAGCAAACATCATTGTCAACTCCAGTATAACAGTTTTTACATAACTTTGTGTTTGGTTGATCATATTCTTTGCATTGACATTATCTATATGATATACATGTTGAAAGTTGAAGCAAAAGCTGAAGCTATTATCTTCCTTTGTGTTGATACAAACACTTTCATGTTGAGAATTATTGCTGCTGTGAACTAACTATTATGTTAGACTATTATATCTCTAAATGTTTTATAGTGTTATTCATGAAAGTTTGCACTTGTGTGATCACTTATGTTTACTCTTTATTTACTTGCTTGCAAACTATAGACCATTGGCTTGGATCACTTCATTCAGATCATGTGCATTACATTGTTATTTGATCAAAGATTGTGTTGGTAGCATGTCACTTCAAAAATTATCTGTTTTTATCGTTTACCTACTCGAGGACGAGCAGGAACTAAGCTTGGGGATGCTTGATACGTCTCAAACGTATCTATAATTTTTGATGTTCCATGCTGTTATTATATCAATTGCTACATGTTTTGGTTACACTTTATATCATTTTTATGCATTTTCTGGGACTAACCTATTAACAAGATGCCACAGTGCCAGTTCCCTGTTTTCTGCTGTTTTTGGTTTCAGAAAATCTATTAAGGAAATATTCTCGGAATTGGACGAAACAAAAGACATCGTCAATAATATCACGAGGAGATCACGGAGTCCAAAGGGGAGTCGGAGCAGACCCACCAGGGGGCCACGCCACACTAGGGCGCGGCCCAGGGTGGGCCCGCGCCCCCCTATGGCGTGGTGGCCCCCCTCGGCCACCGACGCCGCCTCTTCGCCTATATATTCTCCGCGACGCGAAAACCCTATTACGGTCGATCATATTCCACGAAAAGTTCCGTCGCGGCCGTCATCGTCAATCTCAGATCGGAGGAGTTCTGAAGCTCTTCCCGGCACCCTGCCGGAGGGGAGATCATCACCGGAGGGCTCTACATCACCATGCCTGCCTCCGGAGTGATGCGTGAGTAGTCCACCCCTGGACTACGGGTCCATAGCAGTAGCTAGATGGTTGTCTCTCTACCTTGTGCCTCCATGTTTAGATCTTGTGAGCTGCCTAACATGATCAAGATCATCTTATTGTAATGCTAGATGTTGTGTTTGCTGGGATCCGATGAATATTGATACCATGTTTATTCAAGTTGTTTATCTATGTGCTCTTGATCTTGCATGCTCTCCGTTGCTAGTAGATGCTTTGGCCAAGTAGATGCTTGTGACTCCAAGAGGGGGTATTTATGCTCGATAGTGGGTTCAGTCTCTAGATATCTGGATCAGTGACAGAAAGGTCTAAGATGGTAGATGTGCTGTTGCTACTAGGGATAAAACATTGGTGCAGTGTCCAAGGGCACTTGTATTGATTACATTACACACTTTACTTCATGCAATAATCTGTTGTTAGCAACTTAATACTGAATGGATGCGGATGCTGCCTTGAAGGTGGATTATTTAGGCATAGATGCGGTTGGAATAACGGTCTATGTACTTTGTTGTAATGCCCAACTAGATTTCATAGTAGACATCTTGGCATGTATTGCATTGTTATGCCCTCTCTATTTGTCAATTGCCCAGCTGTAATTTGTTTACCCAACATGCTAGTTATCTGTTCTGAGAGAGACACCACTAGTGAACTGTGGACCCTGGTCCAATTTCCTCATACTGTTTACACAACCTGCTGCAATCATCTGTTTCCTGTTACTTGCTGTTTTTCCTGCTGTTTTCCACACCATACGTTTAACTCTTTGTTTCTGCAAGACCGGAGAGATTGACAACCTCTCTGTTTCGTGTTGGGCAAAGTTCTGGTTTGTGTCTGTGCAGATTCCACGTTGGTGCAAGCTCCCTAGCGCCAGGGGGAGTCAACATCAACAACCTTCCGATAGATCGTCAAGTCCTACTGGATTGATAACCTTGGGTAGATTTCTCAAGGGAAAACTTCTGATGTCTACATCATAACCTTCCTCTTGGGGTTCACCAACACGTAGCCATCAGCTACCGCTCCGTCCCCCATCGTGGAGGAGCATCTTGAGAAGGAGGAGAGGGCGCCGACTTCGCCACGCCCTGCCACTCCGCCGGAGCGGCAGGAGGTCGATGCGGAGGCAACGAGGCATGACAGCCCGGCGACGGGCACCGCCGATGCTGAGATGGAGGAGGGCGCCCCTCCGCCGCCCCCGCCAAGCGCAGAAACCGAAGGGAAGGCGACCTCTCCTGAGGCCACCGCTGGCGCGACTGCGGAGGATGCGACGACGACGGGGCAGGCTTCCCCTGCCCCTGCAGTACATGAAGAGGCGCCGCCGGAAGGCGAAGACACTGGCGCCCACGGCGCCGGTGGCAGTGATGGCCAGCCCCCGAGCCCCCAGGCCAGGGCAGACCCTGGCCCAAGCACGGAGGTCCCCTTCCTTGGGCGTGACGCAGACGTGGGGGCCTCTGCGCCTCGCGGGGGCTCTCGGGCCTTGGTCTTGGGCGGCGTGAACTGGAGCGGCGCTCGCCGCGGTGCTGCTTTCCGCCTGGCGAGAGATTCCCTGGATGGGCTTGAAGCTCACCTCGCTCTCGAGGAGGTCGCGCTCGCCCAGAAGTATGAAGATCTCGCGCAGGCCCGTGCCCTCTTCTATGAGACGGTGGAGCGCTGCCGCCAGAGCGACCAGGCCATGCAGGCGCAACGAGAGGAAGCACTGCGCTTCGCCAAGGAGGTCCACGAGGGTGCGGTGCGCGAAGCCGAGGAAATCTTGGAGCCGCTGCAAGCTAAGCGCCGAGCGGCGGCCGAAGATCTTGCGGCGGCCATGGCGGAGCGCCAAGCGGCGGCCCTGGAGCGCGTGGCCGTTGAGACCACGCTGGCTAACCGGAGCGAGGAGCTCGCCACTCTCGAGGCGAAGATCATCTCAGACTCCGAGGTCGTGCGGCTGTCCTTGGACCAGCATCGCGCGGCTTTGGACACTCGCGAGCAGACGCTGGCGACGCGCGAGGCGGACGTGCTCAAGCGTGAAGAGCAGCTGCTGCAGGCCGAGCAGGAGCTGACCACGCAGCGCGAGGACCTCGAGGCCCGGGAGGGCAACTTGGCCGAGGCCGTCGGCAAGCATGGCGAGGATGTGGCCAGTCATGCCAGGCATGTGGATAGGTTCAACCTGAAGTTAGCTGAGAGAAAGGAGGAGCTTGAGAAGGATTTGGCCGACAGGCAGAAGAAGTACCGCGCCGCCGTCTCCGCTGAGTATGATGGGAAGTTCAAGAAGCAGGAGGATCACTTCAGGAAGAAACGCGGCGAGGACGGTGCTCGCATCCGCTATCTGGAGCAGCAGAACGCCACTCTGAACTCCCAGGCGAGGCGCGCCAAGGATGGGTGTCGCCGCGCGGAGAAGGCTCGCGAGAACGCGGAGCAGGACCTCGCCAAACTGATGGCTGATATGGCATACATCAATGCGTAGGTTGGCCCTGCCGTGGATCATGCCGTGGAGGCAGAGGAGAACACCCAGGCGGCGCGAGTCTTGACGCAGCAGCGGGAGCGTATGTTCCGGCCCTTAGTGACTTGGGGGGACGCTCTCGCGGAGAGGCTTGGTGCGGAAGCGCCTGCTGTCCCAGTCCAGGGGAACTCCGACGTCGCCACGTACCTCGCCTACTTCGACAAGCTATTCACAGCGCTTGAGGGTCCTGCAGCGGAGCTGGGCGACGTCATCGACGAAGAGTGCCGCCGGCTCTTGGTGGTGGCGATCGACCGCGTCTTCGCCAACCTCCAGCGTCTTCATCCTGGCTTCGACTACGAGTCTGTGACCGAGCCTCTCGAGGGGGACCAAGCCCTGAACATTTCCAACTCGGTTCGCGAGGAGGTCGCGGACTACTGCAGCCGCTTCCAGAGGGTCGAGGCGGATGAGGCCGCTGAAGGGGAAGCTGGCTCGGAAGAAGCATTGGAGGATGAGGCTGAAGAGGAGGATGACGATGGCGACTTCTCTGCCTGAGCTGCTCCTGCGACAACACGCGCCTGAGGCGCATTTATCTTTGTTTAAAGACTTGTGTCCTTTTATTATGGCCTGTAATATACTTTAAGTCTGTGCTACTATGCGTGTGTCCCTTGAAGGGTCTTTTGCCCCTGCTTCATGTCTTTTTCGCTCTATGTCGTTTGGACCCATCTCTTCGCGCTATGACTCCGCCACTGCGGTATGCCAGAGCTATGACTCAGCAAGGCCGGGGGAGTTTAAGGCTTAGAGAGGTAAGGGCTCTCGGGTCGTGGTGCTCGAGGGCCCCCCTTTGACGCACAAGCAGTCCATGAAGCGCGAGGGAGAAAAGATCCGCCCGAGGGACGACAGGCGCTCGTGAGAGAGATGAAAAGGAGCTTGAGGCGTGAGTGCTAGACTTAGCTTTGCGAGGCTTTGGCCTCGTGGAGGGTGTTGGTTTCCCCGATGGCCTGCTTCCTTCTTGAGGCCGGAGTGTGGCTTCACGAGTTTAGGGGGACTCTTGTTCCCTGCGTTGGTTAGAGAGGCAAAACCAAAGCCAATACACGATGATAACAAATCATGTGCGCTTATAGGTTTCCTCATGGGTATCTCGCGAGGAGAGTAAGTACCAAGGTCCTTTGGTGAGGTGGCATGCCTGGGAGCAAGCCCTTGAGCCAGAGCTCTTTGGTGAGGTAACAGACGTGAGAGCATGCTCACGTGTTAGAGCTCGGATCCTTTGGATTTTGCAGTGCTGCTGGGGTGCTCTTCAGGCACAGGCACCGTACTCAGCCCCTGTTCGCGAGGTGCGCATGGGAAAAATATGAGCGCAAATAAACTAAAAATGATGAAAGGTAAAACTCACCACCAAAACATTATACAGCGGCACCTTGGCGCAATGTTTCATTGAGAAACGAAATGGTTCATTACACTTGGCGTTGCCAAGATAAAGTTTTCCATGTCGAGGCATGGGGACCACCTTTAGTGGCTGAGACTCTCCACAGCCTGCGGTGGCTTATTATTGGGAGAGCTCGGAGAGGCTGGCCCTCTGGAGGAGAAGCTTTGTGAAGCTTGGAGGTGAAGCTGTGGGCTTCCCTCTGGAGACAAAAAATGTCTGGCTTCCCTCAAGAGACAAAAAATGTCTGGCGTGACTGTGATCACGGGTAGAACTTGCGTAGATGCGCGATGTTCCACGGATTTTTAACTGGGATGCCGTCCTCCGTTTCGAGGCATACCGCGCCAGGCCTGGCGATGTGTGCGACCCTGTAGGGGCCTTTCCACATGGGCGAGAGCTTGTGGAGACCTTCTCTGGAGAGGATTCTCCTGAGGACGAGGTCGCCTGCCTCTAGAGTGCGTGAGCGTATGTGACGGCTGTGGTAGCGTCGCAGATCTTGCTGGTACTTTGCAGCCCTGAGGGCGGCACGGCGGCGGAGCCCATCAAGGAGCAGCAAGTCGTTGTTGTGGAGGTCTTCCTGATCATCCTCATTGAAAGCAAGGACCCGTGGGGATCCATGCTTGATCTCTGTGGGGAGGACTGCTTCAGCGCCATACACCAGGGCAAATGGTGTCTCACCTGTGGGCTTCGTGGGGTTTGTGCGTATCGACCAGAGTACAGATGGGAGCTCGTCGATCCAGCCCTTGCCGTGGCCTTTGAGGTAGTTGAAGCTTCTGGTCTTGAGGCCCCTGAGTACCTCGGCATTTGCTCGCTCGGCCTGGCCGTTGCTCTGTGGATGGGCCATTGAGGCGAAGCAGAGCTTGGTGCCGAGAGTTTCGCAGTAGGACCTGAAGATGCCGCTGGTGAACTGTGACCCATTGTCGGTGATGATGCGATCTGGCACCCAAAAACGGTAGACCAGGCCTCTGATGAACTTCACTGCTGCTCTGGCTGGTATGGTGTGCACCGCTTTGACCTCTGACCACTTGGTGAACTTCTCAATGGCCACGAAGAGGAAGCGGTAGCCCCCTTGCGATCTCGGGAAAGGGCCCAAAATATCCAGCCCCCAGACCGCGAAGGGCCAGGAGAGCGGGATGGTTTGGAGTCCCAGTGCTAGCTGATGGACTTGCTTGGCATGAAACTGGCACGCGTCGCAAGTATGGACGATGGTGGTGGCATCTTGAAGCACTTGGGGCCAGTAGAATCCGCTTCTGAAGACCTTGCCTGCGAGGGTGCGCGCAGAGGAATGGTGGCCGCACTCTCCGCTGTGGATGTCTCTGATCAGCATCCGGCCTTCTTCAGGAGGAACGAATACGTCCAAAACATATCTACTTTTCCGAACACTTTTGCTGTTGTTTTACCTCTAACTTGTATGATTTGGATGCAACTAACATGGACTAACGCTGTTTTCAGCAGAATTGCCCTGGTGTCTTCTTTTTGTGCAGAAAAGTCAACTTTCGAGAAAAACTCCGAAAACAATTGCGATCGTCATATTTCACCGGAAGACCCACGGAGCCAGAAGGGGAGTCGGAGAGGCCACACCAGGCAGCCACGCCATAGCTGGGCGCGGCTGGGGGTGGGGCCGCGCCCAAGTGTGGCGTGGCCACCTCGGTCGCCCCCCGACGCTCCCCTTTGGACTATATATTGCCCTTGACCTAAATATCGAGGGGGGTTCGACCATATTTCGCGAAACACATCCACGCTCCGCCGCCGCCGCGATCTCTATTCCGGGGATCAGAAGTTCCGTTCTGGCACCCTGCCGGGACGGGGATTCGGAGGAGATCATCACCATCGTCATCACCACCGCCTCTCCATCAACCATCAATGATTCCCCCATCCATGTGTGAGTAGTTCCCTGCTGTAGGCTGAGGGGATGGTAGGGATTGGATGAGATTGTTCATGTAATAAGTTGCCAGATTGTTAGGGCATGGTGCCTAGTATCCATTGTTAGTGCTATTTATCATTGTTGCAACTTGTTGTGCTTAATGCTTGCCACTAGGGCCCGAGTGCCATGATCTCAGATCTGAACATGTTGTTGATGCATGAGAATAATTATGTTTTAGATCATATCTGCAAGTTGTTTTCACCTGTTATTGTCCGGAACCCGAGGCCCCGGAGTGACAGCAACCGGGATAACTGGAGGGGATGGCTTTGACTTGAGGATTACGTGTGTTCACGGAGTGTTAATGCATTGCTCCGGTACTTTATTAAAAGGAGTACCTTAATTGCCAGTAGTTTCCCTTGAGGCCCCGCTGCAAACGGGCTGGCAGGACAGTAGATGTTGTGCAAGTTTCTCATTGCGAGCACGTACGACTATATACGGAACACATGCCTATGTTTGACTAGTACTAGGATGCTTTTATAATTGTTTACCTGCAAATGCCCTGAGTTATGATTATTACATGAGCGCTCTTATCCATGCAACGCCCGTACATCCGTCCCTATGCCTACAGTACTTTTAATCCTGCTGTTTACTGAAATTACTGCTGCTGTCTTTGTTACACTGTTGCTGCTATTACTTTGTTACTACTGCTGTTATATCACCGTTGCTACTGATAATCTGTGTCGAGGAAGTCTACTTTCAGGTGCAGCTGAACTGACAATTCATCTGTTAAGGCTTATATTTATTCTTTGGCTCCCCTTGTGTCGAATCAATAAATTTGGGTTTTACTTCCCTCGAAGACTGTTGCGATCCCCTATACTTGTGGGTCATCAAGACTATTTTCTGGCGCCGTTGCCGGGGAGCATAGCTTTATTTATAAGTTCATCTGGAAGTGATATCCTTTGCTGCAATCCATTTATCATGGGGAAAACTCATGACAAGAAGGTGGCTATTCTGCCATCCACTACAAGGAAAGGTACGGCTCTGAACTCCGCTGCTGCTCTTGATTCACCATCTGTTATTAATCAACTGGTTACACCGCCACACGCACCTGCTTCGCGTGTTGGCACTACTGAATCTGAAACTGTTTCTGATGAATTTGATGATGCTTCTACTGTGCTTAGTGAAACTGGTTCGTTAGGTCCTTTTCTAGATGCTACGATTGCTAGGTCTAGACTTATTGAAAATTCTGAAATGCCTAATGAAAATGTTGTCACACCTGTTGCTTCTCCTGAGTCGAGGGAATTCATCGATGATGATGACCCCGAGGAAGATTATATAGAAGTAGATGAAGCTTTTGCTGAAAAATGCAGGAATCTTGACTCTTCTGCTGATTCTGCCACTATAATGGATTTTCTGAAAAAACACACTGTTAGCTACAAATTGTCTGCTGATCCTGAGTTTGCAACATCTCCTATTCGTATAACTGATAAGGATTATGACTTTTCTGTGGATTTGTCCTTTATATCGGTGGTAGAGAAAGATCCTTTTTGTGGTGCTGAAGATGAAAGTGCTATGGAACATATGAACAAGTTATCTACTTTAAGTAGTTTGTTCTCTGATGATATTAAATTGCGCACCTATTTTGTTACCAAAATTTTTCCTTTCTCTCTGAAAGGCGATGCTAAAGCTTGGTTTGGTAATTTGTCTCCCGGTTGTATTAAAAATCCTTTAGGATTGGTTGATGTTTTCTTCCATAAATATTATCCTGCTAGTGTTCAACATGTTGCTTTGCAGAGAATTTTTAACTTCAAGCAATTGCAGGAAGAAAATATTTCTGAAACTTGGTCAAGGTTTTGTTATTTGCTTAGAGTTCGACCTGGACATGATATACCTAAAAATGAACTTCTTGATATATTTTATAACGGACTAACCGATGAATCTAGGACATTCCTGGATAGTTGTGCTGGTTGTGTTTTCAGGAAACGAACTCCAGATGAAGCTGAGGAATTAATGGCTAAGATTAGCCAAAATTATGAAGATTGGGTTATAGCTGAACCCACTCCCACACCAGAGCCTGCGCCAGTGCCTACACCAAGAAAGAGAGGTGTTATTGAACTTGATAATGAAGGAATGAGAGAAGCCAAGAGGACTCTCAAGGAGAGGGGTATTAAATCTGAAGATGTTAAAAATTTACCTCCAATAGAAGACTTATGTAAGCCGACTCCTCCACCTTCAATTGAGGTACACTCTCTACAATATTTCGATGCTGGTGATATTCCTTATGGTAAGCCTCCTGATCAATGCTTAGATGAACTTGATAATTTTATTGTTAAGCAGGAGCATTTTAATATGAGAGTAGAAAATCATCTGTTAGAAAATTCTCGTATTATTAGTAATTTGCAAGATGTTTTGGTAAGAACTGTAAATGACATTAAAGGTCTAGTTAAACATCTTAGTATGGTTCAAACTCAAATGGAGCAAATTACTAAAGTACAAAAAGACTTGCTAGCTAAAAATTCTAATAGTAATGGAAAACATGCTTTTGGAATAGCAACTAGGAGTGGAGCTTCCACTCAAGATCCTTTGTATCCTGAGGGACATCCTAAAAGAATTGAACAAGATTCTCAATTAGCTGAAAGGCCCAGCTCTCCTTCTAAGAAAAAGAAGAAGAAACATAAACCTGCTGTAGAGTCTTCTGAAACTATTAAGGAAAAAGAACCTGCTAGTGATCCTAATAGTATATCTGTGTCTGATGCTGAAACTGAAAATGGTAATGAACCTGTTAATGATAATGATAGAAACAATGCTAATAATAATGAAGAGGTTGAGAGCGATTCTGATAGTGACACTGAAAATAAAAATTGCACTAAAGAGGATTTTGTAGCTAAGAAACATGGTAAAGAAAGAGAACCTTGGGTGCAAAAATCAATGCCTTTTCCTAATAAGAAACATAAATCCAAGGAAGAAGAACACTACAACAAGTTTTGTGAGTGGATGAAACCTTTGTTTTTGCAAATTCCTTTGACTGATGCTATTAAGCTGCCTCCTTATTCGAAATACATGAAGGATATTGTTTCTAACAAGAGGAAAATTCCTAATGAGGAGATTTCCACCATGCTTGCTAATTACTCTTTCAATGGTAAGGTTCCAAAGAAACTTGGAGATCCAGGTATACCAACTATTCCTTGCTCTATTAAAAATAATTATGTTAGAACTGCACTTTGTGATCTTGGAGCTGGAGTAAGTGTGATGCCTTTCTCTCTTTATAAGAGACTTTATTTAGATAAATTGATACCAACTGATATATCTTTGCAAATGGCTGATAAATCTACTGCTGTTCCTGTTGGTATATGTGAAAATGTTCCTGTTCAAGTTACTACCAACTGTTTGATTTTGACTGACTTTGTTGTGTTGGATATGCCTGAAGATGATAATATGTCCATTATTCTTGGTAGACCTTTTCTTAATACTGCAGGAGCTGTTATTGATTGCAATAAAGGGAAAGTTACTTTTAATGTCAATGACAAAGAGCATACTGTTTATTTTCCCAAGAAGCAAAATGTATTATGTGGAGTGAGCTCAATTGCAAGTTATAAAACTATCAAAGTTGGAAGTATTGATTGTCCTATTTATGACCACCATGAAGGATATGAAAGTATTATGGTTGGGACAATATCTATTCAATATAAGGTAACATAATGGTATCATGTAGTTTAATTCTTTTATGTCAAATAAAATATATTTGGTGGCAAGACTTGATCAACCTTGTTGACAAATACATTTTAGTTGCATAAAATTGTTAAACCACATTCTCTCTTTCTCATCTGTTATACCTTCTGTTATATTGCTGTCTTTATAAATTTTTAGAATGATGTTTAGTGTGGTTAAAATTTTGCTTAGCTGCTATTTAGAATTTTAAGTGCCCAGTTTTTGCTCGAAATTGAAAGTTGTCAGAAAAATCTGAAAATTTTACGTAAATTCCTATTTTGAAAAATGCAACGTGGTAGTACCTGGGGCTGACCAGGGGGACCCACCACGCTGCCACGCCATAGCTCGGCGCGGCAGGGGTGGAGGCCGCGCCCCCCTGTGGCGTGGGTCCCACCTGAGCCTCCACAAGGTGAGATTCCTCCCCTTTCTTTCTCTCTCCCGACCAAACTCATATCCATTGTTCAAACTCGTGTTCCTGCTGCTCTTGAGCTCGAATTTTTCGATCTACTTGCTCAGCCCATTTCAGTTGCTGAAACTTTGCTTGTTTACTCACCGGTATGTGACTCCTTCGATTATCCAAGTAGAATTTTGTTTAGTGTTGTATTTCTAGAGTATTTTGCTGCTGTATGTTGCTGGTTAAGTGAGCTTGCATGCTTGTTCTATGCTTAGATTAATTCCATGATCAGGAATCATTCTGTTCCTAGCTGGGCTACTCTCGATAATTTGACTTATAATTTAGTATTTGTTACTAAATCTAGGATTGCATCTAAGACTTCCGAGCGATTGGTTTGTTTGCCTGCACCTGTTTTGTTTAACCTGGATGGCAGGGAAAATTGGGCATTCTCGGAAGAAGACTTGGATGCATACATGAGGGAGCATGAACCCCGGGCCGAGCCGGAGGAGGAGCGGCCTGAGCCGCATGATGAGGGGGCGAGCTCCTCATACCAGTTTGACTATGCAAGCGGAACCTTCCCCGCTTTACAGAGTGGTTCTTACGAACACGCCAGGGACGATGCACCGTCCTGGAGCTATTATCAGCACCGATGATTGTCTCCCAATTAGGCCAAAAGCCTAAGCTTGGGGGGAGGTACGCGTATACTGACAGTTCGCTCATTTCTATATTCGCTCCATGTCAGTTCTTTGTATATCCATATTTCGCTTTCTTTTATTTGTTCTTGCTTGTGGTGTTTATTTTCTCAAAACCCAAAAATACCAAAAATATTTTCGTTGTTTCTCTATGCTTTTATTTTAGTAATTCGAGTTGTAGTTTTATTTTGTCTTTTTGATTTTCGAGTTGATATTCAAAAAACCCAAAAATATTTTCCTTTTTATTTGCTTCTTCCTTGCTTTGTTTTAAAATTCGAAAACACCAACAATATTTGTTGTTCTTCTTGGTTTTGTATAGTTCTTTTCAGATTCAACAGCCGTCTGTGACTCCACCTGGAGTTTGGTTTTCATTTTATATCATTCAAGTCATGCGAGCGAAGGGCAATAATGACGATATTCGACAACTTGATGTGGTGAGAGGCTGGTATGAACCGTATTTGTTTTCATTTTTGTACACATACCTGTCCATATGATTGCGCTTAGTAGTTATGGTATGGGCTATGTTACTTGATGAATGCTTGATAGCCATGTTTTCTCATGATTAATCCTAATCTCCTGAAGGTGCACCATATGTCATATAGTTATTTGCATGCATTGTTTTATTCGTAGAGTGGTATTGTAGTGTGGTATCCTCCTCTGAATGTTTTACTTGATTCGACTTGGCACATGCTTACACATGTTTATGACTCAAAACAAAAGTCAAGCCTCGACGATCTATTGTGACTCAGAGTTTCTGTATCGCTTTTATGCCACTGCTAATTTTATTCTGTCGCAAGTATGATTATGACAGTTGTGCTCTCTTGTTGTCGCTTCCCCGTCTATTGCTAGCCTTCACCTGTACTAAGCGGGAATGCTGCTTGTGCATCCAAAATCCTGAAAACCAAGTTATTCCAAAGAGTCCACTATAAATTCCTATGCATGGTTTTAAACCATTCCAAGTAAATTTCTTCGTGTGCTATCTTTAACTATTCAAAATTGTACAATCCCTTTTTGTGTCACTGCGTGTAGCTCATAAGGATGTGGTAGTATAACTTGTCATCTTCCATGCTAAATGATTTCCAAGGACAAGTAGCTTCATCTGCTTGTCCACTTTTATTTTTGCAAAAGAGCTGGTTAGTCCACCTATCATTTAATATTAAAATAGACACTCCTCCACGGTGATTGTTGGTCGGCACCCGAGGATTCGGTTAGCCATGGTTTGTGGAAGAAAAGGTTGGGAGGAGTGTCAAAAATCTGTAAGCATGATATAATGCAAACTATATGAATTTTCGGAACCGCTCTAAAAGTTGGTTAGTTATGGAAGATGACAAGAACTCTATCGCGGATTTGTTGACACTTGCAACCACTTCTCAAAATATTATTTTTACACTCTTTATATGCCTTCGGGAACTAACAAGCTCTAGCACACGATTTAATCCCTGCTTCCCTCTGCGAAGGGCCTATCTTTTATTTTAATGTTGAGTCACCATCCTTCTTTAAAGCACTTCTTTGAGAGCATGACTGTCATTCTTAGTGAAATGTGCTTGTCCCAGAATAGGTTAGTAGTGACATAGCTTGATGCTTTTATCTTTGATAAGCTTTATTTCTAGTCTGCCTGTAAACTTCAGAGGTGCCTGGGCATTTATGTTTTGCTGCACACATTCGGGCAAGCGAGATACCACTTTGCCATACCCAATTACGAACATTGCAATCCTGCACTTAGTTTTATGCCATGTTGTTTACCTTTAGTATGTTAGAATCTTTTCATGGCTGCATATTTATCAAGCTTTTATCTTATGCATATCTCCTATCATGAGCTAGTAAGTATAATCATAATTCAAGTATGTATACATCATATGAAGCAATTGTGTTCGTAAAAGTTTCTTTATCGCGTTCAGTTTGTCAACTGAATTGCTTGAGGACAAGCAATAAGCTAAGCTTGGGGGGAGTTGATACGTCCAAAACGTATCTACTTTTCCGAACACTTTTGCTGTTGTTTTACCTCTAACTTGTATGATTTGGATGCAACTAACATGGACTAACGCTGTTTTCAGCAGAATTGCCCTGGTGTCTTCTTTTTGTGCAGAAAAGTCAACTTTCGAGAAAAACTCCGAAAACAATTGCGATCGTCATATTTCACCGGAAGACCCACGGAGCCAGAAGGGGAGTCGGAGAGGCCACACCAGGCAGCCACGCCATAGCTGGGCGCGGCTGGGGGTGGGGCCGTGCCCAAGTGTGGCGTGGCCACCTCGGTCGCCCCCGACGCTCCCCTTTGGACTATATATTGCCCTTGACCTAAATATCGAGGGGGGTTCGACCATATTTCGCGAAACACATCCACGCTCTGCCGCCGCCGCGATCTCTATTCCGGGGATCAGAAGTTCCGTTCTGGCACCCTGCCGGGACGGGGATTCGGAGGAGATCATCACCATCGTCATCACCACCGCCTCTCCATCAACCATCAATGATTCCCCCATCCATGTGTGAGTAGTTCCCTGCTGTAGGCTGAGGGGATGGTAGGGATTGGATGAGATTGTTCATGTAATAAGTTGCCAGATTGTTAGGGCATGGTGCCTAGTATCCATTGTTAGTGCTATTTATCATTGTTGCAACTTGTTGTGCTTAATGCTTGCCACTAGGGCCCGAGTGCCATGATCTCAGATCTGAACATGTTGTTGATGCATGAGAATAATTATGTTTTAGATCATATCTGCAAGTTGTTTTCACCTGTTATTGTCCGGAACCCGAGGCCCCAGAGTGACAGCAACCGGGATAACTGGAGGGGATGGCTTTGACTTGAGGATTACGTGTGTTCACGGAGTGTTAATGCATTGCTCCGGTACTTTATTAAAAGGAGTACCTTAATTGCCAGTAGTTTCCCTTGAGGCCCCGCTGCAAACGGGCTGGCAGGACAGTAGATATTGTGCAAGTTTCTCATTGCGAGCACGTACGACTATATACGGAACACATGCCTATGTTTGACTAGTACTAGGATGCTTTTATAATTGTTTACCTGCAAATGCCTTGAGTTATGATTATTACATGAGCGCTCTTATCCATGCAACGCCTGTACATCTGTCCCTATGACTACAGTACTTTTAATCCTGCTGTTTACTGAAATTACTGCTGTCTTTGTTACACTGTTGCTGCTATTACTTTGTTACTACTGCTGTTATATCACCGTTGCTACTGATAATTTGTGTCGAGGAAGTCTACTTTCAGGTGCAGCTGAACTGACAATTCATCTGTTAAGGCTTATATTTATTCTTTGGCTCCCCTTGTGTCGAATCAATAAATTTGAGTTTTACTTCCCTCGAAGACTGTTGCGATCCCCTATACTTGTGGGTCATCAGGAACATATTTGAGTGCAATTCCATTTGGGCGCTTGCGGTACAGATCTCCCTCGAGGATGAAGTATGACTTTGCCTGTTGAGCAATTCGCTCTGCTTCTGCATCTTCCTCGGGGAGGACTCCCTTCATCAAGTAGTCTTTGAGCTCGTCGACCCAGCCTGTCTCTTGGTGCGCCATTGTCAGCATCAGACGCTCCCCTGATGGAGGACCACAGTTGGGTGCTCCGCCTGCAGGAGGTGGTGGGAGGATTTCGTCTGTGCTTGTGGCTGCTGCTTCTTGCGGCTGCTTTATGGACGCCTTGGTGAGTCTTTCTTCGAAGACGCCGGCTGGCTGTGCCTGCCTTCGCGATGCTCGCTTGGCGATGTCATCTGCCTCCTGGTTCTCCTTTCGCGGGATGTGCATGAGCTCCATGCCTCTGAAGTGCTTCTCGAGCTTGCGGACCTCTTCAAGGTAGGCGGCCATGTGGTCGTCTTTAGGCGTGTAGCTCTTGTTGGAGAAGTTGACCAGCAGCTGGGAATCACCCTTTATGAGCAGGCGTTTGACTCCGAGGACAATTGCGGCCCTTAGCCCGGCGAGGAGGCCTTCGTACTCGGCGATGTTGTTGGAGATCTTATCTATTGTGAAGCACAACTAGATAGCGTAGTAGAGCTTGTCGCCTTTTGGTGAGGTCAGGACTACTCCAGCCCCACCATTGCGGCAGGAGAAAGCTCCATCGAAGTGCATGGTCCATTGGCTTGGCATTGTCTCTTCAGCCGGCACGGTTTTTTCTTCACAAGGCTCTTCAGGAGTTGGGTCGGTCCACTCGGCGACGAAATCTGCTAGCGCTCTTCCCTTTATGACTCTTGTGGTGTCGAAGCGCAAGTTAAATGGTTGTAGCTCGATGTTCCATCCCGCGACGCGATCAGTGGCGTTGGGGTTGCGCAAGATTTGCTCTAGGGGGAAAGACGTGACCACCGTAATGGGGTGGCCCTGGAAGTAGTGTCGCAGCTTCCTGGAGGCGATGAGGAGCGTGAGGAGGAGCTTCTGCTGCATGGGGTAACGCTCGTGAGCATCTCGCAGTACTGTACTGACGAAGTAGACAGGATGCTCGACGAGGGTCGTCGATGGAGCTGCAGCGTCGGGTCCCTGGAGAGGCTCCTCAGGGCCTCTGGAGAGGTTTCCCTGTGGAGGAGTCTCGGCAGGGGTGCTTGTAGTTGGCTCGACTTGAGGCTGTTGGGCTGGCGCTGGGTCTGGAGAGGCTGTTTCCTTGTCGGGAGGTTCTGGACTTGGGGTGGCAGTGCTTTTCTTGGAGAGGACTGGCTCTTCTCTTTCTGCCACCAGGACGGCGCTTGCGGTTTGTGGAGTGGCTGATAGGTACAGCTTTAGGTGTTCGCCTGTCCTGGGGGCTACCTTTACAGGTGAGCTAGCCAAGTATTTCTTCAAGTCCTCAAATGCTTTGTCTGCCTCTGGAGTCCACTTGAAGGTGCCGGACTTCTTCATGATCTTAAAAAATGGCAGAGCCCTCTCGCCAAACTTGGAGATGAAGCGGCCTAAGCTGGCCATGCATCCTACTAGGTGCTGCATGTCCTTGAGGCGGCGAGGTGGCTGCATGTCTTCTATAGCCTTGATCTTGTCTGGATTAGCTTCTATGCCACGGTGGGACACGAGGAACCCGAGGAGTTTACCTGAAGGCACCCCGAAGATGCACTTGGCGGGGTTTAGTTTGATATTCACCTTGCGCAGGCTGGTGAAGGTTTCCTCGAGGTCCTTCAAGAGGGTGCCTCCCTCGCGAGACTTGACCACGATGTCGTCGACATAGGCTTCTGCGTTTCTGCCCATCTGAGCCCCCAAGGCGATCCTCATGAGTCTCTGGAAGGTGGCGCCGGCGTTTTTCAGGCCAAAAGGCATGCAAGTGTAGCAGTACACACCACAAGGGGTGAGGAATGCCGTTTTCTCCTTGTCTTCCTTGGCCATCTTAATCTGATGGTAGCCTGTGGCGCCCTGACCCGACTGCTATACAGTGATACTGTGTCTCCGGTGATCCGATACCAGCAGGCACACTATCAAAGCATAAGAGAGAGATCAAGACTTGTGGAACAACTGGCACATCACAGACTCTACGACACAAAATCATATAGTTCAACTCTTATAATAGAGAAAGATAGCAAATGACAACCAGAGGTCACCGACCCAACATTACAACATGCGGAAGCGAAGTGTGTTGTTCTAAACAACAAGAACAAAAATATGGCCTAAGAGGCCTACAGATGAACATCACAGCGCCAGCTGCTCCAGGATGTCCCAAGCTGCCACCTGGGAACCCCAGACTACTCGTCGACGTCCACAAAGAACCCACCTTCGAGGTCGGTGAAGTCCTCCACTGAAACAAAAGCAAAGACGTTGAGTTCGACGAACTCGCAAGATTAAGAGCTAATATATGCTCGATGAGGCTTTCAAAGTTATATGGTTGTTTTGCATAAAGCTGATTTTATTTATGAAAACATAACTCAAAGGCAATCGACTATTCAGAGTATTTTCAAAAGAGGTAAGAAGTACTCTTTCTTTCATCACCTTTATCAACATCAACCACTGTACCTGTTCATCAAAGGCACCTCCCCGAATCACCCTCGAGGAAGCTCACCTTGCATTTGTGAGTGGTACCTCTAGTACCCAGTTTTTAATCATTCCGTTGAAGTTATTCTATGATCTTACCTTCACTTCCCAAGTCGCCCATAACCGCGGACACGGCTTTTCGAAAAGATTTATCCCTGCAGGGGTGTACAAAGTGGAAGTCCCCGGAGTCCCGAGGGGCTCCAGCTCCTTCGCCACGCGTACCGTCCGGCCCATTACCTGATCATTAGCTCTCTTCCATGGAAAGCCGGCTGGGTGGGAGCGGTGTCGACTTCTCCCTCGTTAAGGACTTTCCAGGATCATCAGTGCCGGTAGGACAGGTTTGGTGACTCCTCCAACCCCCTGTCCCGCGGACACTTACTTTCTTAACACCACAATCCTCATACCATTCTCAGCCACCAACTCACGCACGCGCAAATGGAAGCCCGAACTAGAGGACCCTGGCTATCCCCGCTCGAGTTATTTAGTCTATGAGGGTTCCTGCACTGCGAATGCATAGGCCTCACGCATGGTTGCACGCTCAGTCTTGGTTCAAGAGGTATAGAACTCGCACCTAGGCGGCGAGAACGAGACAAAACACCACAACCACAGTGGCCTCTCATCCCCACCTTTTAGCATTTTATTACCCGTCACCACAATTTCTCCACCATCATTCTCATTTCATCACCTGTTTCCAACATAAACCATCCACCATATAGCTATGCAATTAACTAAGCATGGCTAAGCAACAACATAGCATAGTAAGTATCTCGGCCAACAATACAACCTATGGATAATAGGAGGGAAACAGGTAAAAGGCATAGGGAACTTAATGCAACTATAGGATACTCTAATCCAAGGAAATTGACATTTAGAACCGCATGCAATATTATAGTGGAGAAAATATTCGCGGAAACATAGGATAAGATATGCTCAGAGGGGGGATTACGCTTGCCTTGCTCAACGTGCGGGTAGTACGGATCTTCGGGGTATTGTGGAGTAACCCCGGCTGCTTGATCTATCGAGGCATAGCAACGGAAGAACAATCAATCACCACACAAACTTTAGCAAATGCAATGCACAAACACATGATGACATGTCAATTTAAATCCCCGAGAGGAGGATGATTCAACTATTCAATTTAAACGGAGTTTGGGTGCGTAGTGGGGACACACCTCGAATTCACCGTGGAGTTAAGTAAGGAATCATCTTTACTTGTTGATTAACGTAGTTGAGACCCTAGGATTTAACTTGTAGATGATATGACATGATCATGTGAGAGATGCAATTTTAGGTGGTTAACATTCTTGCAACAATTATAAAGCAACGGAAAAAGAATTGGTGTTAAAACAAGTTTCAGAGAGCATCCGGTTTGAAATCCGGAATTTTCTGGGATGATTCCGGGTTTTGTACCGGGTCATTCCGGGTTTTATACCGGGTCTGGCACCGGGTTTAATTCCGGGTCATTTCCGGGTATGATCCGGGCGAAAATGGTCGAGTCCAGTACCGTTTTTCTTAATCCGGTATAGATTCCGGACAATTCCGGGTCTGGTACCGGGTGATTCCGGGTTCAGTTCCGGAAATTTCCGGGTTGGACACCGGATTTGTCAACGCGACCAAAACGAAATAGAGCTACGGGGATTCGGTGAACTAGGGGGAAAAGGAGGAAATGTAGAGGTCCATTTGGAGGGTTTGCTCACCCTGAACTCGTGGGGGTGCTTGGAAGGACCGGAGATGGACGGAGATGGCCGGAATCGTCCGGGAGAGCTCCGGCGGTGGTTTGCGGAGAACTTGACGGTGAGCTCGATTGCGGGCTTCCCAACTCGATTCCTTCGGTGGAGTGGTAGAGGACGACGAGGCGGAGCTATTGGTGGTCTTGGTTTTGCTCGGGGGCTCCTCAATCAATGGCGGCGAGCTCGGCCATGGGAGCTAGCTTTGGGCCATGGAGGGAAAGAGGATGGAGAGGAGCACGGTGAGAGAGAGAGAGATGGAGTGGGCTGGTTGTGGTCTTCTCCTTCACTTAGTGTCCATTTCTTTTTACACAAAACCCCCTGCACTTTTGTTTCCACTCGAATGTAATTTGTTTAGCGATTTCATAATGGATGCCATGATGCAAAGAACACAAAAGCGAAAATTTTAAACAGGTTTTCAGGTTCTCAAGTTTGGGGCTGTTACAAATCTACCCTCCTTACAGGAATCTCGTCCCGAGATTCTAAGATTGCGGAAAGAAATCGGGATACTCTTCACGAAGACTAGACTCTCTTTCCCAAGTTGCTTCTTCCTCGGAATGATGCGACCACTGAACTTTGAGGAACTTGGTAGTCTTGTTCCGGGTCTTTCTTTCGGCTTCGTCCAAGACACGGATAGGATGTTCGCGATAAGTAAGATCTTCCTGGAGATCCAGTTCTTCATAATTGACCCCATGGATAGGATCTTTGAAACACCGGCGAAGTTGAGATACATGGAACACATCATGCACATTGGGAAAGATGACCGGTAACTCCAACTTATAAGAAAGATCTCCTCGCTTGGCCAGAACGGTGAAGGGGCCAACATAGCGAGGCGCCAATTTCCCTTTGATTCCGAAGCGGCGAACGCCACGGAGGGGAGAGACACGGAGATAAGCTTTATCACCGATTTCATAGTGAATTTCCTGATGATGCTTGTCATAATAGCTCTTCTGTCTAGACTGAGCAATCTTCAGATTTTCTCGTATGATTCTAACCTTCTCCTCAGCTTCATTGATGATATCTGGACCAAAGAGTGCCCTCTCTCCGGTCTCAGACCAATTTAGAGGAGTGCGGCATTTTCTTCCATAGAGAACCTCAAATGGAGCCATGCCCAGACTAGCTTGATAGCTATTGTTGTAGGAGAACTCCGCGAAAGGAAGGTACTTTTCCCAATCCTTGCCAAAAGAGATTACACATGCCCTAAGCATGTCTTCCAAAACTTGGTTCACTCTTTCGGTCTGACCATCAGTTTGAGGATGGAAAGCGGTGCTGAAGTTAAGACGAGTTCCCATGGCAGTTTGGAAACTAGTCCAAAACTTGGAGGTGAATAGGCTTCCACGATCAGAAATTATCTTCTTGGGAATGCCGTGAAGGACGACGATACGAGAGGTATACAGGTCTGCCAACTTGGCAGCAGTAACGTCCACACGACGGGGAGGAAGTGAGCCACTTTTGATAGTCGATCAATGATGACCCAAATGGCATCATGTCCCTTTGGAGACTTCGGCAGACCGGTAATGAAGTCCATACCAATCTCATCCCATTTCCACTCGGGATAGCAATAGGGCGAAGAGTGCCGGCAGGTCTTTGATGTTCAGCCTTTACCCGTCGACAGGTGTCGCATTCAGCAACATACTTGGCAATTTCTCGTTTCATACGAGTCCACCAAATTGAGGCCGAAGGTCTTGGTACATCTTGGTACTACCGGGATGAATAGAGAGAGGGATTCATGAGCTTCTTGGAGGATCAACCTCTCAAGTTTTGTTTCTTTGGCACTACCAAGCGGTCACCAAAGTAAACAACTCCGGATTCATTGACAGAGAAACATTTGGCCTTCCCGCTAGCAATGTTCTCCTTGATTTTGAGAATACCCTTGTCACGAGTTTGAGCATCCTTAATCTGGTCTACAAGAGTAGATTTGATTTCCAGATTTGCAAGGTAGCCAGAGGGAACAATTTCCAGGTTCAAACGGGCGAATCTTCATGGAGAGCAGGTTGGGCCTCTTCAATCATCAGATTGTTGCAATAAACTTCCGACTTAGCGCGTCAGCCACGACGTTTGCTTTGCCGGGTTGATAGTTCAGACTCACATTATAGTCCGTGATTAACTCCAACCAACGCCTTTGCCTGAGATTTAAATCCGGCTGGGTGAAGAGGTACTTCAGACTCTTGTGATCCGAGAAGATCTCGCAACGGTTACCAAACAGTATGGTCTCCATTGCTTCAAAGCATAGACCACTGCGGCAAGCTCTAGATCATGAGTTGGGTAATTGAGCTCATGCGGCTTAAGTTGGCGAGAAGCATAGCCACCACATGGCCATCTTGCATTAGCACACAGCCCAAACCTTGAGAGAGGCGTCACAGAAGACGACGAAATCCTTGCTTGTGTCCGGCAGGACAAGCACAGGAGCGGACGTGAGCTTGGCTTTCAGTGTTTGGAAACTCTCTTCAGCTTCGGCCGACCATACAAACTTTTTATCCTTCTTGAGAAGGTCAGTCAGCCTTGGCTATTTGGAGAAACTTCGATGAATCGACGGTAGTAACCCGCCAATCCGAGAAAGCTTCGAATGTCCTTGACTGACATTGGAGTTTTCCAGTCTAGAATAGCTTGAATTTTGTCGGGATGACTTCCACACCATTGGCAGATATTACATGTCCAAGGAAGACAAGTTTATCCAACCAAAACTCACACTTGGAGAACTTGGCATAGAGACGGTGTTCTCGAAGTCTTGTCAGAACCAAACGAAGATGTTCCTCATGCTCTTCATTGGTTTTGGAATAGATGAGGATGTCATCAATATAAATGACGACAAACTTATCAAGATAATCCATGAAAATGGAGTTCATGAGCCTCATGAAAGTAGCCGGGGCATTTGTGAGACCAAAGGACATGACGGTACTCATATGAGCCATAACGAGTAACAAAAGCCGTCTTTGGAATATCCTCCTTTCTGATTTTTATCTGATGGTAGCCTGACCTCAGATCCATCTTGGAGAATACCGTTGCACCAGCTAACTGATCCAACAGATCATTGATGCGAGGAATAGGATACTTGTTCTTGATTGTCACCGCATTCAACGGTCTATAGTCAGAGACTAGACGAGGCACGGTAGAATCCCTCTTCTTGACAAAGAGTACCGGACAACCCCAAGGTGAACTGCTAGGCTGGATGAACTCCTTAGCTAACAGCTGATCAATTTGCTCTTTCAACAGAGCCAACTCTTCCACCGGCATACGGTAGGGCTTCTTGGAAATTGGAGCGGTACCGGGAGTAGCTCTATGACAAACTCCACACTTCGGTCAGGAGGCATGCCAGGCAACTCTTCCGGAACACATCCGGGAAGTCACACACCACGTGTATGTCCTGGATTTCAGGAGGGGATTCGCCTTCCATAAAGCAAAGAAGGATCTCAGGTGAGCGGGGTACGACGGCGGACGGAGGTATTGATGTTGCAGGCCAATACTTCACAATGTCACCGGAAGGAGCGGTCACAGTAATGGTCTTGGCGGCACAGTCGAGATTAGCCTGGTATTTGGCTAGCCAGTTCATGCCCAGTATGACATCAATGCCTTTGGACTTCAGAGCTACCAAGGCATAAGGAAAGACAAGGAACCTATATTAATCTGGACCTCAGGAGTAACACCATCGGTTTGCCATTTGGAACCAGGAGTAGCGATCACCAAGGAACGGCTCATTTTCTCAACGGTATGTTGTGCTCTTTTGCAAACGCTATGGATATGAATGAATGCGATGCTCCAGAGTCAAACAAAGTGTAGCTGTATTGCCGTTGATTCGTAACTCACCCATAAGAACGCCGGGGTCATCTTCAGCTTCTTCAATAGAGACGTGGTTCAGGCGACCACGCACAATAGGTCCAGCCTTGCCAGTTGGAGTGGCAGGGGCTCGTGCAGGAGTTATCGCGAGAGGTGCCTTCTGGGGGCACTCCCTGGAGTAGTGACCAGCCTGGCCACAGGTGTAGCAAGTGACTCCAGGTGGAGCAGGTAGCATAGGACGGTACCCACTTCCGCCTATCCCAAGTGTCGAAGTAGTGGGGCGGAGGAGGTGGCCTATATCCTGCTGCCCTCGGCATGAAGGGAGCACGAGGTACGGCGCTGTAGGGAACAAACACCCTGCGCTTCTTGCTCTCAGAACCCGAGGAACTCTGGTGATCCCCATGTGCGGGCCTCTTGGAAGCTTCAAGTTCCTTTCTTCCTTGCTCAAGAGTGAAAGCCTGGTTGAACAGCTCCTGATAGGTCTGGAACCTGAAGGGCAATAGCTCATAGCGGAGCTGCGGAGTCAGACCCTTGCGGAACAGCTCTTGCTTGTCAGCATCATTGGTCACGTCCCTTGGGGCGTAACGAGAAGATGGTTGAACTCACGACCATAAGTGCGGAGGTCCATCCGTCCCTGTTGCAAATCCAGGAACTCCCTCCTCTTCAAGTCCATGATAGGCTGGGGAATGTACTCCGCACGGAAGGCAGTGCGAATCAGCCCAGGTGAAGACATGGTTGGCTGGAAACAAAGCCACATGGCTCTCCCACCAACAGCCAGCAGCACCAACCAAGAGATAGGTGGCAAAGTTGACTTGCTCCGCCAATGGACATGAAGCGCGGAGAACTTGCGCTCCAAAGCACGAAGCCAATCATCAGCTTCCAGTGGCTCCTTAGCATCAGCAAAGGTGGGTGGCTGGAGCGCAGGAACTCGGTGAGAGTGTTGCACTCGTTCCTCCGTGCATTCTGCTGCACCAACTGCTCAAGCAAGCGCTCATTGCGCCCACGGTTCTCCTCAATGGCCATCAAGACTTGAGCCATCGAGGGTGGTGGCGGCAGATCATCCTCATCATCATTGTGGTTACCGCGACCACCACGGCCTCCACGACCTCCTCGAGCCATTCTGGAGATTTGACAATGACACGTTAGTATCTTTCTCCGAATGGTCGAACAATAGCATTAGCGTCTACACAAGTACACAGACTAGGGACGATAATACTTTGCGAGAAGGAAAACAACAAGATAGAACTTGGGTCAAAGATCAGCATCATGTGCTACTAGTGAGAGTTAAGAAATCACAACTTAACACACTCTAGTTGGCACAATCCGGGACCTTATGTTCAAGTCCGTGGGTTAAAACCCAAAGAAAGGATCAAAATTAACTCGGTAGAAACATCTGAGTTGATTTGGGATTGCAACGCAGCGGGAGCAACTGACACATAACACTAAAGGTCGAACCCACCCACGTTTCTAATCATTTTGAAGTAACAGACGAGGAGTAAAACCTTTAAACTCAAATCGAGGTAAGATTGCTCCGAGATTAGAGGGTAACCAGATAAGGAGTAAAAAGAATCCTAAGATGGTTTTCACAACTCATTTTTAGGTTAAAAATATTTTCACAAACACTAGACTCAACATCGACCAGTAGAAGGGTTTCCTACAGGCAGTACTGCTCTGATACCAACTTGTGGCGCCCTGACCCGACTGCTATACAGTGATACTGTGTCTCCGGTTATCCGATACCAGCAGGCACACTATCAAAGCATAAGAGAGAGATCAAGACTTGTGGAACAACTGGCACATCACAGACTCTACGACACAAATCATATAGTTCAACTCTTATAATAGAGAAAGATAGCAAATGACAACCAGAGGTCACCGACCCAACATTACAACATGCGGAAGCGAAGTGTGTTGTTCTAAACAACAAGAACCAAAATATGGCCTAAGAGGCCTACAGATAAACATCACAGCGCCAGCTGCTCCAGGATGTCCCAAGCTGCCACCTGGGAACCCCAGACTACTCGTCGACGTCCACAAAGAACCCACCTTCGAGGTCGGTGAAGTCCTCCACTGAAACAAAAGCAAAGACGTTGAGTTCGACGAACTCGCAAGATTAAGAGCTAATATATGCTCGATGAGGCTTTCAAAGTTATATGGTTGTTTTGCATAAAGCTGATTTTATTTATGAAAACATAACTCAAAGGCATCGACTATTCAGAGTATTTTCAAAAGAGGTAAGAAGTACTCTTTCTTTCATCACCTTTATCAACATCAACCACTGTACCTGTTCATCAAAGGCACCTCCCCGAATCACCCTCGAGGAAGCTCACCTTGCATTTGTGAGTGGTACCTCTAGTACCCAGTTTTTAATCATTCCGTTGAAGTTATTCTATGATCTTACCTTCACTTCCCAAGTCGTCCATAACCGCGGACACGGCTTTTCGAAAAGATTTACCCTGCAGGGGTGTACAAAGTGGAAGTCCCCGGAGTCCCGAGGGCTCCAGCTCCTTCGCCACGCGTACCGTCCGGCCCATTACCTGATCATTAGCTCTCTTCCATGGAAAGCCGGCTGGGTGGGAGCGGTGTCGACTTCTCCCTCGTTAAGGACTTTCCAGGATCATCAGTGCCGGTAGGACAGGTTTGGTGACTCCTCCAACCCCCTGTCCCGCGGACACTTACTTTCTTAACACCACAATCCTCATACCATTCTCAGCCACCAACTCACGCACGCGCAAATGGAAGCCCGAACTAGAGGACCCTGGCTAGCCCCGCTCGAGTTATTTAGTCTATGAGGGTTCCTGCACTGCGAATGCATAGGCCTCACGCATGGTTGCACGCTCAGTCTTGGTTCAAGAGGTATAGAACTCGCACCTAGGCGGCGAGAACGAGACAAAACACCACAACCACAGTGGCCTCTCATCCCCACCTTTTAGCATTTTATTACCCGTCACCACAATTTCTCCACCATCATTCTCATTTCATCACCTGTTTCCAACATAAACCATCCACCATATAGCTATGCAATTAACTAAGCATGGCTAAGCAACAACATAGCATAGTAAGTATCTCGGCCAACAATACAACCCTATGGATAATAGGAGGGAAACAGGTAAAAGGCATAGGGAACTTAATGCAACTATAGGATACTCTAATCCAAGGAAATTGACATTTAGAACCGCATGCAATATTATAGTGGAGAAAATATTCGCGGAAACATAGGATAAGATATGCTCAGAGGGGGGATTATGCTTGCCTTGCTCAACGTGCGGTAGTACGGATCTTCGGGGTATTGTGGAGTAACCCCGGCTGCTTGATCTATCGAGGCATAGCAACGGAAGAACAATCAATCACCACACAAACTTTAGCAAATGCAATGCACAAACACATGATGACATGTCAATTTAAATCCCCGAGAGGAGGATGATTCAACTATTCAATTTAAACGGAGTTTGGGTGCGTAGTGGGGACACACCTCGAATTCACCGTGGAGTTAAGTAAGGAATCATCTTTACTTGTTGATTAACGTAGTTGAGACCCTAGGATTTAACTTGTAGATGATATGACATGATCATGTGAGAGATGCAATTTTAGGTGGTTAACATTCTTGCAACAATTATAAAGCAACGGAAAAAGAATTGGTGTTAAAACAAGTTTCAGAGAGCATCCGGTTTGAAATCCGGAATTTTCTGGGATGATTCCGGGTTTTGTACCGGGTCATTCCGGGTTTTATACCGGGTCTGGCACCGGGTTTAATTCCGGGTCATTTCCGGGTATGATCCGGGCGAAAATGGTCGAGTCCAGTACCGTTTTTCTTAATCCGGTATAGATTCCGGACAATTCCGGGTCTGGTACCGGGTGATTCCGGGTTCAGTTCCGGAAATTTCCGGGTTGGACACCGGATTTGTCAACGCGACCAAAACGAAATAGAGCTACGGGGATTCGGTGAACTAGGGGGAAAAGGAGGAAATGTAGAGGTCCATTTGGAGGATTTGCTCACCCTGAACTCGTGGGGTGCTTGGAAGGACCGGAGATGGACGGAGATGGCCGGAATCGTCCGGGAGAGCTCCGGCGGTGGTTTGCGGAGAACTTGACGGTGAGCTCGATTGCGGGCTTCCCAACTCGATTCCTTCGGTGGAGTGGTAGAGGACGACGAGGCGGAGCTATTGGTGGTCTTGGTTTTGCTCGGGGGCTCCTCAATCAATGGCGGCGAGCTCGGCCATGGGAGCTAGCTTTGGGCCATGGAGGGAAAGAGGATGGAGAGGAGCACGGTGAGAGAGAGAGAGATGGAGTGGGCTGGTTGTGGTCTTCTCCTTCACTTAGTGTCCATTTCTTTTTACACAAAACCCCCTGCACTTTTGTTTCCACTCGAATGTAAATTTTTTAGCGATTTCATAATGGATGCCATGATGCAAAGAACACAAAAGCGAAAATTTTAAACAGGTTTTCAGGTTCTCAAGTTTGGGGCTGTTACATAGCCTGAGAAGGCATCCAGGAAGCAGAGGAGGTCACAGCCGGCGGTGGAGTCCACAATCTGGTCTATCCTTGGCATGGGGTATGGATCTTTGGGGCAGGCCTTGTTGACGTCGGTGTAGTCGATGCAGAGCCGGCCTCCTCCAGCGGGTTTTGGAACAACCACGCCATTGGAGAGCCAAGTGGGGTGGCTAACTTCTCGAATGATATCTGCTGCTTTCAGCTTCTCTACTTCTTTGATGATGAATGCTTGCTTCTCGGGGCTTGTTTCCGCGCTTTCTGCTTTACAGGGCGTGCGTTTGGACACACGGTTAATTGGTGCTCGATCACCTCCCTTGGTACACCGGAAATATCTGACGGAGTCCATGCGAACATGTCAGAGTTTGCCCGAAGGAAGGCGACGAGCGCGCTTTCCTATTTGGGAGGCAAGCCAGCGCCTATGGTGACGCTAGCCCCCGAGCCCTCAGCCCCCGAGCCACTGGTGCTCAGTGACACCTTCTTTGTAGATGCTTGCTCTTGAGAGAACATCTTCTTCTTCTTCTTGGGCCTCTAGAGAGGCTCCATGTCCTCGTCAGCGCTGAATGCCATGGCAGCGGCTTTGTAGGCGGTCTCGACAGCGCGCGTGGCGTCCTGCACGTGACCATGGATGGTGATGGTGCCACCGCTGCCCGGGATCTTGACCATGTTGTAGGCGTGGTGCGTGACGGCCATGAACTTCGCGAGGGCGGGGTAGCCGAGGATGGCATTGTAGGGCAAGCCAATGTTCGCGACGTCGAAGTCGATTAGCTCGGTGCGGTAGTTCTTCTGCGTGCCGAAGGTGACCGCGAGCCTTACTTGCCCTAGAGGCGAGATCGAGCCACTGGTGACCCCGGTGAAGGGCCTGGAGGGCATGAGCCACTCGTAGGGCACTTGAAGCGTCTTGAAGGTCTCGACAGAGATGACGTTCAGGCCTGCACCCCCATCAATGAGCGTCTTGCCGACGGCGATGTTGTTGATGGTGGGGGTGCACACCAACGGGAGGGTGCCAACAGTCTTGGTCGACTTGGGGTGATCTTTGGCGTCGAAGGCGATGGTGTACTGGGACCACTTGAGGGGCCGAGACGTCTCGACACTGGGAAGCACCGTGTTGAGCTCTCGAGCGAACTGCTTGAACTGATTGTTGGACTTGGGCGCTTGGGATCCGCCGAGAATGCATGCCATAGCACCCTTAGGGGCCTGGTAACCTCCATCTTCTTCATCGGGGAGGTTGTTGTTTTTCTCGGCGGCATTCGCCTGAGTCCCCTGAGGCTTCTGGTAGTTGCCTTTATGTCCGCCCCTGTAGTAGCCACAGCCTCTGCCGCGGCCGCCGCTGCCTTCTTCTTGCTCGCGCTTCTTGCTCAGCCGCTTGAGGTCGAAGCAGTTCTCCGTCGCATGGCCGCGCCTGTTGTGGTAGATGCAGAATGGGCAGTTGTCCACCTTTTTCTCGTCTGCCTCGGGGGAGTTCTCACGAACGTGCTTGGCGCCGGGCTCGGCTGCAAGAACAGCGGTGGGCTTGCGCTTCGTCTCGTCACGCTTCTTCAGGGTCTTGGATCCCTCGACAGGGTCGTCTGTTGAGCCCACTTTGACGAAGAGGAGGCCCTCTTCAGCCTTGGCGCACTTGTCTGCGATGTCGAAGAGCTTCACCACGGAGGAGAGGGTATCGTGGATGCCGAGCTTCTCGAGCATCCTGCGGTTGGTGATGCCCTCTCTAAAGGCAGCGATGACGTGCGAGTCCAGGATGTTCGGGATCTTGTTGCGGACTTGGCTGAAGCGCTGGATGTACTTGCAGAGGGTCTCGCCAGGCTTCTGGCGCACAGCGCGCAAGTTGTTGTAGTGAGGGCGCGCTCGTACGTGCCCTTGAAGTTTGCGACGAACTGCAGGCAGAGCTCCTCCCACGAGTCGATGGAATCCTCGGGAAGGTTCAGGAGTCACGACAAGGCAGAGTCTTTAAGGGCGTGGGAGAACCAGTTGGCCATGACCTTGTCGTCTCCCCCCGCAGCTTGGATGGAGGTGGAGTAGAGCTGCAGGAACTTGATGGGTTGTTCGTGCCGTTGTAGCCCTTGGGTAGGTCAGGCCTAAACTTCTGTGGCCAGACGACGCGACGCAGGTTGCGGGGGAAGGCCACGCATCCTGTGGCGTAGGTGGCGACGCCTCCCTGAAGAGCTCGGCGGTTCTGCTGCCCCGCCTGGCCGATTTCTTCAACGATGCGCTTCTGGAGGTCCTTCTGGCGCTCCATTTCCACCCGTGCATCTGGAGGAGTCCGCTGCACGATTTGGCAATCGCGCGGTGAAGACGCGTGGGAGGCGGCCTTGTGCGCCGCACCCGGAGGTGGCCCTGGCGGAGGCGGCGGTGGAGGTGCGCCATGCGCAGCAGTCCCCACACGCCCGGAGTTGTGGTGGACCAGAGAGCGTGACGCCGCCGGGTCAGGGCGTGGCGCCGCCGCGATGTCAACGAGGTGCTGGAGGCGCCCTAGCCAGTTGTCGTGTGCCTCGGCGGTAGGGCGGTAGCGGAAGAGCTCCACAGCCATGAGCAGCGCGGTGTTGGGACTGGGTGCTGGACGCCCAAGAGAGGAGGCGTTGCGGCGCTGGGACAGGTGCAAGGACTCAGCATCCTCGCAGTGCTCGGGGTCGACGTCTTCGTCGTAGCGGTCGTCGTGGTGGCCGTCTTCGCTCTCTGGGTGCTCGACGTGCGGGCCCGTGGTACCGCGCCCTGCAGTGCGGCTGCCGCGAGGACAGCCGGGACGGCCACGGGTGTTGTTGGTGGCGGGCTCAGTGGTTGCCCTGCCGGACGCCCGTCGGTTGGCGCGAGCCGTGCGAGTATCCGCCATGGTGCAGAAGGTTGTTGAAGGTTGAAGATGCGTCTCAGCCCCCTACCTGGCGCGCTGATACGTCTCCAACGTATCCATAATTTCTACTGTTCCATGCTTATATTATATCATTTGCTACATGTTTTATATACACTTCGTATCACTTTTATGCATTTTCTGGGACTAACCTATTAACAAGATGCCACAGTGCCAGTTCCCTGTTTTCTGCTGTTTTTGGTTTCAGAAAGTTACTTCTAGAAATATTCTCGGAATTGCACGAAACAAAAGGCCAGGTCCCTATTTTTCCAGCACGTACACGGAGTCCGAAGGAGAGACGAAGGAGAGCCACGAGGTGGCCAAACCACACCCAGGCGCGGCAGTGGGCCCAGCCGCGCCACCTGGTGGTTTGGGCCTCTCGGGGGTCTGCCGACATCGCCCCTTCGCCTATTTATTCCCCGAGACGCGAAAACCCTAAAACACCGAGCCTTTCATCCAGAACATATTCGCTGCCGCCGTCGTCGTCAACCCTAACTCGGGGGGGTTTCTGAAGCTCTTCCCGGCACCCTGCCGGAGAGGGGAATCATCACCGGAGGGCTCTACATCGCCATGCCCGCCTCCGGAGTGATGCGTGAGTAGTTCATCCTTGGACTATGGGTCCATAGCAGTAGCTAGATGGTTGTCTTCTCCATTTGTGCCATCATGTTTAGATCTTGTGAGCTGCCTATCATGATCAAGATCATCTTATTGTAATGCTACATGTTGTGTTTGCTGGGATCTGACTTATATTGATACCTATGTGGAGCTGAATATTATATTATCATGTCTATGTCATTTTTGATCTTGCATGCTCTCCGTTACTTGTTGAAGCCTTGGCCACGTGAATACTTGTAACTCCAAGAGGGGGTATTTATGCATGATAGTTGGGTTCAACCTCTATTTAACCTGGGATAGTGACAGCAAGTTCTAAGATTGTAGATGTGTTGTTGCCACTAGGGGTAAAAAAGCAATGCTTTATTCAAGGATGAATGTATTGTTTACATTACGCACATTACTTAATGCAATTGTCTGTTGCTTGCAACTTAATACTGGAAGGGGTACGGATGTTAACCGGAAAGTGGACTATTTAGGCATAGATGCATGCTGGATAGCGGTCTATGTACTTTGTCGTAATGCCCAAATGAATGTCATAGTAGACACCACAGCTCACACATGCATGTTATATGCACTTATCAATTGTCAATTGCCAGCTGTAATTTGTTTACCCAGCATGTTAGTTATCTTATTGGAGAGACACCACTAGTGAACTGTGGACCCCGGTTCATTCTTTTACATCTGAAATACAATCTACTGCAATCATTGTTCTCTTCTGTTTTATGCAAACAAACATCATTTTCCATTCGATACGTTTAACCCTTTGTTTTCAGCAAGCCGGTGAGATTGACAACCTCACTGTTAAGTTGGGGCAAAGTAATTTGGTTGTGTTGTGCAGGTTCCACATTGGCACCGGAATCCCTGGTGTTGCGCCGCACTACACCCCTCCACCAACACCTTCGAAGCAAACCTCGTTTTCCTACTGGTCCGATTAAACCTTGGTTTCATACTGAGGGAAAACTTACTGCTGCACTCATCATACCTTCCTCTTGGGGTTCCCAACTGACGTGTGACGTACAAGCATTGTTTCTGGCACTATCAACCTAGAGCCACCACGCGCCAATTGTCGGAGAATGACTCCCATGAAACATGGGTGGTCACACTCACGAAGAGAGTTCGTGTAAGGGGCTGAACACAACGTCAAACAACACTCAACTAGCACGGCGACAGTGCTCATCGCGCGGGAGGAGGGACAACACGGCAGGGATGGAACACAGGCCCTTACCCAGGTTCACAGCCCTCGTGTGGAGGTAACACCGCTACTCCTGCTTGTCTGTATTGCACTGCGGTAGGTTACAGTACAATGAGCTTGTCGAGGGCTCTCTTATGGCAATGGTGTATACAAGGAAGAGCTAGCCTGGGTCTTCTTCTTCCTTGCACGTAGGTGGCTTGGAGTGCGATTGATCGATCCCTTTGCTACGGTGGAGCACCTCCTCCTTTTATCGGCGCCCCGGGCCTCTTCCCTGCACATGCTGCAGCAGAAGGGCTACCACATGGCGTCGAACGGAGGTGCACGGTGCACCGCTGCTCAGCCGTCCATGGACGCGGTCCATCAGCATAAAGCTGACGCCGGTGGCAGGTAGACCACCGTCCATGCAGGACGGCCAGCTGGTGCTGCAGAGGAGCGTGGGGGGTGCCCACGGTGACGCAGGCCTTGGAGCGTAGCGCTGGCCAGCCTCTTTATCACCAAAGAGGCAAGTCTTGTAGTCCGTTGCGGGTGGCACAGCTTTGTTGACTCCTTTAATCACCGGAATGGCAACTGTGGCGTCGTCGTCACTGCGCGCAGAGGCGCGCGTCACTCTGCGGCCGCTGGAGAGCCCATGTGCGCTCTGCAGAGCTTGCTTTGCAGTGAAGGAATCCCCACGAGGGCTGAGAGGCACTGTGGAGGATTTGGTGTTGACTTCTCTCCAGGGGAAGAAGCCTTGTAGAGAGGGCAGCAGTGTAGAAAGCCTCCATAGGCCTTTGCTCCCTCCCGAGGCCTCACGAGGCGATTCTCCTCGCGAGTCTCTCCAAGCCGTGAGCTTGGTCCTTAGTGGAATTTATCCACCGAGTGTTGAGGGCTGTAAAGGACAAGGCCCAGTACACCCTGGTTCTCACTGGGCCGACAAACTTCCCAAGTTCCCATCGATTATGTTTATGCATATTCAACATTTTTGTTCCATGTAGTTATGTATTTATGAAGTTCCTGTCATTCTATTGTACAAATAGGTGGACACAACCACATAATAAGTAACCAGAAGATCCAAAATTAATGTTGGCAAGAAATGAGCAAATATTTCCATCTATTTTTGTAATAAACAGGCGCGGCAACGCGCGTCTAAATGATCTTGTTTGTACGTAGAACCGCACACCGAGTAGTGCATTATGCATCACTGTTTCAAAAGAGTAGGAGTACTACCGGAAATCCATTGTAGCTCCCGAGCACCACCGCTCTCGGTATTTCAAAATTTTGAAAATCGAAATTTTTCGCTTCCAAAAATTCTTAAACAAATCACACAATCACCTATAAATATTCCACAAGTACGCCAGAAATTTCGTAAAGAAATGCAGTATATTTCGGGCTAGGCAAAAAAGTGAAATTTCTGACAGATTAAACACACTTTATACACTTTATACTTACTAGAATTTTGTTATTTTTCTACAGCTCGGAATACGACTTTTTTGCACCGAAAAATTGCACGCACATAAGAACCAAGCATATGTATCAAGGATTTTTTTTCGGATTTTTTTGAAACAGAAATTTAAAATATTCAAATTTTCAAAATAGCGAGAGCACTAGTGCTCGGGAGCTACAAATCCGCTTCCCATACTTTGCTACCTACGCGCGTCGACACAATCTGTATGCATGTAGCTAGGATGGTTATTTCTTCAAGAGTTACCGTTGGCTCAGCTTCACCGATCTCACCTCCGATGGAGCAGCAAAAGATCAAAATCCTCAAGGGAGAGCAGCAGAGTGCACACAAAATGTAAATTACGCAACAAGGTGCAACTAAATGACTACATACTAGCTAGCTGAAACCTATTTACAATAATGGTGCATCACACAAGCTCTTCCTACTCGTCGTAGGTGGTGGAGTCACCGTGATCTTTTATACTCGCTCCGTTCGGAAAAGGATGTCACAAAAATGAACTAGAGACCTTTTTCGAACGGAGGGAGTAGTTGTGGCAATCTTGGCATCTGGTTTTCTGAGTTTCGATGAGTATCAACTCCATCAGAGACTAACCAATTTACAGTTATGCTGGCAAAGTATCAAAGTCAACACGCAGAGCGATCTAGCTACCATACACAACCACTCTCCCTCTTTTTTTAATGAGGAATATCGTCCCGGCCTCTGCATCCATTGATGCACACGACCGTTTTACTAGTTGGACACCCGTGCGTTGCTACGGTCTACTAATTATATTTCCTGTCAAGAATATAAATATAGTACACATAATATTCACATGTATATAAAGAGATAAACACATTTTTTTTAAATAATAATATTCTATTGTACTTTAAATGCCGGTGCGTTGTGACATAACACATATTGTAATGAAAGCGTGAGAATACAAACTTGGCAAGCTATTTTATAAGCAAACCAATCTCCCCTCTTGGGAAGAATAGAGGGTAAGACAACGGATCATAACATCCATAATATGGTTGGATGCTATATCTATTGTTGTCCTTACCAAACAGGACAATGCTACGCTCAAAGTGCTTACAGAGTTCATTACCCTCAACCCAAACAGCTGCAACCTCTGATGATATAGGCAAGTTATATCTCCGTTGGTCTAACCTCATGTCGGTGTTCAGTTCAATACGATATTCCTCAAGGTCATCGACTCCACCTAGATTCCTGAATGTTTCCGAATAAGGATTATCCTTAAGGATGTCGACAAGCCTTCGAATGACATCTCGGTCTAGGTTCGGGGAGCACCGAAACCTATGTTGTAGACCTGGATCATCATCGTAGAAGTATAACTCTAGATGCTTAGGTCCATCTTGCGTTGGACCAAATGAGAAGTCGTTGTGGTAAATCTGACCGTGGGCTCGAAATGTATAGACTCCTGACCTCATGTTTGTGTATCTGTTGTCCAGACTGACTGCAAGGGTGGTGAATGAAAAGTGGCCGTTGAAGTAGCGAATGTTATCCCTAAAATGCACAGCATCACGATCTGAACACAACATCTGAAGTTCCAAGGGTGGTTCTGACTGTGCTAACTTAATTTTTCTAGACTGGCAACAAAATCCATTTGTCTCATATTGGAACCTCTTTGCGCCACAATGCTTGCAATCAGGCTTTGGCACCAGCGTGTGAGTACTTTCTGGTATATTCTGGTAGACATGGTCATAGGGGTCAGGAGCAATGTTGTCTGTTGTAAAAGCATCTACCATGTCATCGCAATCTTCATTGTCCACTGCATACACATGAGATTTTGTTATATAGGTACTACATTTTTTGTGTTATACATATGTAGGGAAATAAGACATCCATGGCATTTTTAATACCTCTCCCAGCAAATGCGAAGTACTCATCATCTTCTTATTCGGTGATCTGAAAATTATCATCAACCACATTAAAGCTTTCTGTTGGGGAACCCAAGCATATGGAGTCATCAGGGGCCAATGATGAACTGTCCACTGATGCAGATGCTGGACATTGCACCGACGTGGGTTCCTTGCACCTAAATGTAATTCGAAGAATGAAATTACTACATAGTTTGAGTAGTGTGTGCTATAGTAGTAGTAGAGAAAAAAAGGCATCAGCAGCACAAGTATACCTTTGCTAGTGAAAACTATGTGATCATCTTCCATTGCTTCAGCTGTGCTTCCTAGATTACCTGTTATTTCAATGACAGTGTAAAAATTTCTGTCAAAAATGACAGTGTAAAAATGCATACTCAAATGTATTACAAATTATGGTGTCTAACTGCGTGAGCAGCAAAACTAACAAAATCAAGGTTCTCACTAAAGCCTAACATGAAACATCTAGCAGAACATGGCACTATAATTTTTATCTCAGAATTTTATTTCAACAAGAATGTTGTCTCACGCCCACAAAATGCATACACTACATTGGTGAATGCATTCCAAATAGGGAACAAACTAATAGAGACAAATAGCTAACAAAACAAAATATATTCACTTGTTCTTGTACATATATCCAAAACACAGAACTTGGAAAACCTAACAGATATAACAGAAGAAGCCCAAACATATACCAGATGTATCTTTTGCCTAGTCAACGAAACTGGTGATTTCCTATGCAACTATTGGCCCATTCTCAATTTTTAGCGGTAAGACAACAATATTTGATAAAATTGACAAAGATAAAGGAATTTGTATGTGAGAATTACCTTGAATTGCAGAAAAAGTTTGTGTCAGCGTACTTGGGCAACTAAAGGCATAAGAGCTTGATGATGGATGTCCCATCAGTGAACCTGTAGGGCACTCTAGTACAATGGAATCCATGTATGGGGTATCTCGTCTAGATGCATAACTTGCATTACGCTGAGCTAGAAGTATCTACCGCTCTTCGGGTGGTAGGCTTTGCCGACGCGCTCGCTGGCGTGCATTTCTTTCTTGCCTCTCCTCTGGTCTTAAACTTTGCCTTCGTGCTCGCTGGCTTGCATTCCTCTCAACAAGTGTCATACGCTGTTGTTTCTCTCTTCTTCGTGCATTAATCTCTTCCTTTTCCTTAGGTGTCAAATTTTGCCGACGTGCTCTAACACGTTCTCGCCTTGCTTGGATTTGTTCTGGTGTACGGCTAGCATATCTTATTGCTTCACGTGCACGCTTTCTCCCTACAGCATTTACATGAGAAATTAATTGAGTGGGTAAACCGAATTATATAAGCAAACACTTTCGCCTTATAGATTTACCTTTTGAGCTTTCTCCTCGCTGCAAGCCCTCGATTGATGTGAGCATACCATCGACCACTGTATTATTACACAAGTTGGACCATAAAAGGTTAGGTACAAATAAGAAATATACAACCAATTGTTTTGCCAAATAGTAAGGTACATGATACCAACCTTTTTGTTTTCCTTTAGCACTTTGTTGGCACGAGAGCTGTAACATTTGGGGCGTAAGACCTTCTGGTTTTCCCCAAAAAACAGAGTTAGAAAAAATTGAATCAAAAGCTGAAAACAGAAAAGCTAGTACGACCGTTATATGCAATCTAACAAAGAATAGTATTCTTTGCCAGACATTCCTTTTTAGTTGATCATCATTAAATCCGAAATTGCATATTGGATGAATTTGAACAGCGTTAGGTAAGCAAGATGAATGCAAAATAAATGATATGCACAGGTGTGGCAGCCCAACAGTACAAATCAAAACATAACAGTTTGCAGGGGGTCATAGACAGAGTAACAGGGAAAAACACCTTCTGATAAGGAGGTGTGCTGCTCACTGGAATGGAAAACAAAGCAAAAGGTTACAAATATACCATTGAACAGCATGTCCTGAACAGGTGTTACGATATATTAACTTGATAAAGTGAGAAGGTAACGGTTTGGTAAAATAATGGAAATCTTCCTTGGAAACAAATTAAACGTTATGCCACTTGCAACTTGGTAAATTAAAAAACAGTTTCTAACAATATATAGGTTTGCAGGTAACAAAGGCTGACATTTGTACGAATTTATTCCAGCTTTAAATACAAAATACAGTGTGATGCAAATGGCTTGTGTAAGATAGGGAAAAACTACAAACTGAATAAATAGATTCACTCGTAATCATGAAGATTTGATGAATAAGACGAATTAATGTGGCAAATGAATGGCTAGGCCAGTAAAGATGTAACATTGGTTTTGATAATAGCAGTGATGATATCGTTTCCAGGGTTCCAGCATGAATACATATGAATTTTGCACACTACTAAATAAAGTAATCCACCAGCATAGTACAGGTTGATTGTATCCAACAGACTATAAGTTTACACAACATATAACAGCATTTTTTCAACTAAAAAATGAAGCAACATAGTTGTCTGGGAAACAACACAAATTAGCAATATTTTTTTTCACCTGCAATTTTCAACCAAATCCGAAGAGCGCCAATCAAAACCTAACCAAGATTGGACCCTTATCCATTGCAATCATTAGTAAAAAATTTGATTGCATAACACGACATACCTTTGTCCTCGGAGAAGCAAATCAGAAGGCGAAGGGCAGTAAATCCACCTCCTCACACTCCAATCGATCTGAAGATATGAGAGAATGACCACTGTTTTGCTTCTTGGGATGTAGTTCGAGCAGTGTGAGTCTCATCTGCCTGCTCACTTGTATTTATATTGGGCTGCAAGAGTGGTTTCTAGACAGTTCGACCTAGGCGGGCGGATTCAGGTGACGAAAATTTGAATTTGGGAGGCGGCAAGGGTGGGAAAGATGAGGTTTGGGAAGGATAGGTGGTAGCCGAGCATAGCTCCAGAACATTCCGTCGAGCGCGTCATGGGAAGTTTAAATAGCAGTAGGTGGCGAGGCCGCCGCCAAGGATGAGCACGGTGTAGCCGGCGGCGTACTTGTGGAGGTCGGAGTTGGAGAAGGAGGAGAGAGCGGAGGAGACGGCAATGGGGAGGCAGAAGAAGCCTTGGGCCACAGAGCCACGGACGGTGCTACCGGCGGAGGTCGGCATCGGAGGAAGAGGGGAACGGGGGTGGAAGGGATGGCGAGGAGGCGGGGGCGGTGGTGGTGATGCCGGGTTGGGGGTACTGTTATGGCAAAGGAGGCAGGAGATGCGCCGGCGGAGGGCCGGTGCCGCCGGCGTGCCTACCGAGCCCAGCGTGGGAGGAGACGGGGAGGGGGCAGAGGGGATGGCGAGGAGGGGGAGGTGGTGGTGGTGTTGGGAGGTGGCACTGCGCTGGAAGATAAGGAGGCGGGAGAGGCGCCGACGGAGTGCCACCATCGGCGGCGTGCCTGCCGAGGTCGGTGAGCAGATGGGGAAGGGGGCGTAGGAGACGGCGAGGTGGGGGTTGTGGTGGGCGGTGGAGTTGCGGGAGGCATGAGAGGATCTGGGGGCGGACGGCACCGGCGGCGGCCACCGCGCCATACCGGCTCCGACGCGCCAGCCGGCCGGCCGGCGGGTTGCTGCTCTCACTGCTTTTCCCCAATTTTCAGGTGGGGGAGAGATAAAGAAGACAAGGACTTGCTGCGAATATGTAACAAAATGGTGGGGTCTTTTCGTTAAATTGCCACAGATTGCTTCGTGTTCGTTAGATATGAATCGGACGATCGTGATTGAAAGGTGGCAGACAAACCATCATCACCAAGTGTGGTTTTTATAGGAGTAGAGATAAAGTTATTGACGAGCGATCACTCGTCCATACGCGACCCAATTGTACGTGCCTTCCCGGGAACATTGTTCGTTAAACGGCCAGTGCCACGTTCCCGGTGAACGGCGCAGCTACGAATTGTGCGGCAAATCAGGCGTACGTGGTGCGTGTGGCCGTCATGATCGCTCACCCTCGCGCGTGTGTGGTGGCCATGGCCGTATCAAAATCGGCACTCCCCATTGGCCGACCTCATATCGCCATATCCGCTTATCCACTCCTCCATCCAGCTCTCCAGTGTACCTCTTTTACTCATCACCCACCCGTCATCACTTCCCCACTCACAGCCTCTCTCTCCCGCGCGCGCGTGAGGTCTCTGCTCTCCCCTCATCGCCAAGAACCAGCCGACCTAGCCACCGCCATGGCCATGGCCACGCAAGCTTTGGCGGCCACACGCCACCTGATCACCGCGGCGTGGTCGCCCTCCGCCAAGCCGCGCGCCACCTCCCTCTCCATCCCCTCCACCCGCGGCCCGGCCCCGCTCTGCGCCGCGGCGCCCGAGACGCCGCCAGCCACCAAGGAGGCCGCCAAGCCCGCGCCCGCCGGCTTCGTCCCGCCGCAGCTCGACCCCTCCACGCCCTCCCCCATCTTCGGCGGCAGCACGGGCGGCCTCCTCCGCAAGGCGCAGGTCGAGGAGTTCTACGTCATCACCTGGACCTCCCCCAAGGAGCAGGTCTTCGAGATGCCCACGGGCGGCGCCGCCATCATGCGCGAGGGCCCCAACCTCCTCAAGCTCGCCCGCAAGGAGCAGTGCCTCGCCCTGGGAAACAGGCTCAGGTCCAAGTACAAGATCACGTACCAGTTCTACCGCGTCTTCCCCAACGGCGAGGTGCAGTACCTCCACCCCAAGGACGGCGTCTACCCGGAGAAGGTCAACGCGGGAAGGCAGGGCGTGGGGCAGAACTTCCGCAGCATCGGCAAGAACGTCAGCCCCATCGAGGTCAAGTTCACCGGCAAGAACACCTTCGACGTCTAATCTGCTGGTCTTCTTTACGTATGAAACATGCGTGTTTTGTTAGCTCGTCGATCGTGGATAGTTATTGGTGGGTGCCGATCGAGGATGCATGGATGGATGGCGATGGACGTCCTGTAATTTTAATTATCGAGTTTCAGTCATGGATTCGGTGATGATGATCGATGATGCTGCATCAGATTATATGTACATGTTAATTTGGTGATGATATGTTTGCTCTATGTTAACCTTGTTTACATTTGCATGCATCATCTTCTCTTTTCATCTTTTTCGTGTGACAATTTATTACACCATGACCATGCATTTTATCGCACATACATATTGTACAGCCTCTGTGATTCTCCAACCATGTGATCTAGCTTCTAGATCTAGCTCGGAGAGACGCCCCTCCGAGACTTCGTCCCCCTTCACTCGGAGTTGAGCGGCGCTCCAATGCGGTTTTCCCAATACTATAAGAATATCAACCGCTTATCTCGACCGTTGATTTTGTATCCAACGAACGATATTATTTCTATTATTTTATGTGTTGCTAAAACAAAAATATATGTTAATGCGTGGTTTTAATTTTTCTCAATGCATACACATAAATTTCTTGTTAGTACATTAATCTAAAATTAAAATTATATAAATCCATCAATTATTGATAATGCGTTGATATTTAAAAAATTGTTGATAAAATTGTGCACGGATCGCAAAGCATTTGGGTGGCCAGGATAGTTGGTGGATTCCACTTAGTTGTGGGATTGTATATTCTGCGGCGCTCCTCCAATCTAGCTTGTCCTTGCTCTTTTATCCGAATCGGAGGGCAGCAAATAAGGCCAGCTTTCCCCCCACATATTAGCAGATCCGTTGCTTCTACCCGCATATTAGATCCGCGCAACGATTGCCGCTCAGGTGTCACTGATTACCAAGAGGCGGAAAAGAGTTAGGGATGTCGCTTAAAATATAAAGTAATTCAATACCTTACCGGTGAATGAAAGCCAAAACTTAGTTAGAATATCATACATTTTTAAACCAGACGGATCATAGTTATTTGTTTAAATAATAAAATGAGTCCCTCCCAGTTTTTATGATTCTATATCAAGTGGTACAGAACATAATTTTATTTAATATGAAGCTCATAGTAAATTTAGCTTACATGTTGGCGGAAAGGGCCAACATAGATTAATGCAAATCTCTTGCAACTAGATCATGACAACATACAACTTTTACAACAGTACAACCATCTAAGCGATCCTACAACAAATATGGAGAAACTTTCAAAAATGAATTCAACCCTATCAAAACTTATGTCTCCCGACTTATATATAGTGATTGCCCTAACTTATTCTCACTGTATCAATCGTAAGCTAATTTTTCCCACATATGATATTTTTTATGTGATGTTCTGACCATATAGTATATCTTGTGTTTGTAATGTGCAATTCAAGTCAATATTTAGATGAATTTTTCATATAACTGAAAATAAGGAAAGTACTTATGTGTTGTACTCTAGAAACATGTATGCCATACCCATAATGTGAGAAAATATTATTATTGGAGATAATTTAGTCATTATGAAAATGACTCAACATCCATATCTAGCAGAAAATCTATTTTTAGGTATTCCATATAATTTTACCGATGAACCTGCAAAGCTGCTGCTAGGACCCACTGCCGCTGCTGCAAAGGCACCGTCCTCCCTGCCCCTGTTTTGGACTCTGATGGAGAGTGTGGGCTGCTGACCGCGCCAGCTGCGTCCAAAATTCAAATTATGGATACTCCGGAGCGGCCGCGCTCGGTGGATGATCTAGTGCGCTACGGGACGCGGTTTGGTGGGCCGCTGTTGGGACGCGACCGTGGGCTCAGTGGAGAGCTGATCTTATCCTCGGCGGGCCTCCTCTCATTTGGTGTCGGTGGGCCCGATTCCCCGTGGACTCCTGTCAGCTTGGCCAGTCGGCGTGACGGGTCACCGGCCTCAGGGCTGGAATTTTTCCGGTCTCCTTGTCGATTGTGGGTACCGATGATGAGCAGCCTGTCGAGTCGATGCAAGCAGTGGAACAGCCTGGGGCTCAGAGTCTGGAGCAGCTGAGGAGGGGCTATGTGAAGCCCGTGGCTCCGGTCCTTCACAGGCCGGCGAAGCGCAGTCGCGTGAAGAGGATCTACTCCGGACCGGGGCGGCGCAGCAGCAGGCACCGTGGGAAGTTCGCTGCGGGTACTCCGGTGAAGCGCCTGCAGCGCGAGTTGATCACGCGGTTGCAGATCGCGAGGGAAGGTGAGACCATCGGCGACGAGGCGCTGAATGCGTACCTGGACCTCTTCAGCCAGCCGTTACCGCAGAAGCACATTGACGTGATCTTGAGCTTGTTCGGGTGGCTACCTGAGGCATTGCCGATGGCCGAGGACGTGCCAGTGGAGTGCCTAGTTTAGGCGTGGATCTGTTGTTTTCCTTTTAGCCTCTTGTTCCTTGTATTTGTTTTTCTCCTAGAACTATGTTGGATATGGATCTTGTGATTGCCATTTGGAATGCGCGTGGATTAAACTCGGGGGCGCGTAGAGCAGTGATTTTTCAAGCTATGGCGGCAACTAGCGCCAAGATAGTCTGCTGATACGTCTCCAACGTATCTATAATTTCTGACGTTCCATGCTTATATTATGCCAATTGCTACATGTTTCATATACACTTTATATCACTTTTATGCATTTTCTGGGACTAACCTATTAACAAGATGCCGAAGTGCCAGTTCCCTGTTTTCTGCTGTTTTTGGTTCCAGAAAAGTACTTCTGCGAATATTCTCGGAATTGCACGAAACAAAAGCCAAACCTCCTATTTTTCCGAGGGACACACGGAGCCAGAAGGGCAAGCCAGGGGGAGGCCCACGGCCTCCAAACCACATGCTCACGCGGCTGGGCCCACAGGCGCGCCGGGAGGTGAGGAGGGAGCCCAGGACCTCCGCCGACATCGCCCCTTCGCCTATATATTGCCTCAGATGCGAAAACACTAAAGGACCAAGCCAATTTCCACGAAGAGTTCCGCAGCGCCGCCGCCATCGACGACAAGTTTCGGGGGACAGAAACTCTGTTCCGGCACGCCGCTGGGACGGGGAATTGCCCCCGGAGTCATCTCCATCGACACCACCGCCATCTTCATCGCCGCTGCTGACTCCCATGATGAGGAGGGAGTAGTTCTCCCCCGAGGCTGAGGGCTCTACCATGGTGTGATCTTTATGTGATCATGAGTATTGCTAGTATCGCTGAATTCATATGTAATGTTTATGCTACTCAAGTGATTGTATCTAGTTTCCGGAGTCATTGTGACAACACGGTATCAAGGTGACAGTGTGGGTACTTGTGTGTGACTCTATGAATAATTTAGACATTTATCATGGTTTATTCTTGGGAATTGTGATGTTTGTTTACTCAGACTTTGAGGAGTGCTTTTGCAGCCCTACACATAGTACTCTTGTGTTATCAAGAAGGAGAATAATCCCGAGTATCATTTACTTGCATTCAGTTGTGCTAACATGTTGAGAGGTACCACTAGTGAAAGTATGATCCCTAGGCCTTGTTTATAAGCATTGAAACACTGTTTACATCAAGTTATGCTACATGTTTGCTTGCTGCCATCTTTATTTCAGATTGCAAATCCCTAGGCCTTGTTTATAAGCATTGAAACACTGTTTACATCAAGTTCTGCTACATGTTTGCTTGCTGCCATCTTTATTTCAGATTGCAATTACTACTTGCAATCATCCATATCACTTGTATTTCACTATCTCTTCGCCGAACTAGTGCACCTATACATCTGACAAGTGTATTGGGTGTGTTGGGGACACAAGAGACTTCTTGTATCTTAATTGCAGGGTTGCTTGAGAAGGATATCTTTGACCTCCACCTCCCTGAGTTCGATAAACCTTGAGAGATTCACTTAAGAGAAACTTGCTGCTATTCTACAAACCTCTGCTCTTGGAGGCCCAACACTGTCTACAAGAATAGAATCGTGCGTAGACATCAAGCTATTTTCTGGCGCTGTTGCCGGGGAGGTAAGTGTTGGAAGGTATCTCCTTTAGATTCTGCAATTATTTCTTTTTGTTTCTTGTTTTTATTTTCACTAGTTAGGCTTAATGGAAAACAACAAAAAAATTAGAGATCTTTATAAACTTTATATGGAATTAGGACGTGATGCTTTTGAAGAAAAATTAAAAAACCTATGGAGGCTTGTTTGCATAATAGTGGTAGTAATGTTATTAGTATAAGTTCTTTGGACACCATTATTGCTAAGGCTGTGCAAAAGCCTAAGCTTGGGGAAGCTAGTTTATATGAAAATAATCTTTTTTGCTCCTCAGCTATGGAGGAATTATTTTGCCTTGATAATGCTTTGTCTCCAATATGTGATAATTCTAATGATGTTTGTGATATTCCAAATCCACCTGTTGAAAGTATTTCTTTTAAAATACCTTTGAAAATTATTGAAAGGTTATGAATGATCAGTATGCAGGGGATGGATCAGTCCGTCCAAGTGCTCACTTGTCGAAACTTACAGAACTTTGTGAGTTATTTAAGGTTGCAGGTTTATCAAGAGAAAATGTCATGAGGAAACTATTTCCATTGTCACTTAAGGACAAAGCAAAGGAATGGTATAGGCTGCTGGATGAACAACCTTCGAATTGGAAACAGCTTGAATCTCTCTTTTACTCTAAATTTTATCCTCTTCATGAAGTGCATCTAGATAGGAATTACATTTATAATTTTTCCCTCATGATGGAGAAAGCATTGCTCAAGCTTGGGGAAGGCTGAAAACATTAATACTCAAATGTCCTAACCATAGCTTTCTGAGGAAATAATTATTACTAATTTTTATGCAAGGCTTTCAGGTCATTATAAGGATTATCTAGATGCATGTTCACATGGTTCTTTCGCAAGTAAGAAGGTTGAAGCTAGATGGGATCTTCTTGAAAGAATTCAAAGCAATACTGAAGATTGGGAGAATGACAAAGGTAAAGAATCAGGTATAAACTATGATTATGATTGCATTAAGTCTTTCGTTGAAACTGCTAGTTTTCATGAGCTTAGTGCTAAATATGGTCTTGATTCTCAAATTATTGTTGATTGTTGTAGAACCTTTGCTTCTCATATTAATGTTCCTAAAGAAAGTTGGGACATGTATCATGAACCTTTTAAAGACACTTGCATGAAAAATGAAATTGTTGTTAATGATTGCAATAAACATGCTCAAACTTCTGAAAATGCTATTTCTTATAAGCATGTTAATTTTTGTGGAATGCTTAGACCTTGTGAAAAGACTAATAATGAAGAAGATTATTGTAAACTTCATAAGCATGAGAATACTAAATATGGAGTAGGGCTCTAAATGATCTTGCTGAAGAGGTTTGTGCCCTATATCCTTTCATTTGTGAACTCTGCTATGAAGAAGGTCATTTCGAATTCCAATGCTCAAAGTTTAATAATACAATTTCGAGTTTGTTTGATGATAGCATGATCCATCCCGATCTTTATGATGAACTTGAATTATTTTTGGGGTGTGAAGAGTTATCAAGGAAAACTTCTTTGTTAGATATGAGTTCTTTTGATATGAATATTTTGCGGGGATGCCATCTCCATTGTATTGATAAGAGCCACAGTAATCCTTATATAGAAAAAATTATAAAAGATGTGCCTTTGCCAAAATATGAAAGGACTTATACTTGTTTTAATGAAAGGGAAGAATCCTCCCAAGTTTCTTCTATTGTTTCTAACAATGAACCAGGGCATGTGGAGAAGCTTCCTTTCAAACCTCTCCCTCCTAAAGATAAAAAGAAGAGGGGAAAGAAGAAGAAGAGGAGGAGTAAAAAGAGAGAGGAAGAGGTATCCTCTCCTAAGCATGTTGCTCCTTTCATGATTGTTTCTAATGAGTCTAAATTTATTGAGAAGATTCACATACTTGGGGTCATTATTATCTCGACACTAAATCTATAGGCACTATTGAAGATGATTATATGTCTGTTACTTCTTGTAGTGATCATGATTGGGAAAATGAAACTACTTTTGATATTGAAAATCTTTGGGGTACCAATTCTGAAAATGATGATGTTAATAATTGCTATACTATTAGTACTATCCATGTTTCTTCCAATGTTGATATGGAAAGCTCTAAGCTTGGGGATGAGGTGTTTGAAAATCCTTTTGCTACTGATGATTATATTTTGATACATCTCCTTCTAGTAAAATGATGATATGTTTACAAATGAACACACTTTGGAAGATAACTATTCTATTGCTTATGATGATACTATGCCTCCAATCTTTGATAATTATTATAAAGAATACTATGATATAGTTATAATTACAATCATCCTCATGAAACTTGTCATAGTTATGGAGGGATTACCCAAAACCATCCCTTTAATATACAACTTGTCTATCATGTTCAAGTTCTTTATGATGATCCTACTCCCATATTATAATGAAGTTTTGCTTATGTGGAAAAAGATACTTTTGTGCATATGGATCATGGTAAGAATGTTTCATGTGATGGTTATATTGTGGATTTTATCAATGATGCTACTGAAAGTTTTTATGAGAGAGGAGACATGGCTTCATATATCACAATAATATTGAATCTCCTCTCTTTTTGTTGAAATTTTTGAAGTTGCACTTGTTTGTCTTCCTATGCTAGTCACTTTGTGCTTCAATAATTTGTTTTCTTACAAGTTTCCTTTGCATAGGAAGTGGGTTAGACTTAAATGTTTTGGTATTTGCTTTTTGATGCTCTCTTATATTCAACTCTTATACATATGAGAGCATTATCAAAATTTCATGCCTAGCTAAAAGGCTTTAAAGAAAAGCGCTTATGGGAGACAACCCATTGTTTTATTTTCTGTTATTTTTGCTTTTCTTTTGTTTTGAGTCAAGGTGCTTGTTACTTCTGTAGCAACTCCTTTGTATCTTTATTTTATTGCATTGTTGTGCCAAGTAAAGTCTTTAATTGAAAGTTGATGCTAGATTTGGATTTCTGCGCAGAGACAGATTTTTAGCTGTCACGAATTTGAGCTTTTCTCCCTGGAAAAATTCAAAAATTCTCAAAAAATCACGCATCTTCCTCAGATATGTACGCAACTTTCATTATGACCTGTTCCATCTGAGCAACTTAAGTGCCTCGAAAAAATTCGTCTTCACAGACTGTTCTGTTTTTGACAGATTCTGCCTTTTGTTTTGCATTCGCTCTTTTACGATGTTTGTGGATTTCTTTGCTCCACAAAGCATTGGTGGCTGTAGCTAATGTCCAGAAGCTTTGGGAAGATTGTATCATCACAGAATATGAATTTTTAATTATGCACTAACCCTCTAATGAGAACTGTTTGAGTTTGGTGTGAAGGAAGTTTTCAAGGATCAAGCGAGAAGGGTGATATTATGTGATCAAGAAGAGTGAAAAGCCTAAGCTTGGGGATGCCCCCGTGGTTCATCCCAACATATTCAGAGAGACTCAAGCGTCTAAGCTTGGGGATGCCCAAGGCATCCCCTTCTTCATCAACAACTTATCAGGTCATCTCTAGTGAAACTATATTTTAATTCTTTCACATCTTATGCGCTTTACTTGGAGCGTCTGTGTGCTTTTATTTTTGTTTGTTTGTTTTTGTTTTGAATAAATTCGGATCCTAGCAATCCTTGTGTGGGAGAGAGACACGCTCCGCTTTTTCATGTGAATACTCATGTTCTTCACTTATATTTGTTGAGTATTCTTAACTAGCTACTGCAGTGCTTTTAGCTCCTGTTTTTCATGCATCTCTTCGAGCTGTTAGCACTTGTTTATAAATACTCTCTTGCTGCATTATATTATCATTTGGAGAGTTTATGTTTAAATAAATTGATTGGTGTTTGTTTGGAAGAAAGAAAATGCTACATGTAGTAGTTGGTATTGGAAAAGACATATGCATTCTTGTAGATCATTGTCTTGTTTGATTTGATACTTTGCAATTGTTTTGAGCTCTCAAGTAGATCATGTTTAAGCTCTTGCATCATGTAGTTAAAGCCTAGTAGTGGAGAACTACCGTAGAGCTTGTTGAGACTTGGGATGCATATTTGTTCTCTCTAAGGTCTAGATATTTTCTGGTAAAATGTTTGAGCAACAAGGAAGACAGTGTAGAGTCTTATAATACTTGCAATATGTTTTTATGTGATTCTTGCTGTACCGGTTTATACTTGTGTTTGCTTCAAACAACCTTGCTAGCCTAAACTCTGTACTGAGAGGGAATGCTTCTCGTGCATCCAAACCTTGAGCCAAAACCCATGCCATTTGTGTCCACCATACCTACCTACTATGTGGTATTTCCTGCCATTCCAAGTAAATATTTCATGTGCTACCTTTAAACTATTCAAAACTTTATTACTCCTTATTTGTGTCAATGTTTTATAGCTCATGAGGAAGTATGTGGTGTTTTATCTTTCAATCTTGTCATTTACTTCTGACAGACTTTCACCAATGGACTAGTGGCATATACATCCGCTTATCCAATAATTTGCAAAAAGAGCTGGCAACGGGGTGCCCAGTCCCAATTAATTACAACTTTCATTAATAATTCTCTTCACATGTTTTGCCCTGATTTATCAGTAAGCAACTTAATTTGCAAATAGACACTCCTCCATGGTATGTGAATGTTGGAAGGCACCCGAGGATTCGGTTAGCCATGGCTTGTGTAAGCAAAAGGTTGGGAGGAGTGTCATCTATAAAGAAACTAAAATACATGTGTAAACAAAAGAGAAGAGGGATGATCTACCTTGCTGGTAGAGATAACGTCCTTCATGGGAGCCGCTCTTGAAAGTCTGGTTGACAAGGGGGTTAGAGTGCCCACTACCATTCGTTGACAACAACAAACACCTCTCAAATACTTATTTTGTGCTCTCTATATGCTTTCGAAAACTTAAAAAGCTCTAGCACATGATTTAATCCCTGCTTCCCTCTGCGAAGGGCCTATCTTTTACTTTATGTTGAGTCAGTTTACCTACTCCTTTCTATCTTAGAAGCAAACACTTGTGTCAACTTTGTGTGCATTGATTCTTACATGTTTACTTATTGCACTTGTTATATTGCTTTATGTTGACAACTATCCATGAGATATACATGTTACAAGTTGAAAGCAATTGCTGAAACTTAATCATCCTTTGTGTTGCTTCAATGCCTTTTACTTTGAATCTATTGCTTTATGAGTTACCTCTTATGCAAAACTTTTTGATGCTTGTCTTGAAAGTACTATTCATGAAAAGTTTTTGCTTATATGATTCAGTTGTTTACTCTATATCTATCTGTTAGCAAACTATAGACCATTGCTTTGAGTCACTTCATTCATGACATGAGCCTTGCAATATATTGATCAAGATTGTGTGAAAGCATGTCTCCTCAGAAATTATTTGTTGTTATCGTTTTACCTACTCGAGGACGAGTAGAACTAAGCTTGGGGATGCTTGATACGTCTCCAACGTATCTATAATTTCTGATTCCATGCTTATATTATGCCAATTGCTACATGTTTTATATACACTTTATATCACTTTTATGCATTTTCTGGGACTAACCTATTAACAAGATGCCGAAGTGCCAGTTCCCTGTTTTCTGCTGTTTTTGGTTCCAGAAAAGTACTTCTGCGAATATTCTCGGAATTGCACGAAACAAAAGCCAAATCTCCTATTTTTCCGAGGGACACACGGAGCCAGAAGGGCAAGCCAGGGGGAGGCCCACGGCCTCCAAACCACATGCTCGCGCGGCTGGGCCCACAGGCACGCTGGGAGGTGAGGAGGGAGCCCAGGACCTCCGCCAACATCGCCCCTTCGCCTATATATTGCCTCAGACGCGAAAACCCTAAAGGACCATGCCAATTTCCACGAAGAGTTCCGCAGCACCGCCGCCATCGATGACAAGTTTCGGGGGACAGAATTTCTGTTCTGGCACACCGCTGGGACGGGGAATTGCCCCCGGAGTCATCTCCATCGACACCACCGCCATCTTCATCGCCGCTGCTGACTCCCATGATGAGGAGGGAGTAGTTCTCCCCCGAGGCTGAGGGCTCTACCGGTAGCTATGTGGTTTATCTCTCTCCCATGGTGTGATCTTTATGTGATCATGAGTATTGCTAGTATCGCTGAATTCATATGTAATATTTATGCTACTCAAGTGATTGTATCTAGTTTCCGGAGTCATTGTGACAACACGGTATCAAGGTGACAGTGTGGGTACTTGTGTGTGACTCTATGAATAATTTAGACATTTATCATGGTTTATTCTTGGGAATTGTGGTGTTTGTTTACTCAGACTTTGAGGAGTGCTTTTGCAGCCCTACACATAGTACTCTTGTGTTATCAAGAAGGAGAATAATCCCGAGTATCATTTACTTGCATTCAGTTGTGCTAACATGTTGAGAGGTACCACTAGTGAAAGTATGATCCCTAGGCCTTGTTTCTAAGCATTGAAACACCGTTTACATCAAGTTCTGCTACATGTTTGCTTGCTGCCATCTTTATTTCAGATTGCAATTACTACTTGCAATCATCCATATCACTTGTATTTCACTATCTCTTCGCCGAACTAGTGCACCTATACATCTGACAAGTGTATTGGGTGTGTTGGGGACACAAGAGACTTCTTGTATCTTAATTGCAGGGTTGCTTGAGAGGGATATTTTTTACCTCCACCTCCCTGAGTTCGATAAACCTTGGGTGATTCACTTAAGGAAACTTGCTGCTGTTCTACAAACCTCTGCTCTTGGAGGCCCAACACTGTCTACAAGAATAGAATCGTGCGTAGACATCATCTGCCTCCAGGAGACTAAGATGGAGATCATCACGGCCCAGATCGTCCGCGAATGCCTCAGGGTGGCCTTTGACGGGTTCCTTTACCTGCCGGCCGTGGGTTCACGTGGAGGCATTTTGCTTGCGTGGCAGTCCGAATATGTCACGGTCACTAACCCTCACATGACCACTAATGCGCTTACTGCTAGCATCTCGATTGGAGGGGACCAGGCGTGGTGGTTCACCAGAGTCTATCGCCCTCAGGGCGTGGGTGCGAAGCATGCCTTCCTTCAGGACCTTCGCGATATACGGGACCTGCATGCAGGGCCGTGGATGGTTGCAGGAGATTTCAGTCTCATCATTGACCCGGAGGACAAGATCCAGGGTGTCCTTCACCGTGCGACGATGGGCAGATTCCGGCGTACTCTGTCGCTGTTGGAATTGAAAGAGATCTACCTATATGGGAGAAGATTCACTTGGTCCAATGAGCGTCAGCAACCAACTATGGAAAAGCTGGATAGGGTCTTTTCGACCGTGGATTGGGAGGAGCGATTTCCAGACGCCTTTATTTCGGCAAACTCCTCCGGGCCCTCTGACCACTGCCCCTTGGTGCTGAGCCTAGCCCCAGATCTGCAGATGGGGCGTAGATTCCAATTTCAGTCTTTCTGGACGAAGGCAGAGGGTTTTCTGGACGTGGTTCAAGAGGCTTGGTCGTCAGTGGAACAGGAGATCAACCCCTTCAAGAGGTTGGATCTTAAGCTTCGAGCCACGGCCAAGAGCCTGGCAAGGTGGAGTAGCAAGTTCATTGGCAACATCAAAATGCAGATACTACTAGCCAATGAGATAATCCTGCGGCTAGACGTGGCCATGGAGACCCGACCCCTCTCACCGACAGAGAGGGGGCTTAGGAAGGCCCTAAAAGGGAAGCTGCTTGGGCTGGCATCTCTTGAGCGCTCCATGGTGAGGCAACGAGCGAGGGTGCTATGGCTGCGGGAGGGCGATGCCTGCACGAAGTTCTTTCATATGCACGCAAGCCATAGACGGCGTCAGAACTTCATTGGCCACCTCATGGTCGATGGAGTTAGGAAGACTGAGCATGTGGATAAGGCTGAGGCCGTGGATGATTTCTTTGACGGTCTCCTCGGAACGGAGGTGGACCGGCCTTTCTCTTTCGACTTAGACTACCTGCAGCTGCCCACTGTGGATCTCTCCCACTTAGAGATGGCCTTCTCGGAGGAGGAGGTGTGGAACTCCATTAGGAGCATGCTGCTTGACAAATGCCCGGGGCCGGATGGGTTCTCCAACAGATTCTATGTGGCTTGCTGGGGAATCATCAAAGGGGATGTCATGGAGGCGTTCAACTCCTTGTCTCGGCGTGACGCCCGTGGATTTAGCTCGGTCAACCAGGCGTTGATCACTTTGCTGCCCAAGAAAGTGGGTGCAGAGGAAGTTCGAGATTTTCGCCCTATCAGCTTGATTCATGGGTTCGCCACGCTAGTGGCAAAGGTGGTGGCCTGCAGGGTGGCCCCTCCATTCCTCAACTGGTGGGGGCGCACTAGAGTGCCTTTGTGCGTGGACGGTGCCTACATGATAATTTCATGATGGTTCAGTGTACAGCGCGCAAGCTTCATAGCTCGAACTTTCCAGCCGACCTCCTGAAGCTTGACATTACAAAGGCATTTGATACAGTCAGTTGGGCCTTCCTCCTGGAGGTGTTGAGGAAGATGGGGTTCGGTGACCTTCTGCTCGCAACCATCTGTGCCCTTCTCTCGTCAGCTTCCACTAGGGTGCTACTCAATGGTCATCCTGGTGGAAAGATTTTCAACAGACGTGGATTGAGGCAGGGAGACCCGCTCTCGCCTCAACTGTTCATTTTGATCATGGAGGTCCTGCATCTGTTGATTGAGAGGGCTACGGCCTGTGGATTGTTGTCGCCTCTGGCTGACACAGGTCTTAGGCACCGCACGTCGATCTATGCTGATGACGTGGTGATGCATGTAAAATGCATACATGAACTTTACATTTTATTACATGTTATTCCATGTTATTTGCATCATATAAGGGTTATATTCATGATTTATATTAAGTTTTGGGGATAATTAACAACTTCCCCATTTTTCTGGAATTAACCCTGCGCTGTCAGAAAACCCCTTTTTCTATATTTTGATGTTTCAGGGACCCAAACGACGTCCAAATGACCTGAAACTTTACGGGGATCATTTTTTTTGGAAGGAACGAAACGTAGGCGCAAAGGAATCGAAGAAACGGAGACCAGAAGGCCAAAAGGGGTGGGCCCACGTGGCCAGATTCCCTGACCGCGTGGTGTCCCCCATCCTGGCCCTCGGACCTCCGCTGCCGTCGATCTTTCTTCCCGAAGCTTCGTCTTGACCTAAAAATGACTATATATAGTCCCCCCAGGGCTTTCGCGAAAGGGAGCGCGGCAGAAACATAAAAACCACGAAACAGAGATCTGGAGCTGAAGATTGGAGGGGGAAAACTCCGGCGGAGCGCTGCCGGTGTGGTCTCCTTCCACTCCAACAATATCTCCACCGACACCATGATGAAGAGGGAGTAGTCCACCCCTGGACTATGGGTTTGTCGAAGTAACTTATGTATCTCTCCTCTCTATGAGCTTCACTAATTAGTACCGTATGAGCTGCTGAACATGATTACGGTCATCTATGTAATTCCTTTGTGGTGGATCTTTATTATGAGTTAATACATGTTTGAGATTGCAATGGTTTTGTTTCAGTTATGAAAGTAGATGCATATTATGTACCCCGTTCTTATTTACTTGTCATGATCAAGCATGTTTATGAGAGCATGTGAGGGGGAACGTGTGCATTAGTTGGAGTAACGGGGGGTGGCTAGTGCAGTGAACGTGACAGAAAGTTCTGCGATCCACTTGGGTTTTCTACCTTACTTTGTTGCCTCACTGGGGATAAACAAAAATACCATGCTATCGGAGAGTGGATGTGACCTTGGCCACTATCTCCATGACTAGATCTAGCATGTTCTTATTTTAACTTCATGTCATTGAACTTATTGCTATGTTCTAATTTATCTTAATTATTAAGGTGTTATGATTTAGTTCGCATCTTGGTGGAGCATAAGAGAGAACAACTTATACTTGAGATCTCTATGTTAGGACGTGATGCCCATATTATTAATAACTAGTCAAACCATGTATTGCCATCTTACATGTTAATTTTAGTGTTCCATTGTCTACCACGTTATCAAGAGATAGTGCATTTGTGAAACCATGAACCCCGGTCCATTTTTAATCATAAGAAACACCTTTCCAACACTTTTATCATCACTTTTGTTTGCTGCCATTATTAAATCCGAAAATACAAAAACACTTTTACATCTTGCATTCATCATAAAAAACCCAAAATATCGTTTATTATTACTACCAACATCCTTGCATATTTATTTTACCATCATTGCATATTTACTACTGTTTGCATATTTATTCTATTATCATTCTCACACCTTGTGCTTGACAACCACTTGGTGAGGTTGAGGGCACAAAACAATTTATTTTGTTGCAGGTTCTCAAGAGAAGGATAATGAGATAACAGCTGAAATACTGGTTCCCCGAGAGTTCGATATTAAACCTTCGAGTCACCCTCGTGAGAAAATTGTCTTCCACTACTACATACACTCTGCACTTGGAGTCTCAACCTAACCCATTTATTTTTCACGCAGGTAATCACATGATGGGGCTAGCAACTATTTTCTGGCACCGTTGTGGGGTAACTACGTGAAGGGCCATCAAGACATTTTCTGGCGCCGTTGCCGGGGAACCATAGCTGAAAGGTTTATCCAATTGCTCCGCATTTTAAGTTGTCATCTTCGCAATGTCCTAGTTCAGATGAAGATGTTGAGTACATGTCCAAAGTTCCATACTCTAGTGCTGTTGGTTCTTTAATGTATGCCATGGTTTGTTCTCGTCCAGATTTATCATATGCTATGAGTCTGGTTAGTAGATATATGGCTAATCCTGGTAAGGAGCATTGGAAAGCTGTTCAGTGGGTTTTCAGGTACCTACGTGGAAGTAGTGATGCATGTTTGAAGTTTGGCAAGACTGAGAAGGGACTTGTTGGCTATGTGGATTCAGATTTTGCTGCCGATTTGGATAAGAGACGGTCCCTTACAGGTTATGTTTTTATAGTTGGTAGCTGTGCCGTGAGCTGGAAGGCAACATTGCAGGCTGTTGTTGCTCAATCAACCACTGAAGCAGAATACATGGCTATTGCAGAAGCTTGCAAAGAATCTGTTTGGTTGAAAGGTTTGTACGCTGAGCTTTGTGGAGATAATTCTTGCATTGATCTTTTCAGTGACAGTCAAAGTGCCATATACCTTACTAAGGATCAGATGTTCCATGAGAGAATAAAGCACATTGACATCAAATACCATTACATCCGAGAGGTTGTTGCTCAAGCTAAATTAAAGGTATGCAAGATTAGTACTCATGATAATCCTGCTGATATGATGACAAAGCCGGTTCCTGTTGCTAAGTTTGAGCTTTGCTCGAGCTTAGTTGGTATAACTGTTTAGCCCAAAAGGCTAGTTGGCGCCGAAAGTATGTTTCTTTGTTGTTACAGGGTAAAGGTCCGTGTCATGCTACAAGATGGAATTTGTCTCAAGGTGGAGTGATATTTTGTGATGATCCAAATTCGTATATACTGATAAAGGCCAGCTTATGACGAAGGAGAGCGGAGCGCCCCGGAGGGGGTGCGGGGGCGGCAGGCCCCGCGGTACGGTACGAGTTGTATACGAGTTATGTACAGTTCGAGTTGTATACGAGTTATGTACGGTTCGAGTTGTACTCGACTTGGAGATCACGTTACCGACCTAGGTTAGGTCAGGGCTCCTATAAATACATCATGTAAGTCGCCGGTTTGGGATAAGCCACATATTGTAAATCCCCGGCGTTGTAACCTCACCCGAAATAGTGAAGTATTGCTGGCTGGCGCCCGTAGTTTTTTCCTCTCCATTGTCGGAGGGGTTTTCCACGTTAAAATCTCGTGTCCACGTTAACTTCATCGTTGATTTCCTATTGCGTGTAACAAGTGGTATCAGAGCTTGAGGTTTCAAGATCCGCTGTCCCGGGAGACTTTCCGCTGCGCTCCCGGGGCAGCATCGCGTAGTTCATCTTCTTCGGATCAACAGCCGCAGTCTTGCGGCATCATGCAGCTTTATTGAGGTATTTCGTGAGATCCAATCTACGAGATCTAAGAGTTCACGATTTTTCGTTTGTGCGCCCATTGCGCCGCCTCTCGTAAGATTTGTTTTTCGCTGCCGTTCCAGTCCGCCGAGATCGCCAGAGCCGTTCTCTATTTTCTTGTCTGTGTGCAAGCCTCTTTCAGATCGGTTCGGATTCGCCGTCTATTCTAGTCGGTTTCCAATTCTTTGTGTGGAGTACCGATCGAGGACACACAGACGATTAGATGGATTTTATCCGTGCTTCACCGCACGTAAGGCAGCATACCAGTTTGATGGACAAAACAAATAAATTCAAAGATCAAGTCCCGAGGCAAGCATTGAAGACGTTTGTGCTGCACCGTTGCAGCCCTCACGTGAAGACTAGTCAATTCCAAATAGATTTGATATCTCCAATTGCTACGTGTACTACAAGTGCACCAGGAAAATATCCGTGTTGCTACGTCCACCCGAGACAATACCAGGTGCTATTTTCTCAGTTGTTTGTTCGCAAATTTAATTCTGCAAAGAATATGTTTGGCTTGTACTACTTGTGTACAGATTTATCTACTTATGTTTATGAAGTATGATCTACCGTTGTTGGGCCGTGACACAAGATTTATCCTATGACAAGTCAAGATGCGGACATTATTGGCGCAAGCCGTTTACGAGGATATACTGGTTAGTTTTATGTTCAAGGTGGAGTTTTTGGGATTATAGCCTGTCGGGAGATTTATTGCTGCAGTTATATGATGAGCACAGTTATCAGAAAAAAATTTATGGAGGAGGTAATTATTTAAGCTTGTTGGTAGCCAGCATATACTTTTTCTCTCCAAAATTTTGCTGTTATGCATGTGAAGGTTTTATTCAGTTCGTGATGAGGATCAGTTATGATGCAAGGAGATTTATTTCTGCTAGATACTACAACATTAGTACTGTTATGGTCAATTGAGTTGTCTTTGCTCTTTAAGAGGGGTCTATTGCAGAGTTGATACTCCGTTGCATGTTCAGGAGGTTCTTCATCCGACAGTTGTTCTATAAGGACAGTTTTGACCATGTCATGGATATTTCATTAACCGTCGACAGTTGTTGGTGTACGTGATGCCATACGTACCATATGCTCTTGCATGAGTATTGTTTGCCGAGGTTTGTGCTTTGTGGCACGTTCAGATTCCATGATATGAGTTCTTCACGATGCGATGTGCAACAAGATGTTGCACTATTGAGCTATGCGCTCGTTCATGCACCACAGGAGATATGATGACTTATGTCATTTGATTGATGATTGAGTTTTTCTAGTTTTGGAGGTCAGTGGCACAGACTCAGACTTTTATTGGGAGATCCATGTTCGTAAGTCTGCTTTGTTGATAGCTGTGTAGTTTTCTGGACGACCTACCGTTGATTTGCTCAATATGACTTCGAGAGAAGTTTATCCGTCCTATGGACGTTCCAAGACAAGGTTTACTTGTGATGACTTTAATTGAGGAGTTGATGCTATCTATGACTGTTATAGAGGATTCGTCTCAAGGTGGAGTGTTATTTTTCTTGTGCTCCGAATCCTAATCCCGTTTTACCATATATGGAGTCCTACCGGAATAAGGCATGTCTACAACTCCGTTTCGTGTCCGCCACGACAGAGAGTTGTTTGCCCCCCATATATAGCTAGAGGTAGTCATAGATTAGATTGTGAGATTGAGAGAGATCCACCAGATCCATAGCACGAGAAGGGTTTATCCTCTCGTGTATTGTAATACTCCTCCATTATAGTGATACGCCTTCGTGCGTTCCGTGGTTTTTTCCCGTAAGGGTTTTCCACGTAAAAATCTGTGTTCTTGTATTTTGTTTGATCTACTTTTGCTGCGCAGTTTTACAACAGATAAAACTCTTACATTTAGAAATGGAGGGAGTAGCTCGGATTGTATAGGTGATATGTGATTTGTGTCAAACCTGGACTAAGGGAAATCCAACACATGAGCACATACCCTCTCTTAAAAGAAGTGGGCAGAGACGCGTACCCAATCTCAGGAATGAGCGGCGGCGGCGACCTGTTCGGCGCGCTGCCGGACGAGCTCCTGAACCACGTGCTCTCCTTCCTGCCATCGGACGAGGCCATGCAGGCGTCCCTCCTCTCCCGCCGCTGGCGTCATCTCTGGCGATCCACCACCGCTGTCATCGTCCACGACATGGAGGGCGACGACCTCCGTCTGCACCCTTCTCCTCGGCCGCCACTCCGCCGCCTCATCGCCGCCGCTGCGCTCGTTCGAGATCGACGCCAACGACCTGCTGACCCCACCGTACGACGAGTCCCGCGATTACTACAACTACGCCGACGAGGACCAACCCAAGGTCGATCAACACGTCGACCTCTGGATCGACCACGCCCTTTCGGCGTGCCGTGCCCGCTCGCTCACGGTCCGCACCAAGAACGAGTACACGTTTTGGCGGCCGCGGTGCCCCCGCGCGTTCGCCTCCCCTCACCTGACAACGTTGCACCTCGAGCGGGTCCACCTCGTCGACGACGTCCTCAACTTCTCGTGCTGCCCAGCGCTGCTGCAGCTAACCCTTGTGGACTGCCACCTCGAGGACGACGCCCTCGTGTCCCCCTCGCTGGAGCTTCTCAGCCTCCTCGACTGCGAAATTGAGATCGGCGATTGGGCTACCAGAACCACGAAGAGGATCTCGACGCCCGACCTACGCTGCCTGGAGCTATCCGATTGCTACGGAAACCAAGATGCAGCTCTGTTCCTTGAGAACGAGAGCATGCCTTGGTTGACCGACCCCAGCATCGAGCGCACCGGCGAGACCACCATTTATTCCCGGAAACAGTGATGCAAGCGGCTGCTGCACGACAGGACGATGTTTACAAATCGTTTCGACGTAACCGTATGCGTTCTGTTGTGTTTCTTCGGTTAACACTGCTTTTCTCCTAGATGTAGGATAAGCTCAGTCTCGACAGTTTGCAGGGTCAGTCTTCCAGTTATGAAATAAACCAAGTTAGGGTTCACGTCTTGGTCTCTTTTTTATGTTTTCTTGTAAAACAAATCGCGCCTTTCATCACGTCGTGGGATGGCACTGTGCCACTGTGCATTACTCACAGTTGGACCGCAACCCTAGCCGCCCCTACCCCGCGCCCGCGCCGCCCCCTCCCCTCCTCGCGCCTCTCGCGGCAGGTCGCCCCCCGCGCTGGCGACCGGCCGCGCCGCCGCCTCTCGCTCCAGGCCCCCTTCTCCTCGCCTCCTCCGCCGTCGTCGGCGTGCGGCGCCGGGCTTGCCCCGGGCGGTGCCGGCGATGGCGGCTCCCCTGCTTCTCCCCCTCGGCGTCCTCCCCGCGCGGGGCGGCGCGGCGCCGGGCGGTGCTTTTCGGCGGCAGCGGTCCAGCTTTTCGGCGACGGCGGTCCAGCTCTGCGGCAGGATTTCCAGCGCCTGCGGGTGGTGAGCGCGACGGCAGCGCCACCGTTGGTGTCGCGGGTGGCTTCGGCCAGGGCCGTGCTACCCAGTTTGACTGACGTACGGGCCTGCGACGGGAGTGGTGGCGACGACGCCGCGCCTGCTGCAGCGTGGTGATGGGAGCTTCACGGACCCATCTGGGTCCGGCTGGGCCTTTTGTGTCGTTCTTGGGTAGCGGCTCCGGCGGCCTACGTGTAGCAGCGTGGCAGCGGAGACTTCACGGGCCTGCCCGGCTTGGTGTGTCTCTGCTGCAGTGTCCGGTCGGCACCCGCCGATGGCGGTGGAGGACGTCCTCCAGGTGGCTGTGCTGCTGCCGCCCTCCGGCTCCATGGTGGCCTGATGTGCTCTTGTCTGCTACGTCCGGTCAGCTACCGCCTAGGGTGGTGGAGGATGTTCCCTCCTGCGTGGTTGTGGTACTACCACTCCTTGTCTGTGGCGTGTGCTTCTCAGTTCGGCCAGTCGCGCAGTGCTTACCATGGTGATACGACGAGGTGGCTTCAATTCCGTGGTGGCGTCTGTTGGTGGGTGGCAAGATGGGTGGAGCGCTACGGATTGTTCGGAGATGGGGTTTCGGGGTCGGGAGAAATCCTTGTCATCTTGACACCGACGCGGTGACGCCTGTGGGTGTCGCTTCTCCTTCTTGAAGGGCGTCGGATGTACCTCTTCCCCACTACCTGTAGCGTGCCGGGGGAAACATTAAGACCAGTCTAGGCAGGAGCGTCGTCGTCGTCGCTTTCCTTCTTGGAGGTGCTGCTTGGTACGCGGTGATTCGTAGTGTTAGGTTTGTGGTGGGAATTCTCCGGAGAGGACGCAGCGGTTGCGAGTCATTTTCGTTTTCGTTGATCCGCCGTTGTTGGCATTGTCTTTTTCTTTTGGTCTTGACTGTGCTGTTTGCCCCAGCAGTGCTCTCTTTGATGTACGGTGTGGTTGCTATATCTATATAGCGGGGCGAAAACCTATTTCTTCACCGTGCATTACTTAGTGTGGCCTGAAATTTAGGTGTACTTTTTGTTGAAGTGAACTTTAGCTTTGTAGTAACAGAAATTTAGCTCTATCGTATTCTTTTTCCGGTCTAATCTGCGCCAGTGTGCCGCCATCCGTATTGTACCAGAAACACCATGCCACCACGCGGTTTGTTCTCAACTCCGGTTGGGAGTTCATGGACCTTGCTGACATGGACCATAACATTACATACCATATAATAGGAAATCGGATCATCACCATTAAAATATTACCATAACATTAACATACCTTATAATATAACAACATGATTATCAATCAAAAAATATATATTCATCATGGAGACACACTTATATCCACATGAATTATAGTAACGCAACAAGAAAAAAGATTAATCCATGATTCAGGTACTATGCCGAGTGCCCGTGACACTCGGCTAACAATTGATTACACTCACATATATACACATGGGACTATTTACGGTACCTCATACTACGGATTTTGTAGTGTAGTATTAGGAAGATCGAACGGTTAATATGGCATGCGCCATAGTTTCGCGCAAGGGCAACTTGGGTAATTTCTATTAATGATCATAACTACCCTTTCACGTGTTGTTAATCTAAATCACCACAAAACTAGGGTGAAGTTCAACATACGCACGCCCTCTATCTTCAACCGCTCGGCGATTGACCTCGACAAGGGCACAGTCGGCACTGCGCTAGCTGGGGCTTCGGGCGCCGGAGGGTGATGCGGCACCCCGCCGACGGAATGAACGGAGACGAGGAAGGCTGGGACTTGGGAAGCGAACATATGTGTTGTTGCTGACTGTGTGTGTCGTGGCGAGGAGACGTGACTAGGCATGTCGTCTATCGCAATGGCTACCGGGAAATCGATGCAACTAAGTGAGAGCTAAAATTGATCAATTGATGCTTCAACTTCTCTGCTTCGTGTACGCATGCGCCACACTCCTACATGGAGTGATTACATTTTTTTCTCCATAATTCTCTTTAGTTTTTCTGCTCAGCGCTCGTGTTGTCTCACTGATTGGTGAACCATCAACAAGAGTTTGCGCATGGAATTGGGTAGAGTGAGGAGGATTTGTAGAAGTTTTTTAGTTTGCACCATTTTATTTCACTCGAATTGGCCGCGGAACAGATGTGGGTGATGTCGATCGATCGATGTAGATGGACACGCACCCTCGCTCACCGCCGGAAACCGCCGGGCGCATGGTGATCTGGTCGATGAGCACCTAGGCGTGACTCCGGTTTTTAAACGTGCAGTGCTAGCGTGACCAGAAGTCGGCTGAGTACTTGAGAACCTCGACGATGGGATGAGCAAATATAGGGGAGGCGTAGAGCAGATCGTCTTGCATCATGCGTACATGAGAATCTCGGCGAAGACGAGCATATGCACACGTTTGTCGATTGGGGTCCTCGTTGAGCGTATCAGCGTCCCTGGAGGCTCAAACGCTGGATCCCATTGTCGAGCGCGTCAGTGGTTTCTAAATTCTAATTCAAATCTTACAGCGGGATTTCTAACCGTTGAGTGAACTATCCAAAATGCCCCTACCGAGCCAATATACTACCACTGGTAGAAAACTGGCCTATGGTCCCGGTTCGGTTGGGCCATCCGTCCCGGTTCCCGAACCGGGACCAGCCAATCAGGACGAATGCTGGTCCCGGTTCAGACACGAACCGGGACCAATGGGGCTCCACGTGGCCAGTTCTGGCTGGGCGTGGACCGGGACCAATGAGTGTTTTTTTTGTATTTAGGGTTTAGGGTCTCCCTCTCGCCGGTGCCGCCTCTCGCCGGTGCCCGCTCTCACTCTCGCCGGTGCCCCCTCTCCCTCTCGCCGGTGCCTCCGTCGTCTCCCCCTTCTTCGCATCGCCGACGTGCTCTCCATCGTTTCCGTACGCATATTATACGCTCTACTATATACACAGTACACGTTGATGCATATATAATTAATATTCGATCTCTTGCGAGAATACAACTATTTAATTACATGGAGATAGATCACATATGTAGTTCATCGTCCGCAGCATAATGTTCTCCCCTTTCATCAATGACCTCCCTAAGCAGAAATCCCGCCAATTCCTCTTGAATTGCTCGTATGCGCTGTTCTGGGGCGAGCTTCTCCCGCATTTTGCTCAAAGAAGTTGTTCTCCGCTCAGAGGTCAACTCGCGAATGAACTCGCAAACGTAGAATCCACATAAATTACTCTCCGGTGGCTGCTGCGGACTTTTCACCGATATAAAAGTTAGCTAATCTTTGAATGGACCTTCTACATTCTGTTTGAATAGTGTCCAACACCTGATTTGGCCAAAAAAATAAACAAAGGAGTTATTAATTATTTGATATCAGGAAACGAACGAAAGAGGCCGATATAATGCGATAATGATTGAAATTACTTATTGAGCATTTCTTTCATTTCGGTCCACGTCGCTTGGTCCCAACTTAATGAGTCGTATGCTTCAACTATGGACTTGTCAACTTGAATGCTTAGCAGAATCCAGTGGAACCTGCGGACGTTTACATAAAGCAGACATGCATAGCTCATCAATTACACTTAACATCGTGAAAGCCAAATAAAAATATGTACAAGACAGAAACACTCACTTGAAGTTGTAAGAAAATAGTATTTTCGTACAGAAGTTTTGCTTGATTAAAAAGGTGGTCAGGTCATGCTCCACGTCTTTGGGGTGATTGCGTAACGTATGTTCATTAACGATATATGGGTCAACGAACCCAACCTCATAATGTCTAGATGCTTTGCATTCCATCATCTCCATTCTACATAATAGCGTATAAAAGGATATATATATAGTCAGGATAATATAATACAGGCAATGAACGAGCTGAGCTAGAGACTTAATTACGAAAATAAATCACTTACAGACAATAGCAACTGAGGATAGATTTGTCGAGGGCGCGCTGATTAAATAACTGAAACAGTTCAGTCATTTGAACCTGTATATCGTAAGGTTTGAAGAAATGCTCCACTCGAACGTTCACCGCAATCCACTCCTTCGCGCCCTTCTTTGATGTGTGCACCATGTACCAGTCGTGCAGATTTCGCATATGTGTTGATAGACGCCCAGGAAGCCTAGCAGGTTCAAGCAAAGATTCTTCGTCACGTGCATCACGTCGATTGAAGACCGGACCTCTAGGACTTTCTAATAGGGTAGCTCCCAAAATATAGATTTCTTCTTCCAAATGGGTACGTGGTTGTCAGCGTCATTCGGAACAGATAGACTGCCAGGACCCTTTCCAAAGATTACTTCTAAATCCTTGACCATGTCATATATAACATCACCATCAGGGAAGTTAGGCTTCTTCCGGCGATCTGCCTCACCGTTGAAATGGTTGCCTTTCTTTCTTACGGCATGACTGTTCGGAAGAAATCGACGATGCCCCAGGTACACGTTCTTGTTTCCCAAATGTATACTTTCAGTCTTATCTAAACAGTGCGTGCATGCATTGTATCCCTTGTTTGACTGTCCTGAAATGTTACTAAGAACAGGTCAATCATTGATGGTTACGAACAGCAACGCTCGTAGGTCAAATTCATGTTGTTTGTGCTCATCCCACACACGTACACCTGGTTCGGACCACAACTGTAAAAATTCATCAACTAATGGCCTTAGGTACACATCAATGTCGTTGCCGGGTTGCATCGGGCCTTGGATGAGCACTGACATTATAATGAACTTTCGCTTCATGCACAACCAAGGAGGAAGGTTGTAGATACAAAGACTCACGGGGCAAGTGCTATGACTGGAGCTCTGCTCCCCAAAAGGATTAAAGTCATCTGTAGTTAGACCAAATCTTAAATTCCTTGCGTCATCTGGAAATGTCAGGAACTCTCTGTCGATTTTTCTCCACTGGGACCCATCGGCGGGGTGTCTCAACTTCCCGTCTTTCTTACGCTCTTCTTTGTGCCATCGCAACAACCTGGCATGCTCTTTGTTTCTGAACATACGTTTCAACCGTGGTATTATAGGAGCATACCACATCACTTTAGCAGGAACCCTCTTCCGGGGGGGCTCGTCATCGCACTCAACATCACCAGGGTCATCTTGTCTGATCTTGTACCGCAGTGCATTGCATACCGGGCATTTATCCATATTCTCGTACTCTTCACCGCGGTACAGGATGCAGTCATTAATGCATACATGTATCTTCTGCACATCTAATCGTAGAGGGCAGATAGCCTTCTTTGCTTCGTATGTAGTCTCAGGCAATTCGTTATCCTTTGGAAGCTTCGGCTTCATTATTTTCAGTAATTTCTCAAATCCCTTGTCAGAACAACCAGTCTCTGCCTTCCATTTCAGCAGTTCCAGTGTGGTACCGAGCTTTGTGCTGCCATCTTCGCAATTTGGTACAACAACTTTTTGTGATCCTCCAGCATGGCCTCCAACTTTAGCTTCTCCTTTTCTGTATCGCATTCTCGCTTTGCATCAGAAATGACCCCACCAAGACCATCAGCGGGCTCATCTAATGCCCGATGTTTACCTCCTTCTTCTTCAACGTCTTCCATTACAGTATCACCGTATTCCTCAGGAAACATAGGATAGTTGTCATCATCCTCCTCTTCTTCATTGTCTTCCATCCTAACCCCTCTTTCTCCGTGCTAGGTCCAACAATTATAGCTGGGCATGAAACCTCTCCGAATCACGTGGTCTTGAATGGTTCTCGGGTCAGAGTACTCCGTGACGTTCCGACACTTGTCACATGGACAAGGCATAAAATTATCCACTTTGTTTGCCTCAGCCACTTCGAGAAATTTATGCAGGCCTGCAATAAACTCGGAACTGCGTCGTTCGCCGTACATCCATCGCATCCGTGCATCCATCTGCATCATATAATTAAGTTTATCAAATACCATTACAATAACATCTTGAATAGTGAAATGACCACCGTACATCGACACGTGCAATATTTTTGTATCAATTACAGATGAAAAGGATAAAATTGCTAACCTCGGCCGAGGATATCATCTTATGTGAACTTAAGTGTGGCTCGGGCATTTCATCGAACACATCTTGTGCGTGGCAAAGGAAAAAACTAGCACCCACTTCCCACCAATCCAACCAGAAAAAAAAGAGGAGAGAAGAGAGGGGGCGGGTTATTTATAGGCATGGGAGGGTATTGGTCCCGGTTCGTGCCACGAACCGGGACCAAAGCTCCGCGGCACGCCACGTGTCCTGCACCGGAGCATTGGTCCCGGTTCATGCCACGAACCGGGACCAATGTGCCCAACCGAACCGGGACCAATGCTCCACGGACCCCTAGCAGCTCGAACCGGGACCAATGCTAGGCATTGGTCCCGGTTTTTCTCTGAACCGGGATTAATGGCTTCACCGGCTCTGGACGAAAGGTGGTTTTTCTACTAGTGTACTCAAAATTTGGAGTAGTACTTTTCATTTAGACCGTTGTATCACCCAAAATAAAGGGTCTAAAATGATTCAATGCACCGTAAAAAGACTCCATATACATATGCCGAGTGCGACACTACACAAAGTTAATCGTCATCTTGGTGTTTGCCGAGTATCTGACACGTTAGTTGCACTAGGAACACTATCATCATACGCTGAGTGTTCTTTTTTTTTAGAATTCGCCATACGCTGCATTCTATGGAAAACAATGAAGACAGTCTTTTGATGGGTCCGGCAGCTTTGTCGAGGGCCAGATACACTCGGTAAACTTTGGTGATACTAAAACAATTTTCCCCCAAATTTCAGGATTTGTGTTTGGACGTGCATAGACGTGATTCTCACCTTAATTTCTCGAGATCAGTTATCAGGAAAGAGATCACGACAGAAGGAAGGAAAGTACTAGGCACGTCCGTTTGGTCGATCACAACCGAAGGAAGGAAATCATTTCGACTGAAGCGGCTGCAAATCGTACCGGATAATATTCGTACGATTTCTTGCCTATACATATACCACCTCCGATCGTGTCCTCCTCGATCCTCCCACGCAGCAGACCCAGCCGATCTCTACGGAATGAGCGGCGGCGGTGGCGACCGTTTCAGCGCGCTGCCGGACGAGCTCGCGAACCACGTGCTCTCCTTCCTGCCGTCGCGCGAGGCCGTCAAGTCGTCCCTCCTCTCCCGCCGCTGGCGCCACCTCTGGCGATCTACCCCAGCCATCGACGTCCGCGGCGAGGGCGACAAGTTCCGGCTCTTCGTCAACAACCTGTTCTTCCACCGCGACGCGACGCCGCTGCGCTCGTTTCTGATCGACGCCAACCTGCTGATACCCCACAAGCACCCGTACGACAGGAACCCTGAGTACAACAGGTTCTGGCAGGGCAAGGTCGACCGCCACGTCGACCTGTGGGTCAACCACGCGCTGTCCGCGAAGTGCCGTGCCCGCTCACTGGTGGTCCGCTTGGAGGAGGAGGTCGTCCCATGGCGGCCGCGGCGCCGCGTACGAACATTCGCCTCGCCACACCTGACAAGGATCCACCTCGACGCCGTCCACCTCGTCGGCGGCCAGCTCGACTTCTCCTGCTGCCGGCTTTGCTGCGTCTCGCCCTCGTGCGCTGCCGTCTCAAGGGCGACGCCGTCGTGTCGCCCTCGCTGGAGCGACTCGCCATCGTCGATTGCCACACCGTGATCGGTGGAGACCCGGAAGAACCCGACGATATGTTGCACACGAGCTTGTCCACGCCGAGCCTCCGTTGTCTTGAGATATCTGATAACTACGACACGTCACAGTTCCTTGAGATGATGCCTTGGTTGACGGAAGACGACATCTGGGTCACCGACGACAACGATATCTATTCCCTGCAGTGTGTCACGTCTGACGTGCAGTGGCGGAGCTCAAAACGAAATCATGGGCGAGAAAGCACAAAAAATTGCTCTAAACCAATACCACCTCATATTAGTCATTTGTTCATCAGCACATGCATACATCATATATCAGAACAAAATCAATTCTTCTCTGAGTTGCCTTTCCCATGGCTGTGCAAAATTGAACAATAAAATCGATAAGGAATCAACTGTTCCATCAAGTTGATAACCAAAAATTTGGGGAAAGAAAGGATAAGTACCTGAGCAACGAAATTGGAGAGGAATGGGGCTCGATTCGAGGTCGCTGCCAGCTTCGATCGATCCGGCCGCTGAGCTAGACCTCCCCACTGCCCAGCCCGACGCCCGTGAGGCGATGCCTAGTGGCCGCCCCCAAGCTGCGGGCGGCGCGGCGGCGCTGCTGCTTGCCCTCCACCGATTTCCCCTTTTCATCTTATCTAATCCGTGTCCAAATCGCTAGACCTAGCATCTCCCTCCATGGCCGTGGTTCTGTGTCCTGACTACTGAGCAGCGTGAGGTGAGCAGATCTAGAGACGAGAGGCAGATGTGAGGAAATTGGCCTGTTTGGTCTAATGGGCGGGGCCGCACTTAACACATACTACTACTTAATTTTTTTTTGGCAAAAAACCAGGGCGGGCCGTGGTCAGGTCGGCCAGCACAGAGCTCCGGCAGTGCTGACGTGCCACAAGATGCATTGGAAGCATCAAGTGAGGAATATACGTCTTCGGATGAAGACCTAGAGTAGTAAACGTGTAGGTCCTGCGCGTCGTGTCTCTAGCTGGATGTCAGCTGCGTCTTCGGATGAATACTACTCCGTTTCTTTTCTTTTTGACAGCAAAAAGGTGCACTTTGCTTTTCATGCTCTTATGTTTTGAGACTCCTTTAACCAAGGACGCCCTAGAAATTTCTTCTAGGTCCTCCACATCATTGACAAAATATAATTAGCCTAGTACAGAGTTTAAATTTTTCGAGGTGCAAAAGAAAGTCTATTAATCAAAATAAAGAGTCCAAAAAGATTCAATTTCCATAACTCATGAAATACAACTACCAACAACATAAAAACTACTAACATTAAACTCCTGCCACTTGGGTCTGTTCGTGAAGGATGGCGAGAAGGTCGATACCGTCCTCAGTGGCACCTCGTGTAGTAGTTGATCGATGTTGTCATGTGCTCGGCTTGGCAGGACTTTGTGTTAATTCAACTTGGAGTTCAGAACTTAAAATACATTTTGGGATGAAGCTTTTCTCACCACCACATATCTTATCAACATGTTTCCAAGCAAAGTAATCCCTAACGGTACTCCTGTTCACCGCCTTCTAGGTACACTACTAGATTATTCCTCTCTTCGTGTGTTTGGTTGTGGTTCTTGACAAAACCTTCGGGGTTGGGCGCTTGACTTTGTCGGCATGATCCATACGTCTTCGTCCAAAGGGTATCGGTTCATTTTAGTCGCCACTGATTATTTCACCAAGTGGTCTGAAGCAGTACCTCTCACAAACATGACCCACAATGAGGTAATTCGGTTTATTACATAGCATATTTTTCATCAATTCGGCATGTGGGGAAAGACTCTTATGCCATTGTTATATTTTTTTTGACTAAACCATACATATGACCCCCAACCCCCCCCCCCCCCCCCCCCCGGCATCCCCATATCCCTGTACAATCACCCTGATTTTACCGACGATGCAGAGGTCGATGACCACATCGACATTTACGTCAGACACGCCCTGTCCGTGAAGTGTCGTGCCCCTATAATTGATAGTCCGCTTGGAGGATTTATAAAATTTAGAAAAAAATTCCTTGATGTACATAATGATGAACTCTATTAGTGCGATGTCGGATGAGCTCGTGAACCCCGAGCTCTCCTTCCTGCCCTCGCCGGAAGCTGTGCAGGCGTCCCTCCTCTCCCGTGGTCGGCGCCACCTCTGGCAATCCACCATAGCCATCCACGTCGTGGCAAGGGAAACGACTTCCGGCTCTTCATCAACAGCCTGATCTTCCACCGCAACGTGACGCCGCTGCACCCGTTCGAGGTTGATGCCGACCTGCTGATACCTCACGAGCAACGTACGGCGACCGTGAGTTCACCGACGACTACATACGTGGCGAGGTCGACCGCCACGTCGACCCGTGGGTCAGCCACGCCCTCTCCGCGAAATTGTGTCGGCGAACATAGGTTTGATTTTATTACAACTCTAATGAGAGTGAAGAGATTGCCGAGCTGTGTGCTTAATATATGTAATCAGCTGTGGAAAAAGTTCGTAGTCTACTTTGGCAAATTATATTATACATTGATAATATAAATTTGTGAAGAAAATTAATTCCCCAATCTCTATATATTATGCAAATTCAGATCACTTTTTCTCCCGCACAATTCACTAGAACAATGCAATGCGTCAAGAAAAAGAACCAGCAATATGGGAATCAGCAACTAACTAGCATCGATCCTCTGGAAACTGAGACCTCCTAAAGCCCGCAAGATTCATCAACCGAGACCTCCTCGACCACAATGGGCGTCACCGGGAACCCCGGAACCCAGCCGCATAGCGAGCAGCCGGCTCAGGGAGGCTGCAGCGATGGTCTAGTAGGAACAACTGTCCAAAGGCACGGAAGGTCACGTCGACGGCCGCGGTCTGGAGCCCGTAGCTGGCGGCGGTGACCGGCCCGACCACGTGCACCGAGAAGAGGGCGGCGGCGCTTCCGTAGGCTACGACTTTGTTCCAGTTGTCGTCCTTACGACGCGCGTGGGCCATGACACGTCCGATGGCCTCCTCGACGCCGGACACGGCTGCCTGATGCGCAATTTCCGGCGCGCTCGTGGCCACCTCCTGCACCCCGCCGGCCAGGCGGTAGCCGCTGGGCGAGCAGCATACACCCGCGAGGAAGGAGAAGACGGTGTCGAACACGGCGCTGAAGATAACTGTGCTGCCCACGTCGTTGGCGAGGCGCTCCGGGTCGGGGAACGGCGGCTGCGCGGGCATCGTGCTCGTCGATCGGCTCTCCACGATCGGTCGATGGGTTTCTGGCGTCGGAGGTGGGTGGTTCGAGGTTGTGGCTTGGTCGCTTGGACCACAAGTCGATCGTGGGCTAAATCGTCTCGGCCGCACGGAAGTCGGCGCAATAGATTGAGAAACCTCGTTCCAGGCCTCCATGGTATTTTATTCATTTTTTCTAGGTAAAAGAAAGGTCTTTTCTTTAAGACTAGTGGCAGTCCACGTGCAACGCACGTCTTATAATTTATTATAATATAAACACGTCTTTAAATTTATATTTATTTTATGGAGTTATTTTTACCAAGCCAGTTAAACTTGTTTCATGATACAAAAATGAAATCGGACCAAATATCTCTCGTGAAGTACTCCACTGTCTCATTCCAGTTAGCAATGGTAATATAGGAAGAGGGGATTTGTTATCTTTCGGGATTGTTGATATATTATCTTTTGATGGCTTGTGAAAACATATGTGAAGTACACAGAAAAGAGCATAATAACCTATTAAAATAAATAATATAATCAATTATGATTAATTCAATGAAAATATTCAGACCATGTATATGGTTTTTATTTGTTCCCCATTGTAATAGCAGTTAACCCGTTTGATTTACATATAAAAACACAAAATAACTGAACATCTATATAAACTGGGTTAGTTTTTTTTAGCAAAGGAATTTGGTTAGGTAAACAATACCCGTTGGATAAGTCAAGCAAGCACGGGGAACACATTTAGCTGAAGAAAGAGTTGTCATGTCATTGTATGTATCTCTCTATTCTTCTCCATCCTCTTTTTACATGTTATTCCTTCTCAATCTCTTAATCCCATTGTTAGTACCCAGTCGTCTCCTCCCTTCCTACTGTCGCAATGCTTCCATTCTCGGCGAGCCGAGCTTGTGTCAGTCGGCCTCCACGACGGCGGTCATGAGCATCTCGCTCGGCTCCCCCTACCATCGCCCTCCCGCATTCCTCCGCCGCCTCGTCATTAAGCTCCGCCCACGTCCTAGCGCTCGGAGACGCGAGCCGCATTTTTGCCGAATAGGAGGCCGTGGCGACTGTGCGTCAGTTGGTTCCACAACATCGAAGTCCCCCTCCCACGGTACAAATGTATAGTACAATAAAATCGGAGAAATCTGAATTAGGTATTTGCATGCTTGTGTAAGTAGCTATTGCCTTATTTTTTTCCTTGTTCCTTTCGGTGTTTGCCTATTCTAGCTGTCGTCTTGCTTTGCTATTGTAATAAGTAACTCCGGCATTCAGCGACATTTTAGATCATTTACATACCTTTCAAAAAAGTAATATTTCAGCTATCATTAATCTAGTTGGACCAGCATTGCATTTGAACAACGTTCTTCCAAAAATAAGTTGCAGGTAGTAGTAACATGAGCATACAGCTATGGAGTCAAAAGGAAACATAAAAATGTTACATGTATCCACACACATACAAAAATCTGAGTTATTCTGCATATTAATCAACTAACAGCAAGCACACAAATGTTTCATACACCACATAAGAACAGCCAGACCAAAAAAGAAAATGAATAGAGGATGGGCCGGTGCTGCTAATCCCGAAACCAGTTCAGCTCCTCGTATCAGAATTACCAATCTTTCAAAAACGATAAGAACAACCAGATCTGAAGAAAAAAAATGAACAGAGAGATGGGCGGCTGCTGGTAATCCCGAAACCAGTTCAGCGGCTTGCATAGAATAATCACCGGATTGAAGAAGTCAATGGCATATAGGACCATAGGAGGAGCCTGTACTGACGGGGATTGGGGATGGCCTGACCGACGAACTCGGGCTGGGACAGCGCACGCTGGACCTCCCAGAGGTGAGGGACTGGAGGTCGGGGCCAGGCGACGACGGTTGAGGGGGCCCGGCTCGAGGTCCGTCTGCGTCTGCTCTCCTCCCATGTGATGTTGTGCTGTCATGCGGAGGCTAGGTCGCCGGAAATTGCAGGCGAGGGCGGCGGCGCCGAGAGCGTGCAGGCTATGCGGGGATGGGTGAGGTCTGGGGCGGGAGTTCTAACGAGAGGAAAAGTTGTGCGAACCTGAAGAAATTGGGTCTGGCCGTGGTCAAATTGCAAGGAAGAAGTGGAGTGGCCAAGCAATCGGGCTCCGGGCAGTTTGTCCCGCCGGAGTCCAAGGACTTCCGCTCGCGGGCAGAGAAACTCGTGGAGGTGCATCCGCCTCTCGTCCCCGGCTCCCCGCCGGCGATGACGGTGACGGAAATCCGGCGCCACGGAAGGACTACCGCTCGCGGTTGGAGATCCTCAACACGCATGAAGCCCTGTAGAGCCTGGGTGCCGGGGCGTCGGCCTTCCTCCACGGCGGTCCCCGGGTGCTCGAGGCGGCTCGTCGGAGACGCCAGGCGGTAAGTGGTGGAGGGGGCAAAACGCAAAAAATGTGTACATACCGTTTCGGGTTTTGATCTAGATCGTTGATCAAATCGAACGGTTAAAATTTAATGTATTAACATAGCACAACACATGTTTGCTCTTTTATTTTAATAGTAGTATAGATATGAAATGCTAGATGCGTAAACCATAAAAACAAAACTGATTGATAAAATAAGTTTAAGATAACCCTGATATGATAAATAATTGCAACACGATAAATAAATACTCAATCCGTTCACTTTTATAAGACACACTATGTAGTCATTTTATTTTGACTACATACATAATAAAGTGAGTGGGGCGTCACATCCAAACTACTCCCCCCTGGTTTGTTGACTCGCAAGACCATGCCGCTTGATAACCCCCAAGAGCAGGGGATCACTGTAGCACCTCTCAATGTGGAATTAGAGTATCGATCCGCAGGAGTAAGAAGGAAAAGTTATCTATTCCCTACAAGTAAAATGTCACAAGTTTAAAGAACAAGATGGTTTATTTAATGGATAGAAATTTAATGTAACAAAATGAGAATGTAAAAGTGTACCAATCCTTTTCAAAGTAAGAGGACAAGACAAATGTTTTCTCTTATATGAACAATGGACATGGGTTCATGGTTTCAGTCGTCCTCTCTCTCAATCTATGGTGGTGATCATGTTATAGATAATAAAAGTACACACAATTGTCATGCTTTAATGATAAACTTCTATAACTGCTACATGTACTAAAATACATAGTTGAAAGAAAATAATCATTTGTGTTGCTAGTGTCACCCTCGTAAGGCTAGCGTGGTTTGTTGTCACTCCCACATCATACTTCTTCCTTTTTACCCCCAGATAAAGAATGTTGGGTGAGATTACTGTCACTTAATACCTATGCCTTCTGTCACTAGGCCACTCTCTACCCACATATATCATACTTCATAATGGACACTATTCTAAACACTAGTGCAATGATTCATATTTCGTGTGCATGACCACATCTCTCTCATCTATCCACACTTGGTGTGTCAATCACCTCATGACAAGGATAAACAAGGCATTATGCATAAATCAAACCATCACATGTATCATAGAATATCTCCAAAGTATGACAAACCATAGAAGATCCAACACAACGTAAATGCATAACATATATCATCTCATACCACAATATCCACCATAGGAATTACAAAGATAGTTCCATAATCATGCAAGGCACATCATATGGACTTCAACAATGATCATACATAGAGAGATTGGATCAAGTTACCACCACAAACCCAAAGTCCAGGGGTGGACTACTCCCCCTTCATCATGGAGACGGTGGAGAAGTCGTTGGAGAAGATGGAGACCACCCCGCAGCGCCCCCCGGAGTTTTCCCCCTCCAATCTGCAACTCCAGGTCTCTGTTTCGTGGTTTCTGTGTTTCTGCGGCGCTCCTTTCCGAAAGCTCGGGGCTATTTTTATAGTCGTTTTTAGGTCAAGACGAGACACGGGAAAGATCGACGGCAACGGAGCCACGAGGCCCAGATGGTGGGTCCCACGCGGCCAGATTCCTGGCCGGTGGGCCACCCTCTTTGGCCCTCGGGCCTCCGCTTGTTCGTTCCTTCGCTCCACGCTTGTTCCTTCCAAAAACTGATGCTGTAAATTTCAGGTCATTTGGACGTCGTTTGGGTCCCTGAAACATCAAAATATAGAAAATAGGGTTTTCTGCCTGTGCAGGGTTAATTCCAGAAAAATAGGGAAACTATGAAATATTCCCAAAATCAATATAAAACAATGATATAACCCTTATATGATGCAAATATGATTGAAATATAAGTAATATAATGCAAAGTTCATGTATGCATTTTACATGCATCAACATCCCCAAGCTTAACCTATACTCGTCCTCGAGTATGAAGGTGATAAAACTAACATGGACTTTGCATTTTAATACTATCAATGGATATCAAAGATGATTACTATTGCTACATAGAGTCAAATGATTCATTCTTCAAAGGAGTAGCAATATACAAGATGATTATAAGTGATATCAAATATTCAATGTAAGGATGTTCAATGATAATTCACAAAGTGTAACATAGAAGAAAGTACTATGGACCAAATGTATGCATAATGAAAAGTAAAAACATCCTATAATGGTCATAGAGTATCTTATGAAATCTGAATATAAAAGGTGGACACTTTGGAAAGATATATAAATGAGTAGAGGTAAAACATGAATAAGTTTCATCTAACTTCCAAATGCTTCTACTTAAGTTAATGATTGCAATGTGGTATTGGTGTCAAGCTCTCATTACCCCTATCATAGCATCTTGAATGGTTAAAGTTTAAAGTGAAAGCAAATATGAGTAGTGTGCTTGACAAAGTATGGGTTGAATGTCTCATGCCCCGTGAATACGAGTACCTACACCACGGTGTTACTCAACTTGGGACAAAAAGCAAGTTCAAGTTAGTCATTGTAAGTAATATAATAGCGTCATCAAGAGCGTCAACTGGGGTACCTCTTGTCCCAGGACATGGAACAAGCCCATGTCAAAATGACAAGACAAACAAACAAAATGAACAATCTCACACCCTTTTTATTTACTATTGGTATAGCTTTTTATTGTGGTGCATCACTGAAGGTTCACCATAGCATGTAAGTAAATTTCCACCATGAATGATGCATGGCTTAGATTAGCGGCCCAGGCGTCTCTCTAGCCATTTATACAAACTCATTAAACTACTAAGTTTCCACATTTATTTCACCATGATAAGCATCCATAAACAAAAGTACATGATATCAACTAAATAATAAGAGCACGTTGAAAGCTTGCCATGTGACAGCACATATGAGCTAACTCCCAACCAAGACTCTTGTCAAGCCACAACTTCATAATTTTAATCACAATGGTCATGTTTATTAAGTGCAATAAAAGTAAAGTGTGCATCAAGTTCGTGAGAGCTTTTAACCAACTTTTCCCATAACAATCAATAACATAAGCATTTTAATTCAGAAGTATAGATAATACAATATAACATGATAAACATACTCGGAATAGCATAAAGCTAATAGGTAGATATGGTGGACTCACTGGAAAAACTTTGGTTGAAGGTGTTGGAAAACAAGTTTTTACTTGTTGGAATTTTTGGGCTAGCAAGAGGGAGAAAGTTGACCGTCTAAATGCATGCATAAGTGTCCATAGAACTAACCAATCCATGTTAAACAAAGTAAAGTAACATTCAGCATCAAAACATGAATAAAAGATAGCTCTTGATAAAACACTTGCAAATTAATATTCATTAAAAGCATATGAATCATGCAACTATATGTATCTTTTTGAATCAACTCAAACATCCCTTTCCCAATCTTTTTAATAGCATCCAACTTAATTCAACCCAAATTTCCAGTAGCTCTCTCATATATAAATGATAGTGTGGTCTCAAACAAAAAAAATCAAACCGAAATAAAAAACAAAAAAAGACGCTCCAAGTTTATGCGATAAAGTGCATTGATCGAAAAACAGAAGTTAGACGTGTGCAAACCGAGAGTGTGTTGGTCCAGTGGGGTTGTCTTCACATCCCCAAGCTTATGGTCTTCACCATCCTTGGATAGCTCTTGGTGCATCTCCTCTAATCCCTGTGAAAAAACTTCAAAACACCGTTTCTCCCATTTCTTTTCTGTGGGGACATTAGTAGTGATAGACAAATGAATTGCTTGCTGCATAAATCCTTAAACAAAAATTCATATGAATGTCCAGAAAGTGTATAATGTTGTATGCCTACTTATAAACTCAATTGGATCAAAAAGATTCAAGTTAAAAGTTCAAAAATGCATCAAACAAAATGGGACAGAATCTGTCCAGAAAAAAGCAGCAGCAAAAATATTTTCTACCCTACTTAATATGTCAAAAAATCTGAAAAATTCATGCTTACAGAGGATGAAAAGTTGCAACTACAGTTCAAATCAGCTCATTCGGAGTTACAGAATAGAATTAAAAATCATACCGTGCACAGATTCGTGCTGGAATAAAATCTCCGAATGCAAATAGCAACTTTTTCAAACCAAAATGGTAAAACTTGGCACTTTATTAAAAATTAGAAAAAAACTAAAAACTAAGTCTCTTGTTACAGCAAGAGGACACAAAGAAAATCAAAAATAAAAACAACCGGGTTGCCTCCCGTAAAGCGCTTTCTTTATAGCCATATAGCTAGGCTTCTTACTTGATATCAAGATGGTTGGAGTGAGGTGGCTTGGCATCCCCAAGCTTGAATTCTTGTACTTATTTGATATATGTTGGGTGAGTCTAGGGGTAACATCCCCAAGCTTGAGTGGTTGTCCTCTTGATCTTTGTTCATCACCCTCAACTCTTCCATTGAAAAATTCTCTTTACACAAAACTCAACATAAAACTTGATTAGAGGGGTTAGTGTCTCCATAAATTAAATCCTCATAGGTACAGCAAAGACATATCATGAGTTGATTCTAAACATTAGCTACTGTTACTATGGTTTGCATTGCTCTTTGATCAATAGAACTACACAAACACAAGTAATGAGAGTAATGCAAAATAAAGACAGAATCTGTCAAAAACTGGACAGCCCGTAAAGAGTGAATTTTCAGAGGCACTTACGTTGCTCAAATCAGAAAATTTTGAACTAATGAAATGTGTATTAATAACTGAAGATTGCTGTCGTAAAATTTCAGGTCAAAATTCCTTTTCTGTGATTTTTAACATTTTTCGCAGTGAAGCTTAGGAATCTGTTTTCTGGACAGCCATGATAGTTTTAATGATGCTCACATAGGAACAAGAATTGAAATGCAAAAGAGAGCATCAAGAGAAAAATATGAAACACTTTTAAGTCTAACCCACTTCCTATGCATTGGGATCTTGTAAGAAAATAAATCATTGAAACACAAAGCAAGTAGCATAGGAAGATAAAACAAGAGCAATTTCAAGACTTTGAACTTAAAGAGAGGAAACGTAATAATGTTGAAATGTTTAGAACCATGTTTTCCTCTCTCATAATAACTTTCAGTAGCATCATGAATAAATTCAACAATATAACTATCACATAAAGCATGTCTCTCATGAGTTCAAGCATAAAAGTATTAGTACTCTCCACATAAGTAAAATCCTTCTTAGTAATAGTGGGAGTAAAACATTCATAATCATCATTGTAATCATCATATATAGGAGACATAGTATCCTCCCAAGCTTAAATGATTGCAAGATATAACAAAAATAAATTTAAAGTTTAGTGCACACAAGAATAGAAACTTAAGCGCTACGCTCCCCGGCAACGGCGCCAGAAAAGTACTTGATAACCCCCAAGAGCAGGGGATCACTGTAGCACCTCTCAATGTGGAAGTAGGTATCGATCCGCAGGAGCAAGAAGGAAAAGTTATCTATTCCCTACAACTAAAGTGTCACAAGTTTTAGTTGATTATGCACTAAACAAGTTTAAAGAACAATGGTTGATTTAATGGATGAAGTTTAATGTAACAAAACAAGAATGTAAAAGTGTCCCAATCCTCTTCAATGCAAGAGGACAAGACAAAGGTTTTCTCTTATAGGAACAATGGACATGGGTTCATGGTTCACTCTCCTCTCTCTCAATCTATGGTGGTGATCATGTTATAGATAAAAAAGTACACACAATTGTCATGCTTTAATGGTAAACTTCTATGACGGCTACATGTCCTAAAACACATAGTTGAAAGAAAATAATCATTTGTGTTGCTAGGTCACCTCGTAAGGCTAGCGTGGTTTGTTGTCACTCCCACATCATACTTCTTCCTTTTTACCCCCAGATAAAGAATGTTGGGCGACATTACTGTCACTTAATGCCTATGCCTTCTGTCACTAGGCCACTCTCTACCCACATACATCATACTTCATAATGGACAATATTCTAAACACTAGTGCAATGATTCATATTTCGTGTGCATGACCACATCTCTCTCATCTATCCACACTTGGTGGTGTCAATCACCTCATGACAAGGATAAACAAGGCATTATGCATAAATCAAACCATCACATGTATCATAGAATATCTCAAAGTATGACAAACCATAGAAATCTAACACAACGGTAAATGCATAACAAATATCATCTCATACACAATATCCACCATAGGAATTACAAAGATAGTTCCATAATCATGCAAGGCACATCATATGGATTTTAACAATGATCATACATAGAGAGATTGGATCAAGTTACCACCACAAACCCAAAGTCCAGGGGGAGGACTACTCCCCCTTCATCATGGAGACGGTGGAGAAGTCGTTGGAGAAGATGGAGACGACCCCGGCAGCGCCCCGCCGGAGTTTTTCCCCTCCAATCTGCAACTCCACGTCTCTGTTTCGTGGTTTCTGTGTTTCTGCGGCGCTCCTTTTCGTGAAAGACCTGGGGGCTATTTTTATAGTCGTTTTTAGGTCAAGATAAAGACACGGAGATAAAGATCGACGGCAACGGAGCCACGAGGACCCAGATGGTGGGTCCCACGCAGCCAGATTCCTTGGCCGCGTGGGCCACCCTCTTCTGGCCCTCGGGCCTCCGCTTGTTCGCTTCCTTCGCTCCCACGCTTTGTTTCTTCCAAAAACTGATGCTCGTAAATTTCTAGATCATTTGGACGTCGTTTGGGTCACTGAAACATCAAAATATAGAAAATAGGGTTTTCTGCCTGTGCAGGGTTAATTTCAGAAAAATAGGGAAACTATGAAATATTCCCAAAATCAATATAAAACAATGATATAACCCTTATATGATGGAAATATGATTGAAATATAAGTAATATAATGCAAAGTTCATATATGCATTTTACATGCATCACCGCTCCGTTCCCAGTCATCGTTGTGCTTCGTCTCGACATCGGTTACCTCCTTGTGTTCCCTGACCTGAGATGATCTTCTCTGATGTCGTCTTGGCCTCTTTTAGACGGTGGTCTGTCCAGTTTGTGCAGCCAATCTCGAACCGAGGGTGGGTTGTCGAGGTTGTGGCTTGGCCTTGGACACCAACGGTGTGTTCTCCTTGTCAAGTTCGTCTTCAGTTGGGCTCTTCCTCGGTTGCGGTTGTCCGAGGATGGTGGAGTGGACGCCGACGAAAGTTGTGCAAGGCTTTGGCCTTGCGGTGGCGATGACGTCTTCGGACGTCATATTCCTCCTTGGAGGCGCTTCCATTGTTGTCCCTCCTATACTCCGGTTTCTCGCAAAGACATCGGCCGATCGGGTGTTCTGGTGGCGTGAGGTGGGTCTGAGGTGGTCTTGTCTTTCCCGTTGCCATCCTGAATTTTGAAGTCTCGGTGCTGCCTCCCGATCAACAGAAGATGGTGCTCAACGTTGTGTTCAAGCGGCTTGCTTAGTCTTGTACTTAGTTCTTGCCCTTGTTTTTTGTATACTTCTGTTGTTCTCATGTGCTGTAATCTTAAGCTGGTAACCCCAGCAGGTCGATGTTCGTTGTAAGGTGTACTTGGCCTCACCAGGGCTTTATTAATTAAAAGCCGGGCTCTTGGAGCCTTTTTTCTAAAAAAAAACCTATATACCAAATAAGTCTAGATTCACTCATTTTGGTGTGTATGTGGCCAAAATGGAATGACTATCTAGTGTGTCTTATAAAAATGAACGGATGGAGTAAATATAACCACTCGAACCGAATATATCCATTTGGATGCAATAACGCAAACACAAAGCCTCAAGTACAGTCCAGACATGCTTCAAAATACCAATGACCTAACAAGGATGGACTCCATATCCGCTGCAATGACTATGTAAGTGAGTTGCTAAATGACAAACTTGACATTTTGTTAACTTCTAATTGTGCTATGTTAGGTTAGACATTCTATGTAGTGCTATCTTTGGTATATTTTTCTTGATCCATCGCCATTTTTCAGCAATACTGTTCTTGTAAATTGGCCAAAAGGGTAAGCCCTAGACATGTACAACCAGAAAATTGTACTCTTCAGTTGAAATGACGAGCTAAATGGGTCATATTTGAATGGCGGTTGTTGGTAGTTTACTAATTTACTTTATCTAAATTAATTATGTATATGCAATTAATTTACATTGTCCAAGATTGACGCTGGCCTGCTAATACCTCATGAGCACGCGTACGACAACGACCTTGAGTTCACCGACGAGTGTGTGGCGAGGTTGACTGCCACCTCGACCTGTGGGTCTGCCACGCCCCTCTACCGTCTTGGAGTATCTGGATAAGTTTGTTGTTGAGCCCATCAACTACCTTCTTATTTTCTCCATGTCTGAGGAGATTCATATTGGATATTGGGCGTTAGCATTGGAAATTTGTTAGAACTAACTTTGTGTCGTCACAAGATATGTGTTCTGAAGTTAGAAGTGATTTTCTTTGGTTCACGTGCAATTGCTGAAAGATGTCGCCGTGGACCTGAGTAAATTGTCTGGTTTCCTCGGAACCGTTTCAACTCGATCATGCATGTGTAGAATATTCTCGGAATGGTATGTTGTTACCTCCATTCCTTCTGAATTTCATCTATGCATTCAAGCCACCGTTTGGGAATTGTTCCAGAAAGAGAAGGAGTCCAAGAACTTCAATGCCTTCTTTGGTGTTTCCCAATAAGGACTAAATTGTGTCTCGTTGCAAGTAATTCAAGTAGGGCAGCTGTCTTCAGACAAGTTGCTAATACGTGAGTTTCGCAATCTCGTTCCTCCTTTGGAGTTTGACATTGTAGTCCAGCTCCTGGGTTCTAACAATGGTAATCCGTTAGTATCCTTTGCAAAGACTTCCTTTTCCTACATCCTGAGTCTGAAGTATCTCTACACCTAACCAGATCTGAATCGCAATCAGAAACGACGGTTGGTGATCGTCAAGAAGCTTGTCCTTGATGTCTAGAAAATCAAGAAGTGTTCCCAATACTAACGTTCTCGGAGCTGCTAAAGTTCTCTCGATCCATCTTCCCGACCCGTCTTCTATGGTTCGAAATGTTAATCCGCAAGCTGTCTAGTAGAAGTTAATTCTTCATCTGTTGGAATCTTGTTTTAACATTCTCCCTCAAATTCTTAAGGCCTTGTGCAAAGTTCATATTCTCAACCTGTTGAGAAACAGTTGTCTACCAACTGGAAACTCCTTATCAATCTCCCGTCAAATCGCATGTGTCTCCTAACTGTCAAAGCAAAGGATGCTTGAAGTCTCATCCTAGGTTCTACAAGGAGGTACTCGGTCGTTGTATCTTCCCCAAGATCCATCCTTCCGGTGAGGTTCCCTTCTTTTCCTATGGTGCACGTTGATAGTGACCACGAAGTGAAGCCGAGGAAGATCTTCATGATGCCCTCGGTCAACCTCTTTGAGAAAGAGGCCACCTGAAGCAAGAAAATCGTGTAGTACCTCGTAACCCTTCCCTCTTTCCTACTCTTAGAATCTCGGGACGAGATTCCTGTAAGGAGGGTAGAGTTGTAACAGCCCGAAATTTGTGAACCTAAAAATGTGGATAAAATTTCCACTTTTGCCTTTTCATTCTTGCATCATGGCATCCAAATTAAATTGCTAAGCTTGAAACAATTAATTTGGCACAAATTAAAACAAACGACAAAAATGGCTTCAAATCATTTCAAATGTTTTGGGAAAGTTTGTGACAAATAGAAATTACTTGGAGCTCTCATATTTGTCCAGGAAGTTCCAAAGAGTCCAAATATAATTTTGACAAACTATTTTGATTTGCAAAATAAAATAAAGGGAGAGAAACTCAGATTGCCCGTGAGCCATTCCTATTTTATTTACCTATCAAATGATTTTCAAATATTCTGGAAAAATTAGGGGAGCTCCATATTAATATAAAGAGGCTACCCAAAAATTTACATAAATTTTGGAGGTGTTTAACTGCCTCAATTAAATCAAATACAGGTGCTGGAAGTATATCCAGTGCTAAAAAGGACTTACTCGTGATGGTTTTAGAATTGGCAGGGGGGTTTTCGCGAATGTGCCTTCTCCCTCCTGTAGCCGGGAAGCACGCCGCCGTGTTCCCCGCGCTGCGCCGCGTCGTCCAGGCCCTCCCACGACGCCATGCCGCCGTGTCCCTCGCTCCCCTGCCGCGCACCGGACCCCCCCCTTCTCCCCTGCTCGTCTGCGAAGGAGATAAGAAGCCCCGAGCCCCTCCTCTGCTCTTTTGCTCTCTCTCGTTTTCTTCCCCCGAACACCGAACCACGGCCGAGCTCGACGCCGGCGATTGGAGCCTCCCGGAGCCAATCGAGGCACACCGACGTCACCGCCGTGTCCTCTCCTCCTTCTCCGCCCGAGGAATCGAGGAGGGAAGCAGTGAATCACCGCGCCGACCGATTTCTTCCCCGAGCCCGAAGCTACCACGGCGAGCTCGCGCCACCGTTCTCGTCCACCTCCGGCCCCTCCGTCTCTTCGCACGCGCCAAGGGTAACGAGAGGATCCTCCCCATCCACTTTTCCCTCTCCCTCTCGCCGTGTATCGTCGCCGCCGTGCTTTCTGCCTCGGGTCGCCGCTGTGCTCGACGCCGGCGAAGCTCCGGTGGGTTTCCGGTGAACCCAAGCACACCCACGAGTAGCCCTCGACTAGTAGAGTAGGCTCGTGTCGACGCGTAGCTCCGGCGAGCCCTAAATCGGCGGCGCCGTCGTCGCCGTTGCCGCCGGCCAGCACGTGGTCACCGCGCCCAGCGCGCCGGTCGTGGCCTTGACCGTGCCAGCGTGTCTGCGGACGTGGCCACGGGCCCCACATGTCATTGACACGGGCTAGCCCAGCCCCGAGTGAGAAACGTTTCGGATTTTTTTTGCTGTGAGTTTTAAAACTGAAAAAAAAACAGAATTGCAGAATTAAATCATTTCTTCTAAAATGCATAGTAAACTGGAAAATGAACCAAATTCGACGATTCAAATTTCTATGTGTAGATATGGTTGTGCTAGATATGTTAACCTCATCTTAGCATAAATGTTGTATTATAACTTTTGCACTTATTAAAGAATTACAGAAAATGACTAATAAAAGTGAATCTCTTAAAATTCATAACTTTTGTTCTGTAATTCCAAATTGAGCAAATAAGATGTCAAAATGTTTGTCTTAACAAACTTTACACCATGGTATTTTATTTGGGCAGAATTGATTTAATTTTCTGCTCTGTTTAAATGAAATACTAAAAATGGCAGAATAGAAATCCAACTTTGGAAATTCATAAATAATTCCCTAAAACTTCAAAAATTATGGTTAATACCTCAGAATGTTCAGAGGAACATTTACTAACTGTTTTCAAGCAGTTCTACACCATAATGAACTTTTAATATCATTGGTAATCACATTTCCCTAAAATGGCAGATTCGAATGCAAATTTCAAATATTCACCAAATATTCATATTTGCTCAGAAAATTGCAACCAATATGTCAAAATGTTCAGCAAGTTAAATACTAACCGAAAACATCATTTTCATGCTTGAGTGATTAATAAATTAGCTACTGGTCTAATTGGAATTGGCTATAGAAACTATTAAGGTAAATATGGGTTTGTGCCAAATATTGCCAAATGATTTGGGACAACTCATTTAACCTGTTGATCATGCCAGTGATCCTCTTAGTTGCATTAAAATGTCATGCCATCATGTGGTTGTGCATTGCACTTGCTATGCATGAGTGATTATTGATTGTGTTCTTTCCGATGTTTTTATGCATCGATAGATCAAGCAGTCGGGGTTCCACCGCAATACCCTGACGAACCGTATTACCAGCCCGCTAAACAAGGCAAGCGTAATCCCCCCTCTGAGCATGTCTCCTCCTATGTTTTCGCAATTATTTTCCCCACTATAATATTGCATTCGGTTCCAAATGTCTTTTGCTTGGATTCGAGTATCCTACTAGTTGCATTAGAAATCTGTTGCCATTTACCTGTATCCTCCCTAATATCCATAGGATTGAAGTGTTGGCCCGAGATAATTATACTTGCTATGTAATTGCTTAGCCATGCTTAGTCTAGAGGATAGATGTCCGGTGGATGTTTCAATGTTGGAACAGTTGATGGAATGGCCGGATGTGATGGAAAATGTGGTGACGGATAATAAATTGCTAAAGGCGGGGATGAGAGGCCACGGGGAATGTGGTGGGTTGTCTCGTTCTCGCCGCCTAAGTGCGAGTTCTTTACCTCTTGAACCAAGACTGAGCGTGCTTCCATCGGTGGGCCTATGGGATCCCTATCGACCGACTAACTTGTGAGGGGCTCGCCGAGGGTCCTCTAGTTTGAGCTTCCATTTGCGCGTGCGTGAAGATGGTGGCCAGGACTGGGATGAGGATTGTGGTGTTTAGGAAAATAAGTGGCCGAGGGGCAGGGTGTTGGAGGCACCTGTCCTACCGCCACTGATGATCCTGGGTTAGTCTCAAGCAAGGTAAAGGTTATAACCGCGCCCACTCAGCCGGCTTTCCCCGGAAGAGAGCTAATGTCAGGCAATGAGCCGGACGGTACCGATGGTTAAAAACAGTACACCCCTGCAGGGTAAATCTTTTCGAAAAGCCGTGTCCACGGTTATGGACGACTTGGGAAAGGACGATAAGACCATAGAGAAACTTGAACGGAATGATTAAAACCTGAGTACTAAAGGTACTACCAAGAATGCAAGGTTGACTTCCTCGAGGGTGGTTCGGGGAGGTGCCTTGGTAGACAGGTGAAGTGATTGATGGTGGTTGTTGATGAAGCTGATCAAAGGAAAAGAGTTTACTTCTCACCCCCTTTCGAAAATATTCTGATTAGTCGATGCCAGATGTCTTTTACAAAGAAAACCAGCTTTATGCAAAATAGCCATAAAACCTTTGAAAGCCGATCATGGAGCTAGTAGCTCTAATAATCTTGCAGAGTTCGTCGAACTCAACGTTGTTTATTTGATTTCAGTGGAGGACTTCACCGACGCTGAAGGTGGGTTCTATGTGGACGTCGACGAGTAGTCTGGGGTTCCCAGGTGGCAGCTTGGGACATCCTGGAACAGCTGGCGCTGGAATGTTTATCTATAGGCCTCTTAGGCCATAATCTGGATCTTGTTGTTTAGAACAACTAAATTTGCTTCCGCATGATGTACTGTTGGGTCTGTGACCTCTGGTTGTAATATTTGCTATCTTTCTCTATTATAAGAGTTGAACTATAATGCTTTGAGTCGTAGAGTCTGTGATGTGCCAGTTGTTCCACAAGTCTTGATCTCTCTATTATGCTTTGATAGTGTGTCTGGTGGTATCGGATAACCGGAGACACAGTATCACTGTATAGCAGTCGGGTCGGGGCGCTACAAGTTGGTATCAGAGCAGTACTGCCTGTAGGAAACCCTTCTACTGGTCGATGTTGAGTCTAGTGTTTGTGAAAATATTTTAACCTAAAAATGAGTTGTGAAAACCATCTTAGGATTCTTTTACTCCTTATCTGGTTACCCTCTAATCTCGGAGCTATCTTACCTCGATTTGAGTTTAAAAGGTTTTACTCCTCGTCTGTTACTTCAAAATGATTAGAAACGTGGGTGGGGTTCGACCTTTAGTGTTATGTGTCCAGTTGCTTCCGCCGCGCTACAATCCGAAGCTTCATGTGCCGAGAAACCATCTGGAGTACGATGAAAATTCCCATCAACTCAGTTGGTTACGAACCCTTGTATTCGTATCAAGTATAATCCTTGTTCTTTTCTTCGGGTTTTAACCCAAGGGCTTGAACATAAGGTCCCGGATTGTGCCAACTAGAGTGTGTTAAGTGTTTTCTTAACTCTCGCTAGTAGCACATGATGCTGACCTTTAACCCAAGCCCTTTTGTGGTCTGTGTGGTAAATGGTTGAACCTTAATCTACCACACCTCAGCTGGCTATGTAACTTCAGCTCTCCCTTAGCCTTGTTTTAGGTTCTGTCTTGGAACCATCGGGGTTACGACTAGGATTTTCCTAGCGAGTCTCCCAACTATGTTCGTGACTCTGCTGCATCCCTCCTTTTGGACATGGTTATCACAATTGAGTAATAACCGGTGCATCCTCAACATCTTAGGATTCTCCTGAGCATGTTTCTTACTCCGATCCGCTTTCCAACCTTTGTCTGTCAGTTGGCAGTAAAGTTCTATCGTGCGTTGGTATGTTCCGATGCGAGTCACTCTCTTGATCCGTCAAGACTTTCCACTTCGTCTTGTTAGAAGAAACAGACTCCAGTACCTTGTCCCCGTCTCGGATCAGGTTAAAGTAATTTAATCTGCGGAATGAGGGGCTTGTCTAGCTTCTGTTCTGCTCCACCTTAGAGTGTCACACTCTTGGATATCCGGGTATCGAGCTAAGTATCATGATCCTCTTGATGAAGTGATGCTCTTACACTTTGTTACTCTCCGATCTCCGAGTGACTTGTTACTCGAGAAGGATAAGTCGTGAGCAATGATGTGGCTATCGGATATTCTTAGCAGTTCTTACAGCGCCGAAATCCAAGGACATTCATTGTCCTTCCTAGCATGAGTGGTTAGCCAATCAGTAAAATGAATTTGGTTGTGCTCCCAAGTTCGTTTTCTCTAGTGCCCTTCCTCGGTCAAAGAGCTAGGTTCGTGCCGAAGCTCCCAAGACCATCTCGTTGTGCCTTGAAAGGCGTGATCCTCTCTTGAACTCAAGATCCACCGGTATGTCGTGATATCCTATATGTGGATCGTGATATTCTGTAGGTCTTTCCAGAAGTATCGCCAGGTTGTCACCTGACCGTGACGTTGAGCTTATGAGTAAGCTGGTTCTCTGAACAACTCCTTTCTCCAAGAAAATCATGCTGGATGTCCTGAATTATTCGGTTGAGCCTAAACAACTTGGAGAGTTAAAAGACAAAAGCTCTATCCGATGTAGTTCCTCCCTAAAGGGATGTCTATTCTATTCGTGTTGAAGCTAGGTGGTATCTCCTTTGTGGATATGCTATCCTACAAATCTTTGATTTGAATTGGGCTATCGTCAAATCAAACTCAGACCGACCTACCTGAATGTGTTAGTCTGACCAATACTTATGCCCCGTTCTAATGAAATATGAGTCTACCGTCTTGGAGTATCTGGATAAGTTTGTTGTTGAGCCCATCAACTACCTTCTTATTTTCTCCATGTCTGAGGAGATTCATATTGGATATTGGGCGTTAGCATTGGAAATTTGTTAGAACTAACTTTGTGTCGTCACAAGATATGTGTTCTGAAGTTAGAAGTGATTTTCTTTGGTTCACGTGCAATTGCTGAAAGATGTCGCCGTGGACCTGAGTAAATTGTCTGGTTTCCTCGGAACCGTTTCAACTCGATCATGCATGTGTAGAATATTCTCGGAATGGTATGTTGTTACCTCCATTCCTTCTGAATTTCATCTATGCATTCAAGCCACCGTTTGGGAATTGTTCCAGAAAGAGAAGGAGTCCAAGAACTTCAATGCCTTCTTTGGTGTTTCCCAATAAGGACTAAATTGTGTCTCGTTGCAAGTAATTCAAGTAGGGCAGCTGTCTTCAGACAAGTTGCTAATACGTGAGTTTCGCAATCTCGTTCCTCCTTTGGAGTTTGACATTGTAGTCCAGCTCCTGGGGTTCTAACAATGGTAATCCGTTAGTATCCTTTGCAAAGACTTCCTTTTCCTACATCCTGAGTCTGAAGTATCTCTACACCTAACCAGATCTGAATCGCAATCAGAAACGACGGTTGGTGATCGTCAAGAAGCTTGTCCTTGATGTCTAGAAAATCAAGAAGTGTTCCCAATACTAACGTTCTCGGAGCTGCTAAAGTTCTCTCGATCCATCTTCCCGACCCGTCTTCTATGGTTCGAAATGTTAATCCGCAAGCTGTCTAGTAGAAGTTAATTCTTCATCTGTTGGAATCTTGTTTTAACATTCTCCCTCAAATTCTTAAGGCCTTGTGCAAAGTTCATATTCTCAACCTGTTGAGAAACAGTTGTCTACCAACTGGAAACTCCTTATCAATCTCCCGTCAAATCGCATGTGTCTCCTAACTGTCAAAGCAAAGGATGCTTGAAGTCTCATCCTAGGTTCTACAAGGAGGTACTCGGTCGTTGTATCTTCCCCAAGATCCATCCTTCCGGTGAGGTTCCCTTCTTTTCCTATGGTGCACGTTGATAGTGACCACGAAGTGAAGCCGAGGAAGATCTTCATGATGCCCTCGGTCAACCTCTTTGAGAAAGAGGCCACCTGAAGCAAGAAAATCGTGTAGTACCTCGTAACCCTTCCCTCTTTCCTACTCTTAGAATCTCGGGACGAGATTCCTGTAAGGAGGGTAGAGTTGTAACAGCCCGAAATTTGTGAACCTAAAAATGTGGATAAAATTTCCACTTTTGCCTTTTCATTCTTGCATCATGGCATCCAAATTAAATTGCTAAGCTTGAAACAATTAATTTGGCACAAATTAAAACAAACGACAAAAATGGCTTCAAATCATTTCAAATGTTTTGGGAAAGTTTGTGACAAATAGAAATTACTTGGAGCTCTCATATTTGTCCAGGAAGTTCCAAAGAGTCCAAATATAATTTTGACAAACTATTTTGATTTGCAAAATAAAATAAAGGGAGAGAAACTCAGATTGCCCGTGAGCCATTCCTATTTTATTTACCTATCAAATGATTTTCAAATATTCTGGAAAAATTAGGGGAGCTCCATATTAATATAAAGAGGCTACCCAAAAATTTACATAAATTTTGGAGGTGTTTAACTGCCTCAATTAAATCAAATACAGGTGCTGGAAGTATATCCAGTGCTAAAAAGGACTTACTCGTGATGGTTTTAGAATTGGCAGGGGGGTTTTCGCGAATGTGCCTTCTCCCTCCTGTAGCCGGGAAGCACGCCGCCGTGTTCCCCGCGCTGCGCCGCGTCGTCCAGGCCCTCCCACGACGCCATGCCGCCGTGTCCCTCGCTCCCCTGCCGCGCACCGGACCCCCCCCCCCTTCTCCCTGCTCGTCTGCGAAGGAGATAAGAAGCCCCGAGCCCCTCCTCTGCTCTTTTGCTCTCTCTCGTTTTCTTCCCCCGAACACCGAACCACGGCCGAGCTCGACGCCGGCGATTGGAGCCTCCCGGAGCCAATCGAGGCACACCGACGTCACCGCCGTGTCCTCTCCTCCTTCTCCGCCCGAGGAATCGAGGAGGGAAGCAGTGAATCACCGCGCCGACCGATTTCTTCCCCGAGCCCGAAGCTACCACGGCGAGCTCGCGCCACCGTTCTCGTCCACCTCCGGCCCCTCCGTCTCTTCGCACGCGCCAAGGGTAACGAGAGGATCCTCCCCATCCACTTTTCCCTCTCCCTCTCGCCGTGTATCGTCGCCGCCGTGCTTTCTGCCTCGGGTCGCCGCTGTGCTCGACGCCGGCGAAGCTCCGGTGGGTTTCCGGTGAACCCAAGCACACCCACGAGTAGCCCTCGACTAGTAGAGTAGGCTCGTGTCGACGCGTAGCTCCGGCGAGCCCTAAATCGGCGGCGCCGTCGTCGCCGTTGCCGCCGGCCAGCACGCGGTCACCGCGCCCAGCGCGCCGGTCGTGGCCTTGACCGTGCCAGCGTGTCTGCGGACGTGGCCACGGGCCCCACATGTCATTGACACGGGCTAGCCCAGCCCCGAGTGAGAAACGTTTCGGATTTTTTTGCTGTGAGTTTTAAAACTGAAAAAAAAACAGAATTGCAGAATTAAATCATTTCTTCTAAAATGCATAGTAAACTGGAAAATGAACCAAATTCGACGATTCAAATTTCTATGTGTAGATATGGTTGTGCTAGATATGTTAACCTCATCTTAGCATAAATGTTGTATTATAACTTTTGCACTTATTAAAGAATTACAGAAAATGACTAATAAAAGTGAATCTCTTAAAATTCATAACTTTTGTTCTGTAATTCCAAATTGAGCAAATAAGATGTCAAAATGTTTGTCTTAACAAACTTTACACCATGGTATTTTATTTGGGCAGAATTGATTTAATTTTCTGCTCTGTTTAAATGAAATACTAAAAATGGCAGAATAGAAATCCAACTTTGGAAATTCATAAATAATTCCCTAAAACTTCAAAAATTATGGTTAATACCTCAGAATGTTCAGAGGAACATTTACTAACTGTTTTCAAGCAGTTCTACACCATAATGAACTTTTAATATCATTGGTAATCACATTTCCCTAAAATGGCAGATTCGAATGCAAATTTCAAATATTCACCAAATATTCATATTTGCTCAGAAAATTGCAACCAATATGTCAAAATGTTCAGCAAGTTAAATACTAACCGAAAACATCATTTTCATGCTTGAGTGATTAATAAATTAGCTACTGGTCTAATTGGAATTGGCTATAGAAACTATTAAGGTAAATATGGGTTTGTGCCAAATATTGCCAAATGATTTGGGACAACTCATTTAACCTGTTGATCATGCCAGTGATCCTCTTAGTTGCATTAAAATGTCATGCCATCATGTGGTTGTGCATTGCACTTGCTATGCATGAGTGATTATTGATTGTGTTCTTTCCGATGTTTTTATGCATCGATAGATCAAGCAGTCGGGGTTCCACCGCAATACCCTGACGAACCGTATTACCAGCCCGCTAAACAAGGCAAGCGTAATCCCCCCTCTGAGCATGTCTCCTCCTATGTTTTCGCAATTATTTTCCCCACTATAATATTGCATTCGGTTCCAAATGTCTTTTGCTTGGATTCGAGTATCCTACTAGTTGCATTAGAAATCTGTTGCCATTTACCTGTATCCTCCCTAATATCCATAGGATTGAAGTGTTGGCCCGAGATAATTATACTTGCTATGTAATTGCTTAGCCATGCTTAGTCTAGAGGATAGATGTCCGGTGGATGTTTCAATGTTGGAACAGTTGATGGAATGGCCGGATGTGATGGAAAATGTGGTGACGGATAATAAATTGCTAAAGGCGGGGATGAGAGGCCACGGGGAATGTGGTGGGTTGTCTCGTTCTCGCCGCCTAAGTGCGAGTTCTTTACCTCTTGAACCAAGACTGAGCGTGCTTCCATCGGTGGGCCTATGGGATCCCTATCGACCGACTAACTTGTGAGGGGCTCGCCGAGGGTCCTCTAGTTTGAGCTTCCATTTGCGCGTGCGTGAAGATGGTGGCCAGGACTGGGATGAGGATTGTGGTGTTTAGGAAAATAAGTGGCCGAGGGGCAGGGTGTTGGAGGCACCTGTCCTACCGCCACTGATGATCCTGGGTTAGTCTCAAGCAAGGTAAAGGTTATAACCGCGCCCACTCAGCCGGCTTTCCCCGGAAGAGAGCTAATGTCAGGCAATGAGCCGGACGGTACCGATGGTTAAAAACAGTACACCCCTGCAGGGTAAATCTTTTCGAAAAGCCGTGTCCACGGTTATGGACGACTTGGGAAAGGACGATAAGACCATAGAGAAACTTGAACGGAATGATTAAAACCTGAGTACTAAAGGTACTACCAAGAATGCAAGGTTGACTTCCTCGAGGGTGGTTCGGGGAGGTGCCTTGGTAGACAGGTGAAGTGATTGATGGTGGTTGTTGATGAAGCTGATCAAAGGAAAAGAGTTTACTTCTCACCCCCTTTCGAAAATATTCTGATTAGTCGATGCCAGATGTCTTTTACAAAGAAAACCAGCTTTATGCAAAATAGCCATAAAACCTTTGAAAGCCGATCATGGAGCTAGTAGCTCTAATAATCTTGCAGAGTTCGTCGAACTCAACGTTGTTTATTTGATTTCAGTGGAGGACTTCACCGACGCTGAAGGTGGGTTCTATGTGGACGTCGACGAGTAGTCTGGGGTTCCCAGGTGGCAGCTTGGGACATCCTGGAACAGCTGGCGCTGGAATGTTTATCTATAGGCCTCTTAGGCCATAATCTGGATCTTGTTGTTTAGAACAACTAAATTTGCTTCCGCATGATGTACTGTTGGGTCTGTGACCTCTGGTTGTAATATTTGCTATCTTTCTCTATTATAAGAGTTGAACTATAATGCTTTGAGTCGTAGAGTCTGTGATGTGCCAGTTGTTCCACAAGTCTTGATCTCTCTATTATGCTTTGATAGTGTGTCTGGTGGTATCGGATAACCGGAGACACAGTATCACTGTATAGCAGTCGGGTCGGGGCGCTACAATAGTTTTGATCCAAAGGTAGAAAGTCCAGAGAAAGTATCTCAATATAGACCCATTAGTTTTTGCAAGGTCTTGTATAAGGTGATATCCTCGAATGGATTTGCCTTGAGTTGCGAGAAATTCTGCAGATGTACCCTCTGGAGCCCTTAACTGTTGATACCAGAACATTTGCATGGGGCAACAATATTTATTCCGCAGCCAGATATTATAAGTTTATCTTTGCTCAGGCAACATGTGATCGAGGGATCAAGCTCATCTGGAAATCTAAGTGCTTACCGAAATTAAAAGTGTTTCTTTGGCTGCTGTACTATGACCGGCTTAATACGAAGGACCTCATGAATAGGAAACATTGGCATGTAGAAGGGGGCTCTGCTTGCTCGTTTTGTGACACTGGATCATTGGAAGACAGAGAACATCTTTTCTTTGGTTGCCATTTGCCATCCGCTGCTGGAATTCCATCAACCTGCTTTGGATTAATCAGGGATCTTTTGCAGCACGTGTGGACCAGGCAAGATCACGATTTGCTGGGCCATGTTTCCTGGAAATATTTGCATGCGCAGCTTGGAATATCTGGAAAGCTAGGAACGACTTAATCTTCCAAGATCAACAGCCTCATCCAGGGAGATGGAAGGTGAAATTTAAGTCAGATCTTGCGCTTCACCAATACCGTGTGAAAAAAGAGATGGTTCAGCCTCTCCTTCTTTGGATTAGAAACCTTCACGTTTAATTTTTTGAGCACCATTTTCCCATTAAACCATGTTCTCTTTTATCTGTTTTCGACCTCCTTGATGTAATCGCAGACTACTTTTTCCTTTTTGTATCATTACTAGTAAAATGCCCATGCGTTGCAATGGATCTACAATAATTAATACGGTGTTGACGATCCTAGAAACATTGTAATCTGTATTACTCAAATATCGAGCAAAAAGAAAAATATATCATCAAGCTAGTTGAATGTATGCATAGTTTGTCTTTCTTTTGGGAACATAGGAAAAAGCCAGGCTACTTGCAGCAGGTCCATCGCATTCGTCTTGCAGTATATCATGATATGATGAACTATTAGGAAATTATTGGTGCGGTAGTTTCATCTCTGCCTTTTAATCTGAAATCCTCAACTAACCATGCAACCAAACCATTCCCATGCAAAATCTCAATGAACCATAATCCCAGTGAGAAAATAGCTGATGTGATTGTACGCATCCTTCGATCTACTGCACAAATACCAGCTACAACTAAAAACGATCCACGTTTCTTTTAGTCACCTTCTGTTCATACAACAGTCTTCATGATAAATCCAAGGAACCGATACCAGGGGGGAAAAAAGAACCGAACACAAGAAGCATATCGCTGACATATATAGTACTAATTCGTGATTAAGCACCCTAACCTGGGCCATCAGACTATCAGAGTTGTCAAGTTATTGAGCAGCGCCGGGCGGGATCCCAGCTTGCGCCGCTTGCTGCTCATCATGAACAGCGCGCGATCATGGACATGGCTGCCGGTGTGCCGTGTGCATGTAATTTCACCTTGGGCTCTGTTCTGTGACGCTGCCGCGACCGTGTACCACCTCCTCTTTCTTGTACAGTTGTGGAGGCTGCGACCGACGTGCGCTCAAGTCCTGGAGCTTGCAGAGACCACGACGGCCTAAGTGCGCCACCGTAGGCGTGCTTGTTTGCAGATCGATTTGGTGACGCCAATCGACTCTAGGATCCTGCAGACGTCCACAACTCCTCCTTGGTCGCGCTCAGGTTCATGGTCGGCCAGGTTGGCTACCAGGTACGCCTCCTAAAATTCATCTCCGATCGGATCCTCGATGAACCAACCCTCACAAAAGTCAGATCGATTCATCATCGGAGAAGATTGTGCTGATCGAGTTGGTCGACGGATACCTCGGTCCCATGCTCCGTGTCCTCGTCGTCCTTGTCGGTCGAGGGTCCTGCACTCCCACGTCCTTTTTATTGCCTTCAGCTTGCTCTGTGTGGAATCCGTGTCGAATAAGAGCTCGTGGTGAATACCAATTACAAAACCTCGGTCGAGCTAACGCGACCTCAGGCCACCTACCAAACGTAACTGTACCGTTTTTCTGACTTATGGGTGGCATAGGTGGGTAATTATTTACAATTTCAGGGGCAAATCTAATGACCTACCAAACCAAACCGCGGAAGACTTACTGGTTTTATTATTAGGTAAAGATTAATGAATTTACACCGTAGGGGCTTCCCCTACGGTAACGGTGCTAAAAAAAATAGCTGACAATATCTTCGTTGCCTATGAAAATATTTATACTATTAAAAGTAAGAAGGGAAGAAAGGTAACGGTGCGGTGAAACTTGATATGCACAAGGCCTATGATCATAGGAGTGAAAATTGATCGAGAACATGATGATTCGGTTTGGGTTCCATGCTGACTTTCTGGATTTGCTTATGCCTTGTGTCATGTACGTTAAGTAATAAGTGAGATTCAATCATTAAGAAACTGAAAATTTTGTTCCAACTAGAGGCTTAAGACATGGGGATCCTCTTTCTCCATATATATTTTTTATTTGCAGAAGGTATTTCAAGATTATTGACTCATCGGAAGGAGGTTCGTGGCATTGAAAGGGTAAAGGTATGCAGAAATGCACCATCGGTTTCACATTTATTATTTGTTGATGACTATTTGATCCTTATGAAGGCAAACATAGTTAATGCAACCTAACTAGTGCTTGGTAAATATTGTGCAAATTTGGGCCACTAGTTAGGAAGGGAAATGCAGTATTTCCCTAGGCCAAATATGACAATATGTATGTGGAGTTGAAGGCTGATATTTGTACTCAGCTGAATATTATAATGAGCTTTGTCGGATATGTATCTTGGCCTCCCGGAAACTCAGAATGGACATAAGTGATAGTTTTATTTATTTGTTCGGGAGAGAGTCATGCTAGAGTAAATGGACGGAAATGAAAGCTAATGATAGTGGGTGGTCAAGAAATTTTGCTAAAATGAACGATTCAATGAATTCATGTTTCTGCTATGCTGTTTTCCAAATTCCTAAAAAATAAATCTGCAGAGAGATTACGGATGCGGTGGCTGCATTGGCAGGGTCTAGCAACGACTCTATCTCCAATTCTTATGTTATTTGCTTGCAGAAATATTCAGGAATTCGAGAACAAGATGACCTGGTATATCTGGTGGTGGCGACCAAGGCAATCAAAGGGGAACGAGTTGCTTCGGCCCCAAGCTCAGCTTTTGCTATCAAGCACTCTCACCAAATCCTGGATTAATATCTACGAAGGATATACCTCATGTTGAACGTTGATGCTACTTTCTTCGCAAATGGTTTGGGTGCATTGGCTTGATCATAGGAAATAACCATGGGAAGTTGTCACCCGCCGTGGCGCTAAGAAGTTGAACAATCTCCTAGACGCAGCTACTGCTGAATCAAACTTTAAGGTATGGTCTTCAGTTAGTTCCTCCAAGGGTTGTTGTCCGATGACTGAAGAATCATATAGTCTAGATTTTATCAATACATGCAATTGTACTATAGTATTGATTTTTGGAGTCCATAGACGGCGATATTGGCTGATTGTTTCCAGATTGCACACGCTATTGGTAACATCTCCTTCCAACATTGCCCAAGGGAGGCAAACAACGCGGAGCATAATTTAGCTACACTGTGTTATGATTCAGAATGTCATGTTTTATGTAGGATGGTGATCCACCCTCTTCAGTTCTTCATAATGTACTTGAAGAATTTGTTAAGCAGTGAATGAAGTGTACCCTTTTAGTTAAAAAAAATAGTGTCGTCACAACCGCATTAACACACGCGAAAACAAAAACAAACGACCACGTTCACTCTTAATTCAGGCCTAAATGCAAGTATGCAGCGGACAACAAGACATGCTCTTCTAGTAAGTCGAACCAATAGGTAGGTGTTGCAGATTTATTTGGAAACGTACACCATCAGGATCAGCAGCCCTCTTAACCATTCCGGGGAATAGTTCTCGGCGTCGTCGGTATACTTGATGTTGTCTTGCGTCAACCAAGGCGTCATCTCGAGAAACTGTCCCGCGTCGTAGTCCTCGGATATCTCCAGAAAATGTAGGCTCGGCGTGGACAAGTTCATGTGCAACATCTCGTCCGGTTCTTCGGGATCTCCGTCGATCTCGCTGTGGCACTCGACGATGGCGAGAGACACCAGCGAGGGCGACACGAGGGCGTCGCCCTCGAGGCGGCAGCGCACCAGGGCGAGACGGAGCAGCGCCGGGCAGGAGGAGAAGTCGAGCTGGCCGTCAACGAGGTGCACGGCGTCGAGGTGGATCCTCGTCAGGTGCGGCGAGGCGAACGTGCCGATTTCGCGACGCGGCCGCCATGGGGCGAGCTCCTCAGCCAAGCGGACCACCAGTGAGCGGGCGCGGCACCTCGCGGACAGCGCATGGTTGACCCACAGGTCGAGGTGGCGGTCGACCTCGCCACGCCAGTCGTCGGTGAACTCGGGGTCATTGTCGTACGGGTGCTCGTGGGGTATCAGCAAGTCGGCGTCGATCTCGAACAAGCGCAGCGGCGTCGCGTCGCGGTTTACAATCAGGCTGTTGACGAAGAGCCGGAAGTCGTCGCCCTTGCCCCGGACGCGGATGGCCGGGGTGGATCTCCAGAGGTGGCGCCAGCGGCGGGAGAGAAGGGACGCCTGCACGGCCTCCTGCGACGGCAGGAAGGAGATCACGTGGTTCAGGAGATCGTCCTGCAGCGCGCCGAGCAGATCGCCGCCGCCTCTCCTCATGTTTTACAGATTTGCTGTATGGGAGAATGGCACAGGAGATCGATTGATGATTGATCGAGTCTGGCGCTGGTATTAGGTATATATGTATAGTTTAGGCTAGGGTTTTGCAGAAATATATGGAAAACGCTATAAAAATGGCAAGAATAATTTCCAGTACGATTGCGACGAGATTGCCTTCCGTTCGCGCGCGTGGAACCGAGCTACTAGTATTCTTCCGGCATACGACGAGAGCTGCTCCGGATCGACAACGAAATCATGCATGTTCATAGTATAAAAATGGAATAGGAATATTATCCGGTACGTATGATTAATTGCAACGAGATTGCCTTCCATTGGCGCTAGTATATCTCCGGTACGATCGATGAGAGCTGTTTTGGAGAGTGTTGGATCGACAAATAAAACGTGACAGATGGTGGGGAGGGGCTGATGCCTTCCGACCCACCCAGATTCGAGTGCTCTCACTCGCAATTTGAGATTGTTGTACCTTTCTTCTTAATGACAATACCATGAGATCCTCCTCATTGGTGCAGATAAAATGTGCGTGTGGATAGTGGTAGTATGGTACTAAGGGGTCAAGTGGGATCCCACGAATGTCCCAGTTATTGTTCATTTTTTCATTTCTAGTGTAAAATTTGAGTCCAAATTTTGTATTAGAAATCACAAAATAAACAATAAGACTTTAGTGAGAACTAACCTATGGTTGGATGGTTAGGAGGGTGGTTGTATCTCAGCCCACCAGAGTTCAAACCTCAGGTTTGATGATTGTGTTTCTCATTTAGGCGGAATATTCTTCAGTGGGAGGTGATGTTCCCATATACATCGAGGCGTCCGTGGTGACTTCGTCAATCTCAAGACCTGATCCGCCGGCTCAGTATTTCGGATGTGTAGGGGTAGGGTGTGCGTGCATGTTTTCATAAGGGTAGTTTATATGCGTGTATGTGAGAATCTGCTTCTCTACTGTGTTTTGCAAAAAAAAAACTATAAGACTTTAGTGGGATCCCACTTGCATCTCTAAGGGTCCGTTTGGTTATGATTCTCCAACCTACTTCTACTGTTTAAAAGCTGAAAGCTAACCAAACAAGTATTTTTCATAGCAGATTTTACAAACGCAGCCAGCTTTGTGTAGTGTATTTCTCTAAGCAACTCAGCCCTTGCTTCCATCGCGTTGAAAGAAAACCATTCATCGTAATTACCCATCATGCCACTAATAAGTCGTACCGTTTCGGTCTTCTTTTATTCTGCAGCAGAGCGTCAGCGAACACGAAAGAAATCACCCTTTCGTCCGTACCATCATCAGTTTTGTCTTTTTCTGCATGCGTGTTGTCCAAATGTTTTATGATTAAACTTACCATAGAAGTTCTAAATGTAGTAGTGTCCTATTAAATTGTTTATAGTCTGCTTACATGGCCTTATTGTACATGCCCTATGTCGACGTCAAATTAATGTCATCATTTTGCTCGTGCTCAACATCGCCGTCTAGTCGTTCTGTCGACTAGACCGGAACTCCGTCCGCTCCATCTCTACATTGCCGTCACGTCCTTCCACCGACTTCGCTAGAATTTCGTCCGCAAGTGCTCCATGCAGTATTTTCGCCCGTACTCGACATTGTCGTCTCGCTATTCTGCAGATATCGCCGGAACTCTGTACGCTCGTGCTCTAGGAAATTTACCATTGCATCTATGCTCGATCTTGTCATCTCACCGTTCTACCATATTCCCGGAAATTCGCCCGCCAACGGGGTTCGCGGTGTAGGCTGGCCAACAGATCCTTGAGCTAGGCGTACCGCGATGGACTCATTACCTAGTAAAACAGCTATCATGATAATGGAGTTTCGAAATCATTAGGTGAACAATGAGGCGTACCCACCCTATAGTCAAGGTTTATCTTTTTAGTTGAGAGGCACTATAATGAACCATTGCGAATGCAAACAATCACTAAATAATACTAATGAGACTTATCTTTAAAAAAAATCAATTTCATGTGTCAATCATTTGATGTGTGTAAGCTTCCAGTATGTATTATATAATATATAACCAAATTGATCGTTTCGGTAAAACGAATCATAACATGAAAAAATGTTATTACCCATGAATCAACCAAATAATAATGAGCCAATGGCTTCTATACCATTGACGAACGCTGCAATGGCTCATTTGCTGTCAAACCAAGCTCCAATGCTTCAATACCAAACACAAACAACTTTAGTTGCTTATATCCACTGGTTGCTAGTCTACCATTATCTCGGTGCGGTAAGAGGTTAAAATGACTGCTTTGCCCTCAATGGCAAATGAGCAACAATTGTAACATATGTGTAGAAAAAGATTGCAAGCATGTTGTCTCTATTTTCAACATTTTGATATTTTGGCATAGTAGTCATCAAACCCGCGCATGGGCTAGCGAATTTTGATATCTTGGATCAAGTACTTTTAAACACGTAATAAGTTTCCATTTTGATTAGCTATAGTAGTCCATTTATTTTTTGTGCTTTTATTGGCTGCATGCATACCACTATATTGCCATGATAATTGTATATTACATTATTTTGTCAAGCCCAGACAACTTGAAATTTACAACCGACATAAGGAATTAGCTAATTATATTGGCTACATGTGTACTGTTATCAGCAGCGACGTGTCTGCTTCAAGCAAACAGCAGTAGCACTAGATTAATTACAGTGACGAATTCGCACTGCCTAATTGAAAACCTCTGGGTCGTTTTGACGTGGATCAAATCTTCTTTGTACAATTACCTTTGCCCGCATGTGGAGGAACGGGTTGTGTGTTTGCTGGCTTATGTACGACCGATCGTTCTGGGGCGTGGAGAAGACACGAAAGAGTACGTGATTCTTTTCAGCTTCTTTTCTCTATTCTAAGTTGAGGGTAATATTGGAATTTTTTGAGAGATTAGCAGAAAAACGGGGACAAGCTAACGATTGACTAATGGCGATGGCAAATAAGCATTAGCCTTATAAAGACCCAACCAGCTAACAACACATAGGAAATACATAAAATATACCCTCATGGCTATTATCTCACTATGACATACTAATAAACCCATTTTTTTACACAGTAAACCCATATTACATACTTATCCTATTCCCTGACAGCGCACTAGTAGAAAAAGGACTTTTCGTCCGGAGTACTGTTTTCCATTAGCCCCGGTTCAGGCAAAAACCGGGACCAGTGCCTGGCACTGGTCCCGGTTCGAGCTGCCATGGCCCCGTGGGGCATTGGTCCCGGTTCGGTTGGGGGCATTGGTCCCGGTTCATGCCAAGAACCGGGACCAAAGCTCCAGAGCCGGACCACGTGGCATGCCGCGGAGCTTTGGTCCCGGTTCGTGCCAAGAACCGGGACCAATACCCCTCCCCTGCCTATATATTGTTGCCCCCCCTCTCTCCTCTGTTTTTTTTTCCTGGATTGGTGGGAAGTGGAGGTGCTAGTTTTTTTTCTCTTTGCCACGCACAAGATGTGTTCGATGAAATGCCCGACCCGCACCGAGGTTAGCAACTATATCCTTTTCATCTGTAATTGATACAGAAATATTGCAGGCCTGCATAAATTTCTCTATTCCCGACCCGCACCGTGGTTAGCAACTATGCCCGACCCGCACCGTGGTCATTTCACTATTCAAGATGTTATTGTAATGGTATTTGATAAACTTAATTATATATATGATGCAGATGGATGCACGGATGCGATGGATGTACGGCGAACGACGCAGTTCCGAGTTTATTGCAGGCCTGCATAAATTTCTCGATGTGGCTGAGGCAAACAAAGTGAATAATTTTATGCCTTGTCCATGTGAGAAGTGTCGGAACGTCAGGGAGTACCCTGACCCGAGAACCATTCAAGACCACGTGATTCGGAAAGGTTTCATGCCCAGCTATAATTGTTGGACCAAGCACGGAGAAAGAGGGGTTACGATGGAAGACAATGAAGAAGAGGAGGATGATGACAACTATCCTATGTTCCCTGAGGAATGCGGTGATACTGTTATGGAAGACGTTGAAGAAGAAAGAGGTGAACATCGGGCATCAGATGAGCCCGCTGATGGTCTTGGTGGGGTCATTTCTGATGCAAAGCGAGAATGCGATACAGAAAAGGAGAAGCTAAAGTTGGAGGCCATGCTTGAGGATCACAAAAAGTTGCTGTACCCAAACTGCGAAGATGGCAGCACAAAGCTCGGTACCACACTGGAACTGCTGAAATGGAAGGCAGAGACTGGTTGTTCTGACAAGGGATTTGAGAAGTTACTGAAAATAATGAAGCCGAAGCTTCCAAAGGATAACGAATTGCCCGAGACTACATACGAAGCAAAGAAGGCTATCTGCCCTCTAGGATTAGATGTGCAGAAGATACATGCATGCATTAATGACTGCATCCTGTACCGCGGTGAGTACGAGAACATGGATAAATGCCCGGTATGCAATGCACTGCGGTACAAGATAAGACAAGATGACCCTGGTGATGTTGAGGGCGATGACGAGCCCCCCCGGAAGAGGGTTCCTGCTAAGGTGATGTGGTATGCTCCTATAATACCACGGTTGAAACGTCTGTTCAGAAACAAAGAGCATGCCAGGTTGTTGCGATGGCACAAAGAAGAGCGTAAGAAAGACGGGAAGTTGAGACACCCCGCCGATGGGTCCCAGTGGAGAAAAATCGACAGAGAGTTCCCGACATTTTCAGATGACGCAAGGAACTTAAGATTTGGTCTAAGTACAGATGGCTTTAATCCTTTTGGGGAACAGAGCTCCAGTCATAGCACTTGGCCCGTGACTCTATGTATCTACAACCTTCCTCCTTGGTTGTGCATGAAGCGGAAGTTCATTATGATGCCAGTGCTCATCCAAGGCCCGAAGCAACCCGGCAACGACATTGATGTGTACCTACGGCCATTAGTTGATGAACTTTTGCAGTTGTGGTCCGAACCAGGTGTACGTGTGTGGGATGAGCACAAACAACAGGAATTTGACCTACGAGCGTTGCTGTTCGTAACCATCAATGATTGGCCTGCTCTTAGTAACATTTCAGGACAGTCAAACAAGGGATACAATGCATGCACGCACTGTTTAGATAAGACTGAAAGTATACATTTGGGAAACAAGAATGTGTACCTGGGGCATCGTCGATTTCTTCCGAACGGTCATGCCGTAAGAAAGCCCGGCAAGCATTTCAACGGTGAGGCAGATGGCCGCAAGAAGCCTAACCTCCCTGATGGTGATGTTATATATGACAAGGTCAAGGATTTAGAAGTAATCTTTGGAAAGGGTCCTGGCAGTCTATCTGTTCCGAATGACGCTAACAAGCGCGTACCCTTGTGGAAAAAGTGCTCTATATTCTGGGAGCTACCCTATTGGAAAGTCCTAGAGGTCCGGTCTTCAATCGACGTGATGCACGTGACGAAGAATCTTTGCGTGAACCTGCTAGGCTTCCTGGGCGTGTATGGGAAGACAAAAGATACACCGGAAGCACGGGCAGACCAGCAACGTATGAAAGACCCATACAACAAGCAGACGGATAAAGGGCGTCAATACTTAAGCAGCTACGCTCTTACCAAAGCAGAGAAGGAAATCTTTTTTGAATGCCTGAGCAGTATCAAGGTCCCGGCTGGCTTCTCGTCAAATATAAAGGGAATAATAAATATGGCAAAGAAAAAATTCCAGAACCTGAAGTCTCATGATTGCCACGTGATTATGACGCAGTTGCTTCCGGTTGCATTGAGGGGGCTTCTACCGGAAAATGTTCGAGTACCCATTGTGAAGCTATGTGCATTCCTCAATGCAATATCTCAGAAGGTCATCGATCCAGTAACTCTACCAAGTTTACAGAAGGCTGTGGTCCAATGTCTTGTCAGCTTCGAGTTGGTGTTCCCCCCATCATTCTTCAATATTATGACGCATCTCCTGGTTCACCTACGCGACGAGATTGCCATTCTCGGTCCTGTATTTCTACACAATATGTTCCCCTTCGAGAGGTTCATGGGAGTCTTGAAGAAATATGTTCATAACCGTGCTAGGCCAGAAGGAAGCATCTCAAGGGGCTATGGAACAGAAGAGGTCATTGAGTTCTGTGTTGACTTTATTCCTGACCTTAAGCCGATTGGTGTTCCTGAATCGCGACATGAGGGGAGACTGAGTGGAAAAGGCACGCTAGGAAAGAAAGCACTGATATGTAGGGACGGGCATTCTTTAACTCAAGCACACTACACAGTTCTACAAAGTTCCACCTTCGTGGCTCCGTATATCGAGGAACACAAGAATTATGTACGCTCCAAGAACCCGGGGAAGGATGACTCCTGGATTAAAGAAAAACACATGGAGACCTTCGGCAGTTGGTTGCGATTACAGCTCATGAATGACACCACTGTCGGAGATCAGCTCTACTTGTTGGCCGCGTCACCATCTTCGACTGTATTGAATTTCCAAGGGTACGAGATAAATGGGAATACATTTTACACGATCGCCCAAGATAAAAAGAGCACCAACCAGAACAGTGGTGTCCGCTTTGATGCAACAAACGACGATGGGCAAAAGGACACATACTATGGTCGCATAGAGGAGATATGGGAACTTGACTATGGACCTACTTTTAAGGTCCCTTTGTTTCGGTGCAGTTGGGTCAACATGAATGGAGAAGGGATAAAGGTAGACCAGCTGTACGGGATGACAACAGTGAATCTCAAGAATCTTGGTTGTTACAAGAACGAACCATTCGTCCTAGCCAATGATGTGGCTCAGGTTTTCTATGTGAAGGACATGTCCTCCAGACCGAAAAAAAGAAAAAACAAGCAAACGAATACATCAGACAATGAGCCAAAGCGTCACGTAGTTCTTTCAGGGAAAAGAAACATCGTGGGAGTCGAGGGCAAGACAGACATGTCAGCAGATTATGATAAGTTTGATGAAATTCCGCCCTTCACAGTGAGAACTGACCCAAGCATCCCGTTAAATAATGAAGATGCTCCATGGTTACGGCTGAAGCGATGTAAATCAATGTAATGTATTAAACCTTTATGTGATGTGTAGTAATGTATTAAACCTTTATGTGGTGAAAACCATAATACACGAGTGAGTTTTCTTTTTTGTTTTCTGTTAATTAATTGCATGACGACCGGTGAAACACGCGTGGTAGGTGGTTGTCGGCTCCCACACCTCCCGTGGGAACCTCTCAAACCTCAGCTTCGACCGTCCAAACACAGTTCCCCTGCATACAGCCCGACGGTGGCTCGTGAGTTTGAGCGCCACTTCGATCCAAGCAGCGGTAAGACGTCTCTGATGATCTACAACCGTCCGGCAAGACGTCTCTGATGATCTGCAACCGTTTGGAACGGTCGCAGGTCATCAGAGACGTCTTGCCACTGGTTGCCCAAAGATGCCTCTCCGAGTGACGCTGGAATGTTTTGTGTTTGAGCGCCACTTCGATCCAAGCAGCGGCAAGACGTCTCTGATGATCTACAACCGTCCGGCAACACATCTCTGATGATCTGCAACCGTTTGGAACGGTCGCAGGTCATCAGAGACGTCTTGCCACTGGTTGCCCAAAGATGCCTCTCCGAGTGACGCTGGAATGTTTTGTGTTTGAGCGCCACTTCGATCCAAGCAGCGGCAAGACGTCTCTGATGATCTACAACCGTCCGGCAACACATCTCTGATGATCTGCAACCGTTTGGAACGGTCGCAGGTCATCAGAGACGTCTTGCCGCTGGTTGCCCAAAGATGCCTCTCCGAGTGACGCTGGAATGTTTTGTGTGAGTGAGTAACCTGTCTGAGGAGGGCGGCTATATATAGGGTACGTGTGCTTCTTTAGTCCCGGTTGGTAACACCAACCGGGTCATGTGGCTCACGAAGTGGTCGTGATACTGCTGATCCAACATCTCACAATCCCTCAAAAGAAACACACCCCTGATCCAACGTCTCACAAGCGCTTGAAAGAAACACACGATCCGTGTGCTTCTTTAGTCCCGGTTGGTAACACCAACCGGGTCATGTGGCTCACGAAGTGGTCGTGATACTGCTGATCCAACAGCTCACAATCCCTCAAAAGAAACACACCCCTGATCCAACGGCTCACAAGCACTTGAAAGAAACACACGATCCGTGTGCTTCTTTAGTCCCGGTTGGTAACACCAACCGGGACTAAAGACGGGCTTTGCGGTCACGACACGTGTCCTCCCCCAGCGCTTCCCTGGGCACGTGTCCTCCCCCAGCGCTGCCCTGGAGGTCTTTATATATTGTCGCCGACGGGGTAAACTCTAATCCACCATTCCTAGCCACGAACGCATCGTCTCCACGAGATGGATCCGCCACGCCCGCCGCAGCGCCTTCTGGACGAGGTCGAGCGTGCTCGGCAGAGCGCGCTTGGGCGCAACCGCAGGAGTCTATCCCGCCGTATGCCCACGAGCCCGACGTGGAGAATAATGTTGGTGATGTTGGATCAGGGGTGTGTTTCTTTCAAGCGCTTGTGAGACGTTGTATCATGTGTAATAATGACAATAATAATGTAAAATTGATTTTGGATTATTTATACAAATTCAAACACTTTTCACGTTGAAATTTTGTCAATTCAAAATATGCAATAAAGTTAATATATTTTTAATTGAAAATGGCAAAATGGTTAATAGTTTGTATAGTTAGAATAATTATTTCAGAAAACAGAAAATGGTTTTGGATTATTTATTCAAATTTAAAAACTTTTCATGTTGAAAGTCTTTTCAGATTCAAAACCATTTGAAATTCATATCCAAACACCTAAATAAGAAAAAAAAAGGCGGGAACAAAATTTCAGAACTGAAAAGTTCGAAATAATTTTGAAAAAGGACTCTTTGGTCCCGGTTTCTAGCAAGAACCGGGACCAATGAGTCCATAGACGCGCGCCGCGATCTGGCATTAACTGCCCACTCTTTGGTCCCGGTTGCTGGAAAGAACCGGGACCAAAGAGGCATTGGTCCCGGTTCTTGCCAGAAACCGGGACCAAAGACCCCCTACTACTTTAACTCCTTCCCCTTCTTCCCCGATTCATTTCGCAGAAACGCCTAAGGACCGCAGCTACGCCGGAGGACCCTGCAGCGACGCCGGAGCGAATTTACGCCGTCAGGCTGCCCCGCCGCCGACCCACGCCGCGCCCCACGCCGCCGACCCACGCCGCCACCGTCGACGTTCGCGGAGCCCTCGACGCCCGCGCCGCGTGCCCCCACGCCGGCCGCCCGTGCCGCACGTCGCCGGCCTCCACGCGTGCCCGTGCCGCACGTCGCCGGCCTCCACGCGTGCCCGTGCACTCGCCTCCGCCGTCCACCGCACCTCCAGGCCCCTAGGTGAGCCATTGCCGCTGGTCACCGTCTCTGGCTCGGCGGCGCCGCCGGAAACAGCCGCCGGAGCACCCTGTTATCTCGAGTTAGCCGCTGACGGGTGGGTCCCACCCGTCAGCGTTTTAACCATTTTCGTTCGTGGAAAAAAAATAAAACTGGGCCAGGCCCAGTGGGCTGGGAACTTCTCAGCCCATTTATTTTTTTCCCTCCTCTTCCGAATTTATTAATTAGCAGAAATTTTGAAACCTGTAGGCATGTTTGAAAATCAATAACTCGAGATTTATAAGTCCAAATAATTCAAACCAAAATTCTCTGGATTGCTTATGAAAATGTGTGTGCAACTAAATTAGTTTCACCCTGTTTAGATTAATATTTATTGTTGGGTATTTAGAATAGTAGAGAACGTTAATTATGTAAAGGTGTTTGTTTCTGATAGTCTAGTAATCCAAAAATTATGAATCCAATTGTGTTAACTTTGTATTGCAGTAGCCTAGCACCCCTAATTTTTGTAGAATTAATTAAGCAACAGCATTAATTAGGTATTCAAATAAAGATTGTAGCCACTTCTGTACTATAACAATTTTAATTGTCATTTGGTTAATCTAATTTAGTTGAATCCAATTGGGTTAGTTCACAAATAATCAACACTGTGTAACCCTAAAAGGATTTAATTTTAGAGTAAAAGAACTTAGTCAGTAGCTAAAACTTGGTTATTAAGTTTCTGGACTAAAACAAATGTGTAGAGAATTTGGTAGATCATTTTGAGTCAAATCCAATTGTGTTGCCTTCTAGATACTTCGGAACTTAGTCAGTAGCTAAAACTTGGTTATTAAGCTTCTGGACTAAAACAAGTTTTGTGCATTGTTCTTAATTTGCAGAAACTATGGAACGAGACGAAGATCAGGAAAATATCCTCCAGGATATAATCCGCGGGCCGGAAGATATTGTCGATGTCACCACGGAGTTTTTGAACAACTCCGGTGAGGGAGATGAGTCTCTCAACCGAAGAGACGGCTCCGGTGAGGTAGAACCCGACGGCCGGGGTGAGGGAGAAGTCAGCGAGGGAGAAGCCGACGAGGGAGAAGCCGAAGGCTCCGGTGGAACATTAAACTCCGGCGAGGTGCATATACATATATTAATGAAGCCGAAGATTGTATTAATTAAGTCTCTGATGTGTATATACATATATTAACGCTCTTTCTTCTTTTAGCCCTCCGGATCGAGCAAATCTTCTGTAAGGACAAAACGAGGCCCAGCCAAAAAGTTGGGCGACCAAGAAAGGTACACGATCGAAAGAGTCGCTGAAGACGGCACACCGACTGCTCCCCCTGGTGTTAAAAATAAAATGGTAAAGCAATGCGGAGTTCTTGTTAGGGACTTCATCCCGATCACCGTTCGAGAATGGCATCGGCCAAACGAGAAAGGACAGCTATATGTCAGCGATGAGGGCAAAGAAAGACTTTGGAGAAAGCTCATGGTTAATTTCACCCTGCCGGCGCCAGAGGTGGATTCAGATGAGGAGGATCCAGATGAGGCAGAAAAGATTGCCCGGAAAATCATGGAGCAAAAAGTCAAGGACTGGGCACTTAAGAAGATGGCCGAGCTATTCAAGAACTGGAAGAAAAGATTGAACAAACTGTTTGTCAAGAAAAATAAGACTCCAGACTTCGATAAAGGGTATGAGAAGATAAAGGACTACTGGGAAGAATTTGTGGCGTACAAGAAATCAGAGGAAGCTCTGGAAAAGTCTGCAAAAAATGCGGCAAATGCTGCTCTAAAGATGTACCACCATACTATGGGGCCTGGTGGCTACGCTGGTAGCATGCCTAAGTGGGAGAAACTTGAGGCGGACCTGCTGGCTAATGGGATCACTCCAGAGCCACTCAAGTGGATCGAACGGGCAAGAAATTGGTTTTACGGGCATGGGGGCACGTTGGACGCAGAAGGGAAGTGCATATATAACAGAAGACACAAAGATAATCCCCTACTACCCATCCAAGAAATTAGAAAAGCAGTAAAGGATGTTGAAGAGGGACGGTTCATTCCCGATAGAGAGGATGACGAGCTCACACGCGCCCTTGGGAATAAGGAACACGACGGACGGTTACGAGGCGTACCTGGCTCCAAGCCCAAGACAATTGCGATTCCCGAGCACAGGAAGAAATTTCCTGATAGAAGCCATCAGAGGAGAAAGGAAAGGGAGGCAATGGAAGCACGCGCTGCTGCAGACCGGCTGCTTAATATAGAAGAAGAATTAAAGCGCAGAAGGAACAAATTGCCGTGCTTAGCCAGCAAGGTACTAGCGGCCAATCTCAACGGCACATGGTAGAAGCTGCATGCGATGGTACCGGTGGCCCATCGAATCGGAAAAGCAGCGTGGCTTCCACGGAGCTCCAGGATGGTAATGATGATGCAGTGGCTCCACTTCGTCGCTACCCAGTGGATGATATCACGGAGAGCACACCTTGTGAGATGCATGTGAAAGTTTTTAACTTAACCGTGAAGGTGGCGGTCGGCTATGTCGTACCAATTGGACCTAATCCAACTTACCATTTCTCTCCGGTTCCAAATGGCTACGCTGTTGTCGCGGTGGATGAAGTGATGAAAGATTATGAGGAGCTGAAGCTGCAACACCCTGCAGGTGAAGATGGGGAGGTGCTTGAACTTGGAGAAGCCAAGAAAGCGACCATTCTATGGCCAAAGGAATTCATCGTGCTTCCGAACTGGCAGCCAAGGCCATCGACTCCTCACCAGTCTCCAGCGCAACAGTCCTCTTCACCGCCTCAGCATTCTCCAGCGCAACAGTCCTCTTCACCGCCTCACCAGTCTCCAGCGCAGCCGTCTCCGCCGCCGCGTCAGCCGTTTCCGCCCACCGCTCGTACTATGAGGGGTAAGCGATCACCGAAACGTAAAAGGTCGCCCCTCCCAACAGTACCTCATAAGAATCTTCCCATTAGACCTTATGACAGGACTGTAGCGGAAAACGCCGCGGAGGTGGCTGCCTACAATAAGGCTTTTTTTGCACCAAAAAAGCCCGAGCAGAAGCCGGTATACGATGAAAAATCCAAAAAGTGGAGAAAGTCCTTCCTTGAGCAGCCATCCCAGATATCGATGAATCTGCCATCTGACTATGGTCGTGAACTTACTAAGCTAGCACGTGCCCAGTCTGAGCAGAACAAGGGAAGAAGTGCAAAAAGCGGGAAACAAATTGCCCAGCTCGGACAGCAGAAAAATCAATCGGTCCCCCCGCTCATAGTGTGTTCCGATGTCGACAAGGACTTCAGAGTCGCTATGGATAAGACCTGGAATTATTGGACCCCAGAGCCATAGCTGCTGCTAAAGAACTTGGTGTCACTGTATCTCAGGCCAAGGAACAGGCTACCGCCTTGGGTATGAGCCTTGGTCAACTTTTAGGCTATGAACATGCGCCAATGTTAGAGATGGCACGGAAATATGTCCAAGGGGAGCCTATGGTCAGTAATGAGGAGATGACGGGTCTATCAACACATATGCGAAATCTGCATACCTGGTACCTGGTGCACACATCAAAGAAGGACGCGAAAGAGTGGTTTCCGCTGGACGTTAGAGTGGAGCATTTCTTCAAACGTTACACTATACAGGTTCAACTGACTGAACTGTTCCAGTTATTCCAAAAGCGCGCCCTCGACAAATCTATCCTCTCTTGCTATTGTCTGTAAGTGATTTATTTTCGTAATTAAGTCTCTAGCTCAGCTCGTTCATTGCCTGTATTATATTATCCTGCCTATATATATCCTTTTGTACGCTATTATGCAGAATGAAGATGCTGGAATGCAAAAGATCTAAAGTTTTTGAGGTTGGGTTCGTTGACCCATATATCGTGAATTCACATACGTTAGTCAATCACCCCAAAGACGTGGAGCATGACCTGACCACCTTTTTAACCATGCAACATTTCTGTACGGAAATATATTTCCTTACAACTTCAGGTGAGTGTTTCTGTCTTGTACATATTTTTATTTGGCTTTCTCGATGTTAAGTGTAATTGATGAGCTATGCATGTCTGCTTTATGTAAACGTCCGCAGGTTCCACTGGATTCTGCTAAGCATTCAACCTGACAAGTCCACAGTTGAAGTCCACGACTCATTAAGTTGGGACCAAGCGTTGTGGTCCGACATGAAAGAAATGCTCAACAAGTAATTTCAATCATTATCGCATTATATCGCCCTCTTTCGTTCGTTCCCTGATGTCAAGTAATTAATAACTCCTTTGTTCATTTTCTTTGCCAAAGCAGGTGTTGGACAATTTTCAAACAGAAGGTAGAAGGTCCATTCAAAGATGAGCTAACTTATAAAACGGTGAAAGTCCGCAGCAGCCACCGGGGAGTAATTTATGTGGATTCTACGTTTGCGAGTTCATTCGCGAGTTGACCACTGAGCGGAGAACAACTGCTTTCAGCAAAATGCGGGAGAAGATCGACCCACAACTGCGCGTAGGAGCAATTCAAGAGGAATTGGCGGGATTTCTGCTTAGGGAGGTCATCGATGAAAGGGAGAACATTATGCTTCGGACGATGAACTACATATGCCTTGATGGCTTGATCTATCTCCATGTAATTAAATAGTTGTATTCTCGCAAGAGATCGAATATTAATTATATATGCATCAACATGTACTGTGTATATAGTAGAGCGTATAATATGCGTACGGAAACGATGGAGAGCACGTCGGCGATGCGAAGAAGGGGGAGACGACGGAGGCACCGGCGAGAGGGAGAGGGGGCACCGGCGAGAGGGAGAGGAGGCACCGGCGAGAAGGAGAGGGGGCACCGGCGAGAGGGGGCACCGGCGAGAAGGAGAGGGGGCACCGGCGAGAGGGGCACCGGCGAGAGGGAGAGGGGGCACCGGCGAGAGGGAGAGGAGGCACCGGCGAGAAGGAGAGGGGGCACCGGCGAGAGGGGGCACCGGCGAGATCGAATCCTAAACCCTAAATACCAAAAAAAAAAGCACTCATTGGTCCCGGTTCGTATTAAGAACCGGGACCAATGAGTCTCCCCCCACGAGCAGCCAGACCAGGCCACGTGGACAACCATTGGTCCCGGTTCGTGGCCCAACCGGGACCAGCATTGGTCCCGATTGGCCAGTCCCGGTTGGGCAACCGGGACTGAAGGCCCAACCGAACCGGGACCATAGGCCCATTTTCTACTAGTGGCCGCGTCAGGCTGGCGTGTGCCGATCTTTACGAGCGCCCTGCCGAGCGCATCTTGACTGGCACCCTATAGACGCTCGCCAAGGTCGGAGCCATGGGGCCAGGTTCTTCGAGAGTCACGCCCGCCTCCGTCGCTTCCTGAGATTTAACTCCTTATTCGGCTTCCCACACCTCAAGCTGCTTGAAAATACTATCGATGAACTCGCTCGGTCATCGACATCTCGTCCCCGGCTCCCCCCGCGCCGACGGTTACGACGACGACGGCGACCTGCGATGACTGCAACATGTCGACGACGATTTGAGGCTATTCACAAAAAGATGATGCTTTTATTTAGGAGGCGGGCGGGTAATTGCAAATTATCATTGCTTAGAATGTGAGCCGTAGGATTACAATGCTTTGGCTGCTACGGGAGGTATGCAGGGATGCATGTTATTAGCAGGATTCACACGATACGTCGCCCTTTATAAGCCTACCTTGTATCCTGTTGCATCAACCAAGAATATGAACCCTAATTTTATCGGTCTATTTCCTGCAATTTACTTGTTTTCTTATCATCGATTCCTCCCAAATCTCTATTATCTTTGATCCTCCTCACGTCAGATCCATCGGGTCGTGACAAAGTGGTACCAGAGCAGTTGATTCTCGGACAAATTTTTCCCCGGCGGCTTCTTCTTCCTCTTCCCCGATCTGATTCCCAGCTTCTTCCGTACTCCAACCAGCGCACAGCCGGCGGTCGTGTCATCACCAAGACCAGGGCTTGATCCTGTGGGATTCTTCCTCTCTCAGCCGCCACCCTCAAGCAATCCCCCAATCCCGAACCCAAGCACCTCATCCATGGTGACCTCGCCCGCCCTATCCTCCTCCAAGGCCGTCTTCACCTCTGCCGATGACCCGCTCACCGCCGCCAGTCGCGTCTTCACAGAGATGGAGTCTGTGCTGACCGCCCCAATCGACCGGCAGAACAATTCGTCCGCTGTGACCAGCACATGCCTCTTCACTGATTCGTTCTTGTTTGGATCAACCTCGCACGCGCCTGGGTTTGGCAACATGACCACCTCATCTGCAGCTACCACTCCTCCTACAACCACGGCATCAGCGGAAGCACAGGCTCGCGCGAAAGCTGCCGTCAGAGAGCATATGCCCCGTGTGGTTCTTGACATCAAGCGACGATTGGATGAGCATCAAGCTCAATATCAGCGTTCGTTTGATTCCCTGCAAGGCAAGCTCTCCAAACTAAGGGAAATGTTATCTTCTCTGACCAACTCCATGGTGCCGTCATCCACGTCAAGCACCACCACTACCTGGACACCATCTTCCAGAAGTACCACGACGGCTGCATCGGCTCCCTCATTGTTCTGTGCAGCAGCAATCTCGTCGGTGCTTGGTGAAATGCCGCAAACTTATGGTCTTCACAATCTCAAGCGCCAAACTGTGTTCCTAGCAGATGGTATTGAGCATAGCTACTATGCACTACCGGACACTCGTTCCTTAGAGCAAGCTGCTCCGGAGACAGTATTTGATGTATATGATGACAAGTCAGATGCCTGGTCAAATGAGTTAATTCCTATGCTCACTGATACTCCTGAGCATATAACAGATGAAGAAGAGAAAAGTAAAAGTCATCAGGCTTCCAAGTGTTTCAGCAAGCCAAGATTCAGTTTGACAAATGAGCAGTCAATTTGCGATTTGGAGAAACTGAAAGATGGTGGAAACTTATCGTTTGTGAAACAGGAAATAGAACAACTCCTCTATGGTTCCAGCAAAGCTTACAGATGCAGAACATGCGATGAAGAATCTCAAGGCGATAAAAAAATATTATGGGGCAAATCTGTTTGCCGAACTGCTACAGAGCACTCCGTTTTATTTTTTCCGTGGGATCCAGGAGATACACAACTCCATGACCTGTTTATGATTGTTGCTGGTGCTACAAAATTACAGTGCACAGATGCCTACAAGTCTGCGATGGTACATATATTAGTGGTGCAGTTAAGTGCAAGAAAGGCACCCATTTTTGGACCTACTATCATGCGTTCCTATACTTTTGGATTGGCATGGACATAACGGAATTCAGTGGAAGACGTGTTTTCCCCACGAGAGGTGACTCGAGGGTTTAATATTGAACTCTCGGGGAATCAGTAGTGAAGATTTATCTTTCCTATACTTCTTTTGGTTACCTATAAAACAAAGTAAATGTTTTGGTCCTCAACCTCACCTAGTGGTTGTCAAGCACAAGGTGTGAGAATGATATCAAGATAATATGCAATGCAAATAAGAAATAAATATGCAATGGTGGTAAATAAATATGCAAGGATGGTGGTAGCAATGATAAATGATATTTTTGGATTTTATATGATGAATGCAAGATGTAAAAGTGTTTTTGTATTTTTTGGATTTTTAAATGGCAGAAAATGGAAAAGTGGTAAAAGTGGTTGGAAAGGTGTTTCTTATGATTAAAAATGGACCGGGGTTCATGGTTTCACAAATGCACTCTCTCTTTAATAAAGTGGTAGACAATGAAACACTAGAATTGACATATGAGATTTCAACACAACAGTTTAATGACAAGTTATAATTATATGGGCATCACGTCCAAACATAGAGACCTTTTGGTTATTAGTCTCTCTTATACTCCACCAAGATGCGAACTAAATCATAACACCTCAGTAATTAAGATAACTCAGAGTTTAGCAATAAGTATCATGACATGAAGTTAAAATAAGAACATGCTAGATCTAGTCATGGAGGAAGTGGCAATTGTCACACCCACATATCCGGTAGCATGGTATTTCTTTTTATCCCTAGTGAGGCAACAAAGTAAGGTAGAGATACCCAAGTGGATCGCAGAACTTTCTCTCACGTTCACTGCACTAGCCACCCCCGTTACTCCAACTAATGCACACGTTCCCCCTCACACGCTCTCATAAACATGCTTGATCATGACAAGTAAATAAGAACGGGGTACATAATATGCATCTACTTTCATAACTGAACAAAACCATTGCAATCTCAAACATATATTAAATCATAAAAAGATCCACCACAAAGGTATTACATAGATGACCATAATCATGTTCAGGAGCTCATACGGTACTAATTAGTGAAGCTCAAGAGAGAAGAGATACATAAGTTACTTCCACAAACCCATAGTCTAGGGGTGGACTACTCCCTCTTCATCATGGAGACGGTGGAGAAGTCGTTGGAGAAGATGGAGACCACGCCGACAGCGCCCCGCTGAAGTTTTCCCCCTCCAATCTGCAACTACAGATCTCTGTTTCGTGGTTTCTGTGTTTCTGCGGCGCTCCTTTCCGAAGGGCGCCGGGGACTATTTTTATAGGCGGTTTTAGGTCAAAACCGAGTCGGTGGAGGAAAGATCGACGGCAACGGAGCTCCGAGGCCCAAAAGGAGGGGTCCCACGTGGCCCATGCACCTGGCCGCGTGGGCCCACCTATCTTGGCCCTCGGGTCTCCGCTTGTTTGCTTCCTTCGCTCCCAAGTCTTCTTCCTTCCAAAAATTGACGCTCGTAAATTTGCAGGTCATTTGGACGTCGTTTGGGTCCCTGAAACATTAAAATATAGAAATAGGGTTTTCTGTCTGTGCAGGGTTAATTCCATAAAAATAGGAAACATATCAAATATTCCCAAAATCATTATAAAACAGTGATATAACCCTTATATGATGCAAATATGACTGGAATATAAGTAAAATAATGCAAAGTTCATGTATGCATTTTATATGCATCAATGGACAATTAGCATACATGCCTCAGGGTACAATTATTAATTATGCAGATTGGGTGAAGCATAAGGTACATTATTGTTGCTTGCAAATGGTTTTGGCCCGTTCATATTCAGTACCAGTCTGCTACACTAGCAAGTTCAATTCAACAACCACTATCCTTTCTGCAATGTGTATGTCAACTGCTGGTAAGGTGCGCATGATACTGGTTTTGGGTCCAGGAAAACCAATTCAAGAAGAAAATGATTGTGTACCAACTCTCAAAAACTCCATTACCAATGAGCAAAATCTCTCATATTTGAATCCTGGTACTATGTTACTGTTGACGGTCAAATTTCTCTCATTGTCGGAGTTTCGGTCCAGGGATGCAAATGTATCGAAGCGGAAGAATGGACTGAAGCAGTGCCAACAACACGGCAGCATCGGGTGCACAGGCAAGCCACGGCAGAAAAAATATGTGGAGTGGTTATCGCGCTAGCGGCGAGCGCATGGCGGAGAACCTCGTTCCTTCAGGTTCGCGGCAGAGAAATCTAGGAAAGCGCTGCCGCGGCAGCGGGTGCACGGCAAGGACCCGGATCGGAGTCGCGGCATGAGAATGGGCAAGAATGCTGTCGTGGCAGTTCGGTAGCAAGGAGAGTGACGAAGAAGAAGGCGCGACGGCAATGCGGTGCGCCAAAACGACTCAAAGATAACCCAGACGACAGCATAAAGAGAATTGCGCGATATCACGTGAAGATGACCTCGTATGAAAACGTGCCTAACACAGAAGTTATGCGTATCCTCACGACGTACAATATTTATTTTGGAGTCATCTTCATCCGAGGTCGTATGCAACTTGTGGAGACAAAATAATGTGGTCACATTACCCTAGACATGTTCTGTCCTCGGGCACGAGGCAGGGGCGATGGCAGGTCCCCTACCATAGACACTGTCTGGCCTCGGGTGCGAGCAACCCGGAAAGGCTAAAAACGAATCAAATTACTTCCAACTGAATTTAAAGGACTCAGATGAAGTCAAATGGAAAAAGTATAAAACAAAAGTTCTTCGTTTTTCCGAAACGAACAACTTATCTGTTGACAAGATTTCCATCCGGAGTCGTTTACCGTCTCAAAAACGACCCGCAAGGTGTAGACCGAACGTTTTTGGAAAGTTCGGTCCAACCCATCCTAATTGGAGCTAAATTAGGGTTTTAGATGTGAATCCAAACCCTTTCCTTGCACGGGAATTCCAGTCGCCTCTTATATACATGAGGGGTGACGGCCGATTGATCCAACACCAATCGAACAAACACATCTATTACTTTTTTTGTGTTCATCTACCTTTATCCTTCTCCCCTTATATCTTTCTTCTCGTTCTTCGCCGTTCTTCAATATCGGAGGCTGCGAATCCACGAGGCTCTAGGGGAGGTCAGGCCGACCTAGGGCAGCCCATAGCCGCCGCGAGCCCTGACGGGTCCCTCCCGGGCGAGCGGGGTTTCGGGTATACAAAAGCGACCGCCGGATTGTCTTGCGTATCGTGCTTCCGGCGAGCCTCCCGCGGAGTGATTTGCGGAGCATCTCCCACGGCGCCGTGGGTATACGTGAAGTGTTCGTGTGTCAACGGTTACTCTTGTCAAATCCAAATGGTGGTTACTGTACACAGAAGAAAATACCAATTGGCACAAAGACATCAAGTGCTATGGAGTTGCTCTTTGGCTGATCCATTTTCAACATCCCTGACAAGGATGGATTGATTTTGGAGGATAATTTTCTCGGCACCAAGATATCAAGTTCTATGGAATTGCTCTCTGGTTGATAAGTTTAAAGGTGAAAAGTTTCTAAAGAAACTTGTTCCATTGGTGACCAATGGTCTAAAGGAGGGAGGAATGTCAGGGAATATGATAAGTATGTAATATGGGTTTATTAGTATGTCATAGTGAGCTAATAGCCATGAGGGTACATTAGGTATTTCCTATGTGTTGTTTGCTGGTTGGGTCTTTATAAGCCTACCTTGTATCCTGTTGTATCAACCAAGAATATGAACCCTAATTTTATCTGTCTATTTCCTACAATTTATCTTACTTTTATTCATGCAATTTACTTGTTTTTATCGATTCCTCCCAAATCTTTGTTATCTTTGATCCTCCTCACGTCAGATCCATCGGGATCCTGACAGCTAGCTGCACCTCCACGCGCGCAGGTGCTTGCACTCCGTCGGCCTCAGATCGACCGGAAGCACTACCACATCTCGCAACTCAGATCGACCTCGAAGGCAATCAGCAAAAAGCAGATGAATGACGAACTTGACGGCGACCCTTACCAAGGACCCTCACGGGGCAGTATGCACCCATATGAAGCCCCAAATTGCCCATTTGATCCGACACGGAATAGCGACCGGGCCGGATGCATTGACGAAGCTACTACCTGCATTGGAGCAGCCGGGGGTGTTTGTGCAAAATGAGATAAAAGGATTAGCATGCAAGCGGCGTGAAGTGCAAAAATTGCAGCGGACTCAGCGCACGATTGTAATCGAATGATCCAGATTGCTTGGATGCAGGGATGCACGAGATAGGGCAGATTCACAGGATACGTTGCCACTATTTTATCGATGGATAGATGCCACCAAGGCAGAGTAATTACATATCTTAGAGCAGCTACAGATATTATATATTGCCAATTTGATCTAAGAGTCCGTTCTAGAATCCGTGTACACCTCCACGTCACTAGAGTTGTCCAAGTTGTCTTCTTGTCCAATCTCCTCCTCGAAAGACATTTCTTGCCATTGGGTTAGCTAGCGGCCATGGACACCGGTAGGTATTAAGCTCCCTCAAAAACTGCAAAATTATGAATATTTAACACTCAAAATATGTACGCAGTGAGCTAATTAGAAAACTAGATTTTGCAAAAGAATTGATGTCAACATCAACGTACCTGTGGTTTTGGGCAGGGGCGAAGCTCCCCACAGGGCGAGGTAGGGCGGCCGCCCTACCTTGATTTTTGGTAAAAAATTACATGTATATACCCATTTTCTTATATGTATACAAGTTTGGCTGTTTTCTTCTCGTTTTCTGAGAAAAAATAGAGGAGAAAAGGCTAATTGGGCTGGCTGGAAGCAGCCTGAGCAGAGCTGGGTTCATGGGCTGCGCGCTAGGGGACCTAGGAAGGCCTCATGCAATGCCAGCACGAGCAGGCTGCGTCGCTTCGCTAGATGAAGCTCGCTCGATCGTTCGGTTCTCGCCGCCGGCGCCTATTTTTCCCTGTTTGGTTAGACTTATTTTTTCCTTTTGCATTTAGGCTATAAGGCACAAAAACAGCTAAATAGGTGTTTTTATTTCGGCTTTTTACTTACACTACCATATAACATTGGGATAACTTTATTCAGTCAAAAGTCAAAAAATTAAGCCAAAATCACATATTTAGATTATTTTGGACTTATAAGGCAAAATTTAAAAAGTAAAAAATAAGCCTAACCAAATAGCACTCACATCTCTCGCCTCCTCTGCTCGCTTGTCGTCTCGATTTTCAACGCCCTTCCGGTCGACGGCTCTGCTGGAGTGAAGGAGGCGGCCGTCAACTGGCGACTCCAGCAACAGTCTAGCCTTTTTAGGCCTACATCAAAGGTAGGGTTCTTCCTGGCCGGTGGCTCGCCAGCTTCCCCGTGGTGGTTTCGTTGTAGAGATTAAGATTTTTTTCAAAAGGAAGGACAAAGTTTTGCCATTGTCCGATTTTTAGACGGCATTGAAGATTCATTATTAGTACGATTGTAGGTTCTACTTCTATTTATATTTAAATATGTTGTTATTATCATTGTACTAAGTGCTTATGCTCATATAAAGTATTACTCTGTTTAGACAATTTTGATTTTTTTGCATCATTTACTTTTACTTTAGATTTTGCCCGACCTCAATTTTTTTTCGTCCTTCGCCACTGGTTTTGGGTCCATATCACGCAATCTTCTGAGAAAAGTGATGATTTCTTGGTCAACCTCCTCTTCCGTCTTCAGGTGACCATAAGTCGGCCTGATGTTGATGGGACCTTCAGTTCCATCTTGGTCTCCTAAGGATTTCACGGATAGATCGATCTTCTTGTTCTTCCATAAATGGTTGACGGATCCGTGGAGGTAGAGCGCCGTATGGAACGGTGATGGCTTGGAGGAACTCGTCATCAGAGTCGGCAAAGGTGATCCCACTAAAGTCCTTTTTTGACCACTCTGCGGCGTCCAATGCCTCCATCTCGGCCATCTCGGCCCTTCTGATGTAGTAGTCTTTGTCCACCTCTACGTAACCCCTAGTTCGGTACTCCTGTCTCCAATCCATCTTCTTCTTCTTCTTCTTCTTCTTCTTCTTCTTCTTCTTCTTCTTCTTCTTCTTCTGCTAACACAGCGCTCTCATTATCTTTTGTTAGAGTCTCCTCCTTGTTGTCACCGCTTTCTTCCTCGTTGATCACGCACTTTTTGTTGAGCTCGGCCTCTTCGTTAATGCAGCTTCGGAGGACTAGCCACATCATGATGTCGTCGTAGTCCAGCTTGATCTTGCCGCGCACGCGGAGGTGGCTGTCAATGAGGTCATCGGAGGAAAGCGTGGCAGCCCAGCCACGGGATAGGCAGCGGCACCGGTAGAACCCCTTGGACGGCAGACGCACAAAGATCTCTGTCAGCGCCTCGTCGGGCAGGTGGGCCTGCTGTTGCATCGCCGTTGGTTCAGCCATATGCACGATGTCAACTTGATCCAGCAACGACGGGCGTTGTGCGCATCGTCTCTGAAAATATATAGGATGAAACTCGAGATCGATTGGTCATTGGCTAATTGCCGTGCCCCGCACGGTTGATTTTTTTTCGATAAAGGGATTTTATTACTTAACGGTTGATCTTGTCCAGGTCGAATCGACTACTGTCCATATGGCGGTTAGGACAGAATTTACGTACATACGCCCCCGAGGTCTCTCGACCTGACCTGCATCGTTCGTTCCGGCGCCTGCCATCTTGCAACTGCAAGGACGATAACCGCCGACGAAGGACAGTTCGTGGTCTGCCATGGCCGACCTGGTTTCTCGCGGTGAGCTCCTCCACACCGGTCTCCTCCGCATCGGGCTCCTTCACACCGGCGTCCGGATCCTATGCACCTATACAGGCCGAGGCCGGTGATGAGCTAGCTGGGCTTGACGGCGGCGGTGTATCCTCGTTTCGCCGGCGGTCGGGGTGCGATGGAACTATGGAAGCGAAGAGGATAGGATGCGGGGATCAGGTGGTGTTGTGCACAGGTCCGGTGAGCCGAGGCCAGGTTGGGTCGGGTGGGCCTTGAGGCCTGTTTGGTTTCTTCTCTTTTTTTTTGATACATTTTTCTTTCTAAAATGGTTTGAGGGTAATTTGGGTACTTGACTTAAAAACTGATATGTTTATTACTTAGAGTTAACGGTCAAGTATGGTCAACTGACATAAGTGACATTTTCGAAACGACTTCACTCGTTTGATGGCATTCTCGGAGAGCGACGTCTACTTTGATGACATTTTTGGAATGTTGCAATCGTTTGATATTAAAAGAATTTCCTTTTTTTTTCTTCTTTCTGGACATATAACTACTACTCATAATTTTCGCCAAACCTGCACGACCCAGGTTCAATATTTCTTTTTCGCGAAAACGTAAAAACTTAGTATCTCGATGAATTGATAGATAAGAAAGGTGTACATGCTGAGAAAAGAGCAGACACCATGTTAACTTACAACTATGGTGAGTTAGGTACGTTGTAAAACTCCATGATCTACTGATTATGTTCATCAACATACTTCTAGACGTACTCCCCAGTCCCCAGCTTCAAACACGACCTTGCCTTTTGTTAAAATGCACATACTGACCTCAAATGTGATCTCTTGATCCATGGCAATGTTGAGATTAATGCCAAAATTCAAGCTTAGCAAAACAGGCGATGATTTGAGCAAAATATAATTAGACATTTTTCTGTTGCAATAATGAACAGCTCGGGCACAACAGGTTAAGTGTAAACATATCGTTCTATATAGAAAGATCTCGAGCTTGAGTCCCATGTGACCGTCGTGTCGTCGTGGGACTCAGAACTCGATCTTGAGTCCTAGCTCGTACAAGGCAACACATGGTTGAAGAGGTCAACCAAAACGTTTTTCGGTGCATCTTGGTCACCACATCGATTATGTCTACATTATCTCCAAGTCGCCCCTTTCCGAGCAGGTAGAGTTGGTTGGTTAAGAGCGTCGGTGGCACGTCCATCGCGTGACACCACTCGAAGCGATGTTGCATCCGTTGTAACCCGCCGACAAGGGAAAAAAGGCGAAGAGGATTCCCTTGTACTCCTTGATCTCTGGGTTGGAGTTGGGCTAGAAGTCGACGAATGGGGCGAATTGGTTCCCATGTTTGTTACTCCTTCCGTTTTATTTTAATTGACTCACATATGTACATCCATATGTAGATATATGTGAGTCAATTAAAATGGAACGGAGTGAGTATTATAGATTATTCTCACACTCTAATTATGCGAAAACCCATGTTGGGTTCTTTTTTTAAAATACATTGATTTCTTGGATACAACCACTATTTATTTTAAATTATAACTACATTTTACAATATTCAGATGCATTATTGTTTCTCACAAAATCGTACCTGTGGAGTGGGAGCACCAGCACGGTAGCAAGCTGAGGCGCACGAATGACTTTGGTACTTCATTTAGCTTGCCAATATGGAAAACTATGTGGGGGCTCTATCTCCCGGCGAAGATCAAAATACATTATTGGCGCTCCCTCCTTGGGGATATAACGTGCAACAGAGTGCTAGAAAATAGGCACATCTCCACATCTCCGGCACTTTGGATCGTTCACATGCATAAATGAAAGTTTATTCAGACATTTTATTTTACTAAAAATGCATAGACATCATATATGAAAAGGTCCAGCGATAGGTCGATGGAGACGTGACCCGGCAGGCGGTTCTGGGCGATCAGCGAGGACCACAGCAACAGCGACGAGTTCTCCGACGACGAGGAGGCTACCGGCCCCGAGCGGACCCCGCCGACGGCGACCCTCGCGGACGCGTTCTTGTGCGCGAAGGAAAGGCGGAGCAAGCAGAGGAAGGGGAGGAAGTCGGAGCTCGGAGCGATCGCAGAGCGTCTCAGGGAAGCGGTGGCCAGGAGGAGCTCGGTGATGTCTGGTGACGGATTCCCAAATCGAACACAATTCCTCTCCCCACTCCTCTCGCACCTCTAGAGCTCGACGGAGACGGTGGGGATCTGTGAGCCAGCAACGAGCCAAGTTCGAGTTGATAGACAGAGTTTGGAGGTTGAAGAGATGCAGGGTGGTGGGAATGGCGGCGGAGGAGACGGCAGAGGCGTAGGGAACAACTTCAACAACTTCGCCGATAGACCTCCGCCGAGACAGTTCCAAGGTAATTACCAGTACAATCAGAATAGAGGGCAGTGACAAAACTAGAATTTCCATCCAAACAACCAGTACAGAGGGCAGAATCAGAATCAGAACAACCAGCAGGGAGGGTAGAATCAGAATCAGAACAACCAGTACAGAGGGCAGAATCAGAATCGGAATTTCCAATATCAGCATCATTACAACTCTGACAATCAGAGGAATTTCCCTCCGCAGAACAACCAGCAGCGCTCTGTTTCTGCGGATTCGAATACTGTTTAAGCAGGAGGGCAGAACAAGACATATGTGCCAAAGACCACATCCAGCGCTGGGACAGTGGACAAAGCAAAACAAAAGGAAACCGCTGTTGTTTCAGGTTCAGAGGGAGGTTCCGCAAAATTACAGTGTTTCAAATGCTATAATCATGGAGTTCATGTGACAAACTGTGATGCAGACGTTCTCTATGTGAATTGTGATAAAGTCTCGCATATCTCTGATAAACGTGCGTGGCTACACCAGAGGAAGCCCATTGCATCCTTTGTTGGTTTTGGGGGAGAAGGGCTTGGCTGTTTCGTGGCTGAACATGCAAAGGAATCGGCGTCAGGAGCTAAAGGGAACGTTGTGGCTTTGATCAAGATCAAAGAAGAATCGAAAGGAGAGATATTTGCGGAGAATCTGGAGCTGGGACTCGCAGGCAGCTATCCTTGGAGGTGGACTTGGAAAGCAAAAAATGTTGCTGCTGGAGCCTTCCTAGTTGGTTTCCCATCTGTGGCCAAGATCAATGAAGCTTCTATCTATGATTGGGTTCCGTTGAAGAAGGTAGACATGATGGTGAACGTTAAACTATGGACAGATGAATCTCTGGCATCAGGGAAGCTAACAACAGTTTGGGTCAAAGCAAAGGGAGTGCCAAAGATACTGAAAAACTTTCATGGTCTGTGTGAGGTTGGCTCCACACTGGGGCTACACCTTGAAGTTGATATGCAACTTCTGAAGAGTACTGGACAAGTGAGGCTGAAGGTTGGGGTGGTGGATTATCTAAAAATCCCCAAATGGACTCAACTAGCCACAAAAAAATTGTACTACTATAGGATTTACTTTCAGCTTGAGGACATAGTTGAAATGGGATGGGACAGTGCAGAGGAAGATTCTTGTAGGACTTTGAGGATGTTATGGACAGTCAACCAGAGGAACCAAGTGACAAAGACCCCAAAAGGCAGAAGAATAGCGAAAATGCAGCTCCTTCCCCCTCTGGGCAGCTCATCACTAATGAGAATCAAGTAACAGCCAGTACTCTGACGAGAATAGCTCTGGAGGAAAGGGAACAAAGTTTGAGGGAACAGGATGAAGAAGACATTAGAATTAACAAGGAGAAAACTGGGAAAGTGCTTCTACCGCAGCTAGATAAAGAGACAAGCAAGGCAGTGGATGTGGAGCAGATGGGGGATACCACAGAAGAGGCAGTTGAGTCTGAGAATGAGAGAGTGAAGCTATCGGATGAAGAAATGGAGGAGGATTACGATGCATCACAGTCAGAGACGTTCAGTGAACAGGTCAGGACAATCAACGAGCGGGGGAAGAAGACAGTGAGTAACTCGCAGGAAGAAAATGGCCTGAGGTACAGTGGTAGGCTTGCCACGAAGAACCCTGACGATAAACCAGTGATGGACCTTGCAAAGGACATTAAGGCGAAAAACCTGGACAAAGATGAAGGTAACAGCTCTGCCATTCCCACAGTTCTAAATTCTGATGATCATACTTTGTTAGACATTGCTAGACTAATAGGTGTGGACTTAGGGACATCTACAAGAACAAGCTAGGGTTTCCATGTTTGGGGAAAAAGCAAAGGTCACACACAATAATGTAGAACCTGATAGTACACATCTAAATCCTAGTGATATAGATGCTATACTGCAGGAACTCATTACTATGAACCAAGATGGTTTGGAAGAAGAAATGGAACAATGTAATTTCCTGGGAGGTCAAAGGATCAGTCCCAATAGGGGTTTGCCAAATAAACACTCAGTTGAGGTTTATTCTGTCAAATCACCCATGAGGACTGTGGTTAGGAAGCGTGGAAAAAAGAAGAAAAAATGTTAAACTATTTTATTTGGAATTCCAGAGGGGTTGGTGATAAGGGTAAAAGGGATTTTGTTAGTGAATCTGCTCGTAATTATAAACTCGACTTCATTGGTATCCAAGAAACAATGAGGCAAGATTTCTCTGAATCAACCTTGTTGTCTATAGGTGGAGAAATCTGTTTAATTGGTCTTGGACTCCCTCTAGAGGTCGGTCTGGAGGTATTCTGTTGGGAATTAATACTGACACCTTGGAAGTGTTAGAAAAGAGTTTGGGGATTATTTTATAAGAGTTCTGGTTTGTAGTAAAATTGAAATTTTGACTTGGAATCTTGTGGTTGTCTATGGTGATGCCCAACCTACTGGAAAAGCTAAATTTCTATTTGAGTTGGTACATATCATGAAGAAATCGCAAATCCCAATCTGCATAGCGGGAGATTTTAATCTTACCAGAAGGGCTAGTGACAGAAATAAACCAGGAGGATTTAAAAGATGGAGTATGTTGTTTAATTCTATTATTGCACAAGGGGAGCTAATGGAAATCCAGCTTAGTGGGAGACTGTACACCTGGTCCAACAACCAAAAGGATCCCACCTTTGCTCTGTTGGATAGGGTACTTGTTTCTCCTTCTTGGGAGGAGAATTTTCCTTTAGTAACAGTGACTGCTTTAACTAGAGATCTCTCTGATCATGTGCCCCTGTTGATTTCAACAGGGGAAAGCGTGAAAATTCAGAGGAGCCTTAAGTTTGAGAATTGTTGGTTTCTTAGAGACGATTTGGAGAAAATTATAGCCAGAGTGTGGAACCAGGAGGTTAGGGGTTGCTCAAGTATGGATAAATGGCAAAACATATTCGGAAACGTTAGAAAAGCTCTGAAAGGTTGGAACATAAATTTCGAGAGCGTAATAGGAAAATTAGGAAGAAACTCAAGACCGATATTGATGAACTTGATAAAAAAAAGTGAGACAAACGGGCTGTCGCTAGATGATTGGAATCATTTGCAACAATGCCGTAATGATCTCAGTAAGATACTGAAGGAAGAGGAGGTGAAATGGTTGCAGAGGTCGAGAGAAAAGGAATTGCTTGAAGGGGATAGTAACACCAAATACTATCACTCTAAAGCAAACGGGAGGAGAAGGCGAAATAGAATAGTTAGTCTCCATCAGGATGAAGGGGTGATCAAAGGACAGGAAAATTTGAAAAAGTATATTACATGCTTTTACAAAAAACTCTATGGCCGTCCTGATCATACTCAGATGCGTTTGAATACTGAGGGGGGTCGATAAAATTGGAATCGTTGAGGGTGAAGCCCTGACAAAAAGATTTAGTCTGGAAGAACTCAAAAATGCAGTTTTTGGCATGAAAAAAAAAAGCTGCTGGACCGGATGGTTTTAATGCAGATTTTTATCAGAAATTTTGGAATATTGTTCACAAGGAACTGTTTTCCTTGGTGAATGATTTTTTCGATAATAAAGTGAACAAAGACAGAATAAATTACGGCATGATTACCTTGGTACCGAAAGGGGTAGATGCAGACAGGATTCAAAAGCACAGACCCATCAGTCTTTTGAACGTTGTCTTCAAAATCATAACAAAAATGATTGTTAATAGACTAACCTCAGTGGTACCCAAAGTCATTAAAATCACTCAGACAACTTTTATCAAGAATACATATATCATGGAAGGAGTGGCGATTTTACATGAAGTACTGAATGACTTACATGTTAGAAAAGCACCTGGAGTCCTTTTTAAGATAGACTTTGAGAAGGCCTTTGATAAAATCAAATGGCCATTCTTATTGCAAGTTCTTGAAATGAAAGGGTTCCCAAGCAAATTTAACGATATGATTATGAAAATAGTCTCTGGGGGAAAGTTGGGGTGAAAGTAAATGGAGAGGAAGGGAGTTATTTTAACACTCATCAAGGGCTGCGGCAGGGAGACCCTCTTTCTCCTTTACTTTTTGACCTCGCAGCGGATGTGTTAGCAATCATGTTAGATAGAGCGACGACAAACAATGTGGTTAGTGGCATGTCCTGTCACCTGGTAGATAAGGGGGTGTCGATACTGCAATATGCAGACGACACTATCCTGCTGCTACAGGATAACTTGGAACAAGCCAGAAATCTTAAATTTATTCTTTGTCTCTTCGAGCAAATGTCGGGGTTAAAAATAAACTTTCACAAAAGTGAGGTTTACTGCCTTGGCATGGATCAGGATAGAAAAGAACAATTTGAGGAAATCTTAACTTGCAAAGTAGGATGTCTGCTGATGAAATATCTTGGGGTTCCCATTGATGAGACTAGACTGAATAACAGTGAATGGGATCCTTTGGGAGAGAAATTAATGAAGAAACTTGGTTGTTGGGATGGCAAGAATATGTCGATTGGAGGGAGATGTTTGTTGATTAACACTTCTCTCTCCAGTGTTCTTTTGTACATGTCATCTTTTTATAGGATCCCTGTGGGGCCTAGGAAGAAGTTTGACAAGATTAGGTCAAGTTTTTTGTGGAGTAATTTCTTAGGCAAAAAGAAATATCATTTAGTCAAATTGAAGACGGTTTGTCTTCCGAAAGAACAAGGAGGATTGGGGATCATTGATCTGGAAATTATGAATATTGCGCTCCTGGGTAGATGGCTGTGGAAACTATTTAGTGAAAAAGGTTTGTGGCAAACAATTCTCCACAACAAATATTTGAGAAACACCACTCTGGGACAGTGCTCTCAGAAAAATGGGGATTCTCACTTCTGGCAGGGGCTTATGGAGATTAAGCCTTTGTTCTTATCTTGTTGTAAATTTGCAGTGGGAGACGGGGCAAAGACAATATTCTGGGAAGATCTTTGGATCTCAGATACTTGTCTTGCTCTACAACTACCTAGACTGTATGCAATTTCAAACAATCAAAACATAACGGTGAGAGATGCTTTTACCTCAGTGTTAACCTCTCTGACCTTTAGACGTGCGCTTATAGGACTCAAGCTAGAGGAATGGAAAAGTATGATGGAACTTTGTGAAAAGGAGGAGAACAGACTAACTTGGTTGCTGTCTTCCTCAAAAACTTTCTCTGTCAAATCTTTTTACTTAGCGATGCAGGTGTCGGAGAGTGTGCCCTACAGATTCATGTGGAGAGTTAAACTTCCTTTACGGATTAAGACCTTCCCGTGGTTAATTCTGAGGAAAAGCATACTAACCAGAGACGTCTTGCTAAAAAGAGGAGGGACCTGTACTAAAACATGTCTCTTCTGTGGACAGGATGAATCCATTGATCATCTTGTTTTGAGATGCCCGCTGGCTAGATATGTGTGGAATATAGTTAGTGTGGCAACTGGCTTAAATTGTCAGTTTGTTAACATGCAACAATGCCTCACTGATTATCTGGACAGGTTTGATGGGGGTTCAAAAAATCTGATGACAGTGGGGATAGCTGCGGTTTTCTGGGGTTTGTGGAAAACCAGGAATCTTGCGTGCTTTGAGAATAAGTGGCCAGTTGAGCCGATAGAAGTGATTCATCGTATTTGTTATTGGATTGATTGGTGGGCAAATTTGCAGGGATCGGAGGACGCAAAATGGAGCTACAGCGGGGCGCAAGGCTGCTGGCGCGAATCGCGGATGAGGTGTTCAGAGGAGCAAGAGGAGCAAGAGGATGGGCGACCTGGAGGCTGAGGCTGGGTGTTAGTTGATTAAAGTGGGAAAGTCTTGAAGAAGGAAGATGTTCTTGGCGGTAGTAGTAGTTTTTAGGTCCTTTCTAGTTGTTCGCCTGGTGTTTTCGTTTAGTATTGTTGAAGTGAGAGTTGCTGCAAGTAGCTCATTGTCTGTAAGTTTGAATTCGCTGGGTTTTGTGGAGGTTTGGGTGGTGGTTGCGTTGTGGTGGATCCTTGTAATAACTGGTTTCTATCAATGGAAATCGGGGAAAAACCCTTTAAAATCAAAAATATATGAACGAAGTAAAAACGAAACGTGGCCACACCAGCAGAGAGCACTTTGCATATATGCATGCTTGCAGTTGCTTCCATAGAAAGAAAGAAATCTCACGAGGACTTGACAGCCCGTACCAGCAAATCCACTTTCATGGCAGCACTTAGAGACCGAGCTAATTAACGATCGAACACTCGTGATAAAGTCTTGGATTGACAGCCAGCTTTTGATCGAGTTTGCTTTACTCAACGAACAAGGAGATCGACCAACGAAAGAAACAACGAAAGCTCGGAGCCAACCATGCACCCGAAGACAAGAATCGAAGTCGTTAAATAATTCAAACAAAAAACATCCAAGGGTATCAGCGAATAGGGTGAAATTAGGTGGTAAAAGGTGTACAATTTGCTAGAGCAAGACAGAAGACACGATGTCGGGGGCAAAATGGTCAGCAAAAATATGAGAGACATTATAAATATGCTCCTCGCTGGCGCCACATTGGTGGAAGCAACGCAAAGCGCGAGTTAGTGCTTGCTACAAACATTCGTTCCGTGTGCTCTGTTCTTGGCATCTCTCTGCTCGCTTTGCCAGCTCTCGAAGAAGCAGAGGGTGTGAGCGATATGCAGGACATGGGGGGCAGTGTTGCGGTGATCGCTGTGGTGCTTGCGCTGGCCGGCATGGCGGCCACCTCGTCGGCGGCCGTCTACAAGGTCGGCGGCGCCTCCGGGTGGACCATCCTCGGCAATCCTGACTACGCCGACTGGGCTACGAAGAACACCTTCAAAGTGGGAGACATCATTGGTAAGTTCCCCATTTCAGACTAAATTTAAGTAGTTTTCAGGGGGTACAGTACATGCGTGTTCTTCCGTAGCTACAGAAAATTAATACATCGTTCAGTTCAAGAAATCCGGGGAGAGATGTTGAAGAGTCAGTATTTGTTCTTCCCTCTCCTTACTGACGCAATGATGGAAGTGCTAAATGACTTGTCACCGTCAGAAAAGCACTTCCACGATGCACCATCCATCTTTCTTTTGTCTTGCCGTTAGATGAAGTCTCTACTAGCTTTTAACATTGCTTTGGAAAACGAGGTTTCAGTAAAAAACAATATAGCACTTTAGTTTACAAGTCTCTGCACTTTCTTTGATTTTACTGTACGCTGAAGTACATAGCAGCAAGGTTTACGTGGTCGGTCTTAAAAGGCATTCACAGAGGCGTCGTGCTGCCTGCGCACAGTATTGACATGATCCATAAATTCAGATCACGCCCTCTGCAACTGCATTACTGTTCTGTACTTCGACACCTCTGAAGAAGAAATACAATGTTCAGTTGGGCAGATCGCCATCCGTTGCTTCTTCAAACAAGAAAAGAGTTTATCTTCATGGACCACCTGAGCTAGTGAACTCTGAATCACAAAACGGTGCGATAGACCATAGTAATTGTGCCTGCCCCATTTATTCTGCTCGTTGGTGCTAGATCTTACAGTGCACTGCCTGAACTTTTATCGAGAAAAACTAGTAAGAGATGTTTCAGCACTGCATTGTGGTGTGATGTGCTGACTGCTGTGCCTGATGTCCAAGCGTGCCACCTGAATTTCAGTAGTTAACCTATGGACTGTGGTTATTTTCTAAGCAGTAATCTGAAACTCTATGGGAAATCCACGCAAATTTTTTTTTAAAAAAAACTCTATAGGAAATTATTTGCAATATTGCCAAGCTACTGTCAAATGAGTAGCTGCATCTGCCAGGACAGTATTGTGGACTCCTCATTGGTTGTAAAGTGATGCACTTTGACATTTGGAATCATGAGTAAATCAGAAGATGTCTTTGCTCACCAGCTTCCTAGCTAGCTTTGGTGCAAAAAGAAAGTGTTCTACACATGCTCATTCCTTTTGTAGATCTATCTACCTACCTTGTACTGCACGTTTTGGTTCATCTCAAGCACTTTGCGTGATCTTCTCATCCATTCGGTCTGATCTGAATTATGATGAAAAGTAAACAGTTTCGAATTTCCTTTAGTGATCATGGACTCATTGTGGTAATTTGATCTCCGTACGTGGCATGCACACAGAGTTCAAGTACCCGCAGGGCATCCACAACGTGCTGGAGGTGAACAAGGCGGATTACCACAGCTGCACCAACTCGACGCCCATCGCCACGCACAACTCCGGCGACGATAAGATCACCATCAAGAGCTACGGCCACCGCTTCTTCATCTGCGGCGTGCCTGGCCACTGCGCCGCCGGACAGAAGCTCGACGTCCGCGTGCTCAAGACGCAGAAGGCGCGCTCCTCTGCCGCCCCTTCCCCGGCTCCAGCGGCGTCCGCCTCTGCGCCAGCGCCGGCAGTGGCATCCCCGCGCGCCGACGTAGATACCTCGACGCCGCCCGCCGCGTCAGGGACGACCACGGACGGAGGAGCCACGTCGACCGCGCCCGCGCCGAACGCCAACGGTGCCGGCATCGTCAGTGCGAGGTACTCCGCCTTTGCGGCGTTGGCCGTCGCCGGCTTCATGGCCATTCTACAGTAGTTCGCTATCCTTTATTGGTTTTGTGTTGTGTGCGTTTCGTGCATCTGTCCGATTCTTTTTCGTGTTGTATGCGTGGAACCGTGGAGTGTTAATTGTCTCGGTGCTTGATTTCTGATCTGTTCATGTCTGTACCTTATCTTTCTTGGTTTCTTCGATGTATGTATCCTTGGATATTTCGTACCTTGAACTTAATATCTCAGCGATGCAAATGTTAGGTGTTACACTACATCTTTTGTTTTTCTATGAGTTAAATGCATCCGCGTTACCACAATTGTCAACCTAGCTCATTTTGGCCCCTGTACTTTGGGAACGGCGACTTACGGTCGCACACTCACACAAGATGCATGAAAGTTCCATGTGTTAGAATAGTTATACGATATGAGTTGGAAATAGACCAACATTTCTACACCTCTTTATTTCAAGTCTATCTCTCTCCTTGTAACACTATATATATCCCGGCGAGTGTCGAACCAATACAACAATAAAATATTTGGTTTCTATAATGTTCACATGGTATTTAAGCGGGTTAGTCTCACGACGTCGATCCTAAGTTTTCCACTACTCCTGCATTGCACCGTCCTCGGAGAGATCAATCTCTTCTCCTCGAGGGGCGGGTACCCGGTCTTGATCGGTTCATTAGATTAGATTAGATTAGATCAAATTTCACAATCCAGTTTTCGAGGATTAGATCAAATTTCAAAATCCAGTTTTCCGATTCCACTAGATCCAATTTAGCCACAAAATAAATTCCTAAATTCTCGTGATCCTCTTTACACGGAGAACAAGATCTTCCTCAACGAGAAGCTACGGCAGTCAGCGGCCCCGCATCGGACATCGGCACGCAATCACGCGACGCCGTCTAGGAACGGCTGCACCGCTTGTCATCTACTTCCTCTGTTCCACAATATAAGATGTTTTAGACTTTTCCACATTCACACATGTATCCACATGTACGTAGACATGTTTTATTATATATGTTCACTCATTTTAGTGCACATCAAAACAATATGTGAAACACATAAAACATCATACACCTAAAAACGGAGATAGTACGTCGACACGTGCCGCTCCAGCGACTCCACGCGCAGGCAGAAAACGGCCAAACCAGGAGCAAGACCACGAGAACATACAATATTTTTCGATAAAGGGAGCTTTATTACTTTATGCATTACACCCGGCCTCTGCATAGGTAAGATGCACACAGCCGACACAAATCCAGCAGTACCAAAATAAATAAAAAATGCGAATTACATATCATGATGAGAAATTGTAAAAACGCCTATGGTGATGGAGTGTCGATCCGCAAATTATGCTGTCATCCATGTTGAGATAAAAATCTCTAGCCGTATCCTCCAGTCTTGTACACACCTCCGTAAACAGGTCGCGATGCTCCTCACGTTGCAACAGAGACCACGAACGGAGCGTAGCTGTACTACTTTACATAACCTACATGAGAGACGAATTTTTATCATTTAAAACCTTGTCCTTTCTACACCCTACACAGCAAAGGCGACAACATACAGTCTATGCGCCACGGGCATCAAAGCGGCTGATCAAGCCTAACACGCCAGTCATCTGGTCTACCCGCCGTCTGCTGCGAGTCCCCAGGAAAGCAACGCACCAATCTACACAACCATCACAGACTACACCAAGCCGAACAGCAAAACATCGTCAAGCTGTACGACTGCATTGGGCTATGAGCTAAAATCTTCGTCGATCTACGAGCGAGAAGCCATGTCAATCACACACACAGGTCGGTGTGGATATTCATCGCATGAGTAAGGGATTGAATAGGTTTCACTTGGGCAATGAAACAAAGTCTTGGTCCCCTTTTCTCTCTCATTGAAATAACCAATTCATTTTCTCTTTACTTCTGATTTTTGGATTTGATTTGGTGTAGTAGGGGTCGCGAACCGGATGGTACACAACTTGGTTTTGGAAGATATGACACCAAAAGTTGTAGAGCTGGTAGATGAAATGAGAATATTTAGTGAACCTGTCCACCACCAACAACATGACTTCTTTACCCAATGATTTGGGAAGACCCTTAAGGAAATCCAGGTGACCAATCCACAAAAAAGTGAAAACTGAATTTTCTCTATACTAAAACGCGCTAGAACAGAATGACTTCTCTGACAGGCAGTAATCTACACCATCGTCGCACCGAGTGACGTCTCCACACAGTTGTTGTTGTATCGCCGACACATTATCGACAAGGTGTGCATCAACATGGTCTTTATCGATAACCTCGTCAACACAACGCCGCCGCCCCGCCGCTATATCATCCACAAGGATGGACATGTGCCCTCTAATAGTACTACTGCAAGACGCCACACGACAAGGACAGCGGCATGGACCGCATCCGACGGTAAGACTGCACACAAAAAACACGTCATCACTATTGTAAAAGCCTAAAAACTACGCACACTGTTCTGACAAAACTGCTGTGCGCTCGGTGGGTTTCCTCCAGTCGTGACAAAACTGGTGGACTCACCAACGACCGCGTACTCTGATCCGCAAGACGCTCGCGACGGTGCCGACATCAGTTTCATGTCACATAGCAGAAGAGAAAACATATTCCTCCTAGGCTCTAGAAAGCCTGAATTATTCAAAAACAAATAAGAAAAATCCGATTTAAAAACTTTCAAGAGCATTCTGAATTTTTAGCAGAGATACATAGAGATGAATTATACGAACGTGTAAAGGTTTGTTGGAAAATATATTTTATTTTGGGCTAGAAAACAATCACAATAGTGCGGCTCTAATTATCTCCACATAATACAAAATTTTATATGTACCTGGAATAGTCATCCCACTGTACTCGCATATTTTTTGCCAGTTTTACAAAAAAATGAAGTTTTTAAATTAAAAAAAGGAGCTTCGGCCCTCTGCCCATAAAATGATTTTATTGATCAAAGCAATTGTTTGTCAAAGGAAGACTACACAAATAAGATATGCCTTATGATTTGAGATTGGTGGATTTTATGAGAGAAATAAAATTTTGAATAAGATTCTATACATGCCATTCATCTCCATGGTTTCTAATTTCATTATGAAACTATGTAACATCTCTAAGTTTGTTCTTTTCTCTGCAATTCCTCAAAAATAATTACGATTTTTTTTCTGGCTTTGGAAACTTGTACTAAAACATCAAGACTGAAATATATTCAAAATGCTTACACCATTGATTAGGCATTCATTCCTGAATTTGGCCGTATTATATAAAATCTTAGCATCACCTCTTAATACGAGATCACTTTTCGAGGTACGGTGGTCTTGATAAGAAAACGTTTTATTTCACTAAATGACAAACAAGATATTCTGGAAAGAGAGACACTTCCAGCGTGTCTGAATTTCATTTGGAAACTGTCTTCACGCGGCAGGGGCAGCCCCGTTCGTCACCTCCAGCGTTTCTTTCCCATTTTGCTCTCCTCGGCAAGATCGATCTCTTCGTCGTCCTCCTCCTCCTCCTCCCAACTCCTCAACCCCTCAAGCCCTAGCCGCCGGCGCCGAGCGACATGGAGAAATATCAGCAAGTCAACAGCGTCGACCAGCCTACCCTGCAGCAGCTTCCCGACGACCCGCTCCGCAACATTTTCCACCGCCTCCCTTCGGATCCCAGCGCCTTCGCTTTCGTCTCCGTCGCCTACAAAGCCTGGAGGCGCGTCGTTCACGATGAGGAAAACTTCCTCCGCCCCTTCCGTGCAGCACGCTCCGACGTCCCACCGCTCCTCGGCCTATTCTCCGACGCCGGCTATGGCCAGCTCAAGTTCACCCCTTCCACCAACTCCAGCGCGGTGAGTCTGCCCGCCCCTCCGCCTCGTTTCCACGCATACGGCTGCACCCACGGCCGCCTGCTCATCCACGACAACGACGGCGAGCTCCTCATCGTCTGGGACCCTCTTACCGGCGAGGAGCACCTCATCCCGTCACTGCCGCCCGGCTTTCTCCCTGGGCAGAGCTGCGGCGCGGCGCTGGTCTGCGACGCCGACCACGCCAACCATGGCGACTGCCATTCGTCGCCTTTCCGCGTTGTCTTCGCGTACAGTGAGGACGTGCCTCCTGGTGGTTGGCACGCTCCCATGGCAGCCGTGCACACCTTCGTGTGCGTGTACAGCTCCGAGACCGAGAGCTGGGGCGACCGCCGGCCGCCACCATTTCCGTTGGAAGCTACTTCGACTGGAAACCGAGCGCGGTAGCCAGCAACGGCGCTGCCGTGTACTGGATGACCGAGGCGGAGAGCCGGGTGCTAGAATTCCACATGGAGACGCAGGCGCTGCTACTCACAGAGACACCCGAGGTACTACGCGACATGGACTTTGTTATCGCGCCGACCATGGACGCGCGCCTGTGTTTGGCCGGCGTGATGGACGGGTCCGTCCAGTTATTCTCGTGGGAGGGTGGCGCCTGGGCTCACCGTGCCGTAGTTAGGCTGGAGGAGCTCCTTCCGACGTTCCATATGCCTGGCGATGGCGAGTATGAGCATGGTGACGATGGGGTTTTGTATTTTCAGATAGGGCACAGAGGGAACTCTGACTCTGATGATGAGAATGACCTAGACGCCCCGATGGTGATTGGACCGCGGGTGGTCGGGTTCTCCGAGGAGGCGAACTCCGTCTTCTTGCAGGCTGAGCCAGGCGTGCACATCATCAACCTAGAGTCCGGGCAGCACCAGCTAGTGTTTGAAACGGATCAGCACGGCTCCTTTGTTTACCCGTATTCCTCCTTCTACACTGCAGGTATAATTTCTTCCCAGCAGGCATAATTTCTATACAGCTTGTATAGTTTAACGGTTTTTATTCCATGTCCATGCATCAATGTTATTAGCAAGTTTCATGTAGATCATATATATGTGCTTACTAGTTGATGAATCTTTTGTTATGTCCATGAATGTTGATTACCAAGTTTTAAATTTCATGTACATCGTATATGTGCTTAGTGCTGATAAATATTTCTCATGCCCATGAATATGCTCGTTAGCGAGTATAAGGTTTCATGCACATCATATACTTTTTATGTGGCTATCTTATTGTTAGGAGGGATCAACATATACATGGCAGTGGGAAAATTATTTTCTTGAAAATTGGTAGCCTTGTGTTATCACTGCATATCTAATGCAGAAACAATTATACAAGGGGGGACAGAAAATTATAGGAAGCTCATCTCATCTTCAATTAACTAGACTATTACCAGTGAGAGCTACTTAGCCAAATTTCCACGATGTGACTGCATAGCTTTTCTATCTGGGAAACTGCATCTAGCAGTTGTATTATTTTAATTTTTGTTATGTTTTCATTGTCAGTTCTCTAGAGGAAACTGGCTCTAGTGATTACTGTTTCAGTACATGTCGTTAATATGGCATATCTACTTAGTGTGTCTACTCGTAGCATGTCTTTGTTCTATCAACATTACTGCACAATGGAAAGTCAAATCCTTCAATGTTTATATATATTCAAAGTCAAGTTAATTAGCTTCCTACGTACAAGTCTAGCTAATTTAACAAGTAGTTAAATATTTCATTGTCCTGGGTGCACTTCGTCTATGTCTTGCATCATTTCATGAAAATAACTGCATGTGGAAAAAAGGAGGCAACACAAAGACGTAGTAATATTCAAAGGAAAAATGAATGTCTAACAAAATACTTAGAATGCTGGAGATACACGTGTTTGTGGTCAACTGTTGTGCCCATAACCAGTACATGCCAGTGAGCAATGTCCATAGGTGATGATGACAAAATTGACCAATCAGCAACATGGGCAATTAACGAGTTCGACTCAGACCTGCCTGGGATGGGAATGACGTGATCTCAACGCCGAAGTCTCCCGCGCGCGTAAACACCTAGGTAGGGGGGGAATGGCGATGCTAAATTTGACGAGAGGGAGCTTGGCTATAACATACTATAGAGGAGCTCGGCGGTGGCGAATCGGGTGAGAGGGAATTCCGGTTAGGTGCATCATATGGAGGCGTCACCAAATCAGACTTGTGGGACGTGGAAACGGATCCAGCGTAGAAGAGCTTGGTGGCTTCAAATCAGACGAAGGGGACCTCTCCATGGGGGGGGATACGTTGGTGGCGGTGCCGATGCGGGGGCCTCGCCGGGACCTGCGAGAGGGTAATGGGACTGGCCTATGGCGGCGGCCCAATTTTAGGATGTTTTAGGAGGGTGGTTCGTTCTCATGGGAGGTGGTGAAAATATTGCAAGTCGGTTTTGAGACCTCCTTTTTGGAGGCAATTTAAGAGCTGGAAAAAACTTCAACTATTGGGAGCCATATAGCTAGGGGGTCTTCTGGAAAAATCCTTCGCGTGTTTAGGGAGTTGGGAAGTTTTTTCGTTTTGGGAGTGATTATAGGGAACTAAATTATTGGTGAAATAAATTCATAGGAACTGTATTAGTTTACACTTAAGGGACTACATAACTCAATGGACTACATTAAATAGACAATTCATGATTACACCATCGATCTTCATATAATATATTGAATATTTTTATTTTCTACCAAGCAATGTCATGGAGCAGGTGTTCATTTCATATCTTGCATATTCTGTGTACTCATTATTGAACAATAGAAGAGTTCTTTATGATATTTTGTGACTACTAATTCCCATCAAAGTTCTGCTAGTGGTAGTCCATATTCGCTAACACAATACAAACATGTGGTAAATATTTTGCACATGCAAGCCCATGGAAAAATTATTTCCACTCGTTTTTTTAATCTAGCTACCACACTCTTGTAGTTATTATGACTTTAACTTGGATATAGTGTGAGTTTTATTTGAGAAGAAGTAATTTGATCTTAATTTAAATGTGTTAGTTTGGCTTTGATTGTTGTATAGAAGATGTAGATTTTCTTTGTCGAAGCATACTTGTGTTATTTCAAGATCAACTTCTTGGAAAAATCTGGAGGAAGAAATTTTCATATAATGCAAAACATAACTCAAAGAACAAAATATATGGAGAAGCCCCTCTAGGTTCCGAAACATAGCCTCTCCATCACCCATCAACAGTGCTGGTTGCCTCCACCTATGTGGTAGAATATAGGCTCGTAGCTGCCAAGATAAAAAAAAAAGAACAATCACCACAAACTTTATAATCTACCTCGGACCACATGCGTTTCCCACTGCAAACTATGGATACTTGTCGCTGTGGCATGTTGCCAATGGATGAGACGCATTCCCCCATAGATCTTGGCTTGGCTACCTCTGAATATACCATCCTTGAGATCTCGGAGAGCCACCTATTGGTTCAATTTATATATGTTGGATTTGATTTTTCGAATTTGAAATCCACCTTTAGCATAGGAACTGCTAATTCATGTTTACATACTAGCGTACGTACATGTTTTGTATGCACCTACGATGCATGTATCATCATTTTTCTAGTTTCCTTCATCTTTTGTAATACATAGTTCATCATCACATCATGTATATATTTCTCCTTAAGTGTATATATCGAGTCCATTTTATTTCAGTCTTATATATTGCATGTTTATTAATGCAGCTGGTAAGGTCATTCTAAATGATGAAAAACTGGACCAAGAGAACAGCATTATTCAATCAGGTCGGCAACTCAACTTTTTATTCATTATTACTCTTATCGATGTTTATAAAGTCATGTTGGAGAAGTGCTGGCAGTACGCAGTTTGTCAATGGATTGATTGGCTCAGCTAGTATAATGGGTTGGTCAATTAAGATTTTTTTACCAATAGTACCTACACTTATTCAAATTGGAAGGTGGTCGTTTTGACACATATATGAAACTCTTGTTGTCATTTTTGGATATTGTACGCCTTATGTACGATAAATTCCTCTATCATCTTCATGTGTTGTTTGGGGTTATTTTTACGTCATGTGTGTTTACCATAATAATATAAAAAAGTATATCATATTGTGGAAATAAGTTATAGCAAGGTTTTGATATATTTTATATGTATATTTATTTTCCTGAATACAGTTCAATGATTTGCTTCTCTTCTATCTCTTGTAGGTGAAGAAGTCAATGGGACCGAGGCGAAAAGTACTACTGGTGGTCTTGAGTAGTTATTGTCCGTGAAAAGGTGAAAACCGGTTGTCTCATATGCAACTTTTCTTAATGTTCTCTTCTGTTATAATTATATGTAATGATAGCTTGTCTCAGTGCTTGAAATCAGTTACTTTCCATTTTGTTTTTGGCAGTAATAAACTTTCATTAAAAAAATTAGGATACCTCTATATATAGAATAAAAACTAACTTTATCGTACAATATATGAATGTCGACGTACGTTACTCATTATCCTCATAAAGTACTTGCATGCATTTATGAATGGTATACAATTTTTTAGATAAATATTATTGTGTGGCCTCTTACCTATCATACATCTCGGCAACTATAATGATCATTGAATTAATATCTCTAGTCAAAATTGTGTTGCCCAAAAGACTTGCTTATTTACGATACACCAATATTTGTTTCTTATATTTCCCAATAAAGGATAAAGCAAAACAAAAAGATGATTATGGCACAAAATGGAGTAAGGAGCTCCTTTGCACTGCTTGTTAATGTTGTAATGATTTATCCAAATGCCATATAAAAAATTTTATCCAAATACATTTAACTATTTGAACTAAAGAATGGGAACACAAATGTGACTATTATTGATTCTTACGATTTTACTTGAAGTAATATGTTCACACAAATGGGTGATTAGATATATTTATGATATTCATTATACTAACGCTAGTGCTTATTTTTTTAGGTGCCAAGAGTAGTTTCTCAGTGATTCAAAAGCGGAAGCAATTGCTTCAGCTGAAAAATTCTCCTCGTCCTACACAATGGTGTATGCTTCTAATAGTTTTTTTTTGTATTTGTGTATTGGATCGTATTGTCCTCAATGTTTTTCGTACTTGTGCTCTCTAGCAATTCTGGAGAGTATCCGCATGAAGTGAATTTCAAGCACTTCACATAAAAATCTCTTTGCATTATGTAATGTTACCTACACAAATATTTCTAGTTCAACACTTATTAGGCTACAATTAATATTGATTTGAAATTTAGTAATTATATATGTCATTTGAATTGTTTTGTTATCTGCTTCAAAATCTTCCCGCATATATGTTGCCACAAATGTTAAGTATGTGTTTCTACTATGACACGTCTATCTAGCAGATTTATGAGCATTGAATTCATGCTCCTCTCCGGTCAATGGAGAATTTTCATTGTCTATGGTCTAAGTTGTCGATTTTATGTGCTAATCCCCCGTGATCCCTAAAATACTAGTTGTTTGCACGAGTACATATTTATGGACTAAATTGTAGCAAAGCTTTTCCCTCACAAGGATGATCACCGGCCGCACCTATAGTCTTGATGATTTCTCACTGCCTGTGACATATGTGCATGAATAAGATGAAGCCACTAGTCCTTCAGATCCTAGGCGACTACCTCTTTACAAATGTGTGTCACTCATGATATACTCTGTATATGCTCTAATCATTCACATTCTCTATTTCTCCTATAAATAATTGTACTCTATATGTTCCAGTCGGTAGTTTATTGGCGATCATGCTTGCTCTTTCCTTAGCTTGCCCACACCCTTATTATTGTGCCATGTCCACGAGGTCTACATATCATTGATATAAAAAAATGTTTGTACGTGGCCAAAGAGAATTGATGAATAGAAATAAAGTAGTCTCGATTGCCAGAAACCATGTTCCTCGTAACAAGCATCTTGTTGTCCATAAATTAACAAATAAGAACATTGAGATCAATTCAGCTGTAAGTTTTTTTAGGACAAAAAAGTTTATTTTGCTTAATATGCGCCAGTAAATTTATGTTTTTAATCACAAAGAGCTGTGAACAGTGTTTTACCAACAGTTAAACATACAACCGGCTGGTTGGGATAACATTTTGATGAAACATTTAGGGTGGTCTAAGAAGAAAGTCAGGAACTTAGTATTATAAAGAAGAATGGGGTATATATATGTTCGTGAAGCAGATTTAAGTGTAAGCTTCATTGATGGGTTTAGTAAAATTGTATGTATCTATCTTATTAAGAAAGAGTCTAGTGTTTTTAAAGTTTTCAAGAACTTCCAAAAACTTGTTGAGTGCAAGTTTCATAAAAATATCATTACCATTCAATCGGATTAAGGAGGAAAATATGAGAAATGAAACCACTTCTTTCGCCAATAGGGATTGAATAACTTGTGTCATGCCCCCATCCTCACCAATAAAATGCTCTACTTAACGCAAAAATACACACATCTTTGAAGTTGGTCTTGCATTGCTTGCCAATGCATCCATGTTAATATATATGTGACATCATGGATGGAGTGAGTCTTTCTTGATGTGGACACGCAAATAGCACCATTTTTTTGATGGTGGGACAAAGACCGCCAAAAAATACCAGTCGACGGTAGCATGACCCCAAAAAAATGACCCTAATGGATAGTCGTGTCACCGTAAAAACATGATTTCCAGTAGTGATGATACTCTACGCATCATAAAAATATTTTATATAAATCAAACCATAGTGAAGCACGAGTGTTGCTATTGATAATTAATGACTAAGACGACATGGCGAACCTGAGCCTCGGGTTATAGAGGTCCATCGACTTTGGCGGGCAAAATATGGTTTGTGCCTACTTTTTTGACCAATAATTAACTTTTTTCACCCCGTTGCAATCGCACGGACATGTTTGCTGGTGCAAAATAAATAAAAATAAAAATAAATATGCTACGAGTACACAAGAGATTTCAACCTAGCTGGCTAGCTCGATCAGTGGTTGCCGTAGAACTTGGACGGCTGGAGCCCGGCGGTGAAGTTGAAGAACTTGAGCGTTTTGTACCACCTCTCGTTGGTCTTGAGCCTGTGCACAGCGATGGTATCCGGCACTAGCTCGTGCGCGCAGGGGTTCCATTTCTCCGGGAAATCGTACATGGCCGGCTTGACGTCCACCCAGTTCTTGGCCTTCCCGGCGAGGCCGAACCACCGGCGGATCGTCCTGTCCTCCGGCCCCGCCGTCCGGTTCCTGATCTGGTCCGCCGCCGCCACGATCCACTCCACGAGATCCCACGAGATGACGTACCCCATGCCCGACATGTACTCGTTCGTCGGGCGATTGTGGTCGCACGGCACCTTGCGCCCGTAGTAGAGGTCCTCCCTCGGCGCGCGGTGGAGCGACTCAGCCTGCTGCGGCAGGCGGAAGAAGGTGTCGTCGTCCGACTTCATCACGAAGTCGTAGGCCGAGTGGCCGAAGAGCGCCGTGACACTGGAGAAGTAGGAGTAGGTCTTGCCTCTGTCCATGTTCTCCTCCGGGCAGTCCAGCTCCACCACGTCGCCGTACCGCATCGCCTCCAGCGCCACCAGAACGCGCTCCTCCTCCGTGGCCAGCCGGCAGAAGAAGAACCGGACGTCGATGCGCGCCGACGTCAGGTTCGGCTGCTGAAGCGCGTACACCGTGCGTAGCAGGTTCCGCCGCTCGTACAGGCTCGGGAGCGTCAGCACGCCGATGAGCAGCCGGAAATCCGGTACCACCCGCACCACGACGTGCTCCGCCGTACCACCGGCGGCGTTGCCTTGGCAGATGTGGCCGGACATGTGTGACTGCAGGGCGAACTCGTTCGGGTATACGACGAGGATCACGCCGACGAGGAGCGCCAGGGGGAGCAAGAAGAGCATCGCTGTGGAGAAGTACGGCGCCGTCATGCGGAGTTTCCTGTGGCGCGAATCCATGGTGAAGTACGTGCGTACGTACTAGTACCACGGACACTGTGTGGAAGGAATGTTTTTGTGCTATCCGATAACGATAGAGTTCGCAGAACACTGTATATATACTGAGGATCACGCGGCGAAACCGTTTCTCGTAGGCTCGTCTAGACGTCTACTGTCCTTGCGTCAAGTGTGGAGGTATGACTCGGTGTTTAGTACTACATTTCTTTGGACAAAAAGCCTTGCTTTGTGCTGCCTCAAACCTAGCTCCTCAAAGTCGACACGCATGGCTCGCGGGTCGTACGTAATGGTAGCTTCTCTGAAATCAGGTCTTCTTCCTTAGTGTAGGCAATTAAGCATACACTTATATGCATGATTGACCTTTCCCCATTCACAGTTTAGAAAAATTCTAACATCAACTTGGTGTGCAAGTGGCGGTTGGACATTATAACCGGAGAAGGCTTGTGGCGGTAAATTAATTGTCCGCGCGTTGCAACAGGTCATGAATTCATAATATGCAAATTGTAATCGTAAGAATTGCAAAAAAGATAAAGAATAATGTATCTTCTCATTTTCATTTCCATTGTGCTTTTGGCTTTAACCCTCAAGCCATGGAGGAAAATATATGGAGTGGGAAAATAATGGAAAAGGCATGAACAAATTTAGGAAAAATTTACTTAGCACGTTTGATTTAGAAAAATAGAATATAAATTGGTTGATAATTAAGTACTACCTCTATTCCCAAATATGACATGTTTTAGCTTTTTTTTCCTTATTTGGATGTATTTAGACACATTTTATTGTGTATACCCACTCACTTCAGTCTGTATTTAGTCCATATTGAAACATCTAAACCATTCTGTAATTTAGAACAGAGTGAGTAGAATTTAGTGGGAGAGGATGTCAACGATCTCATTCACGTGGGAACATGCAAATACAATGACCTTTGGTTTGGTGGAACGGCAATATACCCAAATACACGTTATACTTAACTTGACCACAAGTGACACTGAACTTTCTCGTTCCTAGGTGCAGTGGACTTAATTTAACACGAGTAGCTGGTGTTGCGGATCACGTCATCCACGCCTGCGGTTTATCTCTAGAGCAAATTCGCCATAGTTGCAGTTATTTTGCACGTGGAAAATAATAAACATCAAGTCAAACTATTTTTTTATCTTCTATTTTTTTATCTTTTTTTTTTTGAGAGGATTCTATTTTTTTATCTAAAAGTCAAACTATTTCGTTTGGGCCGATTCCCACTTTCCGTTACACCTGGTTCCAGTAACGCTGGACTGCTCCTACACGACGGCCCGCTGGCGGGACAGGGCCGCTCATAGAAGGCCGATGGGTACGGCAACGAAACGATACTTCATCCGAACAGAAAAGCCTTAAACCAATCGGAAACCCTCGCCGGCCGGCAGGCCGCCACTCCGTCCATGGTGCTGCGGGTGATTGTCTGTGGTTCTATCTTCACGGTACCCTCCTTCTCCCATGGGGACGAGGCGGACCAGTTGCTCGGGGTGGGGGAAGGCGTCGACGCAGAGCGGCAAGAAGCAGACGCCGCCCGCTTGAGGCTCGGGAGGATCTTCGTCAGGGTAATCAAGTTTCTTCACTTCTTCCGTTGCCGCTCGTATCTATCTCACAATTGGAGTATTAAGACGATTACTCTCTGAACAGAGCATTAGTTTTTTAATAGAACGCAATGGCCGATTTTTTTACTCGAACAAGCAGCACTCATTCCTCTCGGTTTGTGACCTCACCGTGACTGAATTTTCCATCTGAGGGGCCGCTGGCATCAAGGGAGCAGAGTGGACGGCGGCCACCTAACTTAATCTTCTTTCTGGCTACTTGTAAAAGTGTAAATATTTAGCTTCCTCCCCCTGTTCTCGAAATATAGGTACTGTTCTGCACTACTATTCTGTATTTGATGTTTCTGTTAATACAATGAAAACAGAGCTCGCGGTATACGTCAAATGAAGTTTTTTTAAGAGAAAAGGTAGGAAATTTTGACTGCGTATTTTCATAATTTTCAAGAGATATAAGAACGTGGCATGAATAAATAAAAAAGATTAAGACACGATTTCATCCCTGACTGGAAAATACAAGTCTTTGGTTGTTGAATCACGTCTTCAATTCATGAAATGAGTCCTGAACAGACCAGATGGCCAGATCTCCCACAAGTGGTTGCCGATGTCGCGCCAGCCCAGGAAATATTTATTCATATTTTTATGAGACGAAAAATTGAAGGCATATTGATGTAATATTATTCCTGTTAGATATTCGAGTTAATCAAGTGTCAAGATGGGTTTGTCTCAACTTTGTGCCTAATCTGAAAGTAAGAAAATTAACGGAGCACACACACTGCACACGGAGATGAGTAACTAGTTTTCATTTACCACCCTTGCCTATTCTGTAGTGCTTACAATTTCTGACATGTTTTTGCAGAGTTTTACGGCCACGATGAGCTTTGTAATGTTGGCTTGGATTTTCGTGATGCGGTATTTATACAAGGATCCTGAGTATCAAGACACTTCTACTTTGATATTGGGTCCGCTTTTTTCTCTCGCTCCGACGGTATTTATGTACATGGTAACACGAGAAGATGAAGCAACCTACACCTAGAGCATATCAGCTACTTCAAGGGGAGGCATATCGTACTAGTTTGGATTTATATAACAAGACAACTGTAATTATATAGTTTGGGTATATGGATACATATAATCATATGATTTATGGATCTGTGAAGTTTCAGTGAAAAATATTGCAAATTTTGTGCTACACAAAAATATCAAATTTGTTGCTCTAGAAAGAGAAAAAAAACTGTTTTCGATCTTCACATTTGTCGTTTTGGTGTAGATCACGAATAATAATATATTCCGACAAAACTTGGGTCCTACATAGTACACATGTATATGTACTCGTACGATTTTTTAACAGTGTTTTAAGATTTGAAAATGTGGATTTCATTTTCTTTTTAAAAAGAGCTCAAGTGAGCTCGAGAGCGACATTTCAAATAGAGGTAGGCTATTACTGCCGATGAAACTGGGGCCTCTTAGATTTAAACAAAATCCACATCACTTTTATCAGAATTAAGTTCTTCGGATTTTCTTGTATCAATTTTACTTATTTTGTAGGGTTAGAGAGCCTAAGAGATTTTCCTAACACCCACTTCGCACGCTTTACAAAGAAGATATTCCGTTCACTACGGGAGAGTGGTATTTTTCCGTGTGCCCGAAACACACGGCAAAGAGCACAAAAGCACACGGCAAAGTCGTGCTCTACCGTAGATATCCACTTAGATATTCATGATTTTTTCTTCCATACTGCCCCCAATAACAGGGTAGATATCCACTATCAGGCTTTCAGATTTCCAGCTACAAAAGGTGCAGACTAAGAAAACTATTCCCCACATTACCGCATCATGCTAATGTTGTTTGGGAGACTACTTATTAGTTTAGATACAATGGTCAGATCAGTCAACACAAAACGATCAGTCAACAGCCACCAGCAACACTTTCTGTTCATCAGGGCACACATTGTGGCATATCAACAAAGCAGGAACCAACGTCTTCATCTGCTTCTTTTACATCTCACAGCCTCGTCTTCAGCTGCTTGTCCGGCACATCCTCGGTTTCTAGCATTGCCTGATCAGGTGCACCTAGCAAAGAAGTCAAGGGATTTGTTGTTGCTGCCGCGTCGTCCGGCGCATTCCTCTGTAGCACATCAGCTCTAGATCATAGAGCATCTTGCTCAGCAGCCCCATGGAGACCTACCTAGAATTTAATGAAAACATGAGCGTAACATATTAGATCAACAGTTGAATTTATCTGTTTCTTCTCGAAGCATGCCCTAACACGCAGCTTCATGATTGCCCAAGAAATGAACGTAAGACCCCTGATCTGAAAATTCCTACTCACTGTAGGAATTGGATAATCCACTAAAAGTACTGGTTAAAAGAACTAGATCTACTGTGGGCACCAATGGAGTTGCCAAGAACATTGCAGACATGATTTGCCTCTTCGTCACAGACTAGCATTTTGTGTTTCCCTCCCATTTATTTTTTGTCATATCGTCTTTTATAGCAATAACATCATGCTAGAATGCTAGGTACACCAAAGACAAATTTTGATTTTGAAAGTATCTTAGCCTTCCAGAGATGTTTGAGCAATCTATTAATCCACTAATGGACAAGCGATCATACTGTAACTTCCCACTTGGAGTCTACTCCCCTCTGGGTCTGTCTGGTTCATTGTTAAGTGCCCAATTAGCGCGACTTACTTTGCTTCGGTTGGTCGCTGGCGTGCGCACGACACGGACGATGTCCCGATAACCAACTAACCTCTCGTGATTTAGCATATCCAGTGTCCAGGGTACTGAAGCATCAACAGTCCTACACTGTTCTCCATGTCTCCGGTTATTGCGCTCCGTCCAGACGGCCCAGCTGCCACATACAATAACGGCAGCATCACGTTCTGAGCCCATCTTTCCTGCAACTAGGTCAATCGGCCAAGAATCTGACCGAAGTTCTGGGATTTTGATAGCAGTCAACTTGTGAACCTCCTTCCAGAACATTTGTGCTCATTTGCAGCTGAATAAAGCATGGTCTATGGTCTCGTCTCGACCACAATCCTCACAGTTTGACATTTGCTCCACATGCCTCTCCTTCAGAACTGCTCGACAGGGAACAAATTTTTGAATAACCCTCCACCAGAAATTTCGTACCTTGGGTGGTACTTTCTACCCCACAACTTCTTCCAGCTCTCTCCTGCCCCACCAGATGAGTTAATGGAAGACACCGCTAGTCTTCTTTGCTGGCTCAAGATTTTGTAGGCGAACCTAATAGAAAAGTTCCCAAATCTTTCTAGCTTCCATGCCCAAACATCCTCTGCACTACTGCCAATTGGTATTCTGCAGATAGATTAGACATCAGCCGATACAAAATTTTCTATTAGCTTATGTATATTCCAGCAGCCATTCACTTGATCAATGAGCTCCTCCACCTTCACGATCTCAGCCTCCGGCAACCGCACTAGAGGTTTTGACCTCACATTATCAGCTATCCACGGATCGATCCATGCATTAATAGATGACCCATCACCAACTCTCTTGATGAGCCCGAGTTGAAGCGCATCCCTTCCATGAAGAATTGCGCACCAAATATGCGAGGCCCCTTTCTTTCTCTCAGCCTCCATAAATTCTCGGTCATGGAAGTATTTACCTTTAAGAACCCGCGCACACAGCGAGTTGGGGTTTGTGATCAACCGACACCCATGTTTTGCAGGCATGGCTTGATTGAGAGATAGTAGTCACGAAAGCCCATGCCATCATCACCTTTAGGGATTATAATATCTTCCCATTTTCTCCAGTGCATTTTCTTCTTCTTCTCATCACCACCCCACCAGAATCTCGCCACCACACCAGTAAGCTTTTTACAAAATTTCTTTGACAATTTGAAGCATCTCATGGAAAATGTAGGTATAGCCTGACAAATAGCCTTAATAAAAGTTTCTCTCCCAACACTGCTTAGCATCCTAGGTATTCCACCATTAAGCAATTTCTTTATTTTGCTTAAGATGTGTTTGAATTCTGCATCAGTGGATCGGCCAACCGAAGTTGGTAATCCTAGATATTTCTCCACCAAGGCCTCAGTTGAGATACCTGATCTTGTGTGGACCTCATCTTTCATAATTTGAGTGCAGTTTTTGCTGAAGAACACAGCTGACTTGGATACATTAACAAGTTGACCGGAACCTTGTCTGTATAGCTCCAATATATGTTGTAGTCTATCTGCACCTTCCGACGAAGCTTTAGTAAAGATGATGCAATCGTCTGCGAAGATAAGGTGTGAGACCCATGGAGCATGGATCCCTACTCGGACCCCTCTAGACAGGAATAGAGGGCCCTTGAATTTCAGCATACTACTAAAACCCTCGCCACAAAGGAGAAACAGTTACGATGAAATAGGATCGCCCTGTCTTATACCCCTTGACGGTTTAAACTCTTCAGAAAAAACTCCGTTAACACGGACAGAGAAAGAAACTGACTCCACACATCTCATGATTGTATTAATCTAGGCCTCAGCGAAGCCCAATTTCTCCATAACTGCTCGCAGGTACGACCACTCCACGCGATCGTAAGCCTTTGCCATATCAAGTTTCATAGCACAAGCGCCTGTCATTCCATTCTTCTTCTTCAAATAATTTATGCACTCGAAAGATGTGACAACATTATCAGTTATCAATCTTCCAGGGACAAATGCGCTCTGCTCTTCCGAGATTACTTCCTCAAGAATTGGGCGAAGACGCAGAGCTAACACCTTCGACCCAATCTTATAGAGCACATTGCACAGGGCAATCGGTCTATATTGAGCTAGTTCCTGCGGGGACTTAACCTTTGGTATTAAAACCAGAACTGTGTTGTTCACTACCTCGGGCATCTCCCCACCAGCCAGGAACTCTTTAACAGCAGAACAAATTATATCCTTCAAAAGACTCCAATGCTTCACAAAGAAACCAGCCGTAAAGCCATCCGGACCTGGTGATTTGTGCGGGTGCATCGTGAAAAGCGCTTGTTCAATTTCCGCATCTGACACCGGTGCACATAAGCTAGCATTCATGTCATCAGTGACCTTCCGAGGCACCCAATCCATCACAAGCTCAGGCTGAGTGTCATCTTGTGCCTCAAACAGATTTTTATAGAAATCTATCGCCATCTCCTCCATACCCTCTTGCGTGGAAACAATAGTACCATCTGCTCTCCTTAAGGACTTAATTTTATTTGTGCGGTGTCACTCTCTTTCCTTCGCATGAAAGTACGCAGTGTTGCGGTCTCCCTCGGCGAGCCAGAGAGCTCGCGAGCGCTGTCGTGCCATAGCTTCTTCACGCGAGAGGAGTTCAGAAAATTCTCGCCATCAAGCTCTTCTCAGCATTAGACGGGCCTGCGCCCAAGGAGTCAGCTCGAGCTTTCTCTAGCTTCTTATGCAGATTTTCAGTTGTTTATTAACTGACCCGAACTCATCTGTGCTCCAAGACTTCAGGCTGGAGCTGACCCTGCCAAGCGCTGAGTGCACAGAGTCTAGCGAGCTGGCCGTGGGGTTCCAGCTATCAACAACCAGCTGATCGTAGCGTTCATGTCGTGCCCAGGCGTTTTCATATCTAAACGGCTTGACAGCGTGGTCAGCAGCTAACCAATCAGATCGCCGGAGTGAAATCAGAAGCGCACAATGATCCGACTCCGTTGTTTGCACATGCGAAACTGTGGTACTGTCAAAGAGTTCCTGAAATCTGATATCCCCAAGGGCTCGATCCAGGCAAACTTTAATGTGATAAATACCTTGTTGTCTGTAATCCCAAGTAAAGGGAAGGCCAATATAGCCCAAGTCATCGAAAGAACAATCATCCACCACATCACGGAAGCCCTCCATCTTCCATTCCTCCCTATTTGCGCCACCAAATTGCTCACCCGCTTTCAGGATCTCATTAAAATCTCCTGCACAAAGCCACGGGTTGTCATATTCTGCTCGCATGAATCTCAGTAACTCCCAATTCCTTTTCCTTCTTGACCTCACTGGATCCCCATAGAAGCCAGTGAATCTCCACTCTCTTTCTCCTGTGTTCTCATTTGTTAACAACACGTCAATGTGCTTTCTACTGAAAGACTTCAGGGAAACCCTCGAATCACCGTTCCACAAAAGAACAAGACCTCCGCTCAAGCCTTCGCTTTTGACACCAAAAGCATGAGCGAACCCAAACCTAAACCTTAGCTCATGTACCTTCTTGTCAAACATTTTAGTTTCCGACAGAAAGACCACCGACGGGCGATGCAGTTTATCCAAACAGCTAATTTCTTGAACTGTCTCAGACCGCCCCCAGCCTCGACAGTTCAAACTCAGGAGATTCATTGCTCCCGGTGGTACTCCTCTTGGGGCACCTTCGCTAACTTGCAGGCAAACACGAGCACAGCCCCCACTGCTTCCCAAAACAACTCGTCTAGAACAAAGCAATGTACAGCACACCGATTCCAAGATGATCCGCTGATCGTCCTAGCCTTGCTGCAACTCACGTCTCCAAGCACAGCCAAACCTGCGGCCAAAACCCTAGGAAGCTGCCCAGCAGATCACTTTGCCTATCTCTTAACTCAGAAACTTCAAACCAGATCGGTACAGAAAACTCACCGCCGGAGGACGTCCGACGGGAGGAAGAAAAGACCCTAAACGGGGACAACCAACGGTGCCAGGCACCGGAGAAAGAAGCCACCGCCGGCGGCGCGGACTAGACCTAGGTCGCCTTCATAATCGCCTTCGTAATCGCGTTTCGCGAGAAAAACGATTCGCGTCTTCCCGGGAGTCGATTCGCTCCTTCAATATGCATGTTAATCTCTTGAAAAAAGACTTGAACGCTTATTTTTTGAAACCATGCAGGAGAGCTGCATGTTATAAATTAAGAGAGGAAAGGTTTAGGTCATAAGAGACCAATGTACATCGAACAGCGACCCAGAAACAAAACAAAACTGAGGGGGAACAGAGATACAACTGAAAAACGACCCAGCAAACAAATATAAACGATAACCAGCTAGTTACTGTAAGCTAAGGCGACCCTACTGGCAATAACCCACTGGTTAGCTTCGGCTTTGATGTTTTCAGTAAGAATTTGGATGGGCGTGGTCTTCTTCTCGAACACCCTCCTGTTTCTTTTGCACCATATGGACCAGGTTACGAGCATGAATATGGCAAGGAATTTTTTCCGATCCCTTCCCTGGAGCTTCTTTTCGCTAGACAACCACCAAATGTTCAGCGATGAGGATGTTCTTGGCCTGATCCGAGATAACCCAGCCCATCCCAAGATACTACACCAGATTATGTTGACGACGGCGCAGTTCATGAAGAGATGCTTCGCGCTCTCGCTGCTCGCATTGCAAAAGACACATCTAGGGTTGTGTGGGAGGCCCTTTTCTCAAGCCGATCAGCAGTCCAAATGCGCCTCTTGTACAGCAGCCATACGAAAAATTTGATCTTGAGCAGGGCCCAAGAATCCCAAATTGCCTTGGCCGCTGCACAATTTATGTTAGCAGCAAAGTGAGCAGAATAAACTGATTTAGCCGAAAAGGATCCGTTGGTCTCCCATGTCCATGTCCAGGCATCATCAATTTCTGGGCGTAGTTGGAACGACCGTGTTTCTTCCCAGATGTAGACAGCCTGCAAGAAGGTACTGATGGTGATTGGTTTTTTTGATGTCGTTGATCCAATTGCAATCCGGGAGGCCCTCCGCGACCATTCTAGTAGTCCTGGTAGAGGGATTGATGGCGAGGTACACATCGGGAGCCAAATCCTTCACCGACCTCCCGTGAATCCACCTATCCATCCAGAAAAAGGTTTTATTACCATTTCCGACCACGACCTTGGCTGCAGCATTAAAAATTTGTCTAATCTTCTCGTCAACCGGCGACATCAAGGAGCACCAAGATTTGTCAGCCGTTCTAATACTCCAAGCCCAGCTCACGTGTAGCGCCGTGTTCATGATTTCGAGGTCCAAGATGCCCAGCCCGCCCTTCTGCTTGGGTCTGCAAACATGAGGCCAAGCGACCAGACAGTGCCCCCCATTGACGGTCTCGGTACCCTTCCATAGAAAGGCTTTGCAGATTTTGTCGACGGCTTTGAAGAACCACGGCGGAGGGTTTAGCGACATGAGGTGAAAAATTGTCATGGCAGAGAGCACTGATTGAACTAGGATTAGCCTCCCACCTTGAGTAAGCATATGGGTTTTCCAGGCTGCAAGTCTCCTTCTTATCTTGTCAAGAACGTTTTGGAAATCTTCCTTGCGGGCTTTTCTGAAGTGGAGAGGCAAACCAAGGTATGTGATTGGCAGGGTTTCTACCCGGCAGGCCAGAATTTCGCTGATCTCAATGATCTGATCTGAATCACAGATGATGGGTGTGATGCTGCTCTTAGCCATGTTGCATCTTAGGCCTGAGACACCTCCGAAAGCCTCAAGAAGAAATTTAACCGTAGAAGCCTCGCTGGCTGAAGTATTCAAGAAGAGGATCACGTCATCTGCATAGACGGAGAGCCTTTGGGGCAAATCTTGCCTCGCATGAATAGGAGATAGGAGCCCTTCATCTTCAGCCTTGAGAAATAATAAACTGAGTGCATCCATGACTAAAATGAAAAGCAACGGCGAGAGGGCATCGCCTTGTCGGAGAACCCGAGCATGCCAAATAGTGGGGCCTGGTGTACCATTGAGGAGTATGCTTGTGGATGCCGAAGCGAGGAGTAGGGTGATCCACGAAATCCATTTGCGACCAAAACCTTTTTTCCGAAGAATTTCGAGAAGGAATTGCCACGCAACTGTGTCGAAAGCCTTGGCGATGTCAAGTTTCAGAAGTAATGAGCTGCATCTTTTGTGTTTTAAGAACTTGATTGACTCCTTGACGATCTTGAAATTATCGTGGAGTGAGCGACCCCTCAAGAAAGCTCCCGGATTTTTGCCAACCAAAGAAGGAAGAACGTTGGCCAGCCTCCGTGCAAGGACCTTGGAAAAAATCTTTGCAAGGCTATGAACAAGACTTATGGGACGAAAATCACCAGGCTCACAAGCCCCTGGTTTTTTGGGGAGGAGAATGGTATATGCATTGTTGATGCGCTCGAAAAAACGACCATCGGAACAATGGAGAGCTTTGAACGCTTCAAGCAAGTCCTTCTTGATAATTTGACAACATTCTATGTAGAAGAGGGTAATGTACCCATCTGGGCCGGGTGCTTTCTCATTGGGCATTTCCTTCAAGGCTTCCCAAATCTCCTCCTCCGTGCATGAAGGCAGCCTCTAACTCGCTTAAATCCATTTCATTCATGCCGATGTAGTCTAAATTGAGCTGAAAATTCCTGATTGTGGGTACTCCAGATCTAGCCTTGAAGTGCTCAAAAAGCGTGTTTTGAATATCTTCATGCGATGTAACGACCCGATCTCCATCATGAAGGCTTCCTATGTAATTTTTTCTTCTCCTGTGACTAGCATGCATATGGAAGAAACTTGTGTTGGCGTCGCCCTCAGAGAGCCATAATTGTCTTGATCTTTGCCGTGCCATACTTCTTTCAATAACACAAAGCCCTTGAAGTTTTTTCTTTAACTCTCTCCTTAACCACCTTTCTCGGAATGAAAGAACTCGTTTATCTGCCTCTTGATCTAGGCAACCGATTATAGTGTTAGCCCAAACAATCTGTTGTTTGATGTCACCAATTTTTTTGGCGCTCCAACTTTGTAGAGCCCTAGCTGTTCTCTGAAGTTTTCCATTAAAAATCGCAATAGCATTGCCTTTAATCATTGGTTCGGTTTGGTTCCAAGCTTCAGCCACGACCTCTTGAAAGCCTTCTTTGCGCGCCCAGAAGGACTCAAATCTGAACCTAGTGCATTTGTGGGTCTCCATAGATGTTGAGAGAAGGAGGGGGCAATGGTCAGAGAAGCCCGATGAGACGCCCTGGAGGAAACAGCTCGGGAAGAGCATGTGCCATTCCACTGATCCGAGCACCCTGTCAATGCGTGTAAGGGTGCTGTTTTGCTTGTCATTAGACCAAGTATAGGCGCGACCATTTAGAGTGACGTCATTAAGCATGAGATCGTCAACGACCTTCCGAAACTTGCCCATCATGCGTCGGTTTAGATTTCTGTTGTTTTTATCTTGGGCGTCAAGGATGAGATTAAAGTCGCCCATAATCGCCCATGGACAAGGGCATGTGACTCTAGTGTTTTTGATTTCCTCCAAAAAAAACGTATTTTATCCTGTTCATCTTGTGGTCCATAGACAGAGGACACCCAGAATGGGTCAGTGGCCTCGTGGCTGAAACGAACAGAAACGGTGAACTCTCCAACCGCGACCGTGTCAACACTGATCTTGGAGCTGTCCCAAGCGACAAGTACACCACCTTTGGTTCCTTCGGCAGGTAGGAAAGCAAAACCGTCATAGGATGGCCCCAAGCATTGCGCGACCAGAAGAGGCGTAAAGTTCTCGAGTTTTGTTTCTTGAAGACAAACGACCGTAGCCTTGTATAGAGCGACCAGTTCCCGACATGCGTCCCTACGAGCCTTAGCGTTCAGGCCGCGCACATTCCAGCAGAGAAAAATAAAGTTGGCAAAATCCATAGAGTAACTTAGGCAGAACCGGCTATATCATCAGCTCCAGGGGTCATCACCTCCGGAACCACTATCTTGAAAATGAAAAGAGAAGCAATCTTGGATATTTCCTCCAGAGATAACTCCTTATTGAACAACTCCTTGATCTTTGACATCGCTTCCTTCCACATGGGCATGTCCTTCGTGGTTAGACCGGCCCGTTTCGCCAAAACTACTTGAGCCCGCTGTTCGGCCGAGAGACCTGCAGTTTGCTGCATGGCGACCCGGCTGCTTCTTCTTATTGGAGTTGCATCAGCCGTCCTGTTCTTTCCGCCCCTTCTAAGCTGAGCATCTGCAAGGGGAAGAATAGGCGGCTGTAGCTCTTGCAGCACCCGTCTAGAAAAGACACCCAGCGCCTTCGAGTTTTCCGGCGACACAGGGCCTCGAGCTGGGGAGGGGGGCTCGCGGCGAACACTCCTACTCTGAGCAGCGCTATCCGAACGACCAGGAGATCTCGTGTGCATGTTCGGATGTTCCCGTCTTACTCCATGCAGTCCTCACGGGAGAGGCTTACGGATCGATGTGTTGCGGCACAAGCTGCTGGCGACCGATCCGTCGTGTGCTCAAATATCTCCGTGGCAGAGTTTTGGGTTATGGGCCTAAACTGTTGATGCAGCCCATCAACCGAGGGATGGGAGTCGTTGGCCGCAGTGGCCTTGAAGGTGGCCCGAGCATTCAAATTTTCCACGTCTGAAATGAAAAGCTGGCCCGATAAGGATGGCTCTCCTCGTTCAGGCACGAATTACTGCAGCGGAGGCTCTTCTAGGATCGTAGCCTGGGGAGGGGTACCTGCGTGCTCCTTTCTCTGAGTGGGTCCAGAGGATTCGAGTTGCAACATGAGATCTGTAACGGATTGTTGACGGGGTGTAGCCTCTCTGTGAATTTCCAGGCAAGGATCCAAGCTGCAGGAGATATTATTGCCATAAAAACGGACCTCGGGACGGGGCGCTGCCTCGAGCGCCCACCCAGCAACCTCTATGCCCCCGGGCAATTATTGCCCATTAACGGTAAACCCCATGCTTCGGCTTCCGCTCGTCTTCTGGTGCCCGTACTGCCATTACGTTGGTTAGGGTTTAGTCGCGACCCAACAACCTCTCCCAGCATCACCGGAAAATTATGCTTCCTGGGCTCATGATCTGATTCCGGCAAGCTAGGGATCCCGTCCTGGCCGGAATCGTCACTAGAAGGATCAGAACGCTCAGGGGGTGGCGTGAAATCCACCACCGAGTGAAGACGAAAAACGACCTTATATCGCAGTGTATCTATGGACGAAGAACGGCGGCCTCTTCTGAAAGATACAGCAGCAAACTCCGGATCATGAACTTGGCCCGCCTCGTTGAACTCTGGTTCCGTGAAGCTTGCAAACCTGAACTTAGGGATCTTGTAGGGATTATCCGTCCAGGCAATGACCTTGAACGCACTCATTTCTTCTCTACTGGCCGATCCAGGGTGTACTGATTCGATCCAACATGAAGACGATAGCAGCTCCGCTGCGTTTGCCCAGGTCCAGGCGTGTGCAGGCATGCCAACGAGGCTAATTGCGCATTTGTACCGAAGAGAATGTCCAGTAGCTTGCGCCTGTCTATTCCACGGCCTCAGAATCAAGTGAGAGCTGCTGGTTCTAATGTCATCACAGCCGAGAGCTTTTTCTTTGTTGGCAAAACTGTTGAAAATTGCTAAGAAATCACATGGGTAATGATTTACAACCGAAACTTCATCTGCATGTATTTTCCGCTCGCTCCACAGGAGTTCTTTGATCCGTTCCTTAGTAAAGTGTCGTCTAGGGCCTCCAATTTGAATCAGCACGGCCCTGCCGAGGGTAAGCTCTAACTGCCTCATCTCCGGCGTGAAGGAGAGGAAACAAACGTCGCCATCCGGCCTGATACCAAAGTCCCCCGGTGGAAATTCGGTCTCGATATCGTAAATCCTACCACGCCGGAGAGTGTCAGGGTGTGGCTCAGCAGATTTTCCAGAGGGACGAGCAAGGATCTGCCTGTTTGCTTGATCAAAACGAGCAGTTCCCGCCGGCGGAGGACCGGGCGGTGGTGGAGGAAAATGGCCACTACGACCACAGCCAGCGGCCCTGGCGGAGGTAGCACTGTCCCTGCGAGTATGCCACACATCCGAAGGGTGGTCTGCGACGTTGCGACCTCCGGGCGGCGCAGCAAGGCGAGCAGTGTCTCTGGTTTCCTCCCTCCTGGGGTTATCTCTGACGACCAAAGCATATGGACTCGCAACAGAACGACGACAGTCACGGGCAACAGCCGAAGAAGCGGACGGACGTGCGGTGGAGCCGACCCGCGGTTCACCGCGAACTTGGGTATGGGTTACCCTCGCAGTCTTATCATGTACTCTGCGGGGCAACGGGACTGAGGGAGCACACACTCTCTGACGAACATGGGGAGGAGAAGCAACCACAGTCGGACTCCTCTGACGCTTGTTGGTGCACTCGCTTAACCTGTGCCCCGGTTCACCGCAACCGAAGCATGCCGTCGGCCTCGTGCAGCCCTTGGAGAAGTGCTTCTCTGAGAAACAGTTGAAACACAGACCATGCAGATCCGCCGGGACAGGGCGCGACGGCGGACGTGGTGAGATATCCGGTCGCATCACCGGAGTATCCTTTGGGCACCTGCTTCTGGATCGGCGGTTGCGCACTTGAATCCATCGACCCTGATCTTCGTCCTCACGGTTGATTTGTGCTGGAGGTGGAGCTCTGTTTTAAATAGCCGGCTATCACTCGGCTATAGCCGAGATCTTCGTCCTCACTGTTGATTTGTGCTGGAGGCGGAGCTCTGTTTTAAATAGCCGGCTATAGCCCGGCTATAGCCTTGCGAGAGGCTCGACGCTATAGATTAGTCCTTCGTAGGCTAAAAAGATAATAGCCTCTAATAGCCCGGCTATAGGAATTTAGCCCCAATTTAGCTCCTTAGCGGCTATATTGCCTCTCAGGGGATGCAAAAAAATTGGACCAAAATTTGTCCCGCTCGGGCAAAATTTGTCCCGCTCAGCCCACTTTCACGCCCAAATATCAACCATAGCCCTAAATTCTTCTCATTCTCTCATTTATCTCCCGAAAATAGAACCAGGAGGGGCGGCTGCCATGGCGGCGGCGCAACCTCGCACTCCCGGTCAGAATTGTGCTACTTAATGTTGTAATATGTAGACAGAACTATGTCAAGAACTTCTAATATGTTATACATTTGTGAATTATTGATATATACACAAATATATGCTGCCCAAATATTATTATCTATAAGGTCATAGCCGCGCTATTGCCCGGCTATAGCCTTTCATAACTTCTCAAATCTCCGGGGCTAAACACAATAGCCCGCTATTTTAAACAGAGAGGCGGAGCGATCACGACCAAGGCGAGCCTCCATGGACGTCTGGCTCTCGAGGATTCAGCCTTGTCAGATCCAGTGACCTTTCCTTCTTCTTCAGAGACGACCTGCTTGCCCTTGTCCATGGCAACGACCCTTCCAGCGACCTTTCCTTCTTCTTCAGAGACGACCTGCTTGCCCTTGTCCATGGCAACGACCCTGCTATCCACCGAAAGAGGCCGGCGCCGAGAACCGGCGGACTCTGGGCTTGAAGCAGCGAGATTGCCCCCCGTGAGGGCTCGGACCTGCGCCTCAAAATCCTCTGACGACGAGGTCACTTCTGGAGAGGGCGGCGTGGCCATGGAGGAAGCTTTGTGGGGAAGGGAGACGAGGTTGCGGTGGCGGTGGTCGCCGGGATTGGCGGCCACCGGAGCTGGTGGGAAGGGGAGCTCAAGGGGTTGGGAGCTCAAGGGGCAAGGTAATTTTGAGTTGGAACGCTTATAACACATGCCCTGTGTACAATGCACGCATATACAAATAAAATGATGGCATAGCAAGCTTTTTTTGCTAAATCGACATGAAACATGTTATATCTCTAAAACCATGAATCCGATTGACCGGTTGTCTTCACCGTCATCTTTGTATCGACGAGACTTTTGAAACTAGTCACCATTTTAGTCTGTTTGGACGAGTTTTTTTTGCCTTCATAGTGGGTACCCAGCGATTTGTAGTTACCATTGTATTTGTGTCGAAGCTACTATGTGCTAACTTATTAAACATATTAGTAATTTACATGTCACTGCATGATAACAAAAAAAAACTTGAAGAAATTTTTTGCCGAAACTTACTCAAACAAGATCTGTATTTAGTGCCCTTGTCAAAGTAAAGCTAATGGTGAAAACGGTTTGATTGATCACTTTTCTCTCCACCAAATCCTTCATCGGGAGTCGGAGAAGACGAAGGAACTTCATGAAGGACCTTGGAATTTCAGAAATATATTGCTAGTTGTGGAGGATTCGACTCTTCTAAGACTTTGAGTCAATATGCTTTCCGCATGGTTCCATTGATGCAAGGTTCTACCTTGCATGTGGGTACATGGAAACAGGGCCATTGGTGCTGGATTGAATACGAGTTGCTTAATTTTGTGGTATGCCGCTCACATTGATTGTGACTACAAGATAACAGTTGATAGTGGTGAAAAAACACAGTTTCATAGTGATGACTGCAAGTGCACAGGTTGTTGTAGCCAGTTTCAAAATAAGAGTTATCGAACCATAGGGAGCTAAGGAAATGGTATTTGGCTTCTCCTTTGATTATCAAGTTACTTTGATCCAAAGCAATCAAGTGTGGGGAAATAGTGTTGTTGTGTTGTTGACATTTTATCAGAAGTGAGAGACAATGTGAACAGTGACAGATCAAGCAAACAGTGATGGTTACGAAAACTATAATAAGGCTAAAGGCATTCTCAGGAAGCGTTTGTTTCGAACCCTAGTATGTTCTTTAGAGCGGAGATATTTATATCGTTCAGTATCAAATTATTCATGTAGGGGCGGAGTCCCGTATAAACACGTGCCCTCAGGCATACATGCCCCGCACAACGACTTCTAGCCATGGTAGGGATATGACTTATGGAGTGTGGAAAAGGGTTCTGTGGATCTTCATTACTCCCATGCCAACCCTAAAACAGATGGTACCCCACCGTAGAAAGTGTCTTACGCCTTCCTCCGTTTTGGTGCGGGGCACGATGTCCTTGCACTGACACGGACAACTTCAGTCTCAAATGCAAATATAGTGCAATCGACGTTCGCACGATATACAGAAGTAGACGGTTACTACATGGCAACCTGTATTAAACCATATGACTTCTATCTCATCTCATAATAGTAATATTAGGGTTACCCATCTTCCCAATAACTAATGAAACTACTCACACATGAAAGCACAAGACATCATCATATTAATGGTATGAATGAAAGATGAAAAATAGTACGACAAGTGCAAATCCACAACTACAAGTTTTTGAATTACAACGAGATGGAGTAGGGATTCGTTGGTATAAATGAAGGAGACGATGATGGTGGTGATGGAGATGGATGCCTTGGCCTTCCAGATCGCAGCGGTGAAGATGGTGGCAGCCTCCTGTTGTTTCCCCCTCCGGATCCCTTCCGGAGGCTAGGTTTTCTGTACTATTTTCATGGTGGCGGCTGATGTGCTCGTCTGGTTGGAAATCCGAGACTACAGGGTTAAAGTACTGGACGAGGCAGTTCATTTGGAGGCGGTACGACCACCGGTACGGTCGGGCACGACTGTACCGCGAGTCGTTAAAACTTTTGTTTCTTTTATTTCACCTTTTTTTCCTTCTTCTTTATTTTAAGCGAATTTTTTCCCACATGAAAGGTTTTAAATGCCCCTAATCAGCATATTTTGTCCCATACATGGAGAAAATACCATATATGAATTTACTATTCAATATTTTGACTTCATGCGTACATATATAAGTGTGTGCTGGCGCGATAAAATGCAGAAATCCCTACCTCTAGTACTAATAAAGTAAATAAAAACAAATGGACGCATCAGATATCTCGCTGAAAGCATTCATCCCTTGACGGAATGGAGAGCAAATATGTCATGGTATTTGTTATTTCTTGATCAGCCTAGCAAAGAAGTCAATGGATTTGTTATTGCCGCCATGATTGCCCAAGAAATGGACGTAAGCCACTGGAATTCCTACTCACTTGTAGGAATTGGATAATCCACTGGAAGTACTGGTTTAAAAAAACACTGAGTGCGGGCACAAATGAAGTTGCCAGCAACATTGCAGACATGATTTGCCTCTTCGCCACATAAATAGTATCTCGTGCTCCCCTCCCATTTCTTTTTTTACCATATTGTCTTTTATAGCAATATTATCATGCTAGAATGCTAGATACACCAAAGCCAACCTTTGATTTTCGAAAGTATCTTAGACTTCCAGATTTGTTTGAACGATCTGTTAATCCCACTAATGTACAAGCGATCTTATATTGATTTCACTGTAACTTCAAGCAGCTGCCAGAAGACAGTATCTCACTGCATCAATTACAAGCATCCGACAAGAAAACATAATAACCAGAAGAGTAATCCATACAAGAAGCATGTGAGTGTCGTTTCTTTTCTTCCTTTCCTAAAACCTAACAGTAGAATTGTTTTGATCATGTCTAATATCCTAAAAAGAAACAACAACAAAAAAAAACAAAATTATAATGACTGACGTGCCAATCATTCCTAGGTGTGTCGAGATGCGAGCATACTTTATCTCAAACTTTGACCATCTCGATACCGTGCATGATATAGCCATACACACCAGGAGCCGCCATGTTGGCAGGGCCATTCCAATTATTATTTATAACCCGTGTTAAGTTAAAATAAATATATTTATACTGAGCATTTATACTTTCTTACCTTTTTATCATATTATGATTTTAACACAAATATATTTTAGTTAGCATGGTTAACCATACAATAATGTTTCTCAATTATTTTCTTTTATATAGTTTCAATGTATATCATTGAAAGTATATTTATGTTGTATTTTTCCTTTGTGAGATATTGTTGTTAACAAGATACAAAACAACCTTACATGTGAAAAAAACCATAACATTCTTGATTTTTGTTCAATTGATGAATTTATATAGTGTATATGTATATTATTGTGTGGATGTTTTTCTTTATTTTTTAGTATTATCAAATATTTTGGTACCAATTCTAAAGCATACAATCTAGCAAATATATTAATAGATGTTTGTGGTGTATGGTTATGTAAGCAAATAAGTAGAAACTTGTGGAGTATAAACTGAACAGTTGGCATGATGATTTTTCCTTGGTCAAATTTGTCTTATAAATTACATTGGATACAGTAATAAGTAGATGATGTATGCTTGTTATTAAAGTAGTATACCTTATAATAATCACTGGCAGACTAAAATATTATGGTTTATTCTAATTTTATACACACAAAACTCAGTTGTGATAAATACACACAAATTTGTCTTATAAATTACCTTGGATACAGTAATAAGTAGATGATGTATGCTTGTTATTAAAGTAGTATACCTTATAATAATCACTGGCAGACTAAAATATTATGGGTTATTCTAATTTTATACACACAAAACTCAGTTGTGATAAATACTCATGACAACGCACCCATGTACACAATTCCCGCAACAGAAAATTCTCCCCAAGTTCGACAAAATTTTCATTTAAAGATGCAAGCTTGTGCACAATACGGGGTCATTTGAACAAACTATGTCACCAATGTGGCCATAACATTGGTCATTTGGTTTGAAATTCATGAATCTTCGTTCATGGTGGCTCATTTCTGAGAACACATCTTTAAGATAATTGTCATACTCCAAGTTTATTATTTTTCATGGTAACTACTAACTAGGTAATGTATAATGATACTCCGTTGTATGGTTTGCTACTTCATTCCGACGTGCTATACGTCCTTAAGTACGAGCTAAAAATGATCCCAGGAGGAGACCGAAGGTGGATAAGAAGATCAACAAGAAAGGAGAGAGAGAGAGAGAGAGAGAGAGAGAGAGAGAGAGAGAGAGAGAGAGAGAGAGAGAGAGAGAGAGAGAGTCGAGCAAACACTCTAGGAGTGGTACTACCTCCAAACAGCGGTAATACCGCCCCAGCTATCAGGAGTGGTCGGAACTACCGCCTCACTGTAGGACAACCTCCAGCAGCGCTACTACGTCTGCCGATACTGCCTCCACTGTTGCAACGTTTTATGGGCATTGCTACTAGTTTGTGCTTTCCACATTTTTTTCAATTTTGCATTAGTGCTTTTCAACAACAATAACAACAATAAGGAAGCCTTTTTTTCCCAAACAAGTTGGGGAAGGCTAGAGTTGAAACCCATAAGATCTCGAAACCAGGTCATGGTTCTGGCACATGGATAGCTAACTTCCACGCAGCCCTATCCATGGCTAGTTCTTTGGTGATATTCCAATCCTTCAGATCTCTCTTAACAGACTCCTCCCATGTCAAGTTTGGCCTACCACGACCCCTCTTAACATTCTCATCCCGCTTTATCCGTCCGGTATGCAATGGCGCTTCCGGAGGCCTACGTTCTATATGACCAAACCATCTTAGACGGTGTTGGACAACCTTCTCTTCAATTGGTGCTACCCCAACTCTCTCACGTATATCATCATTCCTAACCCGGTCCTTTCTTGTGTGGCCACATATCCATCTCAACATGCGCATCTCCGCTACACCTAACTGTTGGATATGTCGTCTCTTGGTCGGCCAACATTCTGCGCCATACAACATCGCAGGTCGAATCGCCGTCCTATAGAACTTGCCTTTTAGCTTTTGTGGCACTTTCCTATCACAGAGGACGCCAGAAGCTTGGCGCCACTTCATCCAACCAGCTTTGATTCGATGACTCACATCTTCATCGATATCACCATCCTTCTGGAGCATAGACCCCAAATATCGGAAGGTGTCTTTCTCAGGTACCACCTGTCCATCAAGCCTAACCTCTTCCTCCTCGTGCCTAGTAGTACTGAAACTGCACCTCATGTACTCAGTTTTGGTTCTACTAAGCCTAAAACCTTTCGATTCTAGAGTCCGCCTCCACAGCTCTAACTTTCTATTAACCCCCGCCCGACTATCGTCAATTAGCACCACATCATCCGCAAAGAGCATACACCATGGGATATCTCCTTGTATATCCCCTGTGACCTCATCCATCACCAAAGTAAAGAGATAAGGGCTCAAAGCTGACCCCTGGTGCAGTCCTATTTTAATTGGAAAGTCATCGGTGTCGCCATCACTTGTTCGAACACTTGTCACAACATTATCATACATATCCTTAATGAGGGTAATGTACTTTGTTGGGACTTTGTGTTTCTCCAAGGCCCACCACATGACATTCCGTGGTATCTTATCATACGCCTTCTCCAAGTCAATGAACACCATATGAAGATCCTTCTTCTTCTCCCTGTATCTCTCCATAAGTTGTCGTACCAAGAAGATGGCTTCCATGGTAGACCTCCCAGGCATGAAACCAAATTGATTTTTGGTCACGCTTGTCAATCTTCTTAAACGGTGCTCAATGACTCTCTCCCATAGCTTCATTGTATGGCTCATCAACTTGATTCCACGGTAATTAGTGCAACTTTGAACATCCCCCTTGTTCTTGAAGATTGGCACTAATGTACTCCGCCTCCATTCTTCGGGCATCTTGTTTGACCGAAAAATGAGGTTGAAAAGTTTAGTTAGCCATACTATCGCTATGTCTCCAAGGCCTCTCCACACCTCGATGGGGATACCATCAGGGCCCATTGCCTTGCCTCCTTTCATCCTCTTCAAAGTCTCCCTAACCTCAGCCTCCTGGATACGCCGCACAAAGCGTCGGCTGGTATCATCGGAGGAATCGTCTAGCTCAATGGTAGAGCTCTCATTCTCTCCATTGAACAGGTCGTCGAAGTACTCTCGCCATCTACGCTTGATCTCTTCGTCCTTCACGAGGAGTTGATCCGCTCCGTCCTTTATGCATTTGACTTGGTTGACATCCCTCGTCTTCCTTTCTCTCGTCTTCGCCATCTTATAGATGTCTCTTTCGCCTTCCTTCGTGTTTAGACGCTGGTAGAGGTCCTCATACGCCCGACCCCTTGCCTCGCTCACCGCTCGCTTTGCGGCCTTCTTTGCCCCCTTGTATATCTCCATGTTGGTTGCGCTCCTGTCCAGGTATAGGCGTCTGAAACAGTCCTTCTTCTCCTTAATAGCCTTCTGGACCTCAACGTTCCACCACCAGGTATCCTTAGCATCCCTTCTACTTCCCCTGGTCACCCCAAACTCCTCTGATGCAATCTTCCGAATGCAAGTCGCCATCCTCATCCACATACTGTTTGCATCGCCTCCTTCCTCCCAAGGGCCCTCCTTAAAAACCCTCTCCTTAAAAGCTTGAGCTGCCTCTCCCTTTAACTTCCACCACTTTGTTCTAGCAACTTTTGGGCGCTTATCCCGCTGGACACGAATCCAAAAACGGAAGTCAGCCACCACCAGCTTATGTTGATGGACAACACTCTCTCCAGGTATCGCCTTACAATCAAGGCAAGCGCGTCTATCTTCTCTTCGAGAGAGGACAAAATCAATCTGGCTAGAGTGTTGGCCACTACTGAAAGTCACTAGGTGGGATTCTCTCTTTCTAAAGAGGGTGTTAGCTACGACCATGTCGTAGGCTAGGGCGAAGCTTAAGACATCCTCCCCTTCTTGGTTCCTGATGCCATAGCCAAAGCCCCCATGCACCCCTTCAAAACCTGTGTTAGATGTACCCACATGGCCATTGAGGTCTCCTCCTATGAAGAGCTTCTCACCAGTAGGTACTCTCCTAACCAAGTCCTCGAGACCTTCCCAGAACTCTCTCTTGGTGCTCTCGTTGTGGCCTACTTGCGGGGCATACGCGCTGATAACATTGAGAACTAAGTCCCCAACAACCAGCTTGACTAGGATAATCCGGTCTCCTTGCCTCTTGACGTCCACTACTCCATCCTTGAGGCTCTTGTTGATCAAGATGCCTACCCCATTTTTGTTTGAGGTTGTCCCCGTGTACCACAGCTTAAAGCCGGTATCCTCCACCTCCTTCGCCTTCTGTCCCTTCCATTTGGTCTCTTGGACGCATAGGACATCAACACGCCTCCTTATCGCCGTATCAACTAACTCCCGTAACTTGCCCGTCAGGGACCCTACGTTCCAGCTACCTAAGCGGATCCTCCTAGGCTCGGCTAACTTCCTTACCCTCCGCACTCGTCGAGTCAAATGCGAAGACCCTTGCTCATTTTTCACTACACCCGGGCGTCGATGCAGCGCGCCACTAAGGATGCGACGACCCGATCCTTGCTCACTTATCACCGTATCCAGATCAAGATACGGCGCGCCACCAAGGGGGTGGCGGCCCGGCCCTTGCCCATTTGACACCACACCCGGGTTCCGATATGGCGCGTCGCTAAGAGGGTTACGCCCCAACGAGGTTCTTTTGGGTTTCATCTCCATAAGAGTGGCTGGGTTTTTTCCGTTGGCTTGCCAAGCCTATCACAACCCTCCTCCTTTATCCGGGCTTGGGACCGGCTATGTTGAGACAACATAGGCGGAGTTGCATTAGTGCTTTTCAAAATGTAACAAACTTTTATGCCTTTTATTGAAAAATCACAAGATAGATAATGCAAGATTTTCTTACTGTTGCTACAAGTTTCTATGTTTCTCGGATTTTTTTATGATATTTACCGAAATCTTGCAGACACATGTTTTTCTATTGTAACCATTTGTGATTTTTGTTGTAATAGTGTGTGTTTTTGTTGCAAATGAATGTGCAACAATCTTGCTTAACCACTTTTTATTACTGAAAATAGATATATATTTTTGTTGTAATAGTTTTTCATTTATGTTTAAATTGTTCTTGAGTTTTGTTGCAATTCATTCTGCAGAAAAAATGTGTAACCACTTTTTTTGTAGCCTTAACTTTTTTTCATAAATCCTGTGATGATTGTTGGAGTAGTATATATGTTTTGTATACAGGGTTAATAATTTTGTTGTAATACTAGGGGTGTAAATCACCACGGTGATATCTTTTCTGTAAATATCGCAAAGGTTACGGACAACATGATTTTCCGCTATGTACTCCATGTTGAATTTCCGAAATCATGTTCTGCATGATTCAAGGCGATGGATAACGATACTGCGGTGGGGAGAGAGACCAATATTTGATTTGTTATAACCTACGCCTAGGACCGTCCTATTCAAGTGTGCAGGACAACTACAAGCCCGTGACGCCAATATGAGTTAATCACCAAAACCATATTTGAAACCGTTCAGAAATAAAAACTCATATTACTCATGTGACCGATTTTCCGCCGCCGCATATGCTCTTGCCAACCGGACGTCGTACGATGGGATGCCTCTTCCTCGTTACTCTTCACTAATGCCTCCCCATACCCTCCCGTGACCATGACGAGAACCTCATGCATCACCGGATGCAGCAAAGTGTGGACGTCCGACAACAGCCACCGCTGACCAACCCCGCCACTTGGAGACTCTTCAAAACCTTTAACAGGGTACCAAATTAAGCTCCTTCCTCACCCCTTCTAATTATATCCTTCCTTCCATGACAATCTTTGATCAATCCATGAATGCTCACTTCACGTGATCCCCTCTAATGTGCCATTGCAGTGTCTTACAGTGATGGCGAGCACCGCAAGGATAGCTTGGCTTTTCGTGGATCTAAACTAGGACCCTGATTTGCAAGACCCCTATAAGATGAAAACACTTCCTGTTATCTCTCTACTTTTGGTGGGATTCACTTTCATGATAATAGAAGGAGACATAGAGACGCACAACATGCCAGCTCAAGGGAAAGAATAACACATGCAATTCATGATACAATAGTAGTTAGTAATTTCAGAGTAAATCTTTTGGCATGATTATGTAATTGACGTATTTCGTGAATATTCAACAGGCCCGGTACACCCATACAGATCAGAAGACACCATGTTGGGAGCACAACATCTACCCACAAATGATGATTCTAAATTGGCACACTGAGCAACATTTGATAATGCCAACCTACTGCATCAAACTAAACATCACACGCTATTTCAATATAGTTTTGGTCCCTGTGTAAATTGAATATTATTATACTAAATTTGTATACTTTCTTAAGTTTTTTATTATATTGTGGTTTAAAAAATATACAGTGTATACTAATTAGTGACCATGGTTAACCATACAATAATTTTTTCTCATTACTTTCCTTTATATAGTTGCATTATATCATTCAAAATATATGAGTTGCGCCATTTTTTTCTGTGTGAGATATTGTCATCAACAAGATACTAAACTACCTTACATGTGAAAAAAAGGAAAAAATAAACATCATTGAATCTAGCATATGTGTATATTATTGCGTGGATGTTCTTATCTATTTTTAGTATTATTAAATATTTTGGTGCCAAATCCAAAGCATACAACCTAGCAAATATATTAAAAGAAGTGTGTAGTGTATGGTTATGTCAGAATATATATAAACTTCTATTGAATAAATAATCGAATGTATGCCTCATACAAAAAAAAAATTATCGTTCCACACACTTCTTGTTTCTCTCTTATAGAAGTTGATGCACACATCTCATAGAGTTATGTATACGTAACCTGTAAGTATAACGAGATCATCTTCTATTCATTTCAGGCATTTGGTTTATGCTTGCGGTCGGGGAGAAAGGACAAACTTCTCTTTGGTAGTTGGGAACTTCAAGACAAGGTAACACAATCCCCAGCCCTGCTCAGGCTCCACCGATGCGACTACATCGACGGTCTTGTCAGGAGGTGCTACTTCAGCAATGGCAACTGGAGTCATTGTCGTTGATGTGACGCGCCGCCACATTTTGTACATTTGAAAAGTTAACAACATGTTAACTGTATGTAGTATATATTTTGACCGAGTGTAATGGTGTATTCTGAACTATTGAATGAACTGTGTATGTACGTACTGGACAAATAGATGACCTAGATAAATTAACGTGTGTATTTTTTTAATGCACAAAATAGTAGTTGTGGCGTGCATGCTGGAGTGGTGCACGCCATTAATACTTGTGTGGCTTGGCGAGCAAAATGAAGCCACGCCAAGTACTGGGTTGTTTCTGGTGGTGTGTGACGATTTTGTATGCTACTAGTAACAAGTTAAGTTACTAATGATGTACACCACTGTTAGCACTTACCAGGGTCATATTAGTAGCGTGCCATAAACACGCCACTGGTAGCATTTTGGCATGTGACTATTAGACTTTCCTGTACAAGTATGGGGGAGAAAAGAGGAAATTAGGGAAGAGCAGTGGATATAACGGGATGAGTGTGGTGGATCAGGACAGGATGGTAAATCGAGAGGTTAACACCTTGGGCACGAGGGGAAATGGGGTGGTGGACGTTACGGGTAGGTGTGGTGTTTATATAGCTAGGTCGTGGGAGGTGGCTTTTGGGCCCATGTTTGGAGCAAATTTGAACACTGACCGAAAAACATAACTCTGGCCTATCCATACTAAGTATACACCATAGACTGATAAATTTGGACCAGATTTGTTAGTAATGAATTTCCCCAAATTTTATTTTCTTTCTCGAATTTAATTGGAATTTTCATTTGGGTTTCGGGTTTAGACCTTAGTTGTGTAAACTATTACAGAACAGGCAATCGCGCACAACTGAATTCACTCATCACACACGATGAACGGCTCCGTCGCTATTGGTGGGTGGACGATGGGCAGTCAATCGCACACAATTATTAAAACATGTACGATATGTCCAACTGCGCAAACGAAAGTTTCAATATAATCGGGTGCGATGAAAGATCCATCATACATGGTTTCGCTAAGCCATCAGTATGTGTTTGGCATAGTCACACACGCTCAGTCGTAGTTGATAACTCGTTGTACGGATTTCATAGTCTGATACGATGTGGTATAATCGCTGAAGTGACTTCATTCATCACAAGGGCTACACGAGCAATTAGGATTGCCCATGTGTATTTGTGCATCAATATCAAGATAGATTCTGTATAATCTCGGTCACTACAAGAAATATGATATCCTATGACCCTTAATATTGGTCACTGAGTGGTCACATATTTTAATGTGTGACCTTTTTATGACTAAAAACACTTGGTCACGTTATGAACGTCACTAACAATCCAATATGACCTTTTTCTGGATTGGTCATAGACCTCTATGACCGAAAGAAAAGCTCACAGATTTTATGACCAATTTTTTGTCACTGGCAATCTAGTCAGGTGGCAAGTCTGACGTGGCAATTTTGTGACCAAACAAAATGGTCACCTATCAGAATCAGCCCGGTCAAGTTCGATGCTTTACATGGGCCAAGCTCAACAATTCACCATTATTATTATTTATTTTTCAGACAATTCTTGTCAGCTATATGGGCTGAGCCAAACATTTTGGCCTTTTTATTTCTGGGCCGCAGCCATTACTGTCATTTGATTTACTCTTTTTAATTATATAGTTCAGGGTGGTCCCACTTGTCAGATTGGTCCCATTTGTCAGGTTTATTTCATAAATCGGTCCCACACGTCAAAAAGTCCAAAATATTATTTTTGTAAGTTGCTCCCACTAGCCAGGTTTCCATTTCACAAGTTTTCAAATCATATATAAAATCCATATTTCAAACAGATCAGAGAGGAATTCATCCAAACACAAAATTATACTATTACAATCTTTATAATCTATTACAACCCTGATATGCCTACTATTACAATACATACCTAGCTACTCTTTGCTTTGTCATCTTTAAATTTCTTCAGGATTCTTCAAATTTCTTCAGCCTAGAGCTCCCGTAAAAGAGAGCAACGCCATACTTTTAGAGCATAACAATAAAAAATTGCATAACTTGAGAAGGCACGAATTTTCATTTGGTTGGACATGAAGCATAGTTATAAGCACAAATACGTACATGAACTATCTTAATTCAAGCAAAGGATTTGCTGAGCATGAAAAAGGAAGCATTCGTGGCAGGTATGTTGACAACCGCATCTCAGTCAATGACTTTAAACATGAATAATGGATATTCACTACAAGGATAAACAAGAATATGAGAAACTATTAGGTTGATCGGTGATTGAGGGAACGACTAACCAGCACAACAAGGCAGATTGATAGATAACACCACAATTGGTAATCTTCCTCTTCCAACTTCAAGAAAACAAATCACCTAACATTGGAAGGATCACACATCAAAAGCATATATAACATCAAACTAAGAAATTAATGGCATGAAGTATGAAATCACGTTAGCACTAGTATATTTTAACTTATAGTTTGCATATAAAAGAACATATGGCATGATGCTTACGTGCGCCTAGATTACTAAGGAGATATTGCAGACTATGCACTGGTTTGACACTTGCAACGGCTTCAATGTAAACCAACAACTATGATCCTTGAAGATTACAAAGAGAGGACATGACATATCATGTAGCTGCAGGGAGCAAGGAGAGGACAAGACATAGATACCTTAGGGCGAACAGCAGCAGCATAAGGTCCAAGCATGATGGCTTCAGTGACTGCATTCGGTAAGGTGAAGTGGGTGGGGTGGGACCCACATGTAAGTTGGGGTAGGTGGAGGTGGGGCAGGACCCACATGTTAAAATAAGTTGTTAGCTGGTCCCACTTGTCAAATCTAAATCATTGTGTGTGCTCCATTGGGTCCTACATGTTAGAGTGACACGTAAGAGAAAATGACACCTAAGCACTGACACGTAGGCGAGACGACTGAGTTAGTTGTCCAATCAGAGTGACACGTAAGAGAAAATGGCACCTAAACACTGACACATAGGCAACACTGCTGAGTTGGTTGTCAACAAATGTGAATGACTATTTAAAATGGTCGTAGCCGTCTAGAAAAAGGTCATGGCTAGTGTTGGCTGGATTATGACCAATTCATGTAAGGAGGCCATGACCTTTCTGACAAAATTGGTCATAATTTTGTGGGGTTTACACCCTCAAAAATAGCGTATGACCAACTGGTTCAAAATGGTCATAGATTTATGACCAATACTTTGGGGGTCACTATAAAAGGTTATAGCATAGCATATTTCTAGTAGTGGGTGCTGAATATAAGTGGTACACCTAGAGATGTTGAGAAAGCAAGTTCGTATCTGATGTCGGAATTCGAGATGGAAGATTTTGACAAAACCAATGTATGTCTAGGTCTCCAACTTGAACATTCCCACGCTAATATTATAGTGCACTAGTCTGCCTACACTTAGAAGGTGTTGGAGAGATTTGGATTTGATAAGGTATATCCATTTAAGTCCCAACGACCGGGAGGTCTTTATGGCAAGATAAAGACCCGTTCAGGTCTAAGGGGGAGGAAATTGGTATCGAAATTCCCCTATTTGAGTGATATTGGAGCACTCATGTATTTCGTGAATTGTACAAGGCGAGACATTGCATTCACAGTCAATTTGCTTGCTAGGTACAATTTTTAGCACTGTTCAAGATATCTTCCGATATTTCGATAAATCGGTCGATTTATCGCTTCTCAACGTCTGACCGATAAGATAAACCAGCCGATATGCCGATAAAATCGCCCGATATGCCGATAAACCGGCCGATTTATCCCTTATCTTGGGTCGACCGATAAATTCACGATAAGCGATATCCCCAACATTGATTTTTAGTCTACCAATAAATATTGGAAAGGCATCAAAGACGTCTTCTGAAACCGCATAGGACCAAATAATTTGGGCTGTTTTATAAGAGGAATCAAGACCTATCATTGGTAGGCTATGCTGATGCAGGGAACCTGTCGGACCAGCGCACTTCCAAGTCACATGGTGGATACCTTTCCTTTGTGGTGAAACTGTAATTTCCTGGAAATTGTCTAAGCAAAGTCTTGTAACGACTTTGACAAGCCACCCAGAAATCATAGTATAGTATGAACCCTCACGAGAATGTGTGTGGCTTCGACAAATGATTCGCCACATTCAACGAACATGTGGATAGAATAGCATAGAGACCACCCCACCATTATCTATGAAAATGTGTTGCATAAGTGCAGTCGGGTTATATGATGAGTACAAAGCATATCAAACCCAAGTTTTTCTATGTGTATGAGCTGAAGAAGATAAAGGAGGGTGAGGATTTTGCATACTAAGTCATGCGACAATATCGCTGGCTTGTTCACTAAATCATTATCGGCATAATTTTTTGAGAGGTGTGTTCGAGGAATCAGTACGATGAGATTTAGAGAGATATCAGACTCAGGGGGAGATTCTTCCCACCCTAACCTATGAATCTCGATCCACATGATCGAGTACACGACCTGATGCTGAGTAGATTATACTCGTTTTTTTCCTTATACGGCGTGATGTTTCTCACATTTAGGTTTTTATGAGGCAATTCGTGAAACATGAGTAACCGTATGCTATGCACTCTTTCTACATATTTTTCTCCCACTGGGTTTTTCGGAGTATTTTGACAATTGGCAATATGAGATGTCAGATCAAGGGAAAATGTTGAGAAACCGTCGTACGGCAACATACGGGTGATACGTCCAAAACGTATCTACTTTTCCGAACACTTTTGTTGTTGTTTTCCCTCTAACTTGTGTGATTTGAATGCAACTAACATGGATTAACGCTGTTTTCAGCAGAATTGCCCTGGTGTCTTGTTTTTGTGCAGAAAGTCAAAGTTTCGAGAAAATTCCCGAAAAATTCCAGAAGCCCTATTTTCCCAGAAGACCCACGGAGCCAGAAGAAGAAGCGGAGGCGGCGCACGGGGGCCCCACACGCACCCACGGCGCGGCAGAGGTGGGGCTACACCGAGGCCTTGTGTGGTCGCCTCGCGTGGTCCCCGACGCTCCCCTTTGGACTACTTATTCCTCCTGACCTAAAAACGACGGGGGGGATCGACGTTTTTTCAGAAACCCTCCAGAGCTCCGCCGCCACCGAAAACCCTAGTTCGGGGATCAGAAACTCCGTACTAGCACCCTGCCGGGACGGGGAATTGGAGGAGATCATCGCCATCATCATCACCGCCGCCTCTCCATCAACCATCCATGACTCCCCCATCCATGTGTGAGTAATTCCCCGCTGTAGGCTGAAGGGGGTGGTAGGGATTGGATGAGATCGTTCATGTAATAGATGTAAGATTGTTAGGGCATGGTGCCTAGTATCCATTATTAGTAATTTATGGCATTGTTGCAACTTGTTATGCTTAATGCTTGACACTAGGGCCCGAGTGCCATGATTTCAGATCTGAACATGTTATTGTATCATGAGAATAATTATTGTTTTGGATCATATCTATAAGTTGTATACACACGTCACTGTCCGGAACCCGAGGCCCCAAAGTGACAGAAATTGGGATAACCGGAGGGGATGGCTGCGACTTGAGGATCACATGTGTTCACGGAGTGTTAATGCTTTACTCCGGTGCTTTATTAAAAGGAGCACCTTAATTACCAGTAGTTTCCCTTGAGGCCCCGCTGCAAACGGGCTGGTAGGACAATAGATGTTGTGCAAGTTTCTCATTGCGAGCACGTACGACTAAATACGGAACACATGCCTATGATTGATTATTACTTGGATGTTTTATTAGTATTTACCTGCAATTGCCCTACGTATGACTATTTCATGAATTATCTTATCCATGCAACGCCCGTTCATCCATCCCTATGCCTAAAGTATTTTTAATCCTGCTGTCTACTTCAATTATTACTGCTGCCTTTATTTCGCTGCTGCTATTATTTCACTACTGATACTGTCATAAAACTGTTGCTACTGATAAACTGTGTCGAGCAAGTCTACTTCCAGGTGCAGCTGAACTGACAATTCATCTGTCAAGTCTTATAAATATTCTTTGACTCTCCTTGTGTCGAATCAATAAATTTGGGTTTTACTTCCCTCGAAAACTGTTGCGATCCACTATACTTGTGGGTCATCAACGGGTCCACCCTTTCTTGGGGTGGGGGTTTTCCTTCTAAATTAGTGTGTCCATCTACCCCTAGCTTATATATCCATATATTATATAGAAGGAAACACCAAATTGATTAATGAAGTTCAGTCTCGCCTATTTCTTTTTGTCGCTTAACTTTTTGTGTATGTGAATATGCCAGGCGTATAACTATTTCGACTACATCTCGTTTCACGTTTTTGGACCAGATTGTGGCCAAAAGTTGTGGATCCTTTTCTTGAGCTTGCTTCTTTTTAAGGCAAAGCTTTGTGGTGACCTCTCCGGCTTGCTTTGTACTCCCTCCTTTTCTAAAGTAAGGCGTATTTTCTTTCAAAAGTCATACAATATCATATTTGACCAAGTTTTAGGAAAAACTTTTAATATCTATGATACAATATTGACATCATATGAAAAAAAATACAATGTATTTAACGATATTGATTTGGTATTGTAGCTAATCATAGTTTCATATAAAAACTTGGTCAAAGTTGACACGTTTAACTTTTGAGAAAATATATGACTTACTTTCAGAAACAGTTCTTTTTTTTTTTTGCACAACGGATAGAAAAGGCCGCGTGTCGTACTCTCTGCTAGTTTCAAACTCCCAATGGGCCTCCCATAGACGCGGCCGTGCCTTGCAGGTTATAGTTTTAACGGGCCTATCTACGACACACGGGCCCAGGCTTATTTTAGAGTCCAGCTCAGAAAGCCGAAAACATTGACGAAATAGGCCGTAGCCCCGCTATATAAATATAGCAACAACCCGATACAACCAACAGTCACGACATGCTGGGGCGGCAGCAAACATACACCCAAAGCAAGGGGAAGAGAAGAAAAGAAGAAGAAACAAAAAGGAGACATAGGCGGATCGACTAAAACGTTGATGACCCGCAACCAATGCGCCCTCTCCAACAACGTACCACCACGCTCCTAGCACCGAATCGACGAGTACCAAGCAGCCCCTTCAAGAAGGGACGCCATGCTGCTGCCCGGACCAGGGCCCTGGTCCTAGGGTTTCCTCCGGCACGGAGGGAAGCGAAGGGTAGCCTCGACGCCCTTCAGGAAGGAAGGATGCCACCCGGAGGCGGCACCGCGTCGGTGTCGAACCCGACAAGGATTTCTCCCGAAACCCCTTCCACCACCCCGGACGATCGGTAACACAGGAGCCCCGCGAGGCCGAGCCTCGACACCACCAGACTAGCCACCCACCACCATGCGCCAGCGAAACCGAAGTCACCACCATCGTCGTCTCACCGAAGTAGTCGTCAAGCTGTCTGCCAGACAGAGGTGAGGAGTAAGAACCGGGCGCAGCAGTACCACGACCGAGCTGGAGGGAACAACCTCCACCGCCGAGGACGGTAGTCGACCGGACGGGGCAGCAGAACACACCAGTCTCTGTCAGGTCCGGCCGAGCCCAGCGGGCCCGTAAAGCCCCCATGGGGGCATACCAGTCCTAATGGAGTCCGGCTGGTCCCAAAACGGGTCTGTGAAGCTCGCCGCCACGCTGCAACCAGGTCGGTCGCCATTGCCGCTGCACCTGCATCCTCCACCTCTCCTACATCTGCAGAACGCGCCGCAGGTCAAACCGGCCCGCCCTGACCCAGATGGGCCCCAAAGGGCCCAGATCTGGGCCGCAAGGGCCGGCCAGCGAACGCCCGCTGCACGTCGCCACCCGCCCGTCGCTTCGCCCCGTGAGCAGGCACGCGTCGCCGCCGAACCGCTACCACCCGGCCGGAGCCGGGCCAGCCGCCTCCCGAGGAGCACCGCGCCGGCGCCACCCAAGACCGCCACGGGGAGTGAAAAGCCGCCGGCGCCACCGGGCCGCCGCCGGCAGGGGGTGACGGGGGCGCGAGGGAGAGGGAGTGAGAGGGGTGGGGGAGCCGAGGGCGGCGCCGGCCGGCCGCTGTGCCGGCGGCGGCTAGGGTTGGGCTCGGGGGAGGAGAGTCAGTTCAGTCTTCCAATATTTTTGCTTCCAGTTCTTCAAAGCCGAAAACTAGCCGCGACGCCAGGACGTTCCCATCATCCATCGACCATAGAGTAGTTCAGAAACTCGGACTCCGAGTAGTCCTGTATCGATTTTGCGCCGCCGCGCTTCAGATTTCACGGGGATCGGTCCACCTGCTCTCTCTGGCCGGCCGCCGTGTTCGATCCATCGATGGGGCGTCTCGTCCTCATCACTCCTCGCTGCTGCATCCCCATAGCCTCCCGTGACCATGACGAGAACCTCCTGGAAGAAGGCATTGACGGCCGACAGCAACCACCGCTGACCCAGCCCAAACCCGCCGCTTGGAGGTTTTTCAAGATCTTCTACAGGGTACCAAATCAAGCCCGTTTCTCTTAACCTCTTGATGTTCTTCACCACTCGTACATGATGATTTCTTTTTCAGTCAGTCAATCATATTGCTTCGTCAAAACTGCAGTTTGCTGCTTACGGATCTGCTATGCCCTTTTTAACAGTGTCTTACCGCGAATTCTCTTTTTAACAGTGTCTTACCACCACTGTGGGCATCGGGATGGTGATTTTCGCCTTCGTGGGGCGACACTTCAACTTGTTGCCTGAACTGCAGGACCCATCTGCGGTGGCTATGATTGTGTTCATAGCTCTCATTCAGGTGGGATCCGGTTACATGATAACACAAGGAGATGTAGGGACCAACGGCGTAATAGCTCAAGAGGAATAAGAATTGTGATTTGCGTTATGTAGCGTAATAGCTCAAGAGGAACAGAATTGTAATTTGGGTTATGTAGACCCTCAGACATATTTTTTTTTGACAGTGAAGCATTGTATTGTGTAAGTACACGTATATTTCATTAACAGCGAGCTGTGGGCTGTCAACAGGTATGCATGCACCAAAATGACCAGTAGCCACTGGGGAGAAAATACTACAGTACCAATAGCAGGTGAACAGAAAGGCAGCAAAATGAATGATGAACACACGATGATGGTTCCGATTGTTTTGGAGACCTATCCAATTCTTTTTTTTTTTTTTTTTACATACGCCTCCCACAGGTAAGCCGGATTCCACTGTCAAAAGATAACAGAACAAAGTTGTTGCCCAGCGGCAAAAGCAGAGAAAAGGAAAAGGAAAACAGGAACCTAACATCTAACCAGATAAGTTTCTAGCCAGCAGCGCGGCGGTGTGCCCTCCAGAAGGGAGAACACAACGAGCACGCATAAGTTTTTCCACGACCTAAACTCTGCACAGCAGAGAGAGCCAAAAGAACATGCAAATTTACAGGTTTTGTATGCAAGACCAGCTGATGGGCACACACGCCACAACATCAGAGGAAGATCAACGAACCAACGAGACCAAAAGTAGCTCCCAGCCACAGGACTTCAAGAAAAACATCAAGCAGCTTCTTCTTTACACAGCAACCAGAAAACAAGTAGACCTATCCAATTCTGGAGGCCACAGGAAGAACAGTCGCAGTCACATCGATCAGAGATCTCCAATCCTGCAGCACTGCATTAAGAAGGGACACTTGTGAGATATATAGCCATCGCCCATGGTAAATTGAAATACGTGAAGACAGAGGTAGAGTTTATACCCTAATCCAAAAACCAATGAAGAATATTGTAGAGACTACCAAAAGAACCCCTGGGACAGCAATGGCATTGAGCGCCAACATCCAGTGCGAAAACATTATATTAAGAACGGAAATGCCTACAAGCAATATACGAGTGTTAATTTTCTTTTTCAGCCCTTACGACATAATTCGCTTCTTCTAAATAAAGAGAAATGAAATTAAAATAGTCACCATACCCAACATTCCGAGGTGGGTTGTAAAGCGCCCAAACTGAACCTCGATCCACAATCTGCCCACACGCTGCAAGGCACACCCATACACACAATCATCCACCAGGCTGGAAACAACCTGCTTACCCAGAGACGGTATGTAGCTGAAAAAGTAGGATCCTTCAGTAATCCATCAGGCCCCATGTACGGAAGCAAAGTCAGGGCAGCACCAAGGGCAAACAACTGGAGCACCAAGGCATTCTCACATCGGACCAGCTGGAACAGCAGCAAAATAAATCAGAGGAATGTTACAAACATATTAGCTATGTCATAAACTATTAAAGAAAAGCTGAATTTACGCATTAAATGTACTTTCTAGCAATGAGCTATCCACTACAACAGCAGCAAAATAAGTCAGAGGCAAGTTACATGGACAAACATATTAGCTATGTCACTACTCACTGACAATTCAAAAAAGCTAAAATTACGGATTTAAAGTAATTTCTAGCATCAAAACCCCTGCCCAGCCCCATGCAACTTCATTGCCTAGCATTACGACCGTTCTGGCGTCTTCTCTGCTAAAAGCGCGACAGAGCTGCCTATAACATCAAACATGTTACTAGGTGGCATTCTGGGTCTAGCTCTCGTAACAATGACAATAGAACAAATTTGGAACCATATTTGTGTTCTGAATGAGCAACTATATTTCCAGAGGGCCAAAGTCCAGTACTTATACATGTGTGATGAACAGTAAACATGAACAGTAATCTATACATCTAACACCCCCCTCAAACTCATGGTGGGTCAACAACACTGAGTTTGGAGAGAAAGAACCATGCTGCGCTCGAGTCTGTGCCTTCGTGAAGAAGTCCGCCAACTGTAACTCAGAGGGCACATAGTGAAGGGCAAGAAGCTGGTCCTGCACAGCAGCACGCACAAAGGAGGCATCTACACCGATATGCTTGGTGAGTTCATGCTTCACCGGATCACGCGCAATGCTGATGGCGCTGTACTGTCAGACAATAGAGGAGTCGGTGCAGCAGCAGAAACACCAAAGTCCTCTAGTAACCATCGCAACCAAGTCACCTCAGCCGTCAACATGGCCATCGCTCTCAACTCAGCCTCTGCACTGGAGCGGGAAACGGCAGTCTGTTTCTTCGTCTTCCAGGCAATGAGGATCCTCCAAGAAAACACAATAGGCTGACAGCGAGCGGCGATCAGAAGGATCACTAGCCCACGTAGCATCAGAGTAGGCCTGGAGCTGGAGAGAGCTGGAGCGAGGAAAGAAAAGGCGGCGAGAGATCGTGCCACGAAGATATCGTAGAACACGGAGAAGGTGACTATAGTGGACAGAGCTGGGAGCTGAAACGAACTGACTCAGAATGTGGACAGGATATGAAATATCTGGACGAGTGACAGCTAGATAGACAAGACTCCCAACAAGATGGCGATAGCGAGTGGGGTCTGTGAGGGGATCACCATCAGTAGCACGAAGCTGAATATTGAGCTCCATAGGAGTCTCAGCAGTGCGCTCATCACCAAGAGCAGCGCGAGCAAGAAGATCCTGAATATATTTTTCTTGGGAGATGAAGAAGCCATCAGAAGTCGAAGAAACCTCAATCCCGAGAAAATAGCGAAGTGGACCAAGATCAGACATCAGGAACTGCTCACGAAGGCGGGCCTTGACAAAGGCAATATACTCAGAGTCGTCGCCAGTAATGATCATGTCATCAACATATAAGAGGAGGAGCGTCCGACCACGAGGTGAGGTGTGGACAAACAACGCGGGGTCATGGTCGCTAGGCGAGAAACCAGCGGCAGTCACCACAGAGGCGAAACGCTCAAACCAGGCGCGAGGGGCTTGCTTAAGGCCATAGAGAGAGCGCCGAAGACGGCAGACCATACCATCAGGAACAGAGTACCCCGGTGGTGGCTGCATATAAACCTCCTCACGCAACTCTCCATTGAGAAAGGCGTTCTGGACATCAAGCTGAGACACAGACCAATTACGAACAGAAGCCACAGCGAGAAGAGTGCGGACAGTGGTCATGTGGGCTACGGGAGCGAACGTCTCATCATAATCGCGTCCCTGCTCCTGCTGAAAGCCACGAGCCACAAGACGAGCTTTGTAACGCTCAAGAGAACCATCGGAGCGAGTCTTGATCTTATAGACCCACTTGCATGTGATGGGACGAACACCAGGTGGAGGGGAAACCAGATCCCACGTGCCAGTGCGCTCAAGGGCAGCAATCTCCTCAGCCATCGCAAGCTGCCATTCAGCTGAGCCATGGCATCACGGTAGGAAGTGGGCTCAGCAACAGCAGAAAGACTGTACTGGGAAGGAGAATAGCGATCAGGAGACCGTAATGAGGTCCGAGAACGAAGGTTATGAACCGGTGTACACGGGGAAGGTGGCGCGCCGGAAGTAGAAGGCATGTCAGAGGGATCATCGTCAACACGCGGCCGACGAGTGTAGTGGAGAGGAAAGGGAGAGAGGGTAGGATGCACTGGAGAGGGAGGTGGCGAGGGAGGAGAAGAGGATGGTGTCGGCGGTGTGTCGGGAACAGTGGGACTCGGCGGAGGTGGAGGTGGAGGTGGAGGAGGAACATGAGGCACGGAGGGAGATATGTCGGGAAGTATAAGGAAGGAGATATCCTCAACCGAAAAGGTCGAGGCAGTAGGACGCGGATAGTACGAACGAGACTCATCAAAAGTCACATCACGGGAAATACGTAGCCGACGACTAACAGGATCCCAACATCGATAGCCCTTGTGCTCATCACTGTAGCCAAGAAAAACACACTCCACCGACTGAGCGGTCAATTTGGTGCGTTCGCGGGGAGCAAGGAGAACATAGCACACGCACCCAAACATGCGAAGAGCGGAGTAGTCAGGAGAACGACCAGAGAGACGCTCCATAGGAATACCACCCTGCAAAGCAGCCGAAGGCTGGATATTGATGAGATAGGTGGATGCGGAGACAGCCTCAGCCCAAAAGTGGGGTGGAAGAGAGGCGGCGATCATCATCGCACGAGCCGTCTCAAGAAGGTGGCGATGCTTGCGCTCAGCAACGCCATTCTGAGCGTGAGCACCAGGACAAGAGAACTGGGCGAGAGTACCCTGTTCGGCAAGAAAACCACGCAACATCTGGGAGATATACTCACCAGCCGAGTCAGCACGAAAGACACGAATGGGCGTGGAAAACTGGGTGTGTACCATGGCAGCAAATCGCTTGTATATAGGGAGAACCTCGCTGCGAGATTTCATAAAATAGAGCCAAGTGTAGCGAGAGAAGTCATCAATAAATAGAACATAGTAGCGATGACCACCTTTCGAATCGAAGGGAGCAGGACCCCATACATCAGAATGAACTAAGTCGAAAGGACGCTGAGAGACTGACTCACTCGTAGGATAAGGTAATTGAGTCTGTTTGCCAAGTCTACAACCATTACAATGTAAAGATACATCGCCAGAGACAGACCCTAAGACACCTTGATGCACTAGCGAGGACAAGCGAGAGCCACATATATGACCAAGTCGATGATGCCACTGTTGGAAGGACGCAGAGGAGGAGGCAGCAAGAGCATGCGAGCTGGCGGGTGTGGTGGCAGCGGAAGGAACACAAAGCCAGTCAACCTCCCAAAGGCCCTGAGCCTCACGGCGCCGAGGGCCAGCTCCAACTAGAACCTGGGTGCGACGATCCTGAACAGAGCAAGAGTCGGTATCAAGAATGACACGACAGCCAGAATCAGTAAGTTGAGCAGCGGAAAAAGATTCATGGTAAGACGGGGAACATGAGAAACACTAGGAACAGAGAAGGACGGAGTAGAGAGAGTGCCACGACTAGCAACAGGAAGAGGTGTGCCATCGGCAGTGAGAACATTGAGAGGAGAATCAAGAGGTCGAAGAGAGGACAGAGCGGAAGAATCAGAAGACATGTGAAAGGAAGCTCCAGAATCCAGAACCCACGGAGATGTACCTGACTGTGTAGGCGGTGGTGGCGGAGCAGCAGTAGTGGAAGCAGTCAGCGAGGCAACGGTGCCCGTCGAGGAAGAGCCTGATGAAGCCAGTATACGCTTGAGCCGCACAATATCCTGGTCAGTGAGTGACGGAGTCGCTGAGGGCACACGAGCCACAGGAGAGGAGCGACTCAGGTCACGCTGCTTCTTGAAGCAATCTGACTCTGGGTGACCGGGCTTCTTACAATAGCCACAGAAGATGCGAGGCCGGCCCGCTCCTGAAGAAGGAGGACGCCCACCTGAAGAAGGAGGACGCCCGCCCACCCCCCTGAAGGAGTGGGTAGCAGCGGTGGAGCAGACGACACAAGGGCTCGGGCAGCTAGCACAGTGGGAACCGCAAGCAAACCAGCAGAACGGAGGCGTGTCTCCTCAGCTCGGACCTCTGCAAGCACCACTGATATAGAAACACGACCACGGGCAAGCAGGTGAGCACGCCGAGGCTCAAACTCGGGACGGAGGCGAGACAGGAACTCATGACACGCTGAAACTCCAAATCGACCTCACTGTCTGACAACAGCGACAAGCACCACAAACAACAGTCCTCAGAGAGTCAAGCTGACGCCAGATGGCAGAGCACTGTGTAGAACTCATCAACAGTGGAGTCTCCCTGCTGAAGATCATGCTCCTGACGCACTACAGATAGGTAGAGAGCATCACCAGAGGGCTGATAGCGCTGACAAGATAAGTCCACATCGCAGCAGTGCCCAATCCCATAAACTCAGAAGCAAACTGGGGTAGAACACTAGCAGTGAGGACAGCAGCAGCACGAGCATCATCATTGCACCACTGAGTGTAAACAGACAGAGCATCCCGATAAATAGAGAGAGACTCCGAGTAATCCGATACCTGCTGGTCATAGGCTTCAACGGCAAGATCATCAGCATCCTTGGCAGCAGCCCGATCAGCCTCAGAAGCATCAGCGGCAAGAACGGGTGGCACCGGTGGAGTAGGAGCCACAGGAGCAACGGGGCACGGCGGACAAGAGACCTCGCCAGAGAGAACGCCCCACAACAGGAGGCCGCACATGTGGATGCGCATAAAGCCCACAAACTCTGCATAGTTGGTGCCGTCAAAAATCACGGAGCACCGAGGAACAGCATAGCCCGAAGAAGACATGACGGGCTCTCTGGATTTTTTTTTTTTGAATTCAACTCAGCAGGAGAGAGAAACTAGATCGGGCAGAGCTGCCACGACCTGTACAAGCACGGCCGAATCGCGGGAACCGGAGGGCGGCCGGAGGAGCAGCCGGCGGGCGGCCAGAGGAGCAGTCGGCGGGCGGCCGGAGGGCGGCCAGAGGAGCGGCCGGCGATGGGCAGCGGCCAGAGGGCAGCCGGCGACGGGCAGCAGCCGCGACGGACGACGGCAGGTCGGCTCCGACGGCAGGCGGCCCGGGATGGCAGCGGCTGGGGTGGGAGCGGCCCGGGGCGGCGGCGGCCGGCCACGCACAGCGGCGACGCTTTAGAGCAGAGGAGCGGCCATGGGCAGGCTCGGGAGGAAGGGCGTCCGGCGGCGGCTGCGGGACAGCAATGGAGAGGAAGGAGGCAGGCCAGCCGGCCGGAGAAGCTACGGCGACGGCGACGGTGAGCTACCCGGAGTTGCAACGCGCGGGGTGGAGAGCAGAGCACCTGAGCTCTGATACCATGTTATGAATGAGCAACTATATTTCCAGGGGGCCAAAGGCCAGTACTTATACATGTGTGATGAACAGTAAACATGAACAGTAATCTATGCATCTAACAATTTGCACAGCTCTTGTCCCTAACAAAGTTCGAAATTTTGGTTGGACAACTACCCGTGATAGCTTGCTACGATGACTAACAAATACAGGAGAACGCTGCAGTAGGAGGCCAAGTGCAAGATCCGTGGTATCGGTAATTAAGATAGCTACCATGCGACGGTGAAGTGCACTAAAGCCCGGGCTCTGCATCAGGAGATGAGGAAAGTTTGGAATCTGCCGGATGAAAAAGCTTTCACCTATATTCGGTCTGATTGGCTCCTGATTTTGCTGGCCAATTGTAGCATATAATTCTGATGGTTCTCTGGCACAGTTGGCATCTGCGGTGTGATGCAATCCCTGGCAATGGGAAGGAAGCTGTGCAATCACTACTGTAAACAATAAAGTTTTCTATCCAGTAATAACACATTAACGGATCAAGATTCTCCTCGAAGGGACTAAGTATTGCAAGCAGAAACTAGACACTCTGTACATATGTAGATATCGTTTTGTGCCCGTTCATGAGTGCAACTGCACAAACACAAATACCAACTGACAGCAATGCAACAAAAAAAAAACCAATCGTTTGCATTTACATTCGATCAAAACAGGGGTATGCTATTACTTTTTGCATTTTCAGCACTAATTTCCAGCCGCCCTACAATAACATAACTAATTTCTAGCAGCCTTACAAAACAGGAGGAGTTTTGCCTCAAACCACGCAGCACACGGACAGTATTGCAAAAAAAAAAAATCAATCGTTTGCATCTACATATCAGCAAGTTTTCTCAGCGTTTAAGATCAGACAAGCAATTCACTTGACCTGGGCAAATTAAGGATGCTTGCAATCATCACAACACTTGAGGTAGGATGGATTAAAAGAAAGGAAAAGGTAAAGCAACATTTCTCTTCTTATTTTTAACAAATTAACAGCAAATAGAATAAGCTAGACGATGGACTGAATCGCAAGAGGCAGCCGTGGTTGCTTGTTTATTCTTGCTGTTTGGATGTGAGTTGAAATCAATTGACGTCAACAAGGAAAACCAAAATGGATTCAAGCTCACACTTCACTCATTCTCAAAACCAAACCAAATTATACTCCTCTCCGCAATAACCAATCATCATCCTAGTGACATTGATATTTAGAATTTTCTTTTCAAACAGCAAGCCCACAAATTCAGACGAGTCGCCTAGCTTCATGATTGACGATGTCACAGTTGACAAATAAATCGTCTACTGCAGAAAAATTAGTGATCCAACTGCCAAGATTCATTCACTACCGAAAAAAATTGGTGCTCCTAGCAACAGTAGTGTCGGTATCTGCTTGCCAAACTCCAGAGACTCTCTCCTAAACTATATGAACTGCTGCCAGCAGGATGACAACCTTTTTAAAGGCAAGGCCCCGCTGTTGTTTTTACCTCAAGCTAATCCTTCCTTGACTCAGGACAACAAAACATGGCCCTGTCCCCAGTACTATTGTGTCGGACTGTGCAACTGCTATCTTAAAAGCTAACTGCAAGTAAGGCCCTCGGCACAACCTGGAGCATATACGAAGACATCAAGCATCCGACTGCTACATTCACGGGTTGCTCGATCAGCTTCACCAACAGACAGCTCAATTCATCAGCGAAGCTAGCCAAGTTTGTCAAATCCACGGGTGCTGGCAGCATCTGGTTACCACCACTGCAGCCAGATATCTATGCTATTGTTGTAAATAACTATGCTAACTCTGCATTTTGAATGTACGAGTGTTTGCCTCTAAAAGGAATTTACCTCAGGGATAGCACGAACATTGTCTATCAAAGGGTTCCTTGCTGGATCCGGGTCCTCCCTCTTTTTCCAGCCACTGAACGCTGCGGAGACGCGATCCTTCAACCCGACGAACATTGCCGTGTCTATTGCAGGCATTGCTTCCTGCATTGTGGTTATAACAATTACTTTCTCAATAAAATTTCTTATACTTATGCATAAGTTTAAAAAAGGATGAGCGACTGTTGGCAATGTCCACTGTAAGTGACTGCAGGTTACATTAGATTTATAATCAGTTCCATTCTAGTAATTGTCAATCAGCACACCACACTTAAACAATTTATATCAAGCAGACAAGCACCATATATGTTTAAGGGAAGTCGTAGCACAACCGTCTATGCGAAATCTATGACATGTAGCTAACGATGGTTGGCGTTACCCTGAGGGCTGAGGCGCCTCGGTCGAACAGCACCGCGTTGTTCACGTTCTGCTTCTGCTTCCCCTTCCCCACACTCCCGTGAGAAAGCCAGCAACGAGAGGCTAATCGAACAGGTAAAGCCACAGGGGTCGAGACCGACCTTCTTCTGCCGCTTCCGCCGCCGAACTTGGCGGGCGTGGAGGACGGAGGCGGGGCCTTCTTCTTCGCGGCCCTGCAAGGAGAATCGAGCAGGGGTCAGGGGCTGCGGCTGCTGCGGGAACGAATCGAACAGGGGAAAGGAAGGGGATTGGACCTTCAGCTGCTGCTTCCGCCTCCGGACTTGGCTGGCGTGGAGGACGGCAGCGGGGCCTTCTCCTTCTTCGCGGCCTGCGAGGGCAAGCGACCGAGCGGGGGTGAGGAAACATCCGGGCTGCTGCGGCTGCTGCCATGGGTGGATACGAAACAGCCGGTGTGGTGCGCGTACCGGGCGACGAGGCGAATGATCGCGGCGGCGCAGGCTCCGCTTGCCGGCGAAGACCCGTGGACGGAGACCCTCGGCGGGGCGGGGCGGAGCGGGCTGGAACTGGAACACGGCCGCGGACCCCGCGACGAGCCGAATCGCCGCGGCGGCGCAGGAAGCCTCCTCCGCTCGCCGGAGAAGACCCGCGAATCGGCGGAGCGAACTGGAAACCCTTCCCTCCTTTCTCCCTCTCTCCCCCTCCCGGCTCGACTCCCCAAATTTTGAAACCCCGCCGTGAAGCCGTGATGTTCTAGACGCTTCGACCCGAGGTCAGGTGCTACGGATGCGGATCCCTCCTGCCATTGAGTCACTGACGCAATAGGGCCACCAGAAGTGAGACCGCGACGTCAGGGACGGAAAGACAGGAAAACGCAGGCTGCAAACACGAGGTTCACTGAAAAATGTGGTTTTTGGAAATTGGGTCTTTTTTTTGGTGACATGGGGAATTTGTCATTAACCATGGCACTTCGGAACTTGAATTGCAATTGTTTTTCCCCAATTCTTTTTCCACTTACACTTGGGCCTCGGAAGTAAGTACGTAAACCTACTCCAATTGGAAATGGTTGGCACCCATTTGTCAAAATAAGAATTTATCTACAAACTAAAATATGTTTAGACACATCCGTATTTAGAAAAGTCTATGTTAATCATTTCTGGTCGAAGGGAGTAATATTTTCCGTAGATCAAAACATCGCACCTCGCGAGACCAAGGTACACACGGTTGCTTTTGGCTTAACTTTTTTTTTTTTTTGAGATTTTCTACTTGTATTCATACGATAAGGAAGACAGTACAGAAACGTATACAAGTAAAAGAAAAACAACAAGGATACGGGGCGAGATACAGCTGCGCCACCTTAACAGAAAGAACCCGCAAGAAAAAAGAAATTCCAACGAAGTCCCTGGTTCCTTCTTCTTCCTCTCGACCATGGATCTCATCCATCCCCCGACGAAACCGGCATCGGAGAAGCGCAGAAGCCTTGCATGGTCGCACCACAGAGCACAAGGAGCTCCTAGCCGAAAGGCTTTGACGAACCGCAAGAAACACCAGCTGCAGAGAACTGGATTTGGCGACGACGGTAGAACTTCGGTCGGGGACGCACCCCGAGCACCTCCTGCTCCAGAACTGGGCCCGACGGCGCACCACCTCCAAGGAAGCAGCCAGTTCCCTCACCAACACAGCCCACAGACCAGCAGCATCAGCATCACCCCAGTGCCACCCGCCGCCAGCGTATCTCCCCTCGCCACCACGGCCGGCCAGAGAACACAGAGCAGCAAAACAGCACCATCCCTCCTCCAGAACACACCACCCCACAAGCCCGACGCTGCCGCAGGAGGAGACGACAGCGCAGCGACGACCAGGCCGGAGGACGGGAACCCCAAAACGAGCAGACGACAGCGTCACCTCTCCGCCCGCTCGCTAGGGACAGGGATTCGACGGATCCGAGAATCCCCGAACACCAAAAGACACTGGTCCCGCGCCAGCGACCCAGAAGACGCCGGCACAGAGGAGAAAGACCAGCAGCACACCACTCCAATCCGGCATCGCCTCCACCTCCCAAGCTCCGCCGGCTGGACACCTAACTACTCTACTATGTACACCGCACAGCCAAGAACCGGATCTCCCCCATCCCCCCGCCGCCGTAACAGGCGACAGAGGAGGAGAGAGCCCACGGCCCCGCCGGCGGAGACGAAGAGAAACTGGATTCGCCCTCTTTTCTCCCTTCTCTACTGTTCACCTAAGGGAAAGGGGAAGGGAGGTCCGTTTTCCTGACGGTTCAGTCTTCGCTTAACTTTTTTTTCAAAATGGAGGGTGTATTCTCACCCTCTGCATCCAAAGGATGCACACATCCGTTTTTATTAGATTACTAGATCATGTTGGCGCGCGTTGCCGCGCCGGTCCATTGGGACTATAGAATCTTAGGAAGCATGACCAAAATTAATACACGAAACCATCCATGAAAAGATACGAACTGTACATTACTTAATTTTGTCAAATCACGACTCAATATATGATCTTTTGTTACTCATCATCACAAGTAGCAGTATCACTACTTGCAATTCAATATGATGACTAAAATGGGGAACTTGTACTCTGTAATTGTATAGAAGATATCTACATTTTTTCATGTTGGAGATTCTTGGTATCTGGTCCCCAAATGTTTCTGTCGATGAGTGTTGTAGGTTCCCTCATCTCCTTCACACATGGATAAATTCATTGATAAATGGAGCACCTGCTTATAACGTTTTGCCAGTATATAAGAAAGAAGTCCACCGGTGAGGCGGTGAACAACTACCAGCGATACCAAAATTCATTATAAGATTTGAATTACATAACACCTTAGTAACTTCCACAATCCTAATAAAATTGATCCACATGTATGTATCCTAGATGAACGAATGCAGAAATTCACGAGGTAAAATAGGGGAAGATCTAGCAAGGCAAGCAAACTGTAGTGTAATTGATACAGGAAAATTAGTAGCCCAAGCATGAATTGTTTTATGAACTATATATCTAAATAGACGAAAGTACCATCAGATCTAGAAAGATAAACGAAACTGAGTCAACCAATTTGATGAAACCAACCTGCCAATAGCTTATAACACACCTCACTTGAGATAAAAGTTGAGTCAAGTAAACAAAAATTAGAGATGGTCAAAATCATGGTCTGTGTGGGAAACCAAAAGGCTATTAAGTGATTTAGGGCATATTTTCTTTCTAAATGAGGCATAATAATTTCAGCAGGAGGATCATCATACTTCAACCCACAAATTGCTCAGCCTCAAACAACAACACACAATATAATGTTGCATTTATGCAGCGCAGGATGTCACGAGCAAGCCTGTAATTGCTGCAGATGGTTTTACCTATGAAGCCAAAGCTGGTTGACAGTGGCAACCATATCACCAAAGACAAACCATGAGCTATTCCATCATCAACTTTTGCCGAACCGTGCACTCCGTTCTGCAATCCAATAACTGCTGCAGACAAATGCAGATCAATGTATCAGCTTTTATCACCATGATAACTGCTGGTGCTGAACTCCATAGAGAAACCACAAGAGATAGAACGCTTTTATGTGTATTCTGGAAGAAATACTGGTGCTTTATGTTTTGCTTCTTGAGCAAAACTTGTATGTAAAATGTAATCACAGGAGCTCAATTAGTGGCATGTCGGACTTTTTTACATGGACATATAATATAGAGAAAACTGTTTTATGATGCTATTGATGTTATATGTGCACACTGGTTAAGTGAACAATCAATCTTGCTACGGTTCAGACCTATGAATGTCAAAATTTGCGATTGAAAGCGCATAATAGGATGGAACTGCCAATTATTTAAAACCATATGTTACAATTTATGATGTCATTTTAAATGTAATATCCGTTACTGAAGTCCAATATTCGCATCATTGATCTGTCCATTCTGGACGTCTGAAATGATCAAAATTAGACTCTATAGAACATGTTAATCAAATCTCAATATAATCCATCAGTATGTCTGCCGCTTCTATTCTCAGTGACACAAATCCATCAAGTTGGACATAACCTTCTCTAAAAGCTGCTTTTCAAAAATCTTGTTAAATAGAGTGTGCTTGTACATTTAATTATCCCTACCTCATTCTCCTGAGGATTTAAAATAATGTCTGAGTGGTTTTTCTCATTGTTTGCTCAAGATTACAAACTCTATGATATGTGTCTGCAGTCAAAAATATTGCCAACAAAGTATTGTTGCAGGGAGGAAATAGCAAATGTTATGAGCATGAAGGCTTCAACACATGAATTGTTTGATAGCAATGCATATAAGTATGGGAAAAGTAAGGCTACAAGGAAATATGTGACCTGACCACCGGCCACTGCAAATAGTCAGATAAAGAATTTGACAGTCAAATAAATCCGAGTAGACTCCAAGATTTTACTGAACACGTCAAGGGAAATCTGGATGAACAGAACCAGCACAAATCAGGATTTTATAATCAGAATCAATGATTATGTGGAAAAGGGGGAGTTCGCAGGGCAGAGAAGTAACCTACTCCGTGTGTTTTCTCCGTGTGCAGAGAATTTATGTTTCCTCCAGTGGAAAAGGAGTAGTATCAGAGAACCGTGGATCCTGTAGGTCATGCTTCTGGAGTGAAAAGGGGTAGGAAGAGAGATTGAGGCAACAAAAGAATATATAGGTGATCAGAGGCATTGGCAGAAAGTACACGGCGAGTTGCGCACACCATTACTTGATTGCAGGAACTGAAAAATTACTCCGGCTTCATGGCAGGCGCATGAGCTTCACTAATGACGGTTCGCATCTCGCTGCCTCATCAACTGCTGAAGGAAGGCCACACCGGCGTTCAATCACCCTCCGAATCGACCGACCGTGTGGTTCGTGCACCCGACGCATCGCCTGGGTCGGCCTCCTCCGCTCCCGCGTCGCATCACCTGGTCGCCTTTCTCCCCTCCCGCAGCGCATCATTCCCAAATCCTAATTGCTCCTGGCCGCACTTTTTTTCCTGTGTTGGTCTCAAGTTGATGGGCTTTTGGGCCCAATCAATCACAGGAGGCCGAATTGATCGCCAGAGCAGCGTCCCCAAGGGACAGCCCATCGGACGGCCGGAAAATGCTACTGAAGGAGATCCGACGGTTAAAAATGCTAATAGCCTGAGAAAGCTCCCTCTTGTCTTAGTTTTAATGTCCCTAATTCAACAAAACCTTACAAGAGAAATACAAAGGTCAACCCAAAACAAAGTCACCAACCTAGCAAGAGCTCGCTACACCTACAACATTGATGAAGGGGGTGGCCAAGAACAAGGCTGTATGCCTAGACAACACACCAACGCACATCATCAAAAGACCACAGGCCACACCAAGTCGTCCGTTAGCGAGGAAGGGGCACAACCGGTATAGCAAACCCTCAACGGCACCGATGCACACGCTACAGAAGTCGCCGCCGCCTATTGCTCTAACCCATCTTCACCTTCAGGATAGGGACCAAAGCATTAGCCTTGTCAGGCCTGCCATCGACGCCACCATGACGCCAGATAGCTCCACCACTCTGCGCGCGTCCATCATCACTCGTCCGCCGTTGAGACCCAGCTGGGCCACGATGCCGAGACTCTTCTTCGTGAGCGTCGCTACTGCCTAGTAGCGTCCTTTCGGCAGTATCCCCTCACGTGGCATCTCATATTCTCATCTCGATATCCCTCGATATCGTACGGCTCCCCTGTCATGTGATTGTGTCCCTTCCCTCACAAATCATGTCGATCGCACGCCTACAAGACTCCAACGTCGAGCCATTGTTTATAAATTATGACTATATGGTGTTTTCATAAGTTTGTGTTGCTTAGGTTGATGTGATGCGAACGTGAAATTTTCTACACCATGGTACCCGTTTTTATGACTGTGTCCATCAGTGAGAACAACATGCGGGGAACGAGGGCTAAGGTCGAGGTAAACAGATGGGTGCGGTTGCCAAATGGGGAAAAGAGAGAGAGAATCAGGGGAAGAGAGGTGGAGATAGTGTGAGGACTGGAGTGGATCACGAGGGGATCGAGGGAATCGAGACGCAGACACCTTGGGCAGGAGGGGAAGTGGATTGGTGGGCGTTAGGGTTAGGTGTTGTGTTTATATAGTTAAGTTGCGGGAGGTGCGTTTTGGGCCAGATTTGAAAGTTGGCCAACAAACGGAACTTTGTCGTCATACATATAATTTTAATTTATTCAGAACGACATGTTAATACAAGTGACACAAATTCATAAAAAAACATTTGAATTTGTCATATTCCTTCTAGATCCTTGCTACAATTGAACACAGGTTAATGAATCTAAATTTTATGATTTATATGGATGTTATTTTCAGATACACGTAGGTCAAATTAGAATTATATTTAATAAGTGCGCATAAAATCATTCAAATGGTCAAAAATAGTAAAGCATGTTGAAAAAAATTAAAAGTCCTACACAACAACATATATGTGATTTAATGTGTGTAACAACCATATAGTTATGATTTACATAATTTTTTTGGGTGGTTTCTTCATTGAAGTCTCCTTTTTAGAAATTTAAATAAAATAAAATAAATACAAACGGCCTAAAGATGATCTTAAATATAAACTTCATCACGCCAAAGTTGCGTGCCTCGTTGTAAGGGTCAACTTTTTTTTTGTATCATCTCAATCCAAAGTCATATCAACCTACGGAGTCATATTATGAAACAACGCCACGCGTTGTCGACGAGTGTTTAATAAGGGTCGGTCTCAGTAACGAAGGCACATTTTGGAATTTCTACAAAACAACTTTTATATGGTGTAACGTGTGTAAAAAACATATGTGGTATTATTCACATTTTTTGTGTGGTTTCTTCACAAAATGGTCCCCTTTAAAAATTTCAATAATAGGACTTAAATAAAAACATCGTAAATATTATCTCAAATGGAAAACTCACTAACAAAAATTTGTGTGTATCATCAAGGCCGTCAACTTTCTTTTTGAAATGTCTAAACCGTAAGCAACATAGAACGTCAAATTAACTAACGAACACAAGTAACAACTGACCCACTTATTAATGATGGTTGCCTAACAGGGGTCGGTCAGCAATGACTCGCAGTCACTGCAGATCAACATGGGTTAACAAAAACTAGGTCCTATTCACCATCATGAACGACAATGGTAACGGTGCTATCAACGCTGCAATGTTGGCCTTCCCGTCCAACACATATGTGATGCTAATACCTTTGTTTCCACTAGTATCTGATCCATAAATAAATCAGCTAGATATGTCATAGTCCATGACATGTGATTAGATTTAATATATTTAATATTGTTGGGTTAATGAAACTGATCCAAAAATTGCTTTATATTCCAAAAACATGATGATATACACTCCAATATATCTGAAAAATGCTATTAATTTGTAGGGTATTGCAGCCTACGAACACTACGGGAATCAAGACATATGTCGAGTTATCAAACCATTTGCCGAGTGCTTATCATCAGACACTCGACGGAGACTGATATCTGCCGAGTGTTTTTTGTTTTTGTTTTGAGAGAGTATTTGTCGAGTGCTAGGTGGCCAACTCTAGGTAAACATGAGGCACTCGGCATGTAGCAAAGATGAAGCGTTCAACAAACGAGTGCTTCCAATAAGGCACTCGTCAAACCCAGGGGCGGAGCCAGGATTGGCTAATTTTGCATGTTGAGGGAGCTGGTTAGAACAAAGTAAATAAAAAGATGCACTGTTCATACTGATTTAGGAGCAAATCCATGGTGTTAGGGGGAGGGGGGGCAGGCCCCTGCTGGTCCCCCTGTCTCCGCCACGTGTGTCGCGCTCATGTGCTACAGGATTTGCCGAGTGTCAAGGCCATGTTTGGGATTTTCGTATTTTTGACGAATTCCATTTTCCAGAAATACTGAATTATTTACTTTGAGGGGTTTGGCTCTAAGCAAAACTGTACTTTTACATACTTCAATATCTTGAAAACTACACTATTTTTGAAGTATATGAGAAAAAGGGTTGGACCTCTTTTTCCAGTACTGAAGTATTGCTTTGCTAGGCATGGAAATATCGTGGTTTTTGAATACTTTGATTTCAAAAAATATTTTGTTACCAAACTAAGCCCAAGTTTGTTACACTTGGCAAACACGCATGACACGTGTCCATCCCATCTCCGTCACACTGTTTTTTTTTGGCGAGCACCTCCACCTGACACTCGGCAAAGTGTTTGTCGTGTGCTCACAGAAGGACTCGGCAAACTTCAGTTTACCGGTGAACCGATGGCCATATGTCGAGCGGGGCATTCGACAAAGCCTTTGTCTCCGATGATCCATGTGTATGTGACTGTGACAAACTGAAAATGTCGATGTTCGAGATTTCAATCTATGTCCTGGTTCAGGTGTTGAGATACATCTAGCTAGTCTTAGGCCATGTACAATGTAAAGGTGTTTAGTGAGGTGCTTACAAAAATAGTCCAAAAGAAATCATAAGCAAAAATTATTCTATAAGGAGAGGTGCCTAGTTGCGGCAAGTGCTAGTTGTTCTTTTCACGGAAGGCGTTTGATCAATGGAAAAGACGGAGAGTACGAATCAAATCCGGGATATTTGCATGCTGCATGAGGTGACCCGATCTGGGCCTTGGATGTATCCGTGGTGATTACGTACGGTACCTTAATCGAGCACGTATCCTTGTTTCGTGGCGGACGCGTTTCCTCTCACCGCCTTGGCTCAGTTGCTATATATAGTCCGTGCACCACCAAGGCAGGCACCACCACAACCCACGATCGACGAGAGAGACACCAAACCGCCGGCCAAGATGCAGATCTTCGTGAAGACGCTCACCGGGAAGACGATCACGCTGGAGGTCGAGAGCAGCGACACCATCGACAACGTCAAGGCCAAGATCCAGGACAAGGAAGGTGCGTCGTTGCATATCGATCTTGCATCATCCCATCATCACCTTCTAACTATCTAATTATCGACTTGATGGTTCATGCTAACTCGATCGTGCGTGGCTTGTTTTCATCAGGCATCCCGCCGGACCAGCAGCGGCTCATCTTCGCCGGGAAGCAGCTGGAGGACGGCCGCACGCTCGCCGACTACAACATCCAGAAGGAGTCGACGCTGCACCTGGTGCTCCGCCTCCGCGGCGGGATGAGCAGGGGCAACCACATCATCAAGGAACCCAACCTGCTGCAGCTCGCGCTCAAGTACAAGGAGAAGAAGATGATCTGCCGCAAGTGCTACGCGCGCCTGCCCCCTCGCTCTACAAACTGCCGCAAGAAGAAGTGCGGCCACAGCAACGAGGTACGTGCGTACACGCATGCAATGCAATGCTTAGTTGTTACGTACTAGTTTTCAGTTAGGATCGTCGTGCATGCATGCTTACATATGATTTTTTTTTTTTTTTTTTTTTGCAACTCTGATGATCCGTGTTTCTCTGTTTGTTTGTTTTCCAGCTGAGGGCAAAAAAGAGGTTCATCAGCAAGACCTCGCTCCAATGATAAGTTGATCCGGACATGTGGAATAATTTGCGTGCGGAGGCCAATCGTTTTAGTTATGTTTTACTTTTATTAAGCCATGTACCAGTCGGAAGAAAGTGTCAAGAGTCAAGACTTCATCAAACTCTGTAATCCTTATAATGTACTGCTAGTTCATAATCAATGCTTATAGTCTCCTGTCTTAAGGTTCTATGTACTATGTTCTTATTAAATCGTTGGGTCGGTCGGTTCAGTAAATTGATCCCAACTATTCGTCGGACTCCTCTTTGCGCGACCCATCCGACGGTCTTTGCTTGGGCTAGATAACATAATCACATGGATATTCCTGTATTACGTTTCGACGGGATTCTGCATCTTAATCTTCACGCGTACGCGCCCAGCTAAATCCTGCAACTTTCATAGCTTGGAGATATCGCAGGCAGCCGTCGATGGGTGCCCTCGGTGGTCGGTCCCGGCCTTGATGCATCCTAACCTATGTTGGACCAGACCAATCCAACATGCAGTGGAAAGAAACCGAAGAACATGTTGAGGTTTTCCTTTGGACAAGGAATAGATGGACCATCGACAGCTAGAAGAGACGTGGCATGACACCTTGAGTCGATGAACTGCAATGAGCAGCTTCATTGGCCTTCAAAACCTTCACACGATTACTACTTCCTACTCTCTCCGTTCCAATTTAATTGACTTGCTATGCACCACATGTGGATGTATCTAGACATGTACCGAAATGTCCTCGCGAGTGAAGTCTGACTGTATACATGTCTGAATATATAGAACATTTATTCACGACTCTCTGCATGCCGTTAATAACATCAGCGCAACAGTGGCACTCAATCTGCACCATGTCAAGCATAAAAGTTTCGATGAGAGTTGAAAGGCAACTACACTCCCATTCAGACAAGATCTAGGACCAAAAAAATAATCTTCAGAACAAAGGAAACAGAGCCAACAATCTACTAAAGAGGCAAGTATACATCCATCGCATAATATACGCAGGCAAAACTTCATCTTGAGCTCCTTCAACCACTAATTAAAGCTGGAAGCATGCAGTAGTATGGCCTGTAGAATACACGTCAATACAGTTCACCAAACCTTGGAATCTTCAGAATATGTGAGGCTTTTCCAAGTACAGATGCTGAATGATCCTATTATATTATCAGTAATTTTAATTGACAACAATGTAGAACGATCTCTCTCCGAGTCAGAAAGTCTGGATTTAATAATCGAAATACCACGGTCTTTCACGATTAGATAGATAAAAGAAAAGGTAGAAAACACTAGTCGTGACCAAGGAAAAAAATAGCGTGCTATTAAAAATAGCGTGGCCCTCCTCCAGAAGCTATACAAGATATAGCGTGATATAGCGAAGTTACATATAAAATAGCGTGATGAAAAAGTTATAAGAAATAGCCCAAATATTAAGGATTTCAGCACTAATTTTTTTCCATAAACAATACATGCATAACCAGGTAACCATATTCAAATGTCAAGGCCAAATCCATGGCACAAATACAAATATGAGGCTTAAACCCATGAAAAAGTAATAAACTAAAAGATAAATATTTTAAACTTTAATCAGAATCATTGACATCATCTTCAGAATAATTAGAAGAACCACCAGATTGCCCGCCATCATTATCATCTAACGTTATTTCCAGACTTTTTGTTAGAGTAGCTATAACGGTACCACGTTTAGTGTGGTTTCGAGCGTATAAGACGAAAATAGCGCCGTAGCGTCAACTTTAGGCTAAATATAGCGTAGCCTCTCCAAATACGCTATATCGTGCTATTAACCGGGAAATAGCGTGCTATTTTTTTCGTTGGTCGTGACTGATTGCTCGATCTGGCCGTACGAACTGTTCAAAAGAAAAAAAAATCTTGCTCCTTATTGTTGCTGATCTTTCCTAACAGGTCCGACGCTAGATGCTGTGACCCCGTCCTCGACATGATCTCTCAGTCCCCTTACCAGAGACCAGTAGAGATCGAGACGATGAAATTGCAGATATATGTCCTTGTTATACTGATCGACTAGAAGTTCAGAGAAGGGACAGCAGGTGTTCTAACGTCTTAGTACTGTAAACAAGAAGTGTGTACATATAGCCGTAGGGATAATACATCACCATATATATAGTTAACAGCAAAACACACTTCAGATATATAATAAGTTTTGGCACAAGTACGTAGATGTATACGAGCTACTATTTATAACCAAACTACATATATCAATATACTAATAGCAGTTTAACGTCAGAGGCAAATAAAGTCGTTCTCCACCGTCGTCTGTCAAGGACCCAGTTGGAGTTGATCCATTTCTGGAGAGTGATTACAGTGTCTCGCCACGGATCCTCCTAGCCAGATACACGTCTTTGGACATGATGGTCACACGCTTGGCATGAACGGTACATAGATTGGTGTCCTCAAACAGCCCCACCAGGTATGCTTCAGCGGCCTCCTGCAAAGCAAGCACTGCATGGCTCTGGAAACGCAGATCACTCTGTAGATGTAACGGAGCCAAAGTTAATAGGTGTAAGCACAAATATTTTGTTTCTTATCTCAAATGTTCTACATTAAAGCTTATCTTTATACATCCTTATTTTTCTCAGTTGGATATTTTCATAATATGTATCTAGAGAACAACATGATATATACGAAATCATACCTTGGAAACTTGGGCTATCTCCCTAACAAGTCTCTGGAAAGGTAGCTTTCTTATGAGTAGCTCGCCCCCCTTCTGATACTTGCGAATTTCACTATAAGAAAATGAGAAAAATATAAGCATCTTATAAAAATAATACACGCCCAAACATTTACTTATATCCACCATTAACATCAACATAATATTGTATTGCCCATACCGAAGAGCAACAGTTCCGGGACGGTATCGGCGAGGCTTCTTCACTCCACCAGTGCTGGGAGCAGTCTTACGAGCTGCAGCCTAGCATATGAAATCAGTAGTCAAGTTATTGTGAAACAAACTAAGTTTCAAGAATATTGACCAAGCAAGTAAACATAAAGAATGCGCAATATTTTACATAGAAAGCCCTAAGTTGCTTCGTAGGAGCCTTTCCTCCGGTGGACTTACGAGCTGTGCACTTAGTACGAGCCATCCTGCAAACAAAATAGTTTATCATGCACACAAGTAAATGTTTTTGACAAACGTAATTTCAAGGCATTCAAGTCCTAGTAAGACTTGTGAAACAAATATCAATACTCTCTCGAGATAAAGTTGGTGGCTCGAAAGGATAAATTTGTAACTTTTATATCAATATATCTTAGAATATTTAACACAACAAAAGGATCAATAATGACCCAGCCAGTTCATATACTCCCTCCGATCCGAATTACTGTTCGCGTGGCTTTTTTGCAAAAAGGCCCCTGCACTTTTTCACCTGAAGTTACAGGTCCTCCCACCACATCCTACACGAGAGGGAAAAGATACGGACGAGTCGCTCGGCCTCGCGATTGCTATCGCTAGGTTCCTCGCCGCCGCCGCCGCTTAGCTCTCCGCCTCCAGTCCCGCGCCCTCGCCGGCGGCCGGCCGCCCGACACTCCCCCGCCCCTCTCCTTCCCCTCCCTCACCCTCCTCTCCTCCAAACCCGTCGCCGCAGAGCGCGCCGGCGCCCATGGCGGCGCAGTCGAGGCAGAACATGTTGGTCTCGCCGCCGCGGCGCGAGGGCGGGTGCGGGTGCGCCTCGCAGGTCGTGTAGAAGCTCGCCGTCAGCAGAGCGCGCAGCCACGCAGGGCCCAGCTCCCCGCGAGCCGCCGAAGCCGGCTGCTCCTCCTCGTCCTCCGACCCCGCAGCATCCTCATGGACCTCCTCCTCCTCCGGCTCAGAGCCGTCACCGCCCTGCAGATTGATCTTGGTCAAGAAACCGCTCACCCCGAAACCATGGATCTCCAGTTCCGCGCCGGCGACGAGCGCCCTCCGTCGGCGACGGACGCTGCGGCCACACAGACGGATTCCAAGTCCGCAGGTGAGACCGCGTTTGTCCATCTTCTCCCACCTGGTGATGATCTTCCTAATTTCATCTCTCCTCGATCTGAAGCCACGCATGCGCAAGATAGTCACGGCAGCGAGGCGAGCCTGTTCCGCCGTCGGCGTCTGATCCGGATAAGGCTGTGGCGACGGGTGGCGAAGGCGTGAGGAGGCGGAGAAACTGGGTCGGGGGGGTTTTTGTAAAAAAAAAAAAAACAGTGCGCCCATTAATTCGGGTCGGAGGGAGTATATCTTATGATCATCCACGATCCCTATCCAGAAAAAAACAAGGAACTGCATGTGCTAAACTATTTATGTTGACTAGTGACAACCAACAAGCAACCAGATAAGAAACCGCCGGCACCATAAATCAAGAAATAGTAAGAAGGCTACACTACAATCGAGATTTAGGAAACTAGAGACGGCCTACCTCTCGCAGTTGCAGTTGCTTCCTTTGCACGCCCTTGCGAATACTCAGACTGACTAGCAAATCGAAACTTGTTCTTGTGTACGTACGAGTAGCGAGGACAGGGGTATTTATAGGCGGATCGAGAGGGCAGGGTATATATAGGCGGGCCTAACGGGCACACGAACCGCCTTAAGATTGCATGCCTTGATTTGCGCCAGATTGATTGGCACTTGCGTTGCGGTTGAAAATAATCGGACGGCTAGGATTAGTGGTGACACGGATTAGTGTGCATATTTTTGTGCGCTGCTATTGGCTGGTTTTACGATGGCACGGATTGTGGTTGTCCTAATTATACTCCGTTATTGTGGTTGAAAATAATCGGTCGGCTAGGATCGCTGGTCACGCGGATTGATACACGGGTATAGCTTGCCCTGCTATTGGCCAGTTTTACGATAACACGGATTGCGCTACAAAAATTCTAGCAATAAATTTCCGGAATAATAAGGCGTAGAACATGGATGCATCTTCAGTCGAGAATGCTGCCTTTTGCGCGAGCGCAGGCTCGCGCGGTTTCTGCGGACGTGACGCGGTGGTTGGCAACGCGTCCACGCGAGCGTGTGCGTGGGTGGGTCCCACCACGTGGGCTTTTTCTTCCTCTCTTCTTCCTCTTTTCCTCCCAATTCTCCACGATTCCCCACCGATTCCCCACCGATTCCGACGAGGACAGGCCGAGCCGGAGGCGCGGCTGGCCGCGGCGGAGGCGGCGACGGCGAGGAGGAAACTTCGGTGGGAGGGTGCAGGTCGGGGGTGGGGAAAACCGAAGGAAGCCGCCGCCGCCGCATCTTCTTCTCCGGCGAGTCGACGGCCAGGCCGAGCCGGAGTCGCCGGAGCCGCGGCTGGCCGCGGCGGAGGCGGCGACGGCGAGGAGGAAACTTCTATGGGAAGGTGCAGGTCGGGGGTGGGGAAAACCGAAGGGAAGCCGGCCGCCGCTTCTTCTTCTCCGGCGAGTCGACGGCCAGGCCGAGCCGGAATTGCCGGAGGCGCGGCTGGCCGCGGCGGAGGCGGCGACGGCGAGGAGGAAACTTAGGTGGGGGGGTGCAGGTCGGGGGTGGGGAAAACCGAAGGGAAGCCGGCCGCCGCTTCTTCTTCTCCGGTGAGTCGATGGCCAGGCCGAGCCGGAGTCGCCGGAGCCGCGGCTGGCCGCGGCGGAGGTGGCGACGGTGAGGAGGGAACTTAGGTGGGGGGTGCAGGTCGGGGCTCCCGTGCGGTCTTCTTCCTCCTCCGTCCCCTGTGGGGCCCACCACGTGCGCTGTCGGAAACCGCGCGCAAGCTAGCCTTGCCCATCTTCAGTCCATCATGCGATGCCCTCAGCTGGCACAGGCTTCTTGAGCCATGACGAAGAACATGAGCGTGAAAATCATTTTTCGTATAGTTGTTTCGTGTCTGGACTCACATGCCCATGTGTTGTGTAAGAAGCCAGGACGAGGAACATGGGCCTGAAAAACATTGATTGTATAATTACTTCGTTTATGCGGTCACATTTGTTCGAAAAGGGAGTTAAACTGGCCTCTACATCGAATAGATATATACCGTATACGGGTTTTATTTATTTCATTTATTCAATAAAGATTTCAATTTATTAAAAAAAAATATAAGTGTTGCAACAATCATACAGACTTAAGTCGTCAAATAAGGTGACAAAGCACCACCCACAAACACAACGATAGAGGAAACAAATGGGGTCTTATGCCCCGGCCACTTCTATCGGTGGATCATCGACTAATTCCAAATATATCGCCTATGCACACAATTCAGAATTCATCACCGCCATTTTCCACCAACCCTTCTTCGGGTTGGAGATCCCTCGCCACGCTCGTCATCAACGTCACCACGACACCAGACAGACAGGGACGAAGCTAGAATAAAATGCCACTGGGATCAGGACTATATTTTCTCTATTTGACCGGTGTCATTTTCTATAAGTAATCGATAACTAGTGCTAACTAATGAAGATTTTAGTGGGCTTCATTGGGGTCAGCTGACACCAACACCTCTAAGGCAGCTCTGTCCCTGCAGACAACGCCACCACCCTGTGTGCATCCATCATCACGCGTCCGCCACAGGGACCCCTCTGCCCCATGTCGTTGTGACCCGCCATCATCGATGTGGTAGATACAACACCTCTCCACCACAAAACAATTCACTCTCGTCCCTCATGCCAATGTGCGCCTCGTCGTACATCCATCGCGCTCCCTCCGAGTCTCTCTCTCCATTCTCATTTCGACGGACACGCACACACCAGCGATCACACCATGTCAAACAATTACGAGGTAGACAGTAGTGTCATCGGCTCATTATGGAGAGGTCGCAACCTCGCCCTCGAGCAGGCACGCCAGTCCAATTCAACCGCTACGGCCTTCTTGTCGTGCGGGTGGAGTCCCCTAGCTTCATGAGGATCGTCGAGCTCACGTCACAGCAGGCCTAGTCCACCTCCGACGGCGGCGCTTACACCTTGCATGTGGTGCATCGGGACGCCTCCAACGACTCCCGTGCTGCCTCCTTCTCCACAATTGTCTACCTCAACAACAACGATAGCAAGGACAACATTGACTTGGACGCCCTCGTGAAAGAGTAGGCGTAAAGTTTAGGGGCGGCGATGACACATGTTCATATCCGGACGAAAATCATTTTTTTCGCTTAGAGAAATGTCCATAGAACCCGGTCGCTCTTATCCCTTCGCTCTGCTACAGTAGAGAGGGGCAGAAAAGCGGCGATTCGGAGGTCCAGGTTCTCGCCGGCGTCTTCGCTGCTCCCCTCCGTCTCCGGTCGCCGTTGAGGCACCGCGAGGTGGGGGGAGCCCCGGGTTGCGCTCGTGCGTGTAGATAGTAGTAGGTGTGAGTGCTTGCCGGCGTCTTCGAAGACGGAGGAGATGGCGTCGGAGTGTGGCGTGTGGTCCTTCCCCTCCTTGCTCTGTTCCGGCGGCTTCATCGCTGGGGAGGTCGTGAAGGCGTTCCGTCGGCCGCTTCTTCTTCTTTGCTCTTCCGGCCTGCCGTGGTGGTGTGGGGTGGAGTTGGAGATGGAGGGCGTGCCGTTTTTGTTGCAGGTGGACGTCGTGGTTTCCTCTGGTGTTCTCGCGCCGGCCGGCCGAGGTGGCGAGGGGTGCGGTTCCTGGAGGTGGTTTGGTGTTGCTGCTGGTGGTCTTGGGCGGCGGCGCGACGGCTGGATGAAGGGTGGAGGCGGAAGGGTGGCGCTGTGGCCGTGCTCTTTCAATGAGTTCAGATTCCGCCGCTGCGCGACGGATGGCTCCTGCGGCTGTCTACATCAGGTGGTGGCGCCTCCTTCCGGCGGCTCGCGGTACGGCGTCGTCGGCGTCGCCTAGGAAGCTTGGGGACCGGTTCTGGGTCTGATTGCTTTTCTCTCCGGCGGTTTAGGGTGCTTTTCGCACTTTTCTGGGTTTCCTTGTAATTTCTGTTTTCTCTGGGGACTTGTTTGTAAAAGTGCTGAGCCTCCTAATATATGTATCAGATCCTTCCTAAAAAAAAAATCATTTTTTTATTTGATTTGGGGGCATTTGGGGCAGCACCCCATTGTGCTGACGATGTGTCCGGCATCTCAAAACCGGACGTATTTTTTTTTTTGACAGGAAGTTCGTGTACAAGATCAACCCAAAGAAGCACACACACGCACGAACGCAGACGAAGAACTCGCCGAAGACGACGAACACGGCACCACCACACACACCTCACTCCGAAGCAGCGACGTCGACCAACCTTGTTGACATGCCGCAGAGATCATCCGACGCAAGCCCCGGAATCTTGACGCTGAAAGGATATCGGCTTCGAGCCGCCACCAGACCTCCATCATCGCCTCGCGCCGGAGCCGAAGACGGGGCCGCCGCCCAACTTCCACACAGCCCACCGAGCCCGCCGAGGAAGGAGAAGAACTCACCTGCAAACTTCCAGAGAGATTAAGCAAAAGCACCTCCCCGCCCGTCGGCGGGGGAACCAGGACCCCAAGTACAGGAGCCGCCACCGCCACCACGGTCGCCGGCTCGGGAAAGCACGCCGCAACTCCGGGAAGCCGCGGACGCGCCAGAGGTGGCAGATCTGCCCAGGGCCTCCTCCGGAGCGCCAAGGGAAGAGGAGGGGACCGCCGCCTCCAAAAAGCTCCACCGGCCGCGCCTCCGCCTCCAACGCGCCGCCGGCAAGCCACCCACACACACCTAGCTATATACACGGCGGGATCCGTCGATCCCCCATCCTCCCGCCGCCGGAGCGGCCGCGGAGGCGAGGAATCGGGCGGATCGCCGCCGGCGAGCTGATGCGCACGAGAAGAGCCCAAAAATCGCCGCTGTTCACTGTTCGGGTGGGGAACGCGTGGAGAGGGTCGAGAGTGTTCTGCGTAAAACCGGACGTATTTTGAAGTGTGCCCGACAGATTTCCGGGCGAGCCGGTGGAGCTGCTCTAAAACCGAACTTAATATCCATCTCATCACACGGGAGTGAACATGCGGCTTTCATTATTTTATTTGCGAGTTTCAAATTAGTTGACTTACATTTGTCTAAATATGGATGTGTACTTGTTTAGTGTCTAAATACATCCATATTTTGATAAATGTGAGTCAAATAATTTGGAACTGAGGGAATATGTGCATGTCGGTGTACGATCAGTCGTACAGAGACAGAGCATGCCATTCGTCGGCGACATACTTGGGAGAAATACGTAAGCATCTCCGGAGTCGATCAGGCGATGCGGCTTCAGGCGTCCGTTAGCGACACTGGCTTCTTGTGGGCCAACACGAAGAACATGGGCGTGAAGATCCCTGCCCTGCCGCCCTTGACGAGGCCCTCCCCGGCGGGTCTCCATCAAGCCGGAAACCCTCACGCTCCCCTCCGGCGCGACGCCGAGCCGCTCCATGACCTTCACCATGGCGCGAGTGAGCAGACGCCCGACGCGGCTGAGCCGGAACCCCGCCACGCTCGTCATTGAGGACCAGCTGCCGCCGCCGGCGTCGGGGTCCAGAGGCTGGTACCACGGCACCGGAGAGTCCTCCGCGACGTCCCTGGCCCAGATCACCTTCAAACACATACAACACAAACAACATCTTCAGGTTCTGAATTCTGAATGCACGTACGTAGCTAGCTGTTTACGTGTGGTGACTGATGGTATATACCTCGAAGCCGGCGTCTTTGACGGCCTGGAGGCACTGAGCGGTGGTGCGGATGTCGGTGAGGCCGTTGCCGAGCTCGATCTCGGCCTTGGCGTCGGCATGCCGGGGGTTGCCGGGGTCGAACTGGTCGGTCATGCACCACTCGTAGAAGGCCAGCCGCTGCCCGGGCCGGAGCACGCGGTGGATCTCTCGGTAGCACCCAACCTGACGTACGTGTGCATGGATTTGTCACAGAGAGAGAGAGAGAGAGAGAGAGAGAGAGAGAGAGAGAGATGGAACGAAGTGGAAGAGATAGATGAGATGCGTTCACGTACGGCGTCAGGGGCGTGGCATGTGGCCTCGATCGCGTAGGCCGCATCGAAAGTGTCGTCTGGGAATGGCATGGCCATGAAGTCACCCTAAACCAGATTAGATAGCACACATTGAGAAATGATGATCGAGTTAGAAAATGATGTTTATCAGGACATCTTCGTCAGTTAATTCAGTGGCAACATTAAGTCAGACTCTCTGTGTCACCGCGTGTAGGTACCTTGACAAAACTGCATCGTTCACTCAGGCCGGCTGAACTGATGAGCTCCTGCAGTGTCACACGCATGCAGATTTCTTAATTTTTTTCAGAAACGCGTGCAAGAAAGTTCATGTTTGATTTGAAGATGTGTGGCAGACCTGGCCCCTTGTGATCTGGTACTCGTTGTTGTTCAACCCTGTCACTGACGCGGAGCTACACGGAGAAAGCACAAATTCAGGCAACTTGAGTGATCACCGACAGTACAAAATGTCATTGGCACAAACACGAACCTGAATCTTGCAATCTCTCTGAGAGGCCCTCCGATGCCGCATCCCACATCCAACACCTGCATCCCCTCCTTGAGGCCAAGCTTCAAGGCTATGAAATGCTCGTAACGCTTGATGCTCTCACGTATAGTTTCTCCTTGCGATCTGAAAATATAACACTGAATTAGGCGAGATTGAGTAAAAATAAAATAAAAACCTGAACCATTGCATTGTTCATGTAGTACTTTGGTTAGTGGAAACAATATACGAGAAATGTCCATAACTAACCTGTTAGCAAAGTGGAACGATTCGCCCCATCCGTACTCGTAGAAACTAGTGACAAGATCGTAGTACTTGTTGGCCTGCATGAATCGACCAGTGGCAATGGAATTTCAACATTACAAAACTTGTTTAATCTCCTCTAAAAAAACTTGTCTATTTATTTTTGGAAAATAAAGCTGTTCAACCGAACTCTTGTTGCTGAAGAAAGTAGGTTATCAAGAAGGTAGCTAGCTAATAGCTATATATTATACCACGTCAGCATAGTTGGATGCCCTGGATTTGGCTTCGCCTCCGTGAAGATCATGGTATACAGTCCATGATAAGAATGCATCCTTTGCAAACACTGATTGTGATTTCAGAATCACCACTGTCTACGGCCCTACGATTGCAAGCCGGAAGGATGACTTTTTTGCTGAGCTCCTCGCCCAAAAGCCACCCTCCGGTGTCCGTTGGCTTATTCTCGGTGACTTCAACCAAATCCATCGAGCTAGGGACAAAAACAACCGCAACATCAACCGTGGTCGCCTATCACGCTTTCGGGACACTTTGAATGCTTGCGAGGTCAAGGAAATTCACCTCCAAAATAGGCGCTTCACTTGGAGCAACGGAAGGCGGAACCCTACACTTTCCAAGCTTGACGCCGTCTTTTGCAACCCGGAATGGGACCTCACGTTTGGCACCCATGTGCTCCATGCCCTCTCGTCGTCCCTCTCCGATCATTGCCCTCTCCTCCTCGCAGACGATAGCGGACCATACAAGCCTCGGACCTTCCGCTTTGAGAACTTTTGGCTCCGGTTGCCGGGTTTTGATGACCTCGTGAAAGCTTCTTGGGATGCCCCCATCTCGCACACCGAACCTTACCATGTGTTGTTCCACAAGCTCAAGCGTTTGGGGGCTTGCCTATCTAGGTGGAGCCGCAACTTGTTCTCCAACCCGAAGGTCCTCCTCCACGCGGCCCTCCTTGTCATTCTTCAACTCGACATAGCCCAAGAGTCTCGGACCCTCTCCACGGATGAATATGATTTGCACAAGCGTCTCAAACGCAAGGTCCTTGGTCTCTCTATCCTTGAGAGAGCTAGAAAGAAGCAATGCTCTAGGGTTCGGAACCTCAAAGAGGGTGACGCCAACACAAAATTCTTCCACCTCAAGGTCAATTGGAGAAGGCGCAAAAACCACATACATAGGCTCAAGCACAACAATGGGTGGGTCACGGAGCACGATCAAAAGGAGGGGATCGTCCATGACCATTTTGTTTCGGCGCTTGGGAAGGGTGAGGCGCGTTCACGTGACTTCAATTGGGAGGAGCTCCACTTTGAGAACCCGGACTTGGAGGACTTGGCCAACCCCATCTCCGAGGAAGAGGTCAAGAATGCAATACATGAGATGCCTAGCGACAAGGCTCCCGGCCGGATGGTTTCACCGGGGCCTTCTTTAAGAGATGTTGGGACATCATCAAGGTGGATGTCATGCGCGTTATCACTAACTTTGGGAACCTTCACACCGTCAACCTTCATTGGTTGAACTCCGCCAATGTGGTGCTTTTGCCCAAGAAAGAAGGCGCGGAAGAGATCACCGACTATAGGCCTATAAGCCTCATTCACGCCATCGCAAAGATCATTGCCAAGATTCTCGCTATTCGACTTGGCCCTCTCATGAACGACCTTGTCTCCAATGCCCAAAGCGCCTTCATCAAGAAAAGAAGCATCCATGATAATTTTTTATACGTCAAGAACTTGGCCCGTAGGCTACACAAGAGCAAGATACCCTCCCTCCTCTTCAAGCTTGACATCCGGAAAGCCTTTGACTCCGTCCGTTGGGATTACATTCTTGATCTTCTACAACGGCGTGGCTTCCCTAGTAGGTTCCGGGATTGGATTGCCGCCCTCTTCTCTACTTCGTCCTCGCGCATCCTCCTTAATCGTGTGGCCGGCCTCCCTATCCCGCATGGCCGCGGGCTCCAGCAAGGCGATCCGTTATCGCCCCTCCTCTTCATTATCGCCATCGACCCCCTCCAACAAATTCTTGAAGTGGCTACTAGGCTCGGATTACTTCACAAGATCCGTGGTAGAGGAACAATTTTGCGAACTTCACTATATGCGGATGATGCGGCAATTTTTGTGGCGCCTTTCCGGGAAGATTCCTCAACCTTACGGCTATCCTTGGTGGTTTCGGAAGTGTCACGGGTTGTGTACAAACATACAAAAGAGCTCAGTGGTTCCTATTCGTTGTGGCGCCACAACCTTGACATCATCCTTCACGGTTTACCCGTGGTTCGTGCGACCTTCCCTATGAGATACCTTGGGCTTCCACTTTCGGTTTGGCAATTGCGGAAGGTCGACTTCCAACACCTTGTGGACAAGTGCACCGGAAAAGTCCCCGCTTGGCATGGGAGATTCGTCACCTTGGCCGGCCGAGGAACCATTGTCAAGTCGGTTCTTGCCTCACAAGCGATCTACCACTTGACTCCCCTCTTGGTCCCTCCGGGTCTCATCACAAAGCTCAACAAGATAAATCGTGCATTCTTTTGGGCGGCCTCCGATAAGGTCTCCGGTGGGAAATGTAAAGTAAATTGGGAAGCTGTTTGCCGTCCTACAAATCTTGGGGGCCTTGGGATACTTCACACCGAAAATTTTGCTAGAGCTCTTCGCTTGAGGTGGCCGTGGCTTCTTTGGAAAGACAACAACAAGATTTGGGCCGGCCAACCAATTCCATGTACGGAGGAAGACATGGCCCTTTTTTATGCATCCACTACTATTACCATTGAAGATGGTGGTAAAGCATCATTTTGGGAAACCCCTTGGCTTGAGGGGGAAAAACCTAGGCACATTGCACCGCTCATCTTCGACATCTCCTCCAAGAAGCAAGAGTGCATCAAGAAATCCCTCCTCAACAATGCTTGGATCGGCCACATCAAGATGGTGGAGGACTTCTCCATGCAACACTTGCTTGAGTTTATTGATCTTTGGACCAAGATTAGACACTCCAACCTCGACTTGGATGACTCCGTTGAAGATACTATCACTTGGAATCTAACGGCGAATGGCAAGTACTCGGCGAAGTCGGCTTACAAGGCACAATTTTTGGGTGCTCCATCCTCCGATCTCAAGAGGGTGATTTGGAAGGTTTGGGCTCCTCCGAAGACGAAGTATTTTGTTTGGCTCGCCCTCCAAAACCGCCTTTGGACGGCGGATCGTTTGGCCCGTCGTGGGTTGCAAAATTGTGGGGTTTGTCTTGCTTTGCAAGCGGACCACCGAGACGGCCGCCCACCTTTTCCTACATTGTCGTTTCATCACTAGGATTTGGTCCATGGCGAAAGATTGGCTAGGTCTCCATGACTTGGATCTCTCCGTTTGGCCTACCCTCACTCTCCCGGAATGGTGGCGACAATTGGCTCATGAAGGCGTCGCAAACCGCAAGGCGTTGGCCTCCCTTGGTTTCTTGATTATTTGGGAAGTGTGGAATGAGAGAAACGCGAGGGTTTTCCGAAACAAGCACGCCCCACCGCTAACTATCTTTGCGAAGGTCAAGCACGAGGCGATGGTTTGGTCTATTGCGGGCGCGAAACATTTGGGCGCGATTTTGCCGGGAGAGTAATCCCTTTGTAACGTGGTTTACTTTATTGTACGGCTCCAAGACTTGTTCTAACTCCTTATTAAATAAATTGGGGCAAATCTTTTGCCCCATAAGTTTCTAAAAAAAAAAGATCATGGTATTTCTCGTACTGTTCCACGGCCGATTTGACGTCCTCCTTGCTGATCTTCCCTCCCAGTCCCGAAGCCAGATGCAGAGCCCCAGTCCTGGACATGGTCACTTCACAAACTCTGTATTTAGTTTCAGTTTGTATAGCTTTGAGGAGCACACGTAAGTGTTATATAGTAGTGCATAGATGTGCCATCACTTCATTCCTGACTTCCTGTCCATCTTCACAACTATAATAAGAGAAATCCTAATCAAACAATGGTTCAGACAGTATGGGCTGCATATGGTCACTTTACAAACTCTCTATTTCGTTTCAGTTGTACTATCTTTGAGGAGCACGCATACGTATTATGTAGCACTACTCGATCATGAGTAGATGTGGCATTACTTAATTCGTGACCATACTCACAACTAAACAAAAAGAAATCATATTCAGATAATAATTCAGACTGTATGGGCTGCATATGGCGTAGTACCGTCGGTGGCGAGGTGTCCTGGATAATCTAGATTTGCATGCCATATGCCATGCGTACTGCTCCTTTTGGTATATCCCATAACCAAGATCCTAGGAGCCGTCGGCCGCCCGATGACCATCTGACGGCGCCTACACTGCTCCGGCGCCATGTCGGCGTCCGACGTTCTCCCGTTGCCCGGATGGCCGTCACGAGGTTTGGTGCCATCGCCCATCACTATCTGCATGCATGCATCCATAGGCTTCGACAAACCAACGTGTTCATCGCACGCTAAGTTTGACTCGTCTCTACATGCACCCTGCTGAATTGTGTAAGGCTAATTCAGAGTTTCAGCAAGTTATAGCAAAAACTATAAACCACCGGAAGCATAGATGTGGTACATGCTTATTACAATCATCCAAAATTCAGTCGACGGAATTCTTCGACAAACCATGGCTGCCTCCAGAGTGATGAGAGAGTAGTTCATCTTTGAACTTCATGGCAGTAACTAGATGGTTATCTCTTCTCATTGTGCTGCCATTTTAGATCTTGTGAGCTGTCAGTGATCACTATTGTGTAATGTTATGTTGTGTTTGCTGGGATCCGATTGATCGTGAAATTATAATCAAGTTTGTTCATCTTTTATATCTATGTTTTATTTAATAATCTTGCATGCTCTCTGATCCATGTGGTTAATCAAGTAGTTGTTTGTATCTTTAAAAAGAAGTATTTATACTAGATAGGAGGTTCATGCTTCTTGTGAATCTGGGCTCGAGTTGACAGAAGCGACTAAGGGATGTGTTGTTGCTATTAGAGGTAAAACAGCGGTGTTTATTGTTATATGTTATAACCATTGCTTGCACTATGCACCATGCTTATTGCAATAATCTGTTACCTGCAACTTAAAACTTTTGCGTGACATGTTGGATAGCGATCTCAAAGTGAATTATTATGGTTAAGGTTGTAAAAAGGTAATCATGAGTATATGCAACTAGACCGACGTAATGACCAATTAAATATTACATTGAACTATATCTTTGTCATGTCCTCACAGTTTGTCAATTTCCTAATTGTAATTTGTTCACCCAACATGTTTACTATTTTATGTTGAGGTACCACTAGTGAAAATGTGGACCCCGATCTATTCTTTTATATTGATTATAACTTGTTCTTTTGCTTCCAATCATCACTAGCTCGTTTCCCTTTTTTGCTATCATATTTGTTTTCCACACCATACATTTAATCTCTTTGTTTTTAGCAAGACGGGAATATTGACAACCTTCCTGAAACGTTGGGGCCAGTAAAGTGTTTGTGTTGTGTGTACATCCACGTCACTTACTGACTCCAGGATTGACACCGTGTTGAAATCTCTCAAGTCTTACTCGTTCGGTAAACCTTGGTTTGTTATTAATGTAGACTTGCTACTGCACTGTTTCACACCTTCCTCTTGGGTTCCCAACAGGCGTGTGATTCATGTCATCATAACTTTCCTCTCCATTTTGCAATCTTTTTAACACGTTGGCATATCCCCCTTTATGTTGTAAGCTTGCAATCTTTCGAGAATTTTTTTTACTCTCAATATCCGTTTTATCTTCCTCATTTCCCCGCTCTTAAAGTGCTTAAATCCTCTCTTTTTTCACTGACCGCAGTGCTGAGGAGGCCATGCCATTGACATAGTCAGTTCGTCACATCAATAAATTAACCGGTGGCTGAGGTATGTCCACACTCCATTCTCCTCATTATTTTCATTCACTGACCTGAATTATGAATATGTGATGTGTTTTTTGAAATGTGAGATGGTCAGACAGTAAGTGGCCCTGAGAATGGGAGTTCTTAAATTTTGATTTGTTGTTTTCGCTTGTCAATGTGTCACTACACTAGTAAGTGACCTTGCGATTGTTCTGAGTTCCCTTCGGTGCTTTGGGTTTGTTATCTTGGTTAGTATGTTGGTTGTCTTGTATTATTTTGCACTTCACTAGTTCCTATATTCCTGAGAGGCTAATGTAATTCTCAAATAGGTTGTTGTTGGAACATGTAACCTTTTATTAGAAGTTACAAACGGAGTCATTGGTGGCCGCACACGGGAGGAGAGCGAAGAGAGCATCTTAGCCGAATCCCTCCCAATATGTGGTGTCCTTGAGAGTAGTGGTGGATTCATGGCCGAATCGGTTAGAATTGTGCCGAATCTGTCGGATTCGAGGCCAAAAAGATGGGAGAAGACAAGACGGTCACGGGAGGAGAGGAGTGAAGGTGACATGAAACTTCTGATTGGCAGATAGCAAGTGCGGGTTGCCCTTTCTATTATATGGCATCAGCCCGGTTTATATTAGCAGCACTTGGTGTGTATTATTTGATGAAAAACAATGGACAAAATCTATACCTAATAATAAAAACATTAAGGCTTCTTCTCGTACGACACTTTTGTTTCCGGGTTTGCCCTCCCACCAAAAGTCATATAACGCACTGATGCCATACTTACCGTTTGTCTCACTTATTTACGAAAACTGCCACGCTACCCTCCCCGACCTCCGATGCGTTCGCCCAGCTCCGCTGGTTTGTTCCCACCCCTCGGTCCCCAACCTCCAGAGCTTTCCTCCCGCTCGACCTACCTTGAGTTGCTCGCGTCATCATCTCCGCTGGTTGTGCACCGGCTCCGCGGAAGCGCGCCTCCAACTGCTGGCGAGCGAGAGCGGGAAGCAGCAACACCCAAGGGAACAGCGTAGAGAAGGGAGAGAGAGGCGGCGCTGCACAATTTTGCCGGAGTTTTGGGAAACGAGGGGGCGCCAAGGTGAGGTGACCGGCGTCAATAACGGCAACGGTGGCAGCTTGATTCAGAAAAGGAGCTGGCCACGGTCTTCACGGATGGCCGGGGAAAAAGACAAAGATGCTAGGACAAAAAAGTCTGATCAGTCGAGGCGAGCAGATGGTTAGCATCGCTAGCCTGGAGTAGAATCACAGCAGCAGGATGCATCAATCTTTCCAGAGAGAGGGACGGGCTAGGAAGGAATTCGGGATAACAAGCAGAGGATGTACGTACATCTGCATATTCTTATATTCATATTCAATATAACGACTGTATGGTTCCGGTGGCAAAATACGACATATCACAGGTTCACACATGCCGACATGAGGGCAGGCGCGTGTGTATGAATCATGATTTTGCGCCACACATGTGTTGACCGGTGTTTTTACAGTTTTGCACTAGGAGTTCTATTTCCCTTCGAGCAGTCTCGACGTATGATGTCAACGAAGTTACGTGAATCTTGTAATAAAACATGTCTAGATACATGTGTGTGATAAGTTGGTAGTGCGACTTATATTTTGATACGGAGGAGTAGATAAGAAACATAGAGATAGATTTACCACTTCAGTTGGACTTTTTTTATTTTAACCTGACTTCGGTTGGACTTGATATAAGAAGAGAAGTCGCCGCTCTATAAGAGAGAATGGGACGTAATGAGGCTAGGGTTACGTGTCGATCAATTTTTACATGAGACTGTTGCATCACGTCAAAATAAAATTCAACCCGTAGCAACACACGAGCTTTTTTGCTATAATCCTAATGATACAAAGTGATGAGAAAACATTCTTACACAACAGATCAAAGATTAAAAAACGAACAAATGAAATCGGGCCTACCACAAGACTCTAGCGCGAGATCGAGAAATACCTAGACTCAACGATGACGCCCCCAAGAGCATGACAACATATAACGCGACCTCGGTCGAGACTGAGCGGTCAAGGGGTTTCACCTGAAGCTCAAATCTGGAGAAGGTACTCACATCGGCGCCACCGAGAAGGTTACGACACCCACAAACGGATTAAATAAAAATATATGTTTATTATGCCAGAGGATTTCCATCCCGTTGCAACGCACAGGCATATTTCCTAGTATACATAAGGGCAGCTCATAGAGCAAAAAATTTGGCCCCAAATTATCTTAAAAGAGTTATAACTTAAAATAGGACATATACTTTTCTCCAGTCGAGAAAAAGTGCCGCGAGTTGATCTAGCTAGTCTCTACTATATAATATCCTTAGTGGACGTACGTCGTACGTACGTCGCGCCAGTTTGCACTTTAGTCACTCAGAAAGTAGGAAATCAACCCGCAGTCCAAAAACGCAGAGATTTTTGCATTGTAGCCCCTGAACCCTATCCAGACGAACGCGTGCGACGAGCCGACGAGTGGCTGCCGACCATGGCGGCGGAGCACGGTGTGCTTCGAGATGGGCGCCGACGGCCGCAGTTTGAGAGGAGCTGGCTAACGGGGAGCGGCGCTTGGCGTCGGGGACGTCCGTTAGGAGGCGACGAGCCGACGAGTGGCTGCCGACCATGGCGGCGGAGCACGGTGTGCTTCGAGATAGGCGCCGACGGCGGCAGTTGGAGAGGAGCTGGCCGACGGGGAGCGGTGCTTGGCGTCGGGGACGTCTGTTAGGAGGCGAGGTAGTTGGGACGCCGGATGCGGAGCTCCCAGGCGATGGCGATTGGCGCATCGGCTACTACCGGGTCGTGGCTGACGAGCTCGCGCTTCATACCTCGGCGCAGCATAGCTGATCAATACGCATCCGCCGGCGCGTCCACGACGGGGAGCAGCAACACGCCATCCGTCCTTTCTCTCAGAGAATTTGAGCTTCCCTTGCCGTTCTTTCTTGGAATCACCATTAACTGATTAATCCCCTATATGTGTTGTTTGTGACTGCAAGATCTGCTCGGAATTGATTTTTGCGAAGACGTTGTGTTCAGAAATTGGCCCAGGACCTTCATCGAGATAAGGCAGAGTGAGTAGCTCCGTCAGGCTGCCTACTCAGGGCATTATCATCGTCACGAAATAATTCATGGTGCTCCAGAAGAATGCTAGGTGCCCAGATGTGAGATGAGAAAAAGATGGGACCTTCTCTCGGAGGATTTGATTTGTTCAGGTAAACTAGACATGATTGGCTATCCCATCCCACCTCTGCTACGAGTAGCAAAAAACAGCAAAAATATAAGAGGGCTTTGCCTTGATGGTCGTGTGGAGATCTTGGCATAAGGGCCTCTGCGGCTACAAATAGGTTAATTATCCACGCTGATGCAACACTCTTCTTTTACACTAGAGTGTGTGCTTCAGCATGTCGAGGCAATTCAAATCTTTGTCATTGTTACATCATCCATTCGTCCTGTCATGCTACCGGATGAAGCATTTGATCCGTGTACAAATTATTCAGGATGGTGAAGCTTTCAGTCGCCGGTTCGCTGATTGCAATTGCTATTCTGAACAATGTCAGAGAACATGTGAGGTTTCACATTATGAACATGTTATTTCTTGTACTGCGGCTGCATTGACTTAAGACGTATGTTCTCTATGTCACTTTGTTGTTTAAAAATAGAGATTTCCGGTGATCAAATGCTCCAAGGTCTAAAAGAAATTCAATAGACGTCAACCCGTAACAATGCACGGGGATATTTGCTATTTCATTTATAGAAGGCATCTAGGATGTGACATTGCTAAAATAACTTAGTCTCTGTATTTGAACAACACCGAAAACTTCGGTTGCCTAAGATGTTAGCTAAAAAAGTGGTCGATACAAATTTACAATGTTTTCAGAAATAAAAAATTATATGGATTAATTTTACGCCCGTTGCAACGCACGGGCATTTTGCTATAGACCTAGTTGTAGTTGATCTATCTAGTTGTACTTCATATGTTACTTCGTAGCGGCAGAAATAACGGATCAGAGGGAACATTAAAGATGCTCTAAGAGAGAGGCTTCACCGTAGTTTTGTATGCATTAGATAGGAAAGTACGTTTTTGTTTTTTTATCTAAATAGACAAATAATATTAGTCCTAAATTTATCTGTTGTAACAAATAAAAAATTGCTAGATGGAGCAACTAGAGAGTTTTATTTCTTGCGAGCTTAGACATTGAAAGGATATATCCGAACACAACTCAGATATAGATAGCTAGCTTGCACACGTACGGGAATCTCGACAAGCTGGGATCACAAACCTCCTTTCCTTTATTTATTTCTCTTCCGATTTGGTATAAGATAACACAACGTAATCTACCTGGACACTACGACATACATATATCGTCAACAAAGCGTGTTTATTAGCCCTTATATGCACAATAGCGTCATAGCCTCCAGCCGGGGGCGATGGTGGATGTAACAAGTGCAGGAGCGGCGCCTCTTCTCCCAGAGGACATTATCATCTGGGAGATCCTTGTGCGTCTGTCGTGCTTTGTGCCACGCCACCTCCACCCGGGAGTTCCTCCTAGCGCACCATGGCCGCCAGCCCTGCCTCCCCCTCATCGACTACCATCCTGAACCGTCCTCCTATCTAAACATCACCACCTTAGGCAACCGGACAGGGGAAGATCAACTTCAGTCTGTGACCCGACTTGGCAACCCCTGCTTCCAACTGGAGGCTTCTTGCGATGGCCTCCTCGTCCTCTCTGAGCCCGTCTACTACCGCCGGACACTCCGGGATCGCAGACTTCCGGCAGAATTCCGGAGATACTCCATCTGCAACCCGACAACTCGTGAGTATGCGCCCCTCGACCAGATTTCTGACTTCCAAATTTTAGGAATGTACCCACATCACAATACCGAGCTCGAGTACAGACTGCTGCTCTGCCCGACATTTAGGTTGATGGATGTGGAACCTGCTGACCAAACTACCTGCCACATCTTTGCACTGGGCTCCTGTCAGCCGCCGAGGAGCATTGACATTGGGCATCCAGAGGGCTTGGCAACGGCACGAGTGCCTGTCCTGTTTCGCGGTAGCCTGCATTGGCACATAGAGCAGCGATACGGTGAAAGCAACATGATAATGGTATTCAACACCACAACTGAGTCGTTCCGCCAGATGTGTTCGCCAGTTGATCGCGGCATTGGCCTGCTCTTTGAGATGGATGGCAAGCTGGCCATTTACAGCTTAAATAGTGTAGACACGATCATATATATCTGGGTATGGCAGGACTGCGAGACCGAGGTTTGGGCCTTCAAGTGCCAGTTTGAATTACCGATTGATGATATGTGGGTGCAGTTTGAAAAGTTGGACAATGATTGGGATGTGGTGGTCACATCTTCAGATGATGATGTGCTCGTCCTTGTCTGGTTTCACCCATGGCTACTTCAGATCAACATCGATGGCAAGTTGGTCGCCAGTTTCCGTTGCGAACGTCTAGGTCTTACTCCCCTCCGGCTGAAACAAAATCTTATTCCGCATACCTTCTTTCCAACACTAGAGGGCTATGTTGTAAATGATTCGCCTTTCACCTGATGGCAACTGAGTGAGCTGGCGCTTCTAAACCTCCAAGATATTCCGTGTCTTCATGAGCAGAAATATATACAATTTGGATCCACTATGAGTACGCTAGCTCCTCTGTATATATATATTTAGTTTTGATCACACTGTTACATAGTTGCATGACATCTACATTTGTGTCCATACCAAGGGGCTATTGTGGGTGTCGATGCAATAATTACCAAACCATTTTGGTTTGTTTTGAAATATGTGCTACTGCTAACTAATCTGTCCCATGTCTCTGTATTCTTGTAAAGAGGTACTGACTTCGGTTTTTGTTTTGTCTAGGCTCAGTTGGTCTCCTCTAAAACTAGTAACGGTGCACGTGCAACACACGTGTAATATTATGAAATGTAGTAATAAATTATCGCAAAAGTCTGGTTATCAAATGGACCGACCGGATGTAGTGTAAAATTAAGAATTTTTTTAAAATAATATTTTTTTAAACATATATTCGAAAAGTAGCACGCGTTTTCAGAAATTTTGAAGAATAGCACACCGTCGTCACTGCTACTGCCGAAAGCTCGGCTTTCGTCACGGCCGGAGACGAAACAAAGGTTTCGTCATGCACCCTGCCGAAACCTGACCGATCTGTGCATGCGCGTGAAAGTTTCGCGTGGCGGCCCTGCCGACAGGCCTCTTTCGTCACGGGCCACGCCCCTGCACCAGCTACCACGCATGCATGCCAATTGATCACCACCAACTTACTACCAATACATGCACGAGCTACTACACATGAGACAAATCGCATGTACTAATCAATTGCTCTACTTAGGGACTTAGAGCATCTCCACTCGCGGCGTTCAAACGGCCGCCCAAACGCTTTTGGGGCGTGCCAGACACAAAATCGCCCCCACTCGCGGCGCCCAAACGCAAATTCGGTCCGGCGCGGCCCAGTTTTGTGTCCGGCACGCCCAGCCCAAGCCCTCAACTTGGGGAGGCTTGGGGCAGCCCCGGACGGAAGGAAACGCGACGCCACGTCGGCCTCCGACGCGCGGGCCACGCCCGCCATCTCTCCCGCCAAAAGAAAAACCCTCGCGCCGCGCCGGCACCCAAGGGGGCGGCGGGGACGAAGGCGGCGGGGAAGACGCTGAGCGTCAAGCGCAAGACCCCCCCCCCCGCCCAGGGAGAAGCCGGAGGCGATGAGGCAGGAGGATTGGACCTTGACGTACTCCGGCGCCGATTGGATACGCAGAGCCGTGCCGGGCGCCGCGTGAAGCAGAATGAGAGGAAACGGCTCAGCACGGCGGCGCCATTGACGGCAAGGAAGATCGCCGCCATGAACAAGACCGTCGCCTCCTTGAACCAACCATTCGCCTTGGGAGGAAGCCAAGAGAGCAGCGCCACTCTACGATGCAATGTCGGCGGCTCGCCGTCGAATTCCTCCTTCTTCGCCGACAGCGCCGCTGCCACGCCTCGCACCAGGTTCTCCCCCGAGTACGGCGACAGCCAGCATCACGGCGGCTTCGACCCCAACGTCATCTTCCCTTCTTGTGGCCTGGATCTAAACCACCCCGTCGATCTGAATTCGCCGGCGATGCGGAGAGATCTCGCCGTCCAAACGGCCACCGGTCGGAGCCTTTCATTCGACGCGGGCGCCTCCCATGTGATCGACGGAATGACTCCCGACGCCCCGGAGCTCATGCAGGTATGAACCCGCGTTTTGTAGCCATGGCATGTACAATAGACGTGTGCATAGGCGAGTCGTGGCTACCGGCCTTGCTCCTTGTGTGTAGGAGACCGCCCATATCATGGACTCGCCGATTATGAGACCAGGACGATGAAGGCGCTGAAGGTTGATTTCGATTAGTCGACCAAGGCGTCGAAGGTTGATTCCGATCAGGAGTCGACCATTGAGGACAGTGGCGGACGACGAATTAAGGTCATGCAAAATTTAAAGCATAAAAAATAAGTAAATCCGGACACACTAATACTTGCTTCGTCTGAAAAATGATGTGCTAGATACATCCATTTTAGCGACTCTTTTTTTGGACAGAGGAAGTATTTATATAATTTCAAACATAATCACTTATTTAAATACAAGTAGAATCTTCAAACATAGTACAACCTCCGATCCATATTAATGGACTCAACTTTATCTAGATACGGATGTATCTAGTTAAGTGTTTAGACTAAATACATCCGTATCTAGACAATGTTGAGACCATTAATATGGATCGGAAGGAGTATTATAAATTCCGGTTTCCTCCAGATAGACTCAAATGCACATGCAAATGTACAGACTCAAACTTAACACGCCCTGCCACAAGCAGTTTTCAATGAAAAAAATACGGTAAACTGAACTCGGCATTCTGCATGTGCATGTGCTAGTGGTGCGATCGCATGCACGCATGCCTCGTCAGCTGGTGGTGAGCAAGCCAGGCGACTTTCGTCACGGCCCGTGACGAAAGGGCAGCCAAACTCTAATGCGGATGCAGATCGGCCAGGTTTCGGCCAGGTTTCGGCAGGGTGCATGACGAAACCTTTGTTTCGTCTCCGGCCGTGACGAAAGCTCTGCTTTCGGCAATAGCAGTGACGACGGCGTGCTATTCTTCAAAATTTTTGAAAACGCCTGCTACTTTTCGGTTATATGTTTTAAAAAATACTCCCTCCGGCCGGATTTGTGACATCCTTTTCCGAACGGAGGGAGTATTATTTTAAAAAAATCGTAAAATTAATGTATTGCATGTAGAGAATTTATAAATATTTGTTTACGTTAATAACCGGTAGTCTGGGAAATAATACTGAGAACTTGCCCATGAATAGTATTTGTGTAAATGGATGATTGTAACATGTTCATTCTACTTGTTTTTCTGGTTTATATCAAATTATTCAGTAAATAAATAAATTTGTTTTCTTTAATGAAGTATATTTAATCATCAAATCATAGAATCACCGGTTGTCAAATATTTAAGGAAAAATGAGTTCTCTGGCCCAAAAAATGAAAGCATTGGGTTCGCGTTATCTAGCAAAAATATTTGTAGTCCTAATGTGCCAGAATGGGGAAGGGGCACACCAAGTGCAGTCACAACGGCTTCTAGGATTGAACACGTTGCTTTTTCTTCTTGTTCGTCCGTTCGCACCTCTCTTCTTTCTGAATCATGAGTAATTGCTGGCGATCCTCTTTTCTTGCAAGCTTTGGACAGTGTCCAAAGAAAAAAGGCAAGAAGAAAATCAATACAGTTTAGAAAAAGATTATTGTTAACAATAAAACAACACAAGCCTGTGTTTATCGCTGCGAAGATACAATGACAAATAATTAAGATATATCTTCTTCGCTATTCCATTTGAATGCTGGCAAAACCTGCTTCCATGTTCCTATCATCTCTTCATCTCAGCGACTCAGCCAGTGTACTTCACTGGCCACTGGGTTTGCGACGGCTGCTGTTGTTTTAGGATGGCTGCGGCCTCTTGATCTGCATCGAGAGCTGCAGATTCTGTCCATTGGAGGGTGGCTATAGCTTTGGAGCTTTCTTGATGTTGTTCGCCGGCAATCTTAGGGCCAGTGTGTGCATAATTTCTGCAATTTCGTAATTCTGTAGAAAACAAACCAGGTTGATATGGCACAGCGGATACATGGTTGATTATGACATAGAGGATTCATAATTTCTGCAATTTTGTAATATATGTGGAACATGCCTCGAACCCTTTTTTTACTGATTATGACACATAGAATACATGTTGAATTGTTATAACTTCAAAACATGCTTTGATATAACGATTTACGTGGGAGAGCGGCACACAATAATTACCAGAAACCGTAATCAAATCTCTGTATCAATCTTGAGGAGAAACGAAAAAAACCTGGTATATGTAGGTTCTGTAAAAAAAGCATGATAAGATGCATTTGCCAAAACCAGAAGATCCTCCTTGATCAGTGAATGAATAGTTCAATTTACTAATCTGTACACGCTGTAACTCAAAATAAAACAGAGTTCAAGGCATACCAGAACACATGAATGCCCCGAATAATGCAAATCTGATGGTGAACAATCTGTAGATAACGGACCATACATAGCACCTCAACAAAGCAATCAGTCTGGTGGGTGATTAAGCAGAGAGCAGTGTGCGGTAGGTGGTTCTGCCTTGCTTCCATTTTTTCAGTCGTTGAGGGTACAGCCCAGGAGGAACCTACAGCAGAGGGACATATACTGGACGTTTTTTCTGTCCGGAACCCACAATTTCAGACAGAAGTTTAAACCTACTCCAAGCTTGCAGAAATATGTGATGTAATAAAAATAATTTGGCACGCCTAAACATTTTTTATGGATACAAACTGTAGCTGCGGAACTTGCTGACAATAGTTGCTTGCTGGGCATAAACTACACCGAGCGCCAAAAATGTAATGCATCCTCTCTGACAATAATTGCTTGCTAACAATAATTGTCTGAAAACCAAAGGTAAGATGATGGATACATTAGGATTGATATTTAATTGGGATTAATCTTGCAATAATGCATCCCCTTCCCTCTGCAAATATGAAGGCATAATAAACTACAAATAGTTGCTTGCAGAAACTATTTCAATATAAAGCATTTTGCATACAGCTGCACCATAAGAAAACGAACAAGCTGTTAGTGGGTTGAACGTGGAATGAGCTGGTTCCAAAGGAATTTCCATAAGCTATCACACTGAGCGCCAAAAATGTAATATCAGGAAACCTTGGCATGTGTTCCATCAAGTATGCCTTAGTAAAAAAGTCATGTAGATTTGTACGAACTCACAGGAAAAATAATTACATATAACAGTGGGAATACCTGAACACATTTCTGGAGAAGATTGTAATTCAGCAATGTTACCAAAAATTATTTGAAGGACTCGGGACTTATTGTTGCAGGACCTAAGTGTGCAAGATAAAGCATACATGCTGGGAGAGAGTGGACACTGTGATTCAACAAAGGTGATCATCCTGTTAATGAACTACCAATGCGATAAATATACAAACTTCTGTTTCACACTTGTATTCTCTTTAAATTTCATTGATGGAACATTACAGCAAACAAAAAAAAGATGACTCCCAAAAATAAGAAATAGAAAATTCCTATAGGTTGTAAGAAACTGTACAGATCATCAATCTACATGTGGAGAGCGTGTAGTTCATAACTTGCTTAAAAGTACTTATGGACCTGCTGCATAACACGTACATACGTAAATCAGAAGTGGAGAAATGAGCAGTATCAAAAGGTGATGAACAATACATGCAGTAAGAAGAATAAATAGTATGACATACCGGTCTGAAGGAGGAATAAACTTTTTTTATCCTTCCAATACATCCCTGTACACAATATTCTTTGTGATTTTTCCCTGGGATCTATGTCTTTATTTGGCTCGGCCATCGTTAAACGGGTTCCCGTGATGCAGACGGAGACACAGCTGGATGAATTTCTTCATGTGCAACAACTGTGATGAAAAAGTGAAGCGTAAAATCATGAGAAAGATTATAGCCATTCAGTAAGTACAGAAGGAAGAAAAATCATGTGGAGAATCATGGTAACTGGTTTGGCCAAACTCAAATTTGCACAAATATTATTAAGAAATAACACATGTATAGGAGATAAACCATACACATCATTGTTTTCTTTGCTCTATAAACAATCTGTACATGAGGTAAACCATACAATCAGGAACTTACAGATTCTTACGACAGAATCCACCATAAAAATAGTGCATATGAACTTTGCATTCAAGTACGCCTTCATATATAAATTTGTTTCAAATTAGAAGATTCATCAAGGTTACTCTAAATTCTTACTGAAATTGCGAAAAGAGAAGTCCTATAAAAACACTATACATCCACATGAATCCGGAAGGGGAAAATCGTTGCTGCATTTAACTACATCTCCATACAGCGTGTTAGGGCCTGTTATGCATCAAACTTTCAGTCCAGATAGAAATTATACCAAACAATTAAACCCATACTACAGTGTGCAAGTACGATTACATTCTTACATAAGGAGTATTTCTTCATTTTATAATTATGTTACATGAGAAAGATCAAAGTAACCTTAGCGAGCTCTGAAACCTGAACTGAATGAAAAATTAGCCTTGCCGGACGGGGAGCGATCCGTGCGGACGGGCGGCGGGCGGGGTAGGGGTTCGGCAAGCGGCGAGGCGTGCGTCCGGTAGGCGCTGGGCGAGGGGAAGGACGGCGGCGACGAAGACGGGTTGCTCCGGCGGGTGGGTGCTCTGTTTCGGGAGGGGAAACGTGGAGCAGAGCGGTTTACCTTTTTGGGGGGAAGTGGGCTATTTTTCTTTTTCAAAAAAAGTGCACATCATACAACATTGGACAAATCTGAGACGTTAATTTGACTGTGATGGACGGTTCAGATCCTCCGGATCAGCCAGTCTGGATCTTTTAAGATTAGTGGAGATTAGTATCAATTAAGTCTACCTGGTACCCGCCTCATGCGTCTGTTTCTTGAACTCACTTTGCGTTTGCATGCATGACTTTTTTTTTCCTATATGTGATCTTTTTTTTGTAAAGGATGCTCTGGTACGACTACTATAGAACTGATGATGTACGGTCGTATATATGATCTTGACTTTATAATAATTATTTCGCAATCTCCATGTTTTTCTAGTTTATTTGTTTATTTGTTTTGTTCTAGCAAATTGATCTTGACCTGCAAGTTGCACTGTTCTTTATAAGAGCTTGGAGCACTGCTCGTGAATTAAATAATTTTACCATAGTCAATATGTTCGTCATCTTTTTGCGGGTAAAAGGGGATGACCTTACTTAGAAAGGGTTACAAGAGGCTCAGAATCTAGCTCCCCTAGGACAGGGGCAGAACCAAGCCATACATCAGTTCGGCGTTCTGCTCTGGCAAACTTTGTGAATTGTGAGGCACTGACTAACCCTAATTAAATTGAGATCGATCCACTTTCACAATTTTGCAAATTCTAACTTGATCAGCTGTTCTTTTGATCTCCATTGCTAGATGCAGCAGAGGCGGACGATCATGTGTAGAATTCTGAACAGTCGACACCAGCTGAGCACAATATGTCTCAATTATAACTGGCAACCGGGAGTGTTGAAGAGATAGTTCAATCCCTTCCAGACAAGCGTGAACTTGAAATTCTAGGGGTCTACACTCCACAGCAAGGACCGGCACACCGAGTAAATAATATGTCCCATGTCATCTTCTTTTTTTTTTTGAACAAGGGGCGGGGTCAAGAGACCCCGGTGCTGCATTTCTATAAAAACACGTGGCTGGTACAAATGACATTCCAGTCCTTTTCGTCCATTGCCCTAGAAGACCTGATATTCGAATAAAGGACCAGAAACTTTACAAAAAAGACCCTGAAAGTAGAGAAAGAAACGCAATCAAGCCCATGGTCTTCTCCGCCACTCGCCGCCGGCGACCTCCTGTCCCCTGTCATCTTGGAGGATCATACCTGCTACTGCGGTTTCATAATCAAATATGAAAGAACCATCGACAATTAAATTCACTTAATCTAAGGGGGACGGACACCAAGCCTTTTCTGGAAGTTCCCTCTTACAACTGACAGTGGAGTTCTTTTCTGATTCTTCTACTAGCACAACTTTCTCTCTCATTATTACCACAGCAGTGTGTCTTAATAAGATCATTGGTCAGTGAAGCGAGGAGGTTAGAATGGACGAACCAGATACACCCGAGGCATCGATCGAACAACTAATGTAACACAATTTTAAGATCCCATGAACCTTCCGGAAGAGGGGAACCGACGTCGTGACACCGCTCGTTCGCTCGTGTGTCTCAACATTTCTCTCCCTTTCTCTCTCTCTCTCTCTCTTGTAACCCTATCTTTTTCACCGTGTCCATTTCTCTCACCCTCTTGGCGGCGGCGGTGCCTAACATGCTAGTGAGCCGTTCGCCAAATCCAATTCGTGGCCTTGCAACGACATGACTTACTTTGCGCATTTAGTGTTTGAGTTCTTGTCCGTTAAGTCTACTAGCTGAAAACCTAGCCGATTTAGATCATAATCATGGCATAATGAGACCTTTCGGTTCTCCTATATATATGATCTATTGCCAAAAACATACCAAGTGAATTTTAGGGTTTTCGACCCCTCTCGTTGGTTGCGTTGTCATCGTAATCTCCTCCACGCCAAGCGCCCACTGATGACCCACAAGTATAGGGGGTGTATCGTAATACTTTCGATAAATAAGATTGTCAAACCCAACGAGGAGCAGAAGGTGTTGCCAAGTAGTTTCAATCAAGGAATCACTGTAAATACTAGCAGACAAGTTTTTAGGGGTTTTTGATATTGTAGATAAATAAAATACGAGTAAATAAAAGACAGTAATAATAATTGCAGCGAGTGGCCCAATCTTTTTTAGTGCAAAGGACAAAATGTTCTTGAGGACACACGGGAATTTCGTCAAGTGCTTTCGCTTCATACAGTTGATTAATCTTTATTGTTTTGATAAGTGTTGTGTGGGTGAACCTATGTTAATGCACCGCCCTAATTTGAACTAATACACACTTATGATTAAACCCCTTGCAAGCATCAGCGTTACAAGAAAGTATTTAAGATAAATCTAACCACAGCCTTAAACTCTGAGATCCTACGATCCCTCATGCACCAGTTTACTAATGGGGGTTTAGGTTTCTGTCACTCCGGCAACCCCACAATTAGTAGCCGAACACAATGCATTCCCTTATGCCCATAAAGGTGAAGTGTCATGTAGTCGACGTTCACATGACACCACTAGAAGAATAACACCACAACTTAAATATCAAACCATTAAATATTACTCAACATAATTTCACTACTAACATCAAGACTTCTCCCATGTCCTCAAGAACTAAATGAATTACTCACAAGACATCATATGATCATGATCAGAGGTGATATAATGATGAATAACAATCTGGACATATGCTTCAATTCACCGATAAAACTTAATAGCATCAACCACAAGGAGTAATCAACACCGGGAAAGTTTCACCTATGAACTACACAAAGTATAACCCTAGATGTTACAGCGGAACGAACTGGAGCGGTGGAGATGATGGTGTTGGCGGTGGAGATGATGGTGATGATCCCGATGAAGTCCAGCGTGATGACAATCCCAGCGTGATGATAACCCATATCAACCTCGGTGTTAGTCCGAGAGAGACGGGGCAGCAGCGATCTCCAGCGCCTGTCGCCTCTCCGACGATGCCATCTTTTCTGATTAACCGTACGGGTGATGACGAAAAGATGGCGCCGAACCAGCTCGTCATCGACTTTGGCCGCATCCCTAACGTGGAGGCGTTGGGGATGCGCTCTAGCGGTCGGATTCGAGCTCAGCACAATGCGGATGCGACTCAGATGGAGCGGGCAAAGGCACGTGCTGAGAGACGTCACTCCTTGCCAGGTACGAATTTAAATGCACGTTTTTCCATTCTGTCTTTTTCGGATAAAGAAATCGTTGATAGAGCGTCTAAGTTGGGGGTGTCTTTAGGAACAAATGATTTATCTGCTAGTGGTTCAGCCTCTTTAATTAAACAATATGAGATAGAAAGGTCGGCCACCATGTTGCAACATAATCTAAAGGATAATTATGATGACCATTTGCATAGTTTAATTCTTCACAAGGCTTCGTGCCTTACCGAAGATCTAGAAGAAGATGATTGATACGTCTCCAACGTATCTATAATTTCTGATGTTCCATGCTTATATTATGCTAATTGCTACATGTTTTACATACACTTTATATCATTTTTATGCATTTTCTGGGACTAACCTATTAACAAGATGCCACAGTGCCAGTTCCTGTTTTCTGCTGTTTTTTGGTTTCAGAAAAGTTGTTCTGGAAATATTCTCGGAATTGGACGAAACAAAAGCCAAAGTCCCTATTTTTCTGACAAGTTCACGAAGTCAGAAGGAGAGACGAAGGGGGCCGTGGGCCGACCTCACCAGGTGGTGGCGCGGTCCCACCCTCTGCCGCGCCGCCACGTGGTGAGGACACCTCGGGCCTCCACCGATGCCGCCCCTTTGCCTATATATTCATCTATTCGGGAAAACCCAAAATACCCGAGTCATATTCCACGAAAAGTTCCAGAGTCGCCGCCGCCGTCAACCCTAACTCGGGAGGGTTCTGAAGCTCTTCCCGGCACCCTGCCGGAGAGGGGAATCATCACCGGAGGGCTCTACATCGCCATGCCTGCCTCCGGAGTGATGTGTGAGTAGTTCATCTTTGGACTATGGGTACATAGCAGTAACTAGATGGTTGTCTTCTCCTCTTGTGCCATCATGTTTAGATCTTGTGAGCTGCCTATCATGATCAAGATCATCTTATTGTAATGCTACATGTTGTGTTTGCTGGGATCCGATGAATATTGATACTATGTCAAGTTGAATACTGAATATTATGTCTATGTCTTTTATGATCTTGCATGCTCTCCGTTACTTGTTGAAACACTGGCCAAGTGAATGCTTGTGACTCCAAGAGGGAGTATTTATGCTAGATGGTGGGTTCAGTCTCCATTGAATCTGGGGGAGTGACAGCAATCCCTAAGGTTTTGGATGTGCTGTTGCCACTAGGGTAACCTAATGATGCATTATCTAAGGATGAATGTGTTGTTTACATTATGCACTTTACTTAATGCAATTGTCTGTTGCTTGCAACTTAATACCGGAAGGAGTACGGATGTTAACCTGAAGGTGGACTATTTAGGCACAGATGCATGCTGGATACGATATGTGTACTTTGTCGTAATGCCCAAATGAATCTCATAGTAGACACCACAACTTGCACATGCATGTTATGCACTTATCAATATTGTCAATTGCCCAGCTGTAATTTGTTTACCCAGCATGTTAGTTATTTATTATGGAGAAGACACCACTAGTGAACTGTGGACCCCGGTCCATCCTTTTACATCTGAAATACAACCTACTGCAATCATTGTTCTTTTTCATTCTCTGCAAGCAAACATCATTTTCCACACTATACGACTAATCATTTGTTTTTAGCAAGCCAGTGAGATTGACAACCTCACTGTTAAGTTGGGGCAAAGTAGTTTGATTATGTTGTGCAGGTTCCACGTTGGCACCGGAATCCCTTGTGTTGCGCCGCACTACACTCCTTCACCAACAACCTTCAGAAGTGACTCTGATCTCCTACTGGTCCGATTAAATCTTGGTTTCTTACTGAGGGAAAACTTGCTGCTGCACTCATCATACCTTTCTCTTGGGGTTCCCAACGAACGTTGTCTTTCATGTCATCAATGATATTTCTAGAACTTTGCAGGATAGAACGGATTTCTCGATACAATCTGAGAAGGTCAAAAGAACAAGGAAAAGACGGTTTATTCAAACAGCAACAAGCGTATAAGCACTAGGATTAAGCTTCAAACAAGAAAAAACAATGCATAATTTAAAAGGAATCTTCTGGAATAGTGAGGGTTTTCGTGACCCCGGTAAGTAAGGGTGGCAATCGGGTCGGGTTTGATCGGGTCGATCTCTACAAGACCCATGCCCGGATACCTTATCGGGTGAATCCTCGACCCATGGGTCTCAACTAAGACCCATGCCCGTCGGACTCCGAGATGGCCAGATCAAGAACACATCAGGTATTTCCTAATCATTTTAATTCATAACCTTTAATTATTTTAGCACGTATGAGCCAACTCAACTGTGACAGATATGGTTGCTCTAGCTTGCTTGAAAAAAAACACGCCACCCAGTTCCTGTATTTATAGCCTTGCTTGGGATCGCTTCCTCACTAGCTAGCTGAGGTGGGACTAATGTTTCATGCGTGAGAAACTGAGAACTGAAGATGAAGCAAGTAGCCAGCTCCCTATGATGTGATTAGTCCATCTTCCATGGGCTAAATGTGGCCCATGAAGCTCCATACCAGCGAATGGGAGAAAGAAAGCATCAACGATCTAGAGAAAAGAGTAGCAAAGGCCTGCTAGCGTACGTTGTTGTCATTTAATCGGGTGACCCATCCGGTCGTCCATGGGCACGAATCTATGGCCATACCCTACCCATGACTAATCGGTTACCCATGGGCAAGACCCACGGGTGAAGATTGTGACCCATACCCTACCCATTAGGGTCGGGTGCCCATGGGCAGACGAACCAATGGGCAAGATTGCCGGCCTTACCGGTAAGCATATGTTTGTGCAAGAATCCATTAGAGAGAGAAAATTAGATTTCATCGCCTTGTCGGAGACGGGTAGATCTAATTTTGCCACTCCTTTCTTAACACACTTAGCAGCTGGACATGATTTCAATTCTTTTGTTTACCACCGAGAGGAAGGTCGGGGGTATGTTGATTGGGGTTAACACGACAACGATTCAAGTTAAAAATGTGGATGTTGGAGACTTTTGTGTCAAGTTGTATGTTAAATCTAGATGTGATGGTTTCGAGTGGGTTTTGGTGTCGGTCTATGGGGCGGCACAAGACGAGCACAAACCAATGTTCTTATCAGAGTTAGTCCACTTATGTGAAAATGAACCATTACCGATGTTGGTGGGTGGGGACTTTAACATTTCACGGAAACCTGAAGAAAAGAGCAATGCTAACTTCAACGCACGCTGGCCAATAATGTTTAATGCTATCCTACAGAGCCTTGAGTTGAAAGAAATTGAACTTTCGGGTAGACAATACACTTGGGCTAGTAGGAGAGAAACACCTACATATCAAAAATTGGACAGAGTGTTAGCTACAACTGAGTGGGAAAAAAATTCCCTTAAGTTTTGGTTCAGGCCTTGACTCGGGCAGGGTCGGACCATACCCCCCTCTTCGTGGATTCGGGGTACAAGCTCACTTAGGCAATACGGCGCGCTTTTCTTTTGAACTTTCTTGGCTTAGAATAGAAGGTTTCTATGAGATGGTAGCGGCGGAGTTGAACAATTATGTAAAGGGGGGATCCCCTATTGAAGTTTGGCAAAACAAAATTAGACATTTGAGAAGATACCTAAAGGGCTGGGCAAAAAATCAAAGCGGAAAATATAAGAAAGAGAAGGAACGGTTGATAAAAATTATCGATGAGCTAGATATTAAAGCTGAAAGCTCACCTCTTAGTGCGGGTGAGCGAGAGGCATTAAGAGAAGCTAATGATAAAATTTGTTGTCTTCGAAGAGACGAGGAAACAAAATGGGCACAAAGGGCAAAAGTTAAACATATTCAGGAAGGTGGAAATAATACGAAGTATTTTCATCTTATTGCAAATGGAAAACATAGGAAGATTTTTTTTTTCCAATTAGAACAAGATGAAGGAACCATAGTAGGAGATTCGAATTTGAAAGTTTATATTTCAGAATATTATAAAAAACTCTTTGGGGAACGCGACCCAAATGGAGTCACCATGAATGAAGAAATGGTCCATGATATCTGATACGTCTCCAACGTATCTATAATTTCTGATGTTCCATGCTTATGTTATGCCAATTGCTACATGTTTTATATACACTTTATATCATTTTTATGCATTTTCTGGGACTAACCTATTAACAAGATGCCACAGTGCCAGTTCCTGTTTTCTGCTGTTTTTGGTTTCAGAAAAGTTGTTCTGAAAATATTCTCGGAATTGGACGAAACAAAAACCAAAGTCCATATTTTTCTGACACATTCACGAAGTCCGAAGGAGAGACGAAGGGGGCCGTGGGCCGCCCTCACCAGGTGGTCGCGGTCCCACCTCCTGTCGCGCCGCCACGTGGTGAGGACGCCACGGGCCTCCACCGACGTTGCCCCTTCGCCTATAAATTGCCTTCCTCGGGAAAACCCTAAGTACCCGAGTCATATTCCACGAAAAGTTCCAGAGCCGCCGCCGTCGTCAACCCTAACTCGGGAGGGTTCTGAAGCTCTTCCCGGCACCCTGCCGGAGAGGGGAATCGTCACCGTAGGGCTCTACATCGCCATGCCTGCCTCCGGAGTGATGTGTGAGTAGTTCATCTTTGGACTACGGGTCCATAGCAGTAGCTAGATGGTTGTCTTCTCCCCTTGTGCCATCATGTTTAGATCTTGTGAGATGTCTATCATGATCAAGATCATCTTATTGTAATTCTACATGTTGTGTTTGCTGGGATCCGATGAATATTGATACTATGTCAAGTTGAATACTGAAATATTATGTCTATGTCTTTTATGATCTTGCATGCTCTCCGTTACTTGTTGATACTCTGGCCAAGTAGATGCTTGTGACTCAAAGAGGGAGTATTTATGCTAGATAGTGGGTTCAGTCTCCATTTAATCTGGGGGAGTGACAGCAACCCCTAAGGTTCTGGATGTGCTATTGCCACTAGAGGTAACCTAATGATGCTTTGTCTAAGGATGAATGTGTTGTTTACATTATGCATTTTACTTAATGCAATTGTCTGTTGCTTGCAACTTAATACCGGAAGGGGTACGGATGTTAACCTGAAGGTGGACTATTTAGGCACAGATGCATGCTGGATAGCGGTCTGTGTACTTTGTCGTAATACCCAAATGAATCTCATAGTAGACACCACAACTTGCACATACATGTTATGCACTTATCAATATTGTCGATTGCCCAGCTGTAATTTGTTTACCCAGCATGTTAGTTATTTATTATGGAGAGACACCACTAGTGAACTGTGGACCCCGGTCCATCCTTTTACATCTGAAATACAACCTACTGCAATCATTGTTCTTTTTCATTCTCTGCAAGCAAACATCATTTTCCACACTATACGACTAATCCTTTGTTTTTAGCAAGCCAGTGAGATTGACAACCTCACTGTTAAGTTGGGGCAAAGTAGTTTGATTATGTTGTGCAGGTTCCACGTTGGCACCGGAATCCCTTGTGTTGCGCCGCACTACACTCCTTCACCAACAACCTTCAGAAGTGACTCTGATCTCCTACTGGTCCGATTAAATCTTGGTTTCTTACTGAGGGAAAACTTGCTGCTGCACTCATCATACCTTTCTCTTGGGTTTCCCAACGAACGTTGTCTTTCACGTCATCAAGCAGCTTTTTCTTTCACGTCATGATTTCACAAGGTAAAGGTTGTAACCGTTCCCACTCAGCCGGCTTTCCCCGGAAGAGAGCTACATGTAGGCAATGGGCGGGCGGTACCGAAGGTAAACACAGTGCACCCCTGCAGGGTTAAATCTTTTCGAAAAGCCGTGTCCGCGGTTAAGGACAACTTGGGAAAGGATGATAAGACCATAGAATAACTTGAACGGAATGATTAAAAACTGGGTACTAAAGGTACTACTCAAGATGCAAGGTTGACTTCCTCGAGGGTGATTCGGGGAGGTGCCTTTGTAGAACAGGTGCAGATGATGGTGGTTGATGTTGAGAAAGGTGATCAAAGAAAGAGTCACTTCTTACCTCTTTTGAAAATATTCTGATTAGTCGATGCCATTGAGTTATGTTTTCATAAATAAAATCAGCTTTATGCAAAACAGCCATATAACTTTGAAAGCCTCATCGAGCTAAAGCTCTATTATAATCTTGCGAGTTCGTCGAACTCAACGTCGTTTGTTTTGTTTCAGAGGAGGACTTCACCGACCTCGAAGGTGGGTTCTTTGTGGACGTCGACGAGTAGTCTGGGGTTCCCAGGTGGCAGCTTGGGACATCCCGGAACAGCTGGCGCTGGATGTTTATCTGTAGGCCTCTTAGGCCATATTTGGATCTTGTTGTTTAGAACAACTAATTTGCTTCCGCTTGTTGTAATGTTGGGTCTGTGACCTCTGGTTGTCATTTGCTATCTTTCTCTATTATAAGAGTTGAACTATAATGATTTGTGTCGTAGAGTCTGTGATGTGCCAGTTGTTCCACAAGTCTTGATCTCTCTATTATGCATTGAGGGTTGTGCCTGTGTTAAGGCATCAATCGGGGTGTTGCGTTGCCGATGATCCATTCCGAGCAACGCCTGCCAAAGGTTTTGGCCGGGGATTGGTAAACCCGTAACCTCCGGTTGTATCGCTTAACCGGTGACACACAGCATCACTGTATAACAGTCGGGTCGGGGCGCCACAAGTTGGTATCAGAGCAGTACTGCCTGTAGGAAACCCTTCTACTGGTCGATGTTGAGTCTAGTGTTTGTGAAAATATTTTTAACCTAAAAATGAGTTGTGAAAACCATCTTAGGATTCTTTTTACTCCTTATCTGGTTACCCTCTAATCTCGGAGCAATCTTACCTCGATTTGAGTTTAAAGGTTTTACTCTCGTCTGTTACTTCAAAATGATTAGAAACGTGGGTGGGTTCGACCTTTAGTGTTATGTGTCCAGTTGCTCCCGCTGCGTTGCAATCCAAATCAATCAGATGTTGAACACTGTTATCTTCTACCAAGTCAAATCATTTGATCCTTTCTTTGGGTTTTAACCCACGGACTTGAACATAAGGTCCCGGATTGTGTCAACTAGAGTGTGTTAAGTTGTGATTTCTTAACTCTCACTAGTAGCACATGATGCTGATCTTTGACCCAAGTTCTATCTTGTTTTTTCCTTCTCGCAAAGTATTATCGTCCCTAGTCTGTGTACTTTGTAGACGCTAATGCTATTGTTCGACCATTCGGAGAAAGATACTAACCGTGTCATTGTCAAATCTCCAGAATGGCTCGAGGAGGCCGTGGAGGCCGTGGTGGTCGCGGTAACCACAATGATGATGAGGATGATCTGCCGCCACCACCCTCGATGGCTGAGGTCTTGATGGCCATTGAGGAGAACCGTGGGCGCAATGAGCGCTTGCTTGAGCAGTTGGTGCAGCAGAATGCACGGAGGAACGAGTGCAACACTCTCACTGAGTTCCTGCGCTCGCAGCCACCCACCTTTGCTGATGCTAAGGAGCCACTGGAAGCTGATGATTGGCTTCGTGCTTGGAGCGCAAGTTCTCCGCGCTGCATGTCCCAGTGGCTGAGCAAGTCAACTTTGCCACCTATCTCTTGGTTGGTGCTGCTGGCTGTTGGTGGGAAAGCCATGTGGCTTTGTTTCCAGCCAACCATGTCTTCACCTGGGCTGATTTTCGCACTGCCTTCCGTGCGGAGTACATTCCCCAGCCGATCATGGACTTGAAGAGGAGGGAGTTCCTGGATTTGCAACAGGGACGGATGGACCTCCGCACTTATGGTCGTGAGTTCAACCATCTCTCTCGTTACGCCCCAAGGGACGTGACCAATGATGCTGACAAGCAAGAGCTGTTCCGCAAGGGTCTTACGCCGCAGCTCCGCTATGAGTTGTTGCCCTTCAGGTTCCAGACCTACCAGGAGCTGTTCAACCAGGCTTTTACTCTCGAGCAAGGAAGAAAGGAACTTGAGGCTTCCAAGAGGCCCGCACACGGGGACCACCAGAGTTCCTCGGGTTCTGAGAGCAAGAAGCGCAGGGTGTTTGTTCCCTACAGCGCTGTACCTCGTGCTCCATTCATGCCGAGAGCCTCGGGATACAGGCCACCTCCTCCGCCCCCACTACTTCGACACTTGGGGTAGGCGGGAGTGGGTACCGTCCTATGCTACCTGCTCCACCTGGAGTCACTTGCTACACCTGTGGCCAGGCTGGCCACTACTCCAGGGAGTGCCCCCAGAAGGCACCTCTCGCGATAACTCCTGCACGAGCCCCTGCCACTCCAGCTGGCAAGGCTGGACCTATTGTGCGTGGTCGCCTGAACCACATCTCTGAAGAAGCTGAAGAGGACCCCGGCGTTCTCATGGGTGAGTTACGAATCAACAACAACCGTGCTACAGTTTTGTTTGATTCTGGAGCATCGCATTCATTCATATCCATAGCTTTTGCAAAAGACCACAAAATACCGTTCGAGAAAATGAGCGTCCCTTGGAGATCTCCACTCCTGGCTCCAAATGGCAAACCGATGGGTTACTCCTGAGGTCCAGATTACTATCGGTTACTACTCTTTTCCTTTCGCTTTGGTAGCTCTGAGGTCAAGTGGCATTGATGTCATACTGGGCATGAACTGGCTAGCCAAATACCAGGCTAATCTCGACTGTGCTGCCAAGACCGTCACCGTGACCAACTCTTCCGGCGACAGTGTTAAGTATTGGTCTGCACTGTCAAGACCTCCGTCCTCCATCATACCCAACTCACCTGAGATTCTCCTTTGCTTTATGGAAGGCGAATCCCCTCCTGAAATCCAGGACATACACGTGGTGTGTGACTTCCCGGATGTGTTCCCGGAAGAATTGCCTGGCATGCCTCCTGACCGAAGTGTGGAGTTTGTCATAGATCTACTTCCCGGTACTGCTCCAATTTCCAAGAAGCCCTACCGTATGCCGGTGGAAGAGTTGGCTCTGTTGAAAGAGCAAATTGATCAGCTGTTAGCGAAGGATTTCATCCAGCCTAGCAGTTCACCTTGGGGTTGTCCGGTACTCTTTGTCAAGAAGAGGGATTCTACCGTGCCTCGTCTAGTCTCTGACTATAGACCGTTGAATGCGGTGACAATCAAGAACAAGTATCCTATTCCTCGCATCAATGATCTGTTGGATCAGTTAGCTGGTGCAACGGTATTCTCCAAGATGGATCTGAGGTCAGGCTACCATCAGATAAAAATCAGAAAGGAGGATATTCCAAAGACGGCATTTGTTACTCGTTATGGCTCATATGAGTATACCGTCATGTCCTTTGGTCTCACAAATGCTCCAGCTACTTTCATGAGGCTCATGAACTCCATCTTCATGGATTATCTTGACAAGTTTGTCGTCATTTACATTGATGACATCCTCATCTATTCCAAAACCAATGAAGAGCATGAGGAACATCTTCGTTTGGTTCTGACAGACTTCGAGAACACCGCCTCTATGCCAAGTTCTCCAAGTGTGAGTTTTGGTTGGATAATCTCGTCTTCCTTGGTCATGTGATATCCGCTAATGGTGTGGCTGTCATTCCCGACAAGATTCAGTCCATTTTGGATTGGAAAACTCCAATGTCAGTCAAGGACATCCGTAGCTTTCTCGGATTGGCGGGTTACTACCGCCGATTCATCGAAGGTTTCTCCAAGATAGCCAAGGCTGACTGACCTTCTCAAGAAGGAAAAGTTCGTATGGACGGCCGAAGCTGAAGAGAGCTTCAAACACTGAAAGCCAAACTCACTCCGCTCCTGTGCTTGTCCTGCCGGACACAGCAAGGATTTCGTCGTCTTCTGTGACGCCTCTCTACAAGGCTTGGGCTGTGTGCTAATGCAAGATGGCCATGTGGTGGCATATGCTTCTCGCCAACTTAAGCCGCATGAGCACAACTACCCAACTCATGATCTAGAGCTTGCCGCGGTGGTCTATGCTTTGAAGCAATGGAGACCATACCTGTTTGGTAACCGTTGCGAGATTTCTCGGATCACAAGAGTCTGAAGTACCTCTTCACCCAGCCGGATTTAAATCTCAGGCAAAGGCGTTGGTTGGAGTTAATCAAGGACTATGATGTGATCTGAACTATCAACCCGGCAAAGCAAACGTCGTGGCTGACGCGCTAAGTCGGAAGTCCTATTGCAACAATCTGATGATTGAGAAGGCCAACCTGCTCTTCATGAAGAGTTTGCCGTTTGAACCTGGAAATTGTTCCCTCCGGCTACCTTGCAAATCTGGAGATCAAAGCTACTCTTGTAGACCAGATTAAGGATGCTCAGAAGCTGGATGAGGGTATCCTGAATATCAAGAAGAACATTGCTAGTGGCAAGGCCAAATGTTTCACGGAAGATGAATCCGGTGTTGTTTATTTTGGTGACCGCTTGGTAGTGCCAAAGAACCGGAATTTGAGGGAGCTATCCTACAAGAAGCTCATGAATCACCTCTCTCTATTCATCCCGGTAGTACCAAATGTACCAAGACCTTCGGCCACAATTCTGGTGGACTCGTATGAAACGAGAAATTGCCAAGTATGTTGCTGAATGTGACACCTGTCGACGGTAAAGGCTGAACATCAAAGGCCTGCCGGCACTCTTCGCCCTATTGCTGTCCCGAGTGGAAATGGGATGAAATTGGTATGGACTTCATCACCGGGTTTCCCGCTCTCAAAAGGGCAACAATGCAATCTGGGTAATCATTGATCGTCTTTCCAAGGTTGCTCACTTCCTACCAGTCCGTGATGATATACGGGCAAGTCAACTTGCTGACTTATATTTGGCTCGTATTGTTCCATTGCATGGGGTCCCTCTGAGGATCATATCGGACCGTGGAAGTATCTTTGTCTCCAAGTTTTGGCAGAGTTTCCAAACTGCTATGGGGTCCCGTCTCAACTTCAGTACCGCCTACCATCCCAAACTGATGGTCAGACTGAAAGAGTGAACCAAGTGTTGGAAGACATGCTTAGGGCATGTGTAATCTCTTTTGGCCAAGGGTTGGGAAAAGTATCTCCCTTTCGCGGATTCTCCTACAACAATAGCTATCAAGCTAGTCTGGGCATGGCTCCCTTCGAGGTTTTATATGGAAGAAAATGCCGCACTCCTCTAAATTGGTCCGAGACCGGAGAGAGAGCACTCTTTGGTCCGGATGTGATCAATGAAGCTGAGGAGAAGGTCAGAATCATAAGGGAGAATCTGAAGATTGCTCAGTCTAGGCAGAAGAGCTACTATGATAAGCACCATCAAGAGATTCACTATGAAATTGGTGATAAAGCTTATCTCCGTGTCTCTCCCCTTCGTGGCGTTCGCCGCTTCGGAATAAAAGGGAAATTGGCCCTCGCTATGTTGGCCCTTTCACCGTTCTGGACAAGCGAGGAGATCTTTCTTATCAGTTGGAGTTACCGGTCAAATTCCAAATGTGCATGATGTGTTTCATGTATCCCAACTTCGCCGGTGTTTTAAAGATCCTATCCATGGAGTCAATCATGAAGAGCTAGACCTCCAGGAAGATCTCACTTACTGCGAGCATCCTATCCGTGTCCTGGATGAAGCCGAAAGAAAGACCCGTAACAAGACTACCAAGTTCCTCAAAGTCCAGTGGTCTCACCATTCCGAGGAGGAAGCAACTTGGGAACGAGAGTCTAGTCTTCGAGAGGAGTATCCCGACTTCTTTTCGCAATCTTAGAATCTCGGGATGAGATTCCTGTAAGGGGGGTAGATTTGTAACAGCCCAAACTTGAGAACCTAGAAACCTGAGTAAAATTTTCGCTTTTGCATTTCCTCATGCATCATGGCATCCATATTAAATTGCTAAACACCATGTTAATTGATTTTGGCAACATTGAGAAAACCCAAATGCCACCACTTGCTCTAACAAGCTTCAAAACAATGGAAGCACTCAAAGTTGCAAAACAACAAATACTTTGACATCTTATATTTGTCAAGGAAGTTCCAAGAGTTCGAGAATAATATTTTGAACTTGCTCAAAATTTCTAAAGATTTATAATTTGGGAGTTTAGCAAAATGCCATAAACAAACCCTATGATTCAAAAGTGGTCCAAACTATTATATTTGGGGATACCAAAATTTGTGGAGCTTGTACATGCTAAGGGGAGCCTCCCCAAATTTTGTCATATTATTCTAAAATGTTCTGGTGCCTAAATAAAATCAGGAAATGCTGCTGGCTTTAAAATTAAAAGGAAAAAAAGACCTGTTCGTGATGGAAACAAAAGTTCCAGTGGGGTTTTTGCAAAATCAGCGTCTTCTTCCCTGTAGCGACCGGGAAGCTCCCGCTTGCGCCGGACCAGCTCGTCGCGGTGGCCCCGCGCCCTCCTGTCGCACTTGAGGAATTGTCGCCGCCATGCTCGTCTTCCCGCGCTCGGCCGTGGTCGCCGTGGCCAAATTTGCCGCCATTGCTGCATCCCCCACCTCGCCGTCATCTCCTACGTGCTCAGGGTGAGCACACGAACATCCCCGTGCCGTAGCACCCTTCCCCTCTCCCTCTTGTCGTTGATTCGCCGTAGCAGTAGCAACTTCCTGTCAAACTGGAAAATCCGGTACCAGACCCGGAATTTTCCGGAATCTATACCGGATTAGCGAAATAGCTACTGGACTCAACCGTTTTCACCCGGTATACACCCGGAATTTACCCGGAAATAATTCCGGATCTTTTTTCTTCCGGTGCCACTCCCGGAATTCTCGGACCTGAAACCGGATTGCACCCGGTACCAGAACCGGAAATTTCCGGATTTCATTCCGGATACTCCAGTTTAACTTGTTTTCAACAGTAATGCAAATCAATCTTCAACTCACTCTTAGTACTTGTTGTAGGGATGATTATCTCACCTGAACCATGCATCTTGACATGTGCACGTTATTCATATGCAAGTTACACATAGGGTTCCACCTATTCTAATTAACAAGTAAAGTTGAATCATGACCTAACTCCACGGGGTACTTGAGAGGTGTCCTTAAGCATCCAAACTCCATTTAATTGGAATAGATTGAATCATCCTCATTCCGGGGATTGAAAATGTCATGTCATCATGTGTTTGCGCATTGCATTGATAAAGCATGTGTGGTGATTGATTTGTTATTCTGTTGTTATGCTCGATAGATCAAGCAGCTGGGGTTACGCCACAATACCCCGAAGATCCGTACTACCAGCACGTTGATCAAGGCAAGCGTAATCCCCCTCTGAGCATATCTTATCCCATGTTTCCACAAATATTTCCTCCACTATAATATTGCATGCGGTTCCAAATGTCAATTTGCTTGGAATAGAGTATCCTATAGTTGCATTAAGATTCCGATGCCAATTACATGTTTCCCCTCCAATTATCCATAGGATTGTATTGTTGGCCTGAAATACTTAACTATGCAATGTTGATGCTTAGCCATGCTTAGTTAAATGCTTAGCCGTCCGATGGATACTTCATGTTGGAAACAGGTTGTTGAAGTGTTCAGATGATGGTGGAGAAATTGTGGTGACACGTAATAAAATGCTTAAAGGTGGGGATGGGAGGCCACTCTGTTATGGTGGTGTTTTGTCTCGCTCTCGCCGCCTAGGTGCGAGTTCTTTACCTCTTGAACCAAGAATGAGCGTGCTTCCTTTCGGTGGGGTATATGGAGCCCTCGTCGACCGACTAACTTGAGCGGGGCTAGCCAGGGTCCTCTAGTTTGAGCTTCCATTTGCGCGTGCGTTGAGATGGTGGCTAAGACAGAAATGAGGATGGTGGTGTTAGGAAAATGAGTGGCCACGGGGCAGGGTGTTGGAGGCACTGAACCTGTCCCGTCCTCACTGATGATCCTGGGTTAGTCTTTAACAAGGTAAAGGTTGTAACCGTTCCCACTCAGCCGGCTTTCCCCGGAAGAGAGCTACGTGTAGGCAATGGCCGGGCGGTACCGAAGGTAACACAGTGCACCCCTGCAGGGTTAAATCTTTTTGAAAAGCCGTGTCCACGGTTAAGGACAACTTGGGAAAGGACGATAAGACCATAGAATAACTTGAACGGAATGATTAAAAACTGGGTACTAAAGGTACCACTCACGGATGCAAGGTTGACTACCTCGAGGGTGATTCGGGGAGGTGCCTTTGTAGAACAGGTGCAGATGATGGTGGTTGATGTTGAGAAAGGTGATCAAAGAAAGAGTCACTTCTTACCTCTTTTGAAAACTATTCTGATTAGTCGATGCCATTGAGTTATGTTTTCATAAACAAAATCAGCTTTATGCAAAACAGCCATATAACTTTGAAAGCCTCATCGAGCTAAAGCTCTATTTATAATCTTGCGAGTTCGTCGAACTCAACGTCGTTTGTTTTGTTTCAGAGGAGGACTTAACCGACCTCGAAGGTGGGTTCTTTGTGGACGTCGACGAGTAGTCTGGGGTTCCCAGGTGGCAGCTTGGGACATCCCGGGACAGCTGGCGCTGGATGTTTATCTGTAGGCCTCTTAGGCCATATTTGGATCTTGTTGTTTAGAACAACTTAATTTGCTTCCGCTTGTTGTAATGTTGGGTCTGTGACCTCTGGTTGTCATTTGCTATCTTTCTCTATTATAAGAGTTGAACTATAATGTTTTGTGTCGTAGAGTCCGTGATGTGCCAGTTGTTCCACAAGTCTTGGTCTCTCTATTATGCATTGAGGGTTGTGCATGTGTTAAGTCATCAATCGGGGTGTTGTGTTGTCAATGATCCATTCTAAGCAACACCTGCCAAAGGTTTTGGCCGGGGATTGGTAAACCCGTAACCTCCGGTTGTATCGCTTAACCGGTGACACACAGCATCACTGTATAACAGTCAGGTCGGGGCGCCACAGGCTATAAAAGCACACCTCAAAGTCTGAGTAAACAAATGTCACAACGTCATAAAGGAGTCACACACGATGCGCACACCGTCACCTTCACACCGTGTAGAGTGACTCCGGAGTTCATATTAAAGTAACCTCTAGAGTGGCATAATAGATAAAGAGTAACATCTACTTATTCAACTAGATTACAAAGCTCATGATCACATAAAAATCACACCATGGGAGAGAGAGATAAACCACATAGCTACCGGTAGAGCCCTCAGCCTCGGGGGAGAACTACTCCCTCCTCATCATGGGAGGCAGCAACGGCGATGAAGATGGCGGTGGAGTTGATGGAGATGGCTCGGGGGCACTTCCCATCTCGGCAGGGTGCCGGAACAGAGACTTCTGTCCCCCGAATAAGGGTTTTTGGTGGCGGCGGAGCTACGGAACTCTTCTGGAGAAATCGTCGATTGTTTTAGGGTTTTCGAGGCAGGAGGACTATATAGGCGAAAGGGCAACGTCGGTGGAGGCCCGTGGCGTCCTCACCACGTGGCGGCGCGGCAGGAGGTGGGACCGCGCCACCACCTGGTGAGGGCGGCCCACGGCCCCTTCGTCTCTCCTTCGGACTTCATGAACGTGTCAGAAAAATAGGGACTTTGGCTTTCGTTTCGTCCAATTCCGAGAATATTTCCAGAACAACTTTTCTGAAACCAAAAACAGTAGAAAACAGGAACTGGCACTGTGGCATCTTGTTAATAGCTTAGTCCCAGAAAATGCATAAAAATGATATAAAGTGTATATAAAACATGTAGCAATTGGCATAACATAAGCATGGAACATCAGAAATTATAGATACGATGGAGACGTATCAGCTACTGAAAATTATTTTGAGAGAGGGAGACATGGTTTCATATGTCATAATAATATTAAGTCTTTTCTCTTTATGTTGAAAGTTTTGAAGTTGCACTTGTTTTGTCTTTATATACTAGTAGCTTCATGCTTCAATAAATTGTTTCCTTACCAGATTCATTTTCATAGGAAGCGGGTTAGACTTAAATGTGTTTGATATTTGCCTCTTGATGCTCTCTTTTGTTTTCAACTCTTATTTTTAGGAGAGCATCACTAAAATCTTCTAGCCTAGCTAAAAGGCATTAAAGAAAACGCTTTTAGGAGGCAACCCATTATCTTTTGTTTTCAGTTTTTATTAGTCAAGGAGCTCGCTTACTTCTGTAACAACTCCTTTGTATCTTTATTTTATTGCATTGTCGTGCCAAGTAAATCCTCTAATAGAAAGTTGATGCTAGATTTGGATTTCTGCGCAGAGACAGATTTTTGCTATCCACCGTTTTGAACTGTACGCACTCCAGAAAAATCCAAAACTTCTGAACAAATTTAGGCGTGATCCTCATATATGTACGCAACTTTCATTAATTTGGACTTTTCGCATCTGAGCAACTTAAGTGCCTTGAAAAAATTCGACTTTCCAGACTGTTCTGTTTTTGACAGATTCTGCCTTTTGATTTGCATTCTCTCTTTTACTGTGTTTGAGTGGATTTATTTGCTCCACAAAATATCAGTGGCTGTAGCTAATGTCCAGAAGTGTTGGAGATGATTGTGTCATCACAGAATATGTGAATTTTTTTATTATGCACTAACCCTCTAGTGAGAATTACTTTGAGTTTGGTGTGAAGGAAGTTTTCAAGAATCAAGAGAGAAGGATGATATGATATGATCAAGAAGAGTGAAAAGCCTAAGCTTGGGGATGCCCCGTGGTGCATCCAAGCATATTTCAAGAAGACTCAAGCGTCTAAGCTTGGGGATGCCCAAGGCATCCCCTTGGGCATCCCCTTCTTCATCAACAACTTATTAGGTCATCTCTAGTGAAACTATATTTCAATTCTTTCACATCTTATGTGCTTTACTTGGAGCGTCTGTGTGCTTTTATTTTTGCTTTGTTGTTTTCTTTTTCTGAATAATTTGGATCCTTGCATTCTTGTGTGGGAGAGAAACACGCTCCGCTTTTTCATATGAATACTCATATTCTTCACTTATATTTGTTGAGTATTCTTAACTAGCTACTGCAATGCTTTTAGCTCCTATTTTTCATGCATCTCTTGTTCAGAGCTGTTAGTTCTTGTAGAGAAGTACTCTCTTGTTTCTTTGCTGTAGTATTTAAGAGAGTTTGTGTTGAAATAAGTTGATTGGTGTTTGGTTGGAAACAGAAAATGCTACATGTGGTAGATGGTATATTGAAAAGACATACTCATTCTTGTAGATCATTGTCTTGGATAATTTGATGCTTTGCAATTGTTTTGAGCTCTCAAGTAGGTCATGTTTAAGCTCTTGCATAATGTAGTTAAAGCCTATTAGTGGAGAACTACCGTAGAGTTTGTTGAAATCTGGTTTGCATGTTTGATATCTCTAAGGTCCAGATATTTTCTGGTAAAGTGTTTAAACAACAAGGGAGACAGTGTAGAGTCTTATAATGCTTGCAATATGTTTTTATGTAAGTCTTGCTGTACCGGTTGATATCCTGTGTTTGCTTCAAACAACCTTGCTAGCCTAAACTCTGTACTGAGAGGGAATGCTTCTCGTGCATCCAAACCTTGAGCCAAAACCCATGCCATTTGTGTCCACCATAACTACCTATTATGTGGTATTTCCTGCCATTCCAAGTAAATACTTCATGTGCTACCTTTAAACTATTCAAAACTTTATTACTCCTTATTTGTGTCAATGTTTTATAGTTCATGAGGAAGTATATGGCGTTTACTCTATCACCTTGTCATTTACTCATGATAGACTTTCACCAATGGACTAGTGGCATATACATCCACTTATCCAATAACTTGCAAAAAGAGCTGGCAAATGGGGTGCCCAGTCCCAATTAATTACAACTATAACTGTTAATTCTCTTCACATGCTTGCCAATGATTTATCAAAAGCAAATTTCCAAAATGTTAAACTTTATCAAATAGGCACTCCTCCATGGTATGTGATTGTTGGAAGGCACCCGAGGATTCGGTTAGCCATGGCTTGTGTAAGCAAAGGTTGGGAGGAGTGTCATACCAATTTATAAATATGCATGCGTAAACAAAATAGAAGAGGGATGATCTACCCTTGGGTAGAAATAACGTCCTTCATGGGAGACGCTCTTGAAAGTCTGGGTGATAAGGGGGATAGAGTGCCCACTGCCATTCGTTGACAACAACAAACACCTCTCAAAAACTTACTTTATGCTCTCTATATGATTTCAAAAACCTAAAAATCTCTAGCACATGATTTAATCCCTGCTTCCCTCTGCGAAGGGCCTTTCTTTTACTTTATGTTGAGTCAGTTTGCCTACTCCTTTCTATCTCAGAAGCAAACACTTGTGTCAACTTTGTGTGCATTAATTCTTATATGCTTGCTTATTGCACTTGTTATATTACTTTGTGTTGACAATATCCATGAGATATACATGTTGAAAGTTGAAAGCAAATGCTGAAACTTAAATCTTCCTATGTGTTGCTTCAATGCCTTTATTTAGAATCTATTGCTTTATGAGTTAACTCTTATGCAAAGATTTTTGATGCTTGTCTTGAAAGTACTATTCATGAAAAGTTTTTGCTTATATGATTCAGTTGTTTACTCTTTATCTATTTGTTAGCAAACTATAGACCATTGCCTTGAGTCACTTCATTCATTACATGAGCCTTGCAATATTATTTGATCAAGATTGTGTGAAGCATGTCTCCTCAGAAATTATTTTGTTGTTATCGTTTTACCTACTCGAGGACGAGTAGAACTAAGCTTGGGGATGCTTGATACGTCTCCAACGTATCTATAATTTTTGGTGTTCCATGCTTATGTTATGCCAATTGCTACATGTTTTATATACACTTTACATCATTTTTATGCATTTTCTAGTACTAACGTATTAACAAGATGCCACAGTGCCAAATCCTGTTTTTTGCTGTTTTTGGTTTCAGAAAAGTTGTTCTGAAAATATTCTCGGAATTGAACGAAACAAAAGTCAAAGTCCCACTACAAAGAAAAAAAATTGACAAATCACTTTCGTCATGTATAATCCAATTTTCGTCAACGATTACATTGGAGTGACGAATTTTGATCGTCATGGGGTTCGTCACAGAAGTTCCGTCATAAAATATTGGGGGTGACGGTATGCACTTTTTCGTCACTGTCAAATGTTTGATAGTGACGATGCGAAAAATCGTCAACGTTTAGGGTTAATTCTTGACAGCCAAGTTTGTCAATAAATATTGGAAATTTCGTCACTATCTAATTGTACGTGAGTGTATGATTGGTCTAGAAAAGCTGACGTGGCCTTACAAGTGGGTCCCATCATGCTGATTTGGCTGCTGACAACGTAGACCTGATTGCAGTGATGTGGATGTTGTCGTGTGGGTCCACATTACACCACGTGGCATTCTATTATTTGGGACCCACGTGGACTAGTGGGATTACTGACATAGGGGACCCACACAGTGCAAACATGTTGGAGCCACAGATTACAATTTAATATTTAATCAAAATATCACACGAACATGTATATTTCATATTATCACATCGATGACAAAGTTATACAAAGAAAACATAAAAGTGTTGCTCTCCGTACATAACTTCTTGAATCCGAAACCTACATTGAAGACTACAAAGCAGCGACTACGACATCAATAGTCAATCTAACGTTTTGGACATGACTTCGGAAAGCAGCATTGCCTCTTCGTAATAACCATCTGAAGGGGTCCTGTTTGCATCAGAAATTGCCTTCCCTTCATCCATCATTGCCGCCGGCACAGTTTGAAGGGTTTGAAGGAGACTGAAAACACAGAAACAGAGTAAAAACTGACATATACCAGACAACATGTAACCTGCAATGTGATCCCATTCCCATCGAGGTGATCACCTGTTACATCAATGCCGCCATGTATAAATATTTGAGGCTAAGTAACCAGAAGAGAATAGACTAGCTAGTTTGTGAAGTAGAAAATGCGGTAAATAACCAGTCATGAGCGTCACCACTTACCGGAAAAGTAATGGCAGGCAAGCCAAGTAGGTTGTGGCTAAAATGAATCATATCAGGTTCGCTGCAATGAAGAGGCATAATCAGAAACAGAAAATGTTTCCACTACCAAGTTTGATAAATAATCTGCTAAAATTTGCAACCACTACCAAGACCCGTCATATGAAAGATAAATTCCAAAAACCTTTTCAAGTTTACAAACCATTACAAATGACATGTTGAACAGAACCTTGGAAGAAACATCTAAAGCATGCATTGTATAAGGTTCTCAATTGCTAAATTACCCTACGCTCAATCAGATTCCATATGTTACAAAAGCAAGGTGAGCTACCAAATAATCCATAGATTCTCAAGTATTGCTACCCTTACGTATCATTAAACATACGGGAACCACCAATACCTGCATTGCCATTTCAGAAAAAAGAATCTGCATTGCCAAAAAAATTAAATGGAAGTCTGTAAGAAACTTAATGCCTGGAATAATTAATCCTTTTCGGATAATTGAGGAATATTGAACAGTTCAAAGCTGTAGAAAAATTGTCAAGCAACACAACATTGTTTAACTCTAATTTCTAAAAATGTTGAGAATCTACACATTATGAGTACAACTTCAGAAATTAAGGGCTTACAAATCACGGAGAATGGAGTCAGTATAACCAGGAAAGGGTGTTTGACTGTTTTTACCAAATAGGCTGCGTACATATATTTAGAAATTCAAGGAGTACATATTACTTCAGAAATTTAAGGATGGACAAATTGCAGGAAATAGAGGCACTAAGATTGGAATATAAATTTTCCGTGGAACGGATTTACCTCATGATAGTATAACCATTTAAATAAACACGAAAGTGCAATAGGCCAGTAAAAATCCTTTGTTCTACCTGCATGACATATAGGAATAGGTCTTTTAGCGAAATATACAATGTTTCGGCATCACAAGTATGTTTTGCACAATATTGACCGGGCACAGTGGAGCAGCAGGGGAAGGAGGCGCAGGAGCGGCGATCTGTGGAGTACCTTGCACATCCCGCGAGATCCGTCGGTGGCGGTGTGGCTGTAGGAAGGACGTGCATGGCATTAGCCAGGGACGGAGCCAGGAATACAAAATAAGGGGGGCCAATTGTACACTCCATTAGTTAGAGGGGGCCATATTGGTAAAATCTAGTAAACTTGGGGTCCAAAACGTAAGTTTCATAGGGGGGTCTTTACAAAAATTTCAGCCATGAGGGGGGCCATGGCCCCAGCGTGCCCCCCTGGCTCCGTCCCTGGCATTAGCGTCTTGGTGTCCGGCGTGCGGCGCCCTCCCAGCAGCACGGCGCCGAGGGAGAAGGGATCCGTCGAGGTAGCGGTGGCCTGATCTGGATCGTGGCGGCGTGGTCTGCATCGCTCAAGGAGAGATAGGAGGGAGGTGGGTGTAGCGTGGACTGCGGCGCAGAAGGAGATCGAGGGAGGAGGATCGTGTCGTGTGTGCGCCTGTGCGGTTGGCTTTAGGGTTTGGTGCGGCGCTGTGTGTGTTTTCTATGTGTACGGACGGATGGGATGCAGTTCTGTTAGGCCTTGTTTACCTCAAAGGTTTTTTTAGGGGATGGGAAGTATGGGGATGGGAGGGGATTTGGTGAACACCCAATCCCCACAAATACTCTTCCCCTAAAATACACTAGCATGAACTAGAGTTTTTGTCTTAGGAAAAAATGAGAGGGATGGTAGGGGATATTTGGGGATTATCCCCTCCCATCCCCTAAAATACACTAGAAGTAAACAAACTAGTGGGGATTTTCGGGATCCAGGATAATCCCCTCCCATCCCCTAAAATACACTAGAGGTAAACAAGGCCTTAGGCGGACGTTCAGATGACGTTTTGGGGGGCAATCCGCGGGAGGCAAATCCTTCGGTTCTGATTGGCCCAATCATTGTGTTATGATGGCTGAACACAATGACGCCGAATCAAGGAAGATGACCGTCCGACATAGTCCGATCTTCCGTTCGTGTGTTCGATTAAAGTGCAGTAGTCCGTCGATCTCACGTCGTACAAATATCGGACGAAAAACGTCGGACACGGAGCAGTTCCATCAAGGAATCTAGGGCTATTGGAAAATTTGGGGATAGGCATAAAGTCATTTAAATTGATAAAATTTTATGAAAGCAACAAAATCATAATATTTTCGGATTTTACTTTGTGTGACAATTGGATTGGTACCATTTTGCGACAATTTTTTTTGTACTAGCTTCACAAAAAGTCATTTTTAACACTTCGAAAATGAAAATGATATTTCTATAAATAATTTGAAAATTCAGTTTGATACCACTGTTTTTAATGCCAAGAGACGCCTATGTGCCAAATATGGACACTTTGTTGTTTCCTGTATGGAGTCTTGAACCACCTTTAATTCCATTTTCGATAAATTTCTTCTTTCTCTTATAATATCATAAGGTTTGTAGTGGTCTAGTGGGTAACCATAATCTGTTTCTTTGGGGAGGTGTTGGGTTCAATTCTCCGTCTCAAAATTTTATTCCGTTTTCTAGTATTTGCCTCGCTGCATACATATAAAAGGGATGTTCCGTTTACAATTAAGTCGTGTCGTGGGAGTTGGTGCAGTGGTTACCTACTACCTCATACTTGGTGGAGGTCTTGTGTTCGATTCCTCTTTGTTGTATTTATTTCTTTTATGTTCAAAATGAACACAAGTATGTCGAATCGTGGGAGTTGCTGCAGTGTTACCTAATACCTCATACTTGGGGGAGGTCCTGTGTTCGATTCCTCTTTGGTGCATTTATTTTTTATATGCAAAATGAACACAATATATTAGATGGCAGAGCTTTCAGATCAGTAGACAGCATAATATTTAAAACTTATAACATTTAATATTTTCTCGGCTTCTGGGTCCCACAAGAAAAAAATAAAATAGAAATTATAACAAATTATTTTTTAACAGACATGTGGGTCCCAAATTTTATGCATTGACGGTTTACATACACCACGATGTTGATTCGTCACCTATTAACAAAGACGATGGCAGCCCTTCCGGGTTTGGTAATGGGTGACGATTTTTTCGTTGACGAAAATAAAACCGTCAAGCATTAACCTACATGTGTGACGCCAGATGCAATCCGTCACCTATTATGACATATCCATGACGGTATGCAATTTCGTCACCAGGGTTTTCGTCAACAAATATCACATTTCTTGTATCCCTATTTTTCTGACACGTTCACGAAGTCCGAAGGAGAGACCAGGGGGGCCGTGGGCCGCCCTCACCAGGTGGTGGCGCGGTCCACCTCCTGCCGCGCCGCCACGTGGTGAGGACGCCACGGGCCTCCACCGACGTTGCCCCTTCGCCTATAAATTGTCTTCCTCGGGAAAACCCTAAGTACCCGAGTCATATTCCACGAAAAGTTCCAGAGCCGCCGCCGCCATCAACCCTAACTCGGGAGGGTTCTGAAGCTCTTCCCGGCACCCTGCCGGAGAGGGGAATCATCACCGGAGGGCTCTACATCGCCATGCCTGCCTCCGGAGTGATGTGTGAGTAGTTCATCTTTGGACTACGGGTCCATAGCAGTAGCTAGATGGTTGTCTTCTCCTCTTGTGCCATCATGTTTAGATCTTGTGAGATGCCTATCATGATCAAGATCATCTTATTGTAATGCTACATGTTGTGTTTGCTGGCATCCGATGAATATTGATACTATGTCAAGTTGAATACTGAAATATTATGTCTATGTCTTTTATGATATTGCTTGCTCTCCGTTACTTGTTGATACTCTGGCCAAGTAGATGCTTGTGACTCCAAGAGGGAGTATTTATGCTAGATAGTGGGTTCAGTCTCCATTTAATCTGGGGGAGTGACAGCAACCCCTAAGGTTGTGGATGTGCTGTTGCCACTAGGGGTAACCTAATGATGCTTTGTCTAAGGATGAATGTGTTGTTTAAATTATGCATTTTACTTAATGCAATTGTCTGTTGCTTGCAACTTAATACCGGAAGGGGTACGGATGTTAACCTGAAGGTGGACTATTTGGGCACAGATGCATGCTGGATAGCGGTCTGTGTACTTTATCGTAATGCCCAAATGAATCTCATAGTAGACACCACAACTTGCACATGCATGTTATGCACTTATCAATATTGTCGATTGCCCAGCTGTAATTTGTTTACCCGGCATGTTAGTTATTTATTATGGAGAGACACCACTAGTGAACTGTGGACCCCGGTCCATTCTTTTACATCTGAAATACAACCTACTGCAATCATTGTTCTTTTTCATTCTCTGCAAACAAATATCATTTTCCACACTATACGTCTAATCCTTTGTTTTCAGCAAGCCGGTGAGATTGACAACCTCACTGTTAAGTTGGGGCAAAGTAGTTTGATTGTGTTGTGCAGGTTCCACGTTGGCACCGGAATCCCTGGTGTTGCGCCGCACTACACTCCTTCACCAACAACCTTCAGAAGTGACTTCGATCTCCTACTGGTTCGATTAAACCTTGGTTTCTTACTGAGGGAAAACTTGCTGCTGCACTCATCATACCTTCCACTTGGGGTTCCCAACGAACGTGTGACTTTCACGTCATCAATATCCCGCAACTTACTCAAGAAGAGAATAAAATTCTTACAGCTGATTTCTTAGTGAAAGAAGTGTATGAAGCAATATCTCAAATGGAACACAATAAGGCTCCGGGGCCTGATGGTTTTCCTGCCGAGTTTTATGAGACGTTTTGGGAGGTAATTCGAAATGATCTTATGGCTCTCTTTGTTCAATTGAAGGAAGGAAATTTGTCCTTATTTAAACTAAATTTTGGTGTCATCACGCTTTTACCGAAAAAAGAGAATGCGGTTCAGATTCAACAATATAGACCTATATGCTTACTTAATGTCAGCTTCAAGATCTTCACAAAAGTAGGTACTAATCATATTACCAAAATTGCACAAAAGATAATTAGGCCGACGCAGTCGGCATTCATGCCAGGGAGACACATTTTAGAAGGTGTTGTCGTTCTACATGAAACCATTCATGAGCTTCATAGGAAGAAAATGGATGGAGTTATCTTTAAAATCGATTTTGAGAAAGCATATGACAAAGTAAAATGGCCTTTTCTCCAACAAGCATTGTGTATGAAAGGTTTTGCACAAGAATGGTGTAATTGGATTATGCAATTTGTTCAGGGAGGAAGTGTCGGGGTTCGGGTGAATGATGACATCGGTCATTATTTCCAAACAAAAAAGGGGTTACGACAGGGGGATCCGTTGTCCCCCATGTTGTTTAATATAGTGGCAGATATGCTCTCTATCTTAATCGCACGGGCAAAGGAAGATGGTCAGATAGATGGGCTCATACCTCATTTAGTTGAGGGATGGCTATCTATTCTACAATATGCGGATGATACTATCTTATTTCTGGACCATAATCTTGAGAAGGCGGTAAATCTAAAATTGATCTTATGCATTTTCGAACAACTTTCGGGGCTAAAAATAAACTTCCACAAAAGTGAGATCTTTTGTTTTGGGAAGGCGAAAGAGGTAGAAGAGCAGTACCGACAAATCTTCGGATGCGAGTCGGGGTCGTTACCTTTTAAATATTTGGGGGTTCCGATTCACTATCGGAGACTCCGAAACGATGAATGGCAACCGGTGGAATGTCGTTTCGAAGGCAAACTCGGTTGCTGGAAAGGAAAGATGTTGTCCTATGGGGATCGGTTGGTACTTGTGAATTCAGTTTTAACAAGCCTTCCGATGTTCATGTTATCCTTTTTAGAATTACCTAAAGGGGTGAGGAAAAGGCTGGACTTCTATCGATCTCGATTTTTCTGGCAAAGTGACGAGAATAAGAGGAAATATAGATTGACAAAATGGAACATTATTTGTATACCAAAGGATCAGGGAGGTTTAGGAGTCAAAGTACTTGAATTAAAGAACAAATGTTTGCTTAGCAAGTGGCTTTTCAAACTTTTGAATGAGGAGGGTGTGTGGCAGGAGCTGCTACATAATAAGTACCTCCAAAGTAAAACTTTAGCTCAAGTAGAGGCTCAACCTACTGATTCCCCCTTTTGGAAGGGATTGATGAGAGTCAAAGATGATTTCTTTAGTAGAGGATCATTTGTTGTCGGTAATGGAGAAACCACAAGGTTTTGGGAGGACACTTGGTTAGGTAATTCTCCATTGATGAACCAATATCCGTTATTGTACAATATCGTGCAACACCAGAATGTTTCGGTTCATGATGTGTTGCACAATGCCCCACTGAATATAGGATTTCGACGAGCCTTACAAATGGGATATGTGGTCTCATCTGTGCCTTAGATTGATGCAGGTAACACTGAATAATGTTCCTGGTTATTTTAAATGGAATCTGAACCAAAATGGACAATTTAAAGTTAAATCAATGTATGAGGACCTCATGAATGGTCATACAACTTATTTACAGAAGTATCTTTGGAAATTAAATATACTGCAAAAGATTAAAAAATTTATGTGGTTCCTTCATCGAAAAGTCTTGTTAACTAAAGATAATCTGGCTAAGAAGAATTGGAAAGGTAGCTCACATTGTTCTTTTTGTGGGAGTGATGAGAGTATTGATCACCTTTTTATTGCTTGCCCTTTTGCAAAACTTGTATGGTGTGTTGTCTTTTGTACTTATAATATCTCTCCCCTACTAATGTCACAAACATGTTTGGGAATTGGTTGAGGGGGATAGACAAAAAGACCAAGGATAGGATTCGTATCGGCGTCTCCGCTATTTGTTGGTCTATTTGGAACTGTCGAAATGATATTGTATTTAACAGAAAGGATCATTTCATGTCTTACAGGTTTTCCACAGGGCGTTTCACTGGATACAGTTATGGGCTTTCCTGCTGCCTTCGGACCAACGGGACCTTATGGTGGCTGGGTGCACGCGACTGCTGCGCGTGGCACAGGATTTTTTCTCCGGGCATACGTGGCAACATATTAGTCGGCTTTCGTAGTCTTTTTTTTGTGTGTCATTATTTGGTTGAGGCATGTCTCGACTTATACTCTTTTGGGAGATGGTAGCACAATAAGATACTCTTGAACTATGTAATAATCAGATGTGTGCATCAATCGATGCAGAGGCTGGGATTAATAAAATTCCCTTTTCTAAAAAAACATGCATCAACTTGGCCAGAGCATCTACTAGTAACGGAGAGCATGCAAGATCATAAATAACATATATATGATAATTCAATAATCAACTTGACATAGTACTCAATATTCATCGGATCCCAGCAAACACAACATGTAGCATTACAATAATATGATATTGATCATGATAGGCAGATCACAAGATCTAAACATGATGGCACAAGAGGAGAAGACAACCATCTAGCAACTGCTATGGACCCATAGTCCAAGGATGAACTACTCACACATCACTCCGAAGGAAGGCATGGCGATGTAGATCCCTCCGGTGATGATTCCCCTCTCCGGCAGGGTGCCGGGAAGAGCTTCAGAACCCTCCTGAGTTAGGGTTGACGGCGGCGGCGGCTCTGGAACTTTTCATGGAATATGACTCGTGTGTCTAGCGTTTTCCCGAAAATATGAATATATAGGCGAAAGGGCGACATCGGTGGGCACCCGTGGGCCCCTCACCACGTCACGGCTCGACAGAAGGGGGGCCGCGCCGCCACGTGGTGAGGACGCCTCGGTGCTCCTCTTCGTTTCTCCTCCGGACTCCGTGTACGTGACAGAAAAATAGGGACCTGGGCTTTTGTTTCGTCCAATTCCGAGAATATTTCCAGAACAACTTTTCTGGAATACAAAAACAGCAGAAAATAGGAACTGGCACTTGGTATCTTGTTAATAGGTTAGTCCCAAAAAATGCATAAAAATGCTATAAAGTGTAAATAAAACATGTAGCAATTGGTATAATATAAGCATGGAACATCAGAAATTATGGATACGTTGGAGACGTATCAAGCATCCCCAAGCTCAGTTCTGCTCGTCCTCGAGTAGGTAAAATGACAACAACAAAATAATTTCTGAGGTGACATGCTACCACACAATCTTAATCAAATAATATTGCAAGGCTCATGTTATGAATGAAGTGACTCAAGGCAATGGTCTATAGTTTGCTAACAGATAGATAAAGAGCAAACAACTGAATCATATAAGCAAAAACTTTTCATGAATATACTTTCATGAGAAGCATCAAAAAGTTTTGCATAAGAGTTAACTCATAAAGCAATAGATTCTAAGTAAAAGGCATTGAAGCAACACATTGGAAGATTTAAGTTTCAGCAATTGCTTTCAACTTTCAACATGTATATCTCATGGATAATTGTCAACACAAAGAAATATAATAAGTGCAATAAGCAAACATATAAGAATTGTTGCACACAAAGTTGACACAAGTGTTTCCTTCTTAGATAGAAAGAAGTAGGTAAACTAACTCAACATAAAAGTAAAAGAAAGGCCCTTCGCAGAGGGAAGCAGGGATTAAATCATGTGCTAGAGCTTTTTAAGTTTTTGAAATCATATAGAGAGTATAAAGTAAGTTTTTGAGAGGTGTTTGTTGTTGTCAACGAATGGCAGTGGGCACTCTACCCCCCTTGTCAACCAGACTTTCAAGAGAGGCTCCCATGAAGGACGTTATCTCAACCAACAAGGCATATCATCCCTCTTGTTCTCTTTTATTTACACATGCAGTTATTCACTGGTATCATTGCTTATCTGATTGGATCAGGGCAAAAATGTGAAGAGAATCAAGCGGTTAAAGTTGTAATTAATTGGGACTGGGCACCCCATTTGCCAGCTCTTTTTGCAAAATTATTGGATAAGCGGATGTATATGCCACTAGTCCATTGGTGAAAGTCTGTCATGAGTAAATGACAAGGTTGATAGAGAAAACTCCACATAACTTCCTCATGAGCTATAAAACATTGACACAAATAAGAGATAATAGCTTTTGAATAGTTTAAAGGTAGCACATGAAGTATTTACTTGGAATGGCAGGAAATACCACATAATAGGTAGTTATGGTGGACACAAATGGCATGGGTTTTGGCTCAAGGTTTGGATGCACGAGAAGCATTCCCTCTCAGTACAGAGTTTAGGCTAGCAAGGTTGTTTGAAGCAAACACAGATATCAACTGGTACAGCAAGACTTACATGAAAACATATTGCAAGCATTATAAGACTCTACACTGTCTTCCTTGTTACTCAAACACTTTTACCAGAAAATATCTAGACCTTAGAGATACCAAACATGCAAACCAAATTTCAACAAGCTCTACGGTAGTTCTTCACTAATAGGTTTTTAACTACATGATGCAAGAGCTTAAACATGATCTACTTGAGAGCTCAAAACAATTGCAAAGCATCAAATTATCCAAGACAATGATCTACAAGAATGAGTATGTCTTTTCAATACCATCTACCACATGTAGCATTTTCTGTTTCCAACCAAACACCAATCAATTTATTTCAACACAAAACTCTCCAAATAATTCACAATGAAACAAGAGAGTACTTCTCTACAAGAACTAACAGCTCTGAACAAGAGATGCATGAAAAACAGGAGCTAAAAGCATTGCAGTAGCTAGACAAGAATACTCAACAATATAAGTGAAGAATACGAGTATTCACATGAAAAAGCGGAGCGTGTCTCTCTCCCACACAAGAATGCTAGGATCCAATTTATTCAGAAAATGAAAATAACAAAGCAAAAATAAAAGCACACAGACGCTCCAAGTAAAGCACATAAGATGTGAAAGAATTAAAATATAGTTTCACTAGAGATGACCTGATAAGTTGTTGATGAAGAAGGGGATGCCTTGGGCATCCCCAAGCTTAGACGCTTGAGTCTTCTTGAAATATGCTTGGGTGACCCACGGGGGCATCCCCAAGCTTAGGCTTTTCACTCTTCTTGATCATATATATCATTCTCTCTTGATCCTTGAAAACTTCTTCACACCAAACTCAAGTAATTCTCATTAGAGGGTTAGTGCATAATCAAAAATTCACATGTTCTGTAAGGACACAATCATCACCAATACTTCTGGACATTAGCTACAGCCACTGATGTTTTGTGGAGCAAAGAAATCCACTCAAACACAGTAAAAGAGAGAATGCAAAATAAAAGGCAGAATCTGTCAAAACAGAACAGTCCGTAAAGACGAATTTTTTCGAGGCACTTAAGTTGCTCAGATCAGAAAATCAAAACTAATGAAAGTTGCGTACATATCTGAGGATCACGCATGAATTTTTCAGAATTTTTCAATTTTTCTGGAATTTATAAGCTCAAAACGGTGGACAGCAAAAATCTGTCCTGTGCAGAAATCCAAATCTAGCATCAACTTTCTATTAGAGACTTTACTTGGCACAACAATGCAATAAAATAAAGATACAAAGGAGTTGTTACAGAAGTAAGCAACTCCTTGACTCAAATAAAAGAAAAATACAGAAATAAAAATGGGTTGTCTCCCATAAGCGCTTTTCTTTAACGCCTTTCAGCTAGGCGCAGAAAGTGAAAATCAAGTGTTTCCAAGTGAAGAAGCATCAACAATAATTTGTTCTAATAATAGAATCAAAAGGTAGCTTCATTCTCTTTCTTTTCTAGGGAAGTGTTCCATACCTTTCTTGAGTGGGAATTGGTACCTAATTTTCCTTCTTTCATATCAATAATGGCACCAACAGTTCTAAGAAAAGGTCTTCCCAAAACAATAGGACAAGATGCATTGCATTCAATATCCAAAACAACAAAATCAACGGGGACAAGGTTATTGTTAACCATAATGTGAACATTATCAATTCTCCCCAAAGGTTTCTTCATAGCATTATCAGCAAGATAAACATCCAAATAACAGTGTTCCAAAGGTGGCAAATCAAGCATATCATAAAGTTTCTTAGGCATAACAGAGATACTAGCACCAAGATCACATAAAGCATTACAATCAAAATCATTCACCTTCATCTTAATGATGGGCTCCCAACCATCTTCTAACTTCCTAGGGATAGAAGCTTCATGTTTTAATTTCTCTTCCCTAACTTGCATGAGAGCATTTGTAATATGTTTTGTAAAAGCCATATTTATAGCACTAGCATTAGGACTTCTAGCTAGCTTTTGCAAGAACATAATTACTTCAGAAATATTACAATCATCAAAATCAAAATCATTATGATCAATGGTAATGGAACCATTGTCTCCCATATTTCGAAAAATTTCAGCACTTTTATCAGGAACAGTTTCAGTGGTTTTAGGCAATTTCAAACGTTTTGCAGAAGTAGTAGAAACATTGCCAACACCAAAATGTTACCATTGATAGTAGGAGGTTTACTAACATGTGAAACTTCAGCATTACTAGTGGTGGTAATAGTACAAACTCTAGCTATACTATTCTCTTTATCAATTTTATCTTCTCTTTCCCACCTAGCATGCAATTCAGCCAACATCCTAATATTGTTGTCAATTTTAACTTGGATAGCATTGGCAGTAGCAAAAGTCTTGTTCTCTTTAATTCATTAGGCATAACTTTTATTTTCAAAAGATCAACATCAAGAGCAAGGCTATCAACTTTAGAAGCAAGAACATCAATTTTACCAAGCTTTTCCTCAACAGATTTATTAAAAGCAGTTTGTGTACTAATAAAATCCTTAAGCATGGCTTCAAGATCAGAGGGTACACTTCTATTATTGCTGTAGGAATTACCATAGGAATTGACATAACCATTACCACTATTAGAAGGATAAGGCTTATAATTGTTATTACCAAAATTATTCCTATAAGCATTGTTGTTGAAATTATTGTTTTTAATGAAGTTCACATCAACATGCTCTTCTTGGCAACCAATGAAGCTAAAGGAACATTATTTGGATCAACATGAGATTTACCATTCACAAGCATAGACATAATAACATCAATCTTATCACTCAAGGAAGAGGTTTCTTCAACAGAATTTACCTTCTTACCTTGGGAGTCCTCTCGGTGTGCCATTCAGAATAATTAATCATCATATCATCAAGAAGCTTTGTTGCAGCACCCAAAGTGATGGACATAAAGGTACCTCCAGCAGCGAATCCAGAAGGTTTCTTGAAGAAAAATTCAGTCCTGCATAAAAGGTTTGGATGATCATCCAAGCAGTCAGTCCATGGGTGGGACAATTCTTTACCAATGATTTCATTCTCTCCCATGCTTGGGCAACATGCTCATTATCAAATTGTTTGAAATTCATAATGCTACTTCTCAAAGATATAATCTTAGCAGGAGGATAATATTTTCCAATGAAAGCATCTTTGCATTTAGTCCATGAATCAATACTATTTCTAGGCAAAGATAGCAACCATTCTTTAGCTCTTCCTCTCAAAGAGAAAGGAAATAATTTCAGTTTAATAATATCTCCATCTATATCCTTATACTTTTGCATCTCACAAAGTTCAACAAAATTATTAAGGTGAGCAGCAGCATCATCAGTACTAACACCAGAAAATTGCTCTTTCATAACAAGATTTAACAGAGCAGGTTTAATTTCATAAAAGTCTGCTTTAGAAGCAGGTGGAGCAATAGGAGTGCATATGAAATCATTATTATTTGTGCTAGTGAAGTCACACAACTTGGTGTTCTCAGGAGTACTCATTTTAGCAAAATAAAGCAACCGAAATATAAAAATAAATGCAAGTAACTAATTTTTTGTGTTTTTGATAAAAGAAGCAAACAAGACAAAATAAAAATAAACTAAGCAAGACAATAACAAAGTAAAGAGATTGGAAGTGAGAGACTCCCTTGCAGAAGGCTTGACCTCCCCGGCAACGGCGCCAGAAAAAGTGCTTGATGAGTGAAAGACACACGTTCGTTGGGAACCCCAAGAGGAAGGTATGATGAGTGCAGCAGCAAGTTTTCCCTCAGTATGAAACCAAGGTTTAATCGAACCAGTATCAAGGAACCTTCTGAAGGTTGTTGGTGGCTGAATATGGCAGGCGCACACCAGGGATCAGCAGCAACGTGGAACCTGCACACAACACAATCAAAATACTTTGCCCCAACTTAACAGTGAGGTTGTCAATCTCACGGCTTGCTGAAAACAAAGGATTAGACGTATAGTGTGGAAAATGATATTTTTTGCAGAGAATGAAAGAGAACAATGATTGCAGTAGGTTGTATTATCAATGTAAAAGAATGGACCGGGGTCCACAGTTCACTAGTGGTGTCTCTCCATAATAAATAACTAACATGTTGGGTAAACAAACTATGGCTGGGCAATTGACAAAATAGAGAAGTGCATAACAATGCATGTACAAGTCATAATGACTACTATGAGATTTATTTGGGCATTACAACATGATTCATAGACCGTAATCCAACTGCATCTATGACTAATAATCCACCTTCAGGTTAGCATCCGCACCCCTTTCAGTATTAAGTTGCAAGCAACAGATTATTGCATTAAGTAAAGTGCATAATGTAAGCAATACAATTATCCTTAGACAAACATCGCTGTTTTACCCCTAGTGGCAACAGCAGATCCACAACCTTAGAGGTTGTTGTCACTCCCCCAGATTAAATGGAGACTGAACCCACTATCTAGCATAAATGCTCCCTCTTGGAGTTACAAGCATCAACTTGGCCAGAGCATTTACTAGTAACGGAGAGCATGCAAGATCATAAATAACATATATATGATAATTCAATAATCAACTTCTAGTACTCAATATTCATCGGATCCCAGCAAACACAACATGTAGCATTACAATAATATGATCTTGATCATGATAGGCATCTCACAAGATCTAAACATAATGGCACAAGAGGATAAGACAACCATCTAGCTACTGCTATGGACCCATAGTTCAAGGATGAACTTATCACACATCACTCCAGAGGTAGGCATGGCGATGTAGAGCCCTCCGGTGATGATTCCCCTCTCCGGCAGGGTGCCGGGAAGAGCTTCAGAACCCTCCCGAGTTAGGGTTGATGGCGGCGGCGGCTTTGAAACTTTTCGTGGAATATGACTCGGGTGTCTAGGGTTTTCCTGAAAATATGAATATAGGCGAAGGGGCGACATCGGTGGGCACCCGTGGGCCCCTCACCACGTCACGGCGCGTCAGAAGGGGGGGCCGCGCCGCCACGTGGTGAGGATGCCTCGGTGCTCCTCTTCGTTTCTCCTCCGGACTCCGTGTACGTGACAGAAAATAGGGACCTGGGCATTTGTTTCGTCCAATTCCGAGAATATTTCCAGAACAACTTTTGTAGAATAGAAAAACAGCAGAAAACAGGAACTGGGGCACTGTGGCATCCTGTTAATAGGTTAGTCCCAAAAAATGCATAAAAATGCTATAAAGTGTAAATAAAACATGTAGAAATTGGTATAATATAAGCATGGAACATAATAAATTATGGATACGTTGGAGACGTATCACATTCTTTACCACATGTCATCTACCATCCAATTTGGAGAGTGATGCATGCCGCCGGCGCCTTCTTCGACTAAATCTTTGACCATATTTGTCAACAAAGTCATCATTGTAGCCAGCACCGGTAACTTCGTTTTCAGACGATGAGTATGAGCGACATATTTAGATCTACTCATTAACTATGCTTGATAGTTGATGTTACTTATGCATCTTGTGTTTGAGATCTACACGATGTAGTTGATTTCCCAGCAAAAAAAAAAGAAGAAGATAACAGCTGATCTAGTCATGATTTATTTTTGATAATTAATCATGAAATTAACTAATAATCTTTCAACAACCTCACCATGGCGAGTGTACGAGAATGTAGTGCCCGACAACGACCGGCCGGCGCCACCATTAGCAATTAGCATATGGGGCGAGGACGGCGTCCGCACACGGAATCGTCGTCAACCCTCTCCCGGTCGCAAATACCTCAACTTGCCGGCCGGCGGCCACTGAAGCGAACGGACGGACATGATACACGCCAGAGCCGAGGATCGGATGGTCAGCGTTGGTCCGAGAGTACTGCGGTCACACGTGTCCCGAAGAGTTTTTGTCGCTCATTGGCATCTCTCTCTCCAGTAACCCTATCGTTCACACCGCCCCCATTCTCCTCCACCCTCCTGCAGATGGACGGCGGGGGCGCCGACGGTGGTGGCGCGTGCCTGACAGAGGGCTTCGGTGGGAGGACGGATGTCTGCTCTCCCATCTCTCCATGTGCTCTTTTCCTCTGTCTCTTTGGGCTCGAGCTCTGAGCCCCTCTCTCGTCTCTGCAGCTAGCGTAGTGTGGCGCCCTGACCTGACTGTTATACAGTGATGCTGTGTGTCACCGGTTAAGCGATACAACCGGAGGTTACGGGTTTACCAATCCCCGGCCAAAACCTTTGGCAGGCGTTGCTCGGAATGGATCATCGGCAACGCAACACCCCGATTGATGCCTTAACACAGGCACAACCCTCAATGCATAATAGAGAGACCAAGACTTGTGGAACAACTGGCACATCACAGAATCTACGACACAAAGCATTATAGTTCAACTCTTATAATAGAGAAAGATAGCAAATGACAACCAGAGGTCACGGACCCAACATTACAACAAGCGGAAGCAAATTAGGTTGTTCTAAACAACAAGATCCAAATTATGGCCTAAGAGGCATACAGATAAACATCACAGCGCCAGCTGTTCCGGGATGTCCCAAGCTGCCACCTGGGAACCCCAGACTACTCGTCGACGTCCACAAAGAACCCACCTTCGAGGTCGGTGAAGTCCTCCTCTGAAACAAAACAAACGACGTTGAGTTCGACGAACTCGCAAGATTACATAAAGAGCATTAGCTCGATGAGGCTTTCAAAGTCATATGGCTGTTTTGCATAAAGCTGATTTTATTTATGAAAAACATAACTCGAAGGCATCGACTAATCAGAATATTTTCAAAAGAGGTAAGAAGTACTCTTTCTTTCATCACCTTACTCATCATCAACCTTTGTACCTGTTTCAACAAGGCACCTCCCCGAATCACCCTCGAGGAAGCTCACCTTACAATCTTGAGTGGTACCTCTAGTACCCAGTTTTTAATCATTCCGTTAAAGTTATTCTATGATCTTATCGTCCTTTCCCAAGTCGTCCTTAACCGTGGACACGGCTTTTCGAAAAGATTTAACCCTGCAGGGGTGTACAATGTTTGCCACGCGTACCGTCCGGCCCATTACCTAGCTTTTAGCTCTCTTCCTTGGAGAACCGGCTGGGTGGGAGCGGTGTCGACTTCTCCCTCGTTAAGGACTTTCCAGGATCATCAGTGGCGGTAGGACTGCCAGGATCACAACACCCCGCCCCACGGCCACTCATTTTCCTAACACCACCATCCTCATCCCAGTTCACACCACCATCATCACGCACGCGCAAATGGAAGCCCGTACTAGAGGACCCTGGCTAGTCCCGCTCGAGTTATTTAGTCTATGAGGGTTCCTGCACTGCGAATGCATAGGCCTCACGCATGGTTGCACGCTCAGTCTTGGTTCGGGAGGTAAAGAACTCGCACCTAGGCGGCGAGAACGAGACAAAGCACCACAACCACAGTGGCCTCTCATCCCCACCTTCTTAGCATCTTATCACCTGTCACCACATTTCTCCACCATCATCTCCACATTCCACTCCTGTTTCCAACAACACATATATCTATCGTACAGCTATGCATATAACTAGGCATGGCTAAGCATCACATAGCATTTATAAGTATCTCGGCCAACAACACAAACCTATGGATAATAGGAGGGGAAACAGATAATGGCATAGGGAAAAATTAATGCAACTATAGGATACTCTAATCCGACAAAAGTTGACATTTAGAACCGCATGCAATATTATAGTGGAGAAAATATTTGCGGAAACATAGGATAAGATATGCTCAGAGGGGGGATTACGCTTGCCTTGTTGATACGGCTGGTAGTACGGATCGTCACAAGACGGGGGTGGCACTTCACCTCCTTGATCTACCGATGCACAAAAAGAAACACCGGAAGAGCAATCAACACATGGCAATTGTGCAATGCATACAAGGATGATGATATGACATTTTAAATGCAACCTAAAGGCATTGCACAGGATCAACAAGTTAAATGGGGTCCCCGTTATATTTATTGCATTATTTGGAAGAAACCCCATATTAAAACTTAATGAGTGTTATGACTACTAGAGCACAATATTGTAATTGTGATCGATGATGCATGATGATAGAGATTTTGGATCACTCATGTTTTCCTGAGCATTTTGATATAACGAACACATTTTTCTGAGGTCTCGGTGAAAAGTTATTACTTTTATAATTTTTCTCTCTTAATTATTTACCTTCGATTATTTTTTAATTCCGACGATGAAATAATTTAAGCACCCGACTCGAGGGAGGGGATGGTATACTGGAATCATCGGAGTTCGATACTCTACACGCGAGAGGGGAAGCGGGGACATGTACTATCGAAAGGGAAAGGAAAAAGGAAAAATGCAACAATTTTCTGCACAGGCCGGAAATTCCGGTCCAAAAGTGATCATGGGCCGGAGTTTCCGGTCCAGCTATTTTCAGCCCAAAAACGGCAGCTACTGGACGCGGGCCGGAGTCACCCCGGAGTTGGGCCGGAGTCTCCGGTCGAGAACTGACGAACAGAACGAGGAAAAAGAAAAGAACGCACAGTGGCAGTGCGACGACTATGGCGACGACGTGCTGCGCTCGCACGAGCACGGCGAGGCTACGCGTGAGCGGGGAGAGGAAGGGAAAGATGTGCCACAGCACGGGAAATCTCACCCTCGAGCACGTACGGCAGCGGGGACGCCGGGGATGGCGTGGCGGCGACGAAAGCGGGCGGCGGAGCCGCGGACGGTGGCGGCGAAGATGAAGACGATGCGGACGATTCCGGGAGGCGCGGTTCGATTCCTCTGGCAGGGACGACGAGCACGGCACGGCGGAGCTTCGGGTGTGCTTCGATTCGCTCGGGAGGCTCTCACACGGCGGCGACGAGCTCGGCGAGTCCGTCGGCCATGGCGGCTTGGGAGGGAAGAGATGGGGAGCAGAGGAGCAGGGGGAACGGGGGCAGCACGGGGTGGGGCCTCGAGGAGCTCCTCTTCCAGGGGAGGCAGAGCAAGGGGGGGGGGCCCGGCGGGAGCACGGCGGCATGGCGACGAGGTGGTCTGGCGGCAGCGTCGCGACCGTGTCGCTACAGGGACGAAGAAGATGGCAAACTTCCGAAACCCCCCTGGAGCTTCTATTTCTAACACGGACAGGTCCTCCATTATTTACGAACAGGTCCTTTTCAGTTCTGGACAAAATTTACAGCAGCTGTATTTGAATTAAATCAGGTATTTGAATACTTCCAAAAATTCTGATAAAATTTGGGGAGGCTCCTCATGTTATGTAGAAGTACCCCAAACTTTGGTGTGGCAAAATAAAATTGTTTGGACCACCTTTGTTAATAGGGTTGACTTAGGGCATTTTTGCTAAATTCAAAGATGTGGCTCCTTTAACAATTTGAAGCAAAAGCAAAATACTTGTTTTGAGCTCTTGGAACTTCCTTGACAAATATAAGATGTCAAGAAAATTTTGTTTTGCAACTTTGAGTGCCATCATCGTGTGGAAGTTTTGTTCGAGCACTTTGGGCATTTTGTTTTAGCAACTCAATATCATTTCGATATCAATGTTGTATCAATTCAGAAGAGACATGTTTATGCATGGATGCCATGATGCAATTAACACAAAAGTGGAAAAATTACACAGGTTTTTAGGTTCTCAGCTTTGGGCTGTTACACGCAGCTGACGACCGACAGCCCGAAGTTTATTTATTGAGAATTACCCCTCGGTACCATGCAAAAAGTGTTTCTGAGTGGGATCTTCAACTTCCAAATCTTTTTGTTATTACCAATCATCGGTCCATCTCATTGTGTAAACAGTCGCATAAATTCTTTGGGATAAAACTTACCGTGTCCTTGAAAAAAGAAGCTTTAATAGACCCTTTGTTTCAGTTGTCGTGAGCTCAAATTATTTTTCTTCAAAACGTTCGATTGGCATAAATTGTGAAACTGAGTACTATTTGTACTCACATAGTCACATGTACTACTTGTAAGTTAGATGTATTATGACGCATGTGACCTGAGTAAAGATAGTCATGACAGACCACTTGATATGACAGACCACTTGATATGGTTGTTGCAGATGACAACCATACAATTACACGAACATGATACTAGGGGAACTGGGTATATATATATCCCGTGACATATGTACACTTGCATATGAACACAGCGCATACCGGCACTGACCAATTGTCCAAATTAGATGGGGTTTTCTTGCCAAAAGTCCTCCTAAAATATATATAAAAACAAAACAAAACTTGTAGAGCAGTGTTAATGTTAGGAAACTTTTGTTTCTAAAAAAGTTGAAATGTATGGGCTTAGGATGCATCAGAAATCCCCAAGTCACCTTCAAACAACACACTAGAGTACCAATGTAACTTCGAGGTAGTCGTTCACATTCCCCACCGACCACCAGCGCCGTTGTCAGTCAACAGTGCACAGGCGAATCCAATCCTATGGTATCATGTAGTCCGTTGTCTGCAGTGCAACCTCTTAGACGAAAATAACGAGTGAGTTCAGTTGAGCTATGCTATACTTTCAGACCATTTTCAAGTTTAGGTCTGCATGAGACCAAGTTCCTTCAAAGCTATCGATGGCCAAGGGATCGCTCCGCGCTAGGTTGCATTTCCAGACCGAGCTTCTTTCTCCGTGCTAAGTTGGGCGTGAAGAAAAAGACGCATGGTTCTAGCCAACGGATATGTGCCAACGCCCAACGGTGTGTCTGCCATCTTCAAGAGATCGATCTACCTTACTTATTAAACATCGTTGCCATGACAATGATGATTCTAGATCAAGTTACTTAGATCTGATAAGAGTTGATTAATCCACCGTATGTCCGTATGCAATGCAGTAAGAAACTGAGTCTATTAATCACATCCTGCAATCACTACACTAGCAACATGTGGACGGGACAGGTTAAGAGTAGAGAGGACACTGAAACAATCACTGCTCCACGATCATTTGGTGGATACATGTAACATGTTTAGATACATTCACAATTAATAAATAGCGAGTAATCTAACTTGGAACGGAGGGAATACTCATTATTAGTCATGCTCACGTCTAGTCGGCTACCCTTTTTCATGTTGTTTAATGCATCTGGTATGTCTGAAATCTACATGGGACATGGTGAAATTATGCTTGATTTAATCAGAATTATTTTTGACAATTAACCATGAAATTAACTAATCTTTCAACAACCTCACCGTAGCGAGTGTACGAGAATGTAGTGCCCGACAACGACCGGCCGGCGCCGCCACTAGCAATTAGCATACGCGGCGAGGACGGCGACTGCGCACGGAATCGCCCGCCGTCAAACCCTCTCCCGACCGCAAATACCTCAACTTGCCGGTGAAGCAAACGGACGGGCAGGATGCACGCCGGAGCCGGCGATCGGACGGCCAGCGTCGCGTAGCCTTCGATGGTCCGAGAATACTGCGGTCGCACGTGTCCTCCCGAAGAGTTTCTGTCGCTCATCACCATTCCATTTCGGCATCTCTCTCTCCACTAACCCTATCGCCCCCCTTCTCCTCCACCCTCCTCGCGACGGACGGCGGGGGCGCCGGCGGCGGTGGCGCGTGGCCGACGGAGGGCTTCGGCGGGAGGTCGGATGCGCCCTCTCCTTGGGCTCTCTCTGTTGGCCTTCCTTCTCTCTCTCAATTTTTGAGCTCTGACCCCCTCTCTTTCTCGTCTCTGCAGCTAGCGCGGCCGGCGACCGACAGCCCGAGCCAGCGCCCAGGATCTCACCGGCAGCAGCGCGTCTTCTCAGAGTCTTCTGATTCCCCTCCACAGGACCGGAGGTACGAACCCTAGACCTCGAGATCTGATTCTGTCCTGTACTGGTGATTTTCCCTTTCCGAATCCCTCAAGCTAGGTCACCATCCATTCGAACATAGTATGCTATGGCAGTTAGCCCGTGGATTCGCCTGGTTTTGGTGGAATTTGAGATATCATGTGTATATGCTACTGTATGCTGCGGATCATGTGTGTGATGCTGTATTGCTTGCTACCATTTCTGGACATCAAAATCTGGGTGTACTGCTTGTTAAATTTTGGATGATCTAGGAATCAATTCATCATAAAGAAATAACGCATTTGAAATGGCATCCAAGAAGAAGCTAAACTTGTGTACTGTAAAACTTACATTTAGTCATATACTTATGTTTGTGCATTCAAAGTCGCGAATAGTATTTGAAGAGGCACAGAATATTCGATCCTAACCTCCTAATGTATCACTAAATGGCTAACTCTAAGCACGTTTAGAGAAGTTTGCATGACGGCGTTGAGCAAATAAATTTGTTTTTCTTTAAGTGATCCTGTCTCTGTTCTCATCTCACTGCCTCCCCCAACTGGATATGCAAATGTTAATTTTAGTTCTGTAATCAATATATGCCAATATTACGCAAAATGACATATTCCTGTAGCCAAGCTCAAGAGTAAGCAGCAAATGACCATTGGTGGATAGCCAGGGCATTGTTTTACATCGATAAACAGAAAGCCTGAATTTACATGAGCAAATTCAGTATTGAAAAGTGAACCAGCAAGGTGCTTATAGTTTCCAACGTGATGTTGGACACTAGTGACCTTGAACCCTAGTCCTGAGGTTTCCTCCCTCAATCATTGCTCATCTGATCTTCTTTGCATGTTTTGGGCTCCTCCTTGAGGTGAGCAGCCATGCCTTTTGGTGGGTCGACCGATCTTGGTTTTATTTCACTTTTGCATAGCTACGATCTGACCTGATGATAGGGGTTTTGATGGAATGCTGACCTTTCTGTGATGATTCGCTTAGTCACATTTGATTGTGAGTGGATCTGTCATGTAGTGTGTTATGCTTGAATCTGGCTGGATGTTTCGAATGAGTGGTTGCGCAGTTGTGTTAGATTTGTTTGAGCCTGAGTAGGTGCCCATATTCACTTGCTCTCAGGGCTGTGTTTTTATGTCTACAAGAGCAACAACAGCAAAGCCTTTTATTCCCAAACAAGTTGAGGTAGGCTAGAGTTGAAACCCATAAGATCTCGAAACCAAGTCATGGTTCGGGTACATGATTGCTAACTTCCACCCAGCCCTGTCCATGGCTAGTTCTTTGGTGATAATTCCAATCCTTCAGATCTCTCTTAACAGATTCCTCCCATGTCAAGTTTGGCCTACCACGACCCCTCTTAGCCTTCTCATCACGCTTTATCCGTCCGCTATGCGCTGGCGCTTCCGGAGGCCTGCGTTCTATATGACCAAACCATCTTAGACGATGTTTTTATGTCTATTCTATGTAAAATATTTCCTGTCCATCTATGAGTGTATGCAGAACATATGCAATTACATGTGATACTGCGCATGTGCTATTGGCTGGGGCACTTTGTTACCATTTCAAACAGCTATGTGTTACAGTTTCCTGGGTCAAAATGTAGTTAAACAGAAGCATATACTATGAGGTTTTCTTATATGCCATCCAAGGGGAAGCATCACATCATTCTATAGAATAGCAAATGTGTTTCCTGCCCCGACTCATCTTGTTAGTTAGCAATGTGTTATGAGGATATGTGAAGTTAAACTTAGCTTCGTCAGGTGTTATCTTCAAACTTTAGTTATCCAAAAAGGCTTTACACTGTAATTTAGTTTCTTACTGAACCTTCTGCATTTTCTTCATATTTTCTGCATATTTGTACGAGATCTCTATTTGTACAGTAATCCAAAACTAAATCATGAAATAGGTGTCTTGTTACCATATATTTCTTCAATCTTCAACATGTGTTTCTTTGATGAGACCATTGATGGACAATGTCACAAATATAACTGCTGTTGTTTTGGTAGGTGCAAAGACTGACAAGTTGTGCTCCATCATCAAGTGACCACTAGTCTGTGGGTTGCAAATCTGGACAGAGCCTTCTGAAGTTTGACAGTCATTATCTTCTCAACAGTACATTGCCGTGCAAGATGCCAAAAATAAAGAACCTGTCTGATGCATGTAAAGTATCATTTTCTCCAGATGGACCCATATCTGAAGAAGCACTCGAGAGAGTCCGTGCACTTTTAGGTGAGTCTAACTTTATACCATTTGAGTAGTTAGGAGTTATTTGTTGAGAATTGCTATGGTACAGGGTACATATATCATCTTGTTCCTCTCCAAACATTTTTCTCATTCGCCACTCTCACAAATTGAACAAATATACACACCGTACACTATCCGTACTATAATAGTATAATTTTGTTCTCAGTAACTGCGTATGTTGTTGAGCGAAGCTGAGTCTGTTGTTGCTACGATAGAAAAGTTTTGCCAGTAACCTTGCCATGTTAGTCCCTACTGTTTCATTAATACACGGTACCCACAACACATAAAAAATGTGAATATGATGGATGCAAGAGCAACTTATAACTTGCTTGAAAGTGGCTGCTTCTTTTTTAGTAGTAGTTCTTCCTCGATTCGTGTCATTACACACACCATTTTAAGTTTTGCTGCAGTATAATCTTTCTTTATTGAAAATATTCCATGCTTTGCATTTTAAAAAGTGCCCCAAGAGTTACCTTTAATAAATTCATTCGCTGGCAAAACAATAAAGCCAAAATATTTGTTTTTGTACCATTTTCATGTATTGGAGTTCCTTACATGTATTAGTTGTTAGTGTTCATGAAGAGGTATGACCAACAGTTGACTACAGGTGCTGTTCCAATTTACATGGCAAAGGCTGTATGTTTATTTGGAACGGAAAAGTTCCAATATTTTACTCTGAACTTACTGTTGAAATTGTAGTCTGAAACTATTTAAATGATCCAAGTATCACCCGAAAGTGATTTTGACGAATGGTTATGGGTGACGTGGGTGCCACATGTATGCCATGTTTAGTTGTTTACTGCCATGAACTAGGACACATAACAAAAAATAACAACAAAGAAACTATCATTCGGACTGAGAACTTGAACTAAATTTCTTGGAAGCAAAATTGTAAAAAGTAACTTGATTACTGGTCAAGACAAGGCAGTAATTTTAACAAGATCTTATTTCTTAGCTGCCGTGTTTATCTGCATTTTTTTATACAAGCTGTGATGTACTATAGTTTTTCGAGTTTATTCCATTGCTAACTTAGTGTAAAAAAATTCTGTGATTCAACGAAACCAGAGCACTCAGAATCGACAGACTCATATTCTTCATTTTATTTTGTATTCCCAGATGAGATCAGACCTTTAGATCTCGGCCTAGATAACGAAGCCCAAATTGCACGTACTTGGAATAGTTCTACGCGTCAACAGAATGGGAGACGAGGACGTGGTGGGCTTAATCAGAATGCGTTCCCAATCAAATATCTGCACATTCATGAATGCGAAAGTTTCTCTGTAAGATCACTTGTTTATTGTCTAAGCAGTATCTTAATTCAAGTGTGCATTTCAAATGAATACATGAAAAGCCTCCTCGTTTGAAAGCATTAATTTTGATAATTCATTGTGCAGATGGGTATATTTTGTATGCCACCGTCATCAGTTATCCCTCTTCACAATCATCCAGCAATGACCGTACTGAGTAAGCTTCTATATGGGAAGGTGCAGGCGGAATCATATGATTTTATCGATGTAGCTGATCCAACTGACCCATTAAAGCGTAAGTTCTTCCATTCTTAAATCTTCTACATGACTTTAGTTGACCATGGCAGTACTGTAGTATCCCATTGTTTATTGTGTTTGTGCATGATATCTACTCCCTCTGTTTCTAAATATAACAGGTTTTAGCTATTTCAAGCTAGACTACATACTGACCAAAATGAGTGAATTTACACACTAGAGTCTAGAACACGTGTAGATACATAAGAATCTGAAAATGGACATGCAAATTACTATACAGAGGAAGTAGTAGGCAACTCATGACTCATCTGATCCCTTGTTCCCTCGCTAATGGACATGCAAATTACTCTACAAAGCAGAAGTAGAAACATGTTTAATTTTCCGTACATTTCTTATCATAAATCAGCACATTATGAAATGACCTGTATTAATACTATTAATCGAGCATGTGCAAGGCACGTTTCGACTAATAAGCATATTATTACAAGCACAATGTGTGCTTGAAATGATAAAAGCCCTCAACTAAAAAATATATTTGGTATCAAATGATAATTACGAGGGTTCCAGGCAGAAAGCAAGTCTTAGGTATTGGCTGAATCGAGACCCAAAACATTGGATCTGTAAGCCTCTAACATCCACACAGGGATGAGAAAAACATGTGAAAGGGAACTGAATCGTGTTGGGAAGAAGCACCGGCAGACACCGGGATTGAATGACATTGAAGAGAAGGTCATGGATGTCTGAACCTTTTGGATGCTTCTATTGCAAGAAAGACCACAGAGCTTTTGCCTCTCCCGCGCAGCAGCCATGTCGGCATCAAGCCTGGGGTATCGATGGCCTTGAAGCATGGTGCATATTTTGCGGAGAGTTGGCATTGGTCTCTTTGAGCTTGCAGATGCGGCTCCCCTACGGGTGAGTGGCGGTGAGTGCCTCAGTGTGGCCTCCCTTCACACGCGGCAGCATTGCTACAGGGAAGGAAGGAAGGGAACAAGGGAGGACGGTGAGAAGGAGGCGTCACGCAGTGCCGTAGCGAGTTGGTAGGCAGAGCAGCCTGAGAGCAGCATATAGGAGCAAATAGTATGTCTCCTACTCTTTAGCTATAATTTCAGGGACTAATCTGTTATTAGGGAGTTTAACTGTGTCAGTACTATGGGAGAGATTAGAGGAGGGCTATCCAGTTTGTCAGCCGTTAGATTGTTATTAGGAAAAGGAAAAGGGATTAATTGTTTATGGATGGCTGAGATAAAAAATGTCCCACTTTAGTGGTGTGCTTTTATATTGGTATAGATACAGATGTGGTGCATGTGGGAGCCCTTGTCAGTTTCCAAATCGACATGTATTTATGGACGGGAGGGAGCAATAGTTAGTTGAAAGCTTCTTTAATCTTTAGATGTAGGCATGTAGCCCCTAACAGGATGCTACAGAACAGAAACCTTGGTGATGCTCTCCCCTCTTATTCTCATAAATAAATTGGATCATTTTCACTGTTGTATATCTTAGAGAAGGCCTTTGCTTCCACTCACAGTTCTACTGATGTTTCTCTCATTCAAACTTGTTCCATTTTTTGTGTCATGATATCTTTTTCCACACCCTACTTTGTTTCTAAATTGTAGAATACAGCTTCCGTTTCCTATTCTTGCTCACCAAATTTCCGATAAGTCGTTGAATACTGATGGCGTTCTTAATCAAAATATGGTAATGCTAGCCTACACGTCGCAACCAATGACAGATAGTTAAAGAATTGTCGTGTTTCCTGCCACCTAATTTTGATGACGTCAAAGATGCATCACAAACTACCCTTTTATGGATCATCTATCTATCATGCAAATGTTCCTGATTTAAATCATTATGTTGGCTGTGTATAATTTGTGTGCCAACTAATAAGATTGTGTAGCTTGACTCTGGTGCAGCAAGACCAGCAAGGTGTGTAAGAGATCGGGAAATGACTGCGCCAGAGACAACCATTCTTTATCCTGATAGAGGTGGTAACATCCACACTTTCAGAGCCATAACACCTTGCGCGCTCTTTGACGTCCTTTCTCCACCGTATTCTGCTGAGAAGGGGAGGGACTGTTCATACTTCCGGAAGTCTTTAGTGAAGGAACCATCTGGTATACTTCATTATTGGGTTTTATCTATTTTTCTGTTACATGCCAGTTCTGAGCTGTTTTAACGTTTCCTTGAACAGTTTTACCAGCAGTTTTGCCGAGCGAAGTAGATAGCTCCGAGGTAGTCTGGTTGGAAGAACTGGAGGACCATCAGCCTCCAGAGGGATTTGTCGTTGCTAGAGGTCTGTACAAAGGCCCTGTGATAAGGAGGTAGGTTAGGTGTATACCACTTTTGCATATGGACCACGAAATAGTCGACGATGCAGGCTCCTAGTATCAGTTGTATGTGGCTTAGTAGAGCAAGCATCATCCAGTCGACCCGCAGCCTGTGATTTATGATGTACACGCCCTGATCTGGATGAATGAAGAGCAGCGGTTATTCCATTTTGATTGTAATGCTGCCGGTCTCCCCGATGTTTTTACGTGGCTGTCATCATCAGATGAAGGAGAGTGCTGTATTAGGTAGAACAAGTGGCATGCGCTTCTCACCTAATGATTGTTCCGAGAAAAAAGAGATTTGGTGTGGCGGACGATTAGTCCATCTCATTGTGTAAACAGTCGCATAAATATTCTTTGGGATTCAACTTTCTATGTCCTTGCAAAAAAATAACTGCCAATGCGATGTCTGTTCTCGTGAGCTCTGATGACTGTTCTTTCAGTTGCCGTGAGCTCAAGTGTTATTCTTTCCCAAAATGATCGATCTGCATAAATTGTGAAACTGGGTACTACTAGTAATCAGTTGTACTATTTGTAGCTAGATGCAACATGATGCATGTGACCTGAGTACAAATCATCATGATGACCACTTGATACAGTTGTTGTTGCAGATGACAACCATAGAAGCACATGGCATAATTCTAGGGATCTGGACTACATATCTCGTGAGAGGATTGACACTTATACATGAGCAAAGCGAATACGTGCACTGTCCAATTTAGATGTGCTTTAGTTGGCAAAAGTCCCCCTCAAATAAAGAAACAAAAATAAATACTTGGAGACCAGTGTTAATTCTACTAACTTTTTCCTTCTTCTACGAGGATTAGAACCTATGAGCTTGGGATGCATCATGAATTCTCAAATCACCTATAGGAGACACCTTGGCACACCTTGGCACCAATGCAACTTTGAGGCACTGACTGTTCCCATCACGGCATCACCCCAGCGACCACCACTGTTCTCAGTAGCCAATAGTGGACCGACGGCGTCTCCTCATCCCATGAATCTATTTTCACCAATCACATGGTCCGTTGTCCAGTATCCAACATCTTGATGTGGTAAATAACGATTGAGTTTAGCCGAGGCACGGTCTACATTTCAGACCATTTTCAGGTTTAGGTCCGCACGGCAACATCTTTATATATGCTGCCGTCGTTCATGCGAATTATGATTCTAGATGGCATGCCGACAATGATGATTCTGGATCAAGCTATTTGGATCTGACGAGCCGAAACATAGAGTTGGTTAATCCACCATATGCAGTTAACTGCAATCACTAGACTACGAACATGTGGACAGGTTTTCAATAGGACAGGTGAAACACAGCTGCACAAGGTATTTTGAACGTGTATGGGCTGCAGGGAGCAACTCTGAAAATGAAACAGTCAAAGCATCACTAGTACTAGTTCCTACTGAAATGCATCACAGTTTTCAGCAAGTATCCATGTCTGAATATCGCGCAGTGAGCAAGTAATTCTAACCAGCCCAGGATATTTATCCACATGTTAACATTATCAACACAACTGTCGTACCTAATCTGCAGCTTTCCATATTAAGCGAGCATAAGTTAAAGTTGACAGGATGAAAAGGCAAGTACTACACCATTCAGACAATTGACACAGAGACAACAATCTAGTACCAGTACATAATGGCTGTTCCGAGGCAGCTAAGGCACAAACGGTTCTTAAGTACTAGAGCATTAATAGCATAATCCATCCTGAGCCATCTAGTGCACTAAACCCAGAACCTCGCCCTAGTATGGCACATAGAAGAGACTGAGGTGCAGTTCAGTGAACTTCTCTGGAAGCTTTTGAAACTGCCAGCCTTTTCCAGTACTGATGCTAACTGAGATGATCTTATCAGCTTTCTTGTCATCAAGGATGACTAATTCCCTCTCCAAATCAAAAGCCACGATGTCATAATCAAAGTACCAATATCCCTCACTATCAATGCTGAGCAACATGTCCCTCCCGAATACATCGCTCATACGGACACGATGCTTCACTACCCACTCATCAGGGCCTTCCAGACTCCAAATTCGCACCGTGCAGCCATCCAGTTCTTGTTTCGCATAGCATAAGACGCCTGATGACAGCGAAAGACATCCATCACAACAGTTAAACATGTCTGACCCATTTGTATATCCTGGCAACTGAATGATCCTATGATTGAGCCATTGTGCACTTGTGTCAGGTGCGTTTAGCGCCAGAATTATATAGGCCCATAAGTGCTTCACGTACAACACCCCATTTACGAAGATTGATTCACCAACAAACGCATGCTCAGTTACCCAAAGACAACCAGACCACAAGGATTCCTCGGAATAAAATACCTCAACTTCAGTGGTGGTCCCAATATGTGGAGTGAAGTGCGGGATGGACTGGAATTTGAAGACATAGGTGTTGAGACCATAATGGATCAAAAGACAACCTAAGATCAGTATCGCAGATAGGCGGTCCAGGTTCAGTATCTGGAATTGACATCCACTCTTTAGTTGCCGGATTGCACACAATGGTGTTGGAAATTGCTTCATGCTTATTACCTCCCTGATAACAAAGAAGTAGGCCATTGCTGCAATCCACAAGCTTTGAGGACTTGTAACGTGCTGGCACAAAGTTCAGACTTGTGTCAATTTCCCCGTCACTTGCAGGAAGTCTGGCAAGATGGATGGCTGTTCCAAGAGCACGTTTTCGGTACAAGAGACCAGCGGGAGTTCTTGGGAACTTCTGGCGGTAGTATGGATGGGAGTGGGACGAGAAGGCAAGCCAAGACTTGCAGACACATTTGAAGCGGCAAATGGACTTCAACGGTAGTCGAGACAGGATGCCCACCACCAGCTCATCAGGTAGTACCGATGTGGACATCCCCTGCTGGGGTTGTCTATCTCGTTTGAGCCAACCTAGCATCTGAATTTATCTGCATCAAAAGAGAGGAAAATAGATGATATTAAACTGAGAAACAAAAAAAATACTTATTTAAATGCCATTTGGACTTAAACTTCAACGACACCAGAATACACGTGTAAACTGAGAAACAGCAAATACGCGTGTAAATGCACATTTTGTTGGTCCCCACTGGTGCTTTTGTGGTTTACACCAGAACTAGCAAATGAGTGGCCCCGAAAACATGTGTGATCAGGCCTTAAGATCACAGATATTCTATACCTGAACAACAACTCGGTCTGTGTATATAGAAGGACGGATTTGATATCCCTGAGCTGTCCAAAACATTTCCATTCTTAAGCCGACAAATCATCACATGTGACAGAACGTAAATTTCAACATTTGTAGACCTAAAACAGCACACAACTTGGAACAAAAATGTATGTTATTTGCAGCTTCCATTTTTGCTTTTTTAATAAAAATTGGGTCTAAAATTCGTTTCCCTTCTTTCATTAAATGCGAGGTTAGAGTCAACATTCAAGATCGTCAGATGCTCTTAAAAAAAACTGAAGAATCGGCTCTTCACTGCCCGTTGACGTCCTGCACACCTCTCCCCCTCGCTAGCAGACTACAACTAAACTGCCTTCGCATTCGTAGTTTTTGCGGATGTTGCTGCTATTTCCCCCGCGAATCCGATCGAGTAAACGAGGGCTAGGACAGATCGAGCAAGGCTAACCCTACTTCCCCATTCTCAAGAACTAGATACGGAAGCGAGAGAATGCACCTGCTCTGAGCGGAGGAAGGGGAGCAGTACCGCGATCTGCACTGCAGGGTCACCACCGCCGCTGCGCCGGGCTGGATCGGAGTGACGGCCCTAGCGTCGGCTCCTCTCCTCCGTGTAATTTTTTTTCCTCCTCCGTGTGCGTGGTGACTGGTGAGAGTGGAGCTGTGGTCTGTGGAGTAGTGGGGGCGATCGCGTAGCGAAGCACTTTACTGAAATGGACCGTTGTTGGGCCACGGATGGTCCTTCTTTCGCTCGAATTATCGTTCTCTTAAATAAAACAAAACGATACTCCTGGCCATCGATCCAAATGACGCAATCCAGCTGATCTTTGTGGTTGCCATCAAAAAAAAAAAGCTGATCTTTGTGGTTGTTTCATCTGATTAGGTCTCTCTGCGATATGGGATATGCATATTAATCAACTAGGTAAATTTGGCGCGGCGTCACGCCGCACTCGTGTGGTAAAATTGGAATTTGAAAATGTTTACATTTAAAAATTGTCTAGATTTAAAAGAATTGTTGGAATGTAAAGAGAGCTTAAGTTTGAAAGTTGTTTAGGTTTCGAAAATTAGTCCAATTGGAAAGTTGTTTAGAGTTGAATTATTTTCACGTTAGTTAAATGGTTGGATTTGAAAGGCGGCTGAAATTTTAAAACATTCAAATTTGTTTGCCGTGTTGTCGCGGTAAATTTGGAATTTGGAAAATGTCCATGTTTTAGAAGTATGTAGATTTGGAAATTGTTGGAATGCAAACAAAGCTTGTGGTTAAAAATTGTTTAGATTTCGAATTTCGTTCGAATTGGGAAGCTTTTTAGATTCGATTTATTTTTCCGTTTGTAAAATGATCAGATTTGGAAGACATTTGGAAGTTTAAAATATCTAAATTTGAAATTTGATCATATGTAGTAAGTACTCAGCATGCCGCGCCTGTGTGGTGGAAATGAAAATTTGGAAATGTACATGTTTAGAAGTTGTTTGGATTTCAAAATTAGTGAAATTAAAGAAAAATTTGTGTTTAAATTTTTGTTTGGATTTCAAAAATCTGTCAAAATTTGGAATTTGTTTAGTTTTGATTTGTTAATCACGTTTGTAAATTGCTTAGATTCGGCAGACATTTATGATTTTGGAATGTTCGAATTTGAAATTTTAGCATATGATGTAAATAGCTAGCAATTTTTTGCTGTGGCTATTTTGATATATTTTTCATATTTGTTCAAATGGGTATATTTGAATAAAAAAATTAAATTTGGGAATGGCCATATTCAAAAATTGTCCGGTTTTCAAAATTATTGAAATTCAAAAAAAAAAGTACATGTTTGAAAAAATTGTTCGGAATTTAAAAATTGTTCTAATTGGCAAGTTATTCAGATTATATTTGTTCGGATGAGTATATCTGAATAAAAAATCAATTTTGGAAGTGGGCATATTAAAAAAAATTGAAATGTTGAAATTTGTAACTTGAGTTGGGATGCTCAAATATGGTTGTTTTTCCATAAGAATATCCAAATATAGTTCAATTTTTAATTGTTTGAACTTATTTGTTTTTTTTTCCAAAAAAAGTTAACATTTTTTCCCTAACACTCTGATAATATTTCTTATATTTTTTCGCTGGGTATTTATTGTCGTGCCCGTTTGATAAATATGAAATATCTTTTTTTTTAAGTTGTTGAAATATGAATGCTATTTTAATTTGGAAAAGTTTGCGGTTAAAAGGATGTTGAGTTTTTGGAAAGTGGCTGCATTGGAATTTTTTCAAATTTGGTTTTTTCAATGTTTAAAATGATAAGATTTAGAAGGTATTTAAAATGACGTGCCCGTTTGGTATTTTTTTTGAAGAACTGCTGAAATATAAATATTATTTGTGTTCCAAAAGTTTGTGCTTAAAAGAATGTTGAGGTTCTGAAAATTGTCCGTATTGGGATGTATTTGAATTTGTATTCTTTTAGTGGTGAAAAAATGATTAGAGTTAGAAGGTATTTAAAATTATGGAAAGTGTAAATGTGAAATTTGAGTTGGAATGGGCAAATAGATTTTAAAAATTGTATAATTTGGAATCTATTCGAATTTGGATTATTTTAGTGTTCGTGCAATGATGAGGTGTGAAAGTAATACAAAATTTTGAAATATTTAAATTCACAATTTGAGTTGGAATGTTGTAATGTGATTATTATTTTCCATTTATATTTATTGAATTAGAGTATCTCTAGAAATTGATCAATTCAAAAAAATCGGAGGATGTTTTGTTTTTTGCTGTAAATATGCAGAACTTTTTTTTTGACCATTTTGTTGTATTTTTTATATTTTTCCAGTGGGTATTTATATAAATGATTCTATTTTATGGTTTTTTTTAAAGTGGAACTGGCAGGTGGGTCCCATGATGACGTCAGGGTGGCGTGTACAGCGGACACAGCGCTACGGCGAGCTCGACGCGGGGCGACACAGGGTGCCTGAAAGCGGCGGCGCCGCCAAATTTGGGCTGCCGGAGCGTCGCCGTCGTCGTCGAATCGCAGCGGAGGGAGGAAGCGGACGCCGGCGACGATTTCGGCGCGAGGCGGCCGTCCCAGCACGCGACACTCATCGGAGACGGAGAAGACGCGACGGCGGAGGTTCTGGTGTCCGTAGATTTGGTCGGCGAGCAGCGAAAATCTGGCGGAGCGCGCCGCCGGCGCCGGCGATTTCGGCGTCGCGCGGGGAGAGGAAGAGAGAGGGGGGTCTCGCGGACGTTTTTTGGGTGGGGTCCCTGGAGTTTTTCGGAATTGCAGATGGGTCCTTCTTCGTGGAAAAGTGAGGGGTAGCGGAGCAAATTCTGGGCTCGCGTGTCTTTTTTTGCAAAATGCCGGCGCGTCGTGCGGCTAACATGTGGGGCCCACCGTGACACTGTAGATAGCTACAGTGTTAGCTACAGTGAGAGCGGAGCGCTCTCAGGCCGCGAAAGTCGGCCTCCTTAATATTCGACGCAGGGTGCCTGAAAGCGGCGGCGCCGTAAGGGATGTAAAAGAAAAAAAGATATAGTAGGGGATAAATAGGGAGTAGAAATAAATAAGTAATTTCGAAATCGCTATCTCTGCGCAATGTTCGTAAAAAGGAATGTGAAAAAATAAACAATAGGGGAAAACTAAAACGGGGAGAAATCTATTAGAAGCCCAAAATAAATCTATTTACACGTGACCAGAAAAATAGATAAGTAATTTTAAAATCGCTAGTCGTGCGCAATGTTCGTAAAAAGAAGTGCGGGGAAAAAAAATAAGTTGATCTCGGCGAATGAGAGGGCAGGCTGGTGGAGCTCGGGTTTGGGTTGTGCACGGCCGCATCAGGCGAAGAGGAGCGACTCGCCGGGGTAGGAACTGAGAAGACCGCGAGGCGCGTCGTTTCCGCCATAGCACGGCGGCGGAGGTGGCCGGACCTCGCCGGATTAAAGCGGCGATGGCGGCGGCGACCAGAGGCGCGGGAGCGAGAGCGAGAGGAGAGAGGAGAGTGCGGGTGAGAGATTGGGGGGGCGTATTCGCAATTTGTGAAAAAGTCAGTTTTTTTTTGCATAAATGTCAAGCGGAGGTGGATGACCGGATGACCGGCGCGGAGGTGGGTGACCGGCGCGGCACGCACGGGTAACCGGGCTACGTGGCACACTGTGATTGGACAAAAATGGTCGATGAACAGTCCCACGCGCGAGGTGGTGGACGTGGCTGCGTCAGGACCGTCCGACGACGGCGACGATTCCGGCGCGAGGCGGCTGTCCCAGCACGCGACACTCATCGGAGACGGAGAAGACGCGACGGCGGAGGTTCTGGTGTCCGTAGATTTGGTCGGCGAGCAGCGAAAATCCGGCGGAGCGTGCCGCCGGCGCCGGCGATTTCGGCGTCGCGCGGGGAGAGGAAGAGAGAGGGGGGGTCCCTGGAGTTTTTCGGAATTGCAGATGGGTCCTTCTTCGTGGAAAAGTGAGGGGTAGCGGAGCAAATTCTGGGCTCGCGTGTCTCTTTTTTGCAAAATGCCGGCGCGTCGTGCGGCTGACATGTGGGGCCCACCGTGACACTGTAGATAGCTACAGTACTACAGTGAAAGCGGAGGCCTCTCAAGGCCGCGAAAGTCGGCCTCCTTAATATAGTTAGTAATTTGGTTTTCCACCTAAGTGAATTATTATCCAGTTTTCATTCTAGTATTCCTTTATCTTGTAGAGTTGTAGTACAAAACAGGGCATGTCTCCGGCTCCGTTGCGCTAAAACCAGATACAGTTGTTTTAACATCAAGTTTTCAGGTGTAGCTGCACTATTTGTAACTGTAAGATGGTATCTGCAGTTCTCCTCAAGTAGGGTAGCACAAGTGAGCCAAAGTTGACAGGGGGAAATGGCAAGTGCAAATTAGATGTCACGTAACACATGGAGAAGCCAGCAATCCAGTACATAATACATAACAGCTGTTCGGTAGAGCTAGTGCACAGAAGATGCTTACACATTACATCATTAATGGTAAGGCATACAACAAGCTAACATTCCATTCACAAAAAAAGCTAACATTCATCTTGAGCCCTTGGAAGCACCAAAGCTGGAAACTTGCCGTAGTACGGCACGTAGTAGTAACCAAAACAGTCATTCGAAATCTCTGAAAGTTTTCCAGTCCTCATGCTAAATGAGAGGACATTCTTTTGGGGACCAAATGTGAGGACATTATCAACAAGTCGGTCAGCAAGGATAACAACCTCCCCCTCCAAGTCAAAAGCCAGGATGTCATAATCAAAACACAATGATCCGCAAATATCAGTACGGAGCATTATGTCCCTCCCCAGTACGTTGCTAGTACTTAGACGATGCTTCACCACCCACCTGTCAGAGCCTTCCAGACTCCAGATTCGCATCATAGAACCATCCAATTCATGTTGTGCATAACATAAGACCCCACATGACTGGCAAAGACGCCCTTTCGAACAACCAAACCCATGCTCTCGACCGTTTGGAAATCCTGGCAGCTGAATGGTCCTCTCATTGAGCAACTGTGTGCATGTGTCAGGTGCATCGAGCGCCAGAAGCTCATGCGCTAAATCGTGACCCATATACATCACTCCATTTACGAAGAGTGAACCACACCAACATGGATCATCAGTTTCCCAAAGACAACTAGACCATGTGGAATTCTCGGAGAAAAATACCTTAATTTCCATTTTGTACTCATCAATTGGGTAACAGCTCCCCTCAAAGTTGAACACATAAAAGTGCTCAGACCATAGTGGATCAAAGCACAGCCTGAGGTAACTATAGGTGGCGGTCGGTCCAGGTTCAGCATATGGAAGTGTCATCCACTCTTCAGTAGCCGGATTGCACACAATGGCGTTGGAAATTTCTGCATCCGTGTTACCTGTACTATAAGAAAGAACTAGTCCATTGCTGCAGCCGTTAAGCTCTAAGGGGTACTCATAACATGGCAGAAAGCTAAGTGTTGTGTCAATATCCCTGTCACTTGAGAGAAGTCTGGCGAGATGAATGGCACTGCCAAGCTCACGTTTTTGATACAAGAGACCGGAGGGAGTTCTTGGGAGCTTCTGTCGGTAGTGTGGATCAGATGAGAAGGCAAGCCAAGGCTTGCAGACACATTTGAAGCGGCAAAAGGACTTCAGTGGCAGCCGAGACAGGATGTCCACCACCAGGTCATCAGGTAGTACGGTTGTGTTCATCCCCTGCCAGGATTCTGTATCTTCATTGAGCATATCGGTCAGATGAACTTATCTGCATCAAAACATAAGGGAATAGAAACAATAAGGTACGCGTGTAATGCCATTTGTGTTAAAAACTGTAGCAAACTTTCAGCCCCCCAAAAGAACAAATGCACATTTTAGTTTGTCCTCATGAAAGTTTTATGGTTTACATCAAATTAGCAAATGGATGGTTCTGAAAACATATATCACCAAGCCTTACGATCTAAAATAAGTCGTGCATGTTTTTTACCAGAACAACGACATAGTCATCAGAGCATAAAAAGGATAGATTTTATATTCCTTGGTTGTCTAAGAAATGGCCATCCTAAGTCAAAAGTGTTCCACACATCGTCAAACACAATAAAGTTCAACATTTCCAGACCAAATGTTGTACATGATCTAAAATAAGTCGTGTATGTTTTTTTTTCACGCAATCCACGAGTGGATCGAATTGCCATCATGATAACGAAACAAGGGGCAAGGCCCAGCATCCATGTGCAACAGAAATGTAAAAACATCAGATTTCAGCTACCCCTACTCGCCGCCTAGTGCTAGCGTTATCTGTTTTTAGAACGACGGATTCAAAGAAAAACAACTAACGACTTCACTTTTTTTAGAAAGCAGCACCCAGGGCTGCCAAAATATCAGATCAAGATATCATCAGGCAGTCCTTTATCAGCATGCATTCATCACCGCTTTCACGTAGGCCTGATCATCATTTACCATCAACATCCATATCTTCTTCTGAAGTTTTCTGATCTGGGGCTCTCAGCAAGGGTATCAATTTTGTTTTACTCGTGTATGTGACTAACCCGTTCCATTTTCACCATGGGTCCAATATTCCTACATTTTCTTCTGTGAGCCGTCGTTAACATTAAAGATCGTTAGACGAGACGGCCCCTGAGAAAACTATGGCCGATTAAAGAGTCAACTCTCCACTGCAACCTGATGGTTGGCACAAATGTACAATGCGTCTTGAGGGTTCAGGCCGGAGCACGTTGACCGGTTGAGTAAATACATTCGCGTTCGCAATGCAACGCTGATGCGGCTCCTGCTACTCCCCCGCGAATCCGACAAAGGCACAGATCCATTCTCAAGAACTAGATCCAAACGAACGACAATGTGCCGAAGCAGCGAGTAACGGAGGAGGGCGAGAGGAGTACCTGGATCCGCAGTGCAGGGTCGCCGCCGTCAGGGCTGAAACTGGATGGGAGCGAACCCTAGCGCCGTCAGCTCCTCGCCTCGTCTCGCGTGTGCGTGGTGAGAGTGGAGCTATGGGCTATGGCCTATGGAGAAGCAGTGGCGGTCGTGTAGGAGTAGTGCTGCAGGTTATAGTCAAGAGGGGGTAGAAAATGGACCGTTGTTGGGCCAGGCACGGCGCACGGTAATAATAATCGTTCGTTCGAAAAATCAAAAAAATAATCGTTCGTTCGAATTATCCTTGTTTTTTTTCAACAAAAAAAAAAAAGATGACACATCGTTGTTTCATGTGTGGCTTTGAAACTTTCATGAGTATAGATGCATACTGACCAATCTGATTATCCAGTTTTTTTAATTCTATTCTCTTTGCTTGTACAGAGGCTTCATTGCTGAAAAATAAAGCCTGAAACCTTTTACATCAAGTTTCCAGGCGCAGTTGCATAGTTACTTACAGGAAGTTGGCAAAACGGTGGTGCTAATAAGCTAGAGGGAGAGTAAACTATCCACGAATCCACGCACACCCTCTCCAGGTACAGCCGAGGCTACATGAACATCAGAACATGCCACTTCCCCAATAACCAAGAAACAAAACAACTCCAGTGCAAAGCCACGGAATTTTTTTAAGTACGACAAGTTTACAAGAGTTTTCCAAGTTTCCAGCCGCTAGACATAAAACACACAACAAAGGGAACACACCAGCTGACGTGTCCTTCCAGGACGTTCATCATGTCAACAAGATACAAGAATTTACTTTGAAGTTTTCCAACAGTAGGCACGAATTTACTCTCAAGTTTTTCTAAAAGTAGGCAGCAAAATAAGACCCAAAGTTGACAGGGAAAAATGAAAGTACCAATTACCTGAACATTACACATAAAGAAACCAACAATCCAGTCCACACATACATACATACATACATACATACATACATACATACATACATACATACATACATACATACATACATACATAACTGAAGTTTGCCGCAGCCACAAGGTATGCCTACAAATTACAGCATTCATACGATAAACATTTGCAAGCTAAGATAGGATAAACACTTGCAAGCTAGCATCCATCTTCAGCCCCTTAAAAGCAATGAAGCTGGAAACTTGTGGTAGTATGGCACATACAGCCGACTTCGATATAGGCGAAAGAAACTTGGAATTTTCAGAATTTCAGAGCCTTCTCCAGCGCTAATGCTAACTGAGAGCACCTTATCAGTGATTAGGTCAAGAAGGATAACCACCTCCCTCTCCAAGTCAAAGGCCAGGATTTCATAATCGAAATGCCACAATCCTTCGCTATTAGTATGGAGCGAGATGTCCCTCCCGAATACATTTGCCATACTTACACGATGCTTCACCACCCACCTATCAGAACCTTCCAAACTCCAAAATCGCATCATGCAGCCATCCAATTCTTGTTGCGCGTAGCATAAGACCTCATATGACTGGCAAAGACACCCGTCACGGCAGTAAAACTTCTGATCTGGCCCATAAGGAAATCCTGGAAGCTGAATGGTCCTATCATTGAGCAACTCCGAGTTTGTGTCAGGTGCATCAAGTGCCAGGAGAACATGCCCCCATAAGTGCTCCACATACAATACCCCATTTACGAACAGTGAGCCACAAACAAATGCATCTAAAGTTTCCCAAATGCAACTAGACCATGTGGAATCCTCAGAGAAAAATACCCGAACTTTAGTAAGGGTTCCGTGATTTGGGGCAGGGCTCGGGCTCGACTCAAATTTGAAGACATAGAAGTGTTGAGACCATACAGGATCAAAGCACAACTTGAGACTAGTATCAGAGATGGCTGGTCCAGGTTCAGTATCTGGAAGTACCATCCATTCTTGAGTTGCTGGATTGCACACAATGAGGTCGGAGATTTCTTCAGAGTTTATAGTACCACCATGGGAACAAAGAAGTAGGCCATTGCTGTAATCACGAAGCTTTAAGGGGTACTCATGACATGGGGCAAAGCTAAGTGTTGTGTCAATATCTCTGTCACTTGAGAGAAGTCTGGCGAGATGGAAGGCAGTGCCATACACCTTTTTTTGGTACAAGAGACCACAGGGAGTTCTGGGGAGCTTCTGTCGGTAGTGTGGATCGGATGAGAAGGCAAGCCAAGACTTGCAGACACATTTGAAGCGGCAAAAGGACTTCGGCGGCAGCCGAGACAGGATCTCCACCACCAGGTCATCTGGTAGTACGCTTGTGGTCATCTCCTGCCAGGGTTCTATGTCTCCTTTGAGCATATGTAGCCGATGGACTTATATCTACATCAAAGGAGAAGAAAAAAGATGATTATTAAACTGAGAAACTTAATGATTGTTCAAAAGTGCAAAACGTAGTGATGCTCATAGTATAATTCGAGCTGAGCTCAGCACTTGTGGTAAGAGAAAACCCTTAACTCCATGCTTGAAACATCGTACTCCAGAGGAATGTGTGTCAATTAAAATAAAGTACATTTGAACTGAAACCCAACATTCACCCCCAAAATCCATGACTACAATTTTTTGTTGAAAATGTCTCCCCTTGTCAATGCTTTTGTGGTTTACATCAGAATTTGCAAATGAGCAAAGCCAGAAACATATGGAATTATGGCTTGTGGCCTATGCTACACGGAGATTCACCATTTTGGTTGACAAGGGGGTACTGCATACTAATACTAAGTATATGAAAGGAGTGCAAATCTGCGAGCTCTCAGCACCCCGTGCACTGTAGATGCTACAGTTAACACTGTAGAATTCTACAGTGTTCACCAGTTCGACGATCCACGGCGTTCGCTGCCGATCCGACGGCCAGCAACGGACGCCCGTGATGTTTTCACAAAAAAAACCTCCAAAAGCAGATAATATATCCCGCAGTCCACAGCTTCTACGTATGAAGGACCTGCTTGCAATTTCATGAAAGCACAAGGACCCCCTTGCAAAGATACCCCACATCCCCCCACCTCCTCCTCTTTCTCCCGCGCGGCCGAAGAACGTCGCCGCCGCCGACGCGCCGCGAGGCCGCTCCACGCCTCTCCGCCCGAATCCGAGCATGCCCGGAGCTCCGCCGCCGCGTCCACTCCGTCCTCGCCGAAGAACGCGTCGCGGAACGCCCGGAATCGCCGCGTTTCGCCGCCGCCGTGCTCCACGATCGCGGCCGTGGAATCCCTCACCGCCGGCGACTCCGGCGGCCATATGGCACGCCTTGCCGCCCATCCAGCTCGCCTCCGTCGCCTCTCGCGGATCTGCGCAATCACAGCCTCACGCGCGTGCGCCGCTGCGCGGGCGCGACCTCGCCAGCGCCGCCATGTCCCTGCCGCCGGCTGACGTCACACTACGACGTCAGCACGGTCCCACCCGTCAACCTCTCTGCATTTCCGAATGTTTAAAAAAAAACTGTCCTATGGGCCCCAATGTCTGTTTTAGGTGACTAAGAAAAATATTTTAAACTGTAAAATTAAGATCTTTCAAGCCGTATTCCACAAAAACACAAATAAAATACCAGAATTTTCAAAGAAAAAAAACTAATACACCTCTATGCATGTTTAAACAACTTCACAAAAATCTAATTACAACAAATAATATAATTTTCTCATGTAAATTATAAAACTTACAGAAAAACATTTTACACTGCTAAATATTCGGAGGTACTCAAAACAACAAAATTGTAATTAAGAAAAAAAAAGTACTCACAAAACTAAAATAACTTTTTATATTAATTATGCACCTTATGTAAAATATCTTTTATATTAATTATGCACCTTATGAGAAAACATTTCAAAAATGCCGAATATGTGCAAATACTCCAGACGAGAAATTACGACGAATTTTAACTTTTCAACAATTTTAATCACAACATCCACAGTAGTAGTATTACTACGTGATGGAATAAAAAAAATACACCATCTTTACTCAAACTCTTGCATAATAATTACCAACCTACAATATTTAACCGCATCAGATAAATTAACGTGACTTCTAATCTTTTTTAAATCATTTCTTCAAAAGGTTAAGTTCCTGACACGTGTTACCATTTTACTTCCACAATTTCTAGAAAATCAAAACCATTTGAAAAAAATGTCTTCATTTCAAATATATCTGAACATTCTTTCTGCAGTACAAACTTTTTTGAATCCAAAACAGCATCAAAATTTCAACATTTCAAAATTTTATAATTCCTTTAAACTTGATCATTCTACAAACACGAAAAGAATTTAAATCTTAATACATTTCCAAACAAATCAATTCTTAAAATATACTATATAGTAATATGGAAATAACGGAACCACTCTAGTTTTCCCATGATTAGTACCATCCATTTCACAATAAGCCATAAAAAAATAGAAAAATAGTACACATGTTGCTATGATGTACAAGGATGTCATCTAGAAAAGGAAAACAAGATGAATCTATGATGTATTTGTGCTAGTGACTTGTCGGACGCCGTGAAATGTGGAGACAACAACAGCTAACTCCTGAGATAAGCCAGGGCAAATCAAGAAGAGCATCCTATCCATTCATCCGAAGTACGACTAGCCAGCAGAGACGAGATCATATTCTCCAAACCGGACTTCTTTGTGCAGCACAAAGGCGATAGGATGAGGGAAATGGGACAGTTCACACACAGGGACTCACCAGCTAGGGGGAGGGTGATCCTGGGTGGCGGAACAGGCCGCAGCAGTGCGGTCCAGGATGCATCTGCACGGATTACACGATCTCGGATCAGAAAACAGCACAAACATGTGGCACGAGCCCGGAAAAGAAGAAGGGAACGGGAACTCACCGCGTGATTTGTTGATTCAGGTAGTCGACGGGCGATGCGGCAAGCAGAGGGGAAGTTGCGGAAGCGACGGGAGCTTGCTCGGTCGCGCCGCCGGAGAAGGATCTCGCCGGGAATAGCCTTGCCGCTGCTTTGGGAGAGTGGGGAGAGAGACACTGGCAGCCAGTGGCTCGTGCTGCTCGCTAGGGCTAGGAGCAGCGGCTCGTCATGGGCCGGGCCCCTAGCGTTCCATTGATTGTTTCTGGACTTGGACGGCCTTTCTAAACTTTTTTTTTGCGTTTTTAAACTTGCGGCCATCATCGAGTGCATCCGCACGTACGTAGCCCTAAATAAAGTAAACTGAACGGCAAAACCTATACATGCGTATCGCGATATTGCAAACCTCCGCGTACCCTAGTGGGCCGAGCCCACTCGTCTCCTCCTCCCTTCAGCGCCGCCAGGCTCCCGCCCTAGTCTCCTCCCTCTCCCTCATCTCCGGCCGACGCCGCCCAGCGAGCACGGCGTCGTGGCTGGCTTGCTCGCCGGCGCGCGCGTGCATCGCACCATGCACGGTGTCGCAGATCCTCTCCGCCGCCGCCCCTGCTGCCCCAGGCCCTCCGCCACTTCTCCCCAACACCGGCCTCCTTCCACTCCGTCAAGTTGCTGCGGAGATGACGCCGGCGACGGGGCGGCGTGGCGCAGCTGCTTCTGTCGGCTGGAGTTCGGAAGCTCGTATCTGGAGATGGTGGATCTCGATCTCGAGCTCGTCGACCGGAAAGTCGATCTGTTGCGGTCGTCCCGCTGCTCCCCTCAAGCGCCGACCCACCTGCGGTCGTCCCGCTGCTCCCGGCCGTCTCCTCTCACCTCCTCGCAGCCGGACGCGACGGCGCAGCTCCCCGGTGGATTCCCTCGCTCTGACCCACTTGCTGCACCGATGGATGGCGGTGCCCTTCACTGTCGTGTGTGGAGGATTGGGCCCTGCTGCTCAGATTCAATACCGTGGTATGAATCCCCCACAGTCAATCTCAATCCTCCTCTGCTTCTTCCCGCTCTGAAGATTCCATCATTTATTTTCTTTCTTGAGCAGCCACCGGACGAGAGGGAACAAATCGGTGGAGATTCTTGGAGCACTACGGCCAACACCTTCTTGTTCTGCTCCGAAGTACCACATCCGGCCAGCACCTTCTTGTTCTGCTCCGAAGTACCACATCAAGGTACTCCCGTTCAAATCCATCTCCTTGTTGACCTGGTTGACGCACCAAGATATGAGCTTATTGGGGAGATGTTCCAATCATTCGTACTACTAATAGTTCATCTTCACTGGTGTAACTGATGATTTTTTTCTGCCATCTAGTTGAACGGTCATGGCTCACTCAGCTAGCTAGGTGTGCTTAGTCATCTAATTAGCAACCATGGATCTCACTAACTGGCTGCTAATTATGTATAGCAGAGTACTAGTCTTTCAGTTTAGGGTACCCCTGCAATCTCGGATCTACTTGTAAACACACTGCTACTAGTATGCAGTTTGCTTTATTCTTTTCACTCATTGTCCGTATATCATAGTTTTCACGCAAGGCTAGAGTTGTTGGTTCCTACTCAATCTAGTGTGTACCAGTACCAATTGGTTCATGTACTGTAATCTGCTTGTGCAAGCACTACTTGTGCTTGTAGTACTCCACTGCTTGCACAATTTTGCTAAACTTAAACTTGTTTACTCCACTGCTTGCTTGCATGGTTGGTAGCTGAATGTTTATTGCCTAGAACAGTATGGGTTCTTGCCTGCTCATGTGAAATAAAAGGTGTCTGAGATGTTCCGCTTGTTGTTATTATATTGGACTGCTTGGTCATAATTTAGATATGTTGGACTGAACCTAGTGGTGTGATCATACTCAAGTTTTATTGATAGTTGCAGGGCTAGCTGACTACTTGGTGTGGTGATCATATGTGACTGCTTGGCGCTGCACGTCTTGGCGCTGGAAAGCTGTGTTGCCTTTTTCTTATATTAAAATTTTGAATGGCTGAATACTAGTAGCACCGCCATGTATAGGCAGCAATAGCATTGCATATGTAGGCAGCAATAGCATTGCATTTGAAAAATGATTCCATTTTTGAAAATGTTCCAAATTAAAAAATGGTTCCATTTTCTAAAATCGTTCCATTTTGAAAATGGTTCCATTTTGAAAATGAGTCCAAATTGAAAATGGTTCATATTTTAAAAATGGTTCCATTTTCTAAAATGGTTCCATTTTGAATATGGTTCCAAAATTAAAAATGGTACCATTTTGAAAATGGTTACAAAATTAAAAATGGTTCCATTTTTCAAAATGGTGAAAATGGTTCCAAAATTAAAAATGGTTCCATTTTGAAAATGGTTCCAAATTGAAAATGGTTCATATTTTAAAAATGGTTCCATTTTGAAAATGGTTCCAAATTTTAAAATGGTTCCAAAATTAAAAATGGTTCCAAATTAAAAAATGGTTCCAAATTTTAAAATGGTTACAAATTTAATTAATTGTTCCATTTTGAAAATGGTTCCAAATTTTAAAATGGTTCCAAAATTAAAAATTGTTCCATTTTGAAAATAGTTCCAAATTTTAAAATTTGTTCCATTTTGAAAATGGTTCCAATTTTAGAAATGATTCCAAATTTTAAAATGGTTCTAAATTCTTCCAAATTTTAAAATGGTTCCAAAATTAAAAATGGTTCCATTTTAAAAATGGTTCAAAATTTAAAAATGGTTCCAATTTTAGAAATGGTTCCAAAATGAAAAATGGTTCCAAATTTAAAAATGGTTCCAAATTTCAAAATGGTTCCAAAATAAAAAATGGTTCCAATTTTAAAAATGGTTCCAAAATTAAAAATTGTTCCAAATTTAAAAAAGGTTCCATTTTGGAAATGGTTACAAATTTTAAAATGGTTCCAATATTAAAAATGGCTTCAAATTTGAAAATGGTTCCAAAATTAAAAATTGATCCAAATTTAAAAATGGTTCGAAATTTAAAAACGGTTCTTCGAAAATGGTTCTGATTTTTATTCAATAATCTAAAATAGTTCTTCAAAGTAAAGAGACGTAGGGTTCTACATAAGCAGCGAAACAGTCAACGAAACGTCCGCGTCAAAGAAACATTCAAGCATAGAAACATGTCCGCGTCAAAAGCATAGAAACAGTCTGCGAAACAGTCAACGAAACACGGAGCTTCGCTTAATTGGGCCAAGCCCATTACCATCCACGTGAGGGATGAGGGGTACGCGGAGCTTCGCTCCCTCCGCGTACAGCGCTGCATAGGCGCTCCCAAACTGAACGGCATCATTATCCTTTTTCCTTTGAGAGCCAAACGACATCTTTATCCTAGAGAAGGCCTTGGCTCCCACTCACAGTTCACCTGAAGTTGCTCTCACTCAAACTTCTGCTGATGTTCCTGTCATGCATGTCATCGGTTTCAGTGTTGCGTGTCATGCTATCTATTTCCACACCCTACTTTGTGTCTCAATTGTATAACACACCGCAACTTGCATATTGTTGCACACCGAGTTGTTGAGGCGTGGTTGCATACGGATGACATTCTTAATAAGAACATGGTATACTAGCCAACACCTCAAAAGCCAATGTCGGATCGTTAAATGTCATGCATATAAACCCTATTTCTATCTGATCGGACGGCAGAACAATTGCCTTTAACCTAAAAAAAATGCCATGCATCTAAACAATTGGCGTATTTCCTTCTTCTGCTGGCTAATTTTAACGAGTTCAAAGAATGGCTATGCATCAAATACTATTTATGGACCATTTATCGATCATGCAAATGTTCCCAATTTAAATCATTGTGTTGGCGGTGTATAATTCGCTGCTAGAGACATGTACAAAGGCCCTGCGATAAGGAGGTAAGTTATTAGGTTTATACCACTTTTGCATATATATGGATCATGAATCAGTCGCCGATGCAGGATCCTAGTATCACTTGTATGTGGCTTAGCATCATTCAGTGAACCTGCAGCCTGCGTTTTACGATATACACGGCCTGATCTGGATGAATGGAGAGCATTATATATTCCATTTTGACTGTAATTGCTTCTGGTCTGTGATGTAGTTACCTGGCTCTTATCTTCAGATGAAGGAGTATATTTTTTTTTTGTACAAGGATGAAGGAGTATATATATACTCCTTTTGAGAAGAAGAGAGGAGAGTTCTTGTCATCTATATTAGGTAGAACAAGTGGCATGAGCCTTCTCACCTAATGATTATTCTAGGAAAACGATTTGGTGTGGCTTAAATATTTTTTTGGGAGATGCAACTTTCGATGTCCTTGCAAAAAACAGACGACGCGATGTCTGCTCTTGCAAACTCTTATAATCGTCATTTCATTTCAGTTGTCGTGACCTCAAATGTTATTCCTCTTCGAAATGATCGATTTGCATTAATTCTGAAGCTAAGTACTCTACTTGTACTAGTTGTAGCTGGATGTAACATGACGCACGCACGCTGACCTGAGTAAAGAAGATAGTCATGATGACCACTTGGTATGGTTGTTGCGGATGACAACCATTCAATTACGTGATCATAATTCTAGTTCTAGCCTTCTAGGGGAGCTGGATATATATCATCCCATGAGAGATGTACGCTTGTATATGAGCACAGAGAATACGTGTGTACTGTCCAATTTAGATGTGCTCTAGTTGATAAAAGTCTTCCTAAAATACAGAGACAAAAAAAAAATGGAGAACGATGTTAATACTAGGACATTTTTGCTTGTACATGAATTAGAACTAGGAAAATTAGCGCGGCGACACACCGCGCCCGTGTGGTGACAAAACATAAATAAATTGAAGCTAAAAGTACGAAACAACTGTAAAAAAGACCTATCACGACCGGAGAAAAGATATCGTGATCCATGGGACATGAGTGCAAACACAGGTTGGATAGTAATGGAAATAAGCTGGGTGTCAAAAAAAGTGCTTTACATTCTTAAAAATACCTTGGATTTGATGCTGCATTTGGGCGTCAATGTCTACACTAATTGTCGCCACATAGCTGAGTTTTCTTCTAACATCATTTGCATCATAGGATTAGGTATTGTATAAAAGGTTAAAATAAAACAGGCACTACCTAAGCAGAGAATTAAATAGAGTGAAATAAAAAAAAGCAATAGAAACAGAAACCAAAATTTGAGAAGGGTGTTTATGACCACAAATCCTTTTTTGTATGTGAACTACTTACAATTTACATAAAGTCACCTATGCTATAGCTGAGTGATATAAATGTACGATGTGCAAATATGATATCCGAATTAGTACTTATGATCATACATGTATGTCACTATATGTGACCAAGTACATGACTTCTGGAACAAATTCAGTGCACTCGTCAAGAGAATAATAGAGGGAAAAAGAGAGGGGGGTGTGCAATTGGTTTTGAAAGGTATGAAATATTTATTTTTTTGTATGGAGTAAGTGTTGGAAGGTTATTTTATTTGGTGAATTTAGGCTTTCAAATGAAATTAATGCGGACAGTTGAGAATTAGTTAAAAAAATATACGAAAACTAAAAGTAAAAAAATAAAATAAGTAGTGGTATTTTGAATATAGAGAAGTGGGGAGTTAAGATAACAGGATTTGCAGATAAATAAGTAATAAATTTAAAGTTTGCAAAAATAAAATCATGAAGGAAATAAAATAAAAAGTTTAAAAAATGGAGTAGGGGAAATTGGGAAAATAGGAAGTAAGCGAGCAGTCTTAGAGTCATGAAAAAAAATATGTAAGGGAAATAAAAAAAGAAAAAAAAGATATGGTACGGGATAAATAGGGAGTAGAAATAAATAATTAATTTTGAAGTCGCCATTTGCGCGCAATGTTCGTAAAAAGAAATGTGGAAAAATAAACAATAGGGGAAAACTAAAACGGGGAGAAATCTATTAGAAGGGAAAAAAACCATTCATAAGGGACAGGGCTATTCACGCGTGGCCGGAAAAATAGGTAATGTTCGTAAAAAGAAGGGCGGAAAAAAATAGGTTTAAACTATTAGGGGGAGAAATATATTAGGGGGGAAATTGCTCAGTTGTAATGGAGGACTGATTTGCAATTTGGGGGAAACGCGGGGACTTCGCTGCGGGAATGTTGTATTATGGGAGGACGACTCACAATTTTTGGAAAATATGAGGACTTTTCTGCAAAAAGACAACACGCGGGGACCTTTCTGCAAAAAAAATTACTCCGGAGGACCGATTCATAATTTTTGGGTGGCAGAATTTTTTATTTTGCACAGCCTAAAATATAACAAATTTGAAGATTGGAGAGAAATATGTTTATGTCCGTCAAAACAAAAAGGTTAAAACATGAAAGTTGTTCGGAAGAGTGATATTCATCTACTCGTGAAAGGAAAATTTAGACGGATGACTGAGTGCGACGAATTTGACAAAACTCGTCAAGTGTTTTTGCGAGTGTGGATTCAAAATTAAGGAGTTAGAGTCGTCCAAACTCGGAACCAATCACGGGAATGGAACCTTCTCGTCGGTGCGCATATATTTCATGTACATATCATCGCGAAAAGGGGGAATTTTTTTTTTGCGGACCTGTAGAAGTGCACGCATCATTGCGAAAAAGGGGGAAAAATTGCGCGAACTGTAGCTGCTAAAGTACGGTGCACTGTAGAAGTGCGGTACTGTAGCGGCTACTGTGCCTGGTGACGTGGATAGCTCCATCGGAGGCTGAAGCCCTCAGCTTTGATATATAGATAGATGTACCTATGGGCTTGGGATGCATCAGGAATCCCCAAATCACTTTCAAGAGGCAATGTAGGGCACCAATGCAACTTTGAGGCACAAGTTCCAAGTCCCCTACTTGTGTTTCCCCTCGATATATTTCATCGTACTCCTCCACGTTGGACCACCACCACGCCTCCCTTATAGCAACATCTTCATATGTACTGAGTTTGGAGGTTGGGCTACCAAAGTTTACCGGTGCAGTTTCCGTTGGGGTATGTTCAACTTTTCAGAGCATCCTCGGTTTAGGTCTGCATCGCAATGTCTTGCTCTGTGATGCCCAAGGGCGGACCTAGGAGAAAAATGTCCCGATGTCCAGGTTAACATAGTATAAGCACGTGTATATCAACCAACGTAACACACTTCACATTCTTAACGTTGTCCCATTTAATTGAATAATAATCTTGCGTTAATGCTACTGACAGCGTCCCATCGTGACTTCCCCCTCCACCACCATCAAATCCATATCAACATTGAGGGATATATCCCTACATGATCTCGACCCACATTGTAGACCTCACTCAGGACAAGTTATTCAACGAAATATGTTCGTACCACAAAATGTAGGAATATGATGCATGGAAGATGGCACATGATATAACACATGGTAAGTTAAGTTATACTACTAGCATACCTAATTAAAAGACCAACTAAAAATCTGGCAGAATTACCACATAAATATAACTTTGCCCGAAAGGAAGGGGTATTGTGAAAGATTGTGTTAAGGATGATATGTAACTATTTAGAGTCATCACGGAAAGACGAGCCTTGCAATACTAAAAAGGGAAGGGGTATTAACATATTGTGTTATAGCATGAACACATGCTTCCACTTGATTTACTGTGTGTCAATATTCGGAACATACACAGGTTCGTTACAAGAACGAGAACAAATATTAGTGCAATACTCGATGAACCACACTCAAAGGAGGCACTTCACTTCTCTGAAGAAACGTATATGAGATGCCTGATAAAAGGAGGATATAGCTTGTTTCAATTCGAGACAAGGTCTTGCAAAGATAACTGGTCACATCCCGAACTGTTCTACTGACCCGATCATCGTGATTTGAGACACTCGACATGAAGACATGTCCTCCCGAACTGCACTACTTGTAGCTAGATGCAGCATGATGCACGTGAGATGAGTAGTAGAGACAGCAATGATGGCCACTTCATATGGTTGTTGCAGATGACAACCATATAAGTACATGATCATTATTCTAGGGGGGTGGATATATATGGTGCCACGAAACGAATATATGCATTGTGAAGTTTAGATGGGCTCTGGTTAAGAGAAGACTTCCTAAAATATAGAGAAAAAACTTGGAGAGTAGTGTCAATACAAATGCAATTTTACCTTATGAATTGCTTCTACAAAAATTGGAACGGGTGGGCTTGGGATGGATCAGGATTTCCCAAATCGGTTTGAGGTGGCTTTTCAGGGCAGCAGTGCGTCTTTGGGGTACTCAATCGCATCCAAATTCTTTTGTTTCATCTCAACAAATTTGACGCCTCCACGATTATGTTCCTCCACATTGGACCACCACTACCACGATCTTGGCCACTACTCCACATTATCGCTGCTCAACTGTGCACCGGCGGATCCAAGAGACCCCAACTACGGCATCGCCTCGATCCCATGTATTCCTTTTCGCCATAACATCATCTTCACCATAACATCCTTATTTACGCCGGCGTTTGTGCGAAATCATTTGTGCATGGGCAGGATCACTGTAAGTATTGCAGAGTCCTAGTCAACTGATGCAACAGTTTACCCGTGACAATGACGATTCTACATCAAACTAACAAACGGGCCGTCTCAAGTGGAGAAAGAAATATAGAGTTAATTAATCCACCACATGCAGTGCATTAAGAAACTGAGAATGTTAAAACCACCAGACTACGAACTTGTGGACAGGTTATCAGTTGGACAAGTAACACATGGACTGCAGAAGAGAAACACAGCTGCACAATGTATATTGAACATGCTGAGCTGCAGTGAGCACAATTGAAACAGTCACAGCTTCACTAGCAGTTCCTATTGAAATGCCTCACGGGTCTGGATATATACATGTTTAAGCAGATACAGTGAGCAAGTGACTCCACTCATGTGCCCAGAATTCATGTCACTCAAAACATGTTCATAATAAAATCAACACAAAAGTAGCAGCTAATCTGTAGTTTTCTAAATTAAGCGGGCATAAGTTCGATCAGAGTTGACAGAAAAGGCAAGTACACCATTCAGATAAATGGCACACAAAGTCAATAATCTAGTACAAAACATAACAGCTATTTCATGCATCTAATGCACAAAGGTGCTTACTTACAAAGTAGAGGACTAATAGCATAATTCATCCTGAGCCATTTAGCGCTAAAGCCGGAACCTCGCCGTAGTATGGCACATAGAATAGACTGCAGTGCAGTTCAGTCAACTTTTCTGGAAGCTTTTGAAACTGTGAGCCTTTTCCAGGACTGATGCTAACTGAGATGATTTAATCATCTTTCACATCAACGAGGATGACTAGTTCCCTCTCCAAATCAAAAGTACCAATGTCCTTCACTATGAGTGTTGAGCAACTTGTCTCTCCCGGAATACATCGCTCATACTCACACGATGCTTCACTACCCACTTTCTTGTTTCCCATAGCATAAGACCCCTGGCAAAGACACCCATCACAACAACCTAACATGTTTAGCCTATTTGTATATCCTGGTAGCTGAATGATCCTATGATTGATTTGATCCATTGTGCACTTGTGTCTGGTGCGTTGAGCCCCAGAGTTTTATGGTCCCATAAGTGCTTCACGTACAACACTCCATTTAAGAAGATTAAATCACCAACATGCCATGTTAAGTTTCCCAAATTCAACCAGACCACCAGGAGTTCTCAGAGAAAAATACCATAATTTCAGTGGAGTTCCCAATATGTGGAGTCAAGTGCGGGGTCGACTGTAATTTGAACACATAGCAGTGTTGAGACCATAATGGATCGAAACACAACCTGAGCTCAGTTCTACAGATAGGCAGTCCGGGTTCAATATCTTGATTGCCATCCACTCTTTAGTTGCCTGATTGCACACGATGGCGTTGGAAAAAAAAATCAGGCTTACTACCTCCTTATAGCACAGTAGCAGATCATTGCTGCAATCCTCAAACTTTGAGTTCTTATAACATGGTGGCACAAAGTCAAGTCTTGTGTCACTCTCCCTGTCATTTGCAGGAAGTCTGGCGAGATGAATGGCAGTGCCCAGAGACGAGGGAAGTCTGCCAGGCTCACGTTTTCGGTACAGGAAATCAGCAGGAGTTCAGATATGGACATCTCCTGCGGTCCTGTCGGGGTTGTCTGTCTTGTTTGAGCCAGCCTAACATCTGAACTTATATGCATCAAAAGAGAAGATCATAAAAAACTGAGAAACAATAAACTACGTGTGTAAATGACATTTGAACTAAAACTGTGGCAAACTTTTGCCCCCACAAAACAGCAAATGCACATTTAAGTTGTTCCCCGTTGATGCTTTTGTGGTTTACATCAGAATTAGCCGTTCAACGGTCCTAAAATCACATGTGGTCAGGCCTTGAGATTATGGATATTCTATACCAGGACAGCGACATGGTCATGTACATGAACTTGAAAGATATTTGATATCCATTGGTTGTGTAAGAAACTGTCATTTGTAAGTCGAAAGACATAAACTTTTTATCATTTCTAGACCTAATGGTGTACAATATCTGAAATAAGTGTATGTATTTTCATTTTTTTTACTTCTTTCTTTTATCATCATGGGTCCAATATTCGTTTTTTCTTCTGATGGCTTCCGGCAAGGTTACGTGGGGGGGGTCGCCAGAGCTCACCCGCTGCTTCAGACACATCTCGGCATGTTTCACATCCACTTCAACACAGTTGTTTAGGTGCCCTAGTTGTTTACATGGAGATGACAGAACAGTACTACTAAACAGAATCAAGAACATTCCAAGCACGCCTTCTCCGGGTACATTTGGAAAACATAGTAGTAACAGAAACATGTATCAGAAGTTCCGATTAGGTATGTTCTCAGCTAAATCCCACAGACATGGGCCAGTTTAACTCTTCTTTTTAAGGAAAAAAACATGACACTAAGCCAAGAACCAAAAGAACTACAATAATATACAAGAGTTCCTGTAACTTCAAACAAACACCATGTCCTTTTACATGCAGCAAGTTAATGTACTCCAGATGTTTAACACATCAACAAGACAAAAGAATTTACTCTGCAATTTTCCTCGAATAGGCTAACATAAGTACTCCGTAGTACTTAAGACCAGAGTTGACTTTTCTCAAAAAACAGAGTTGACAGGAGAAAATAAGAAGTACAGATTAGATAAACATATAACACATAGAGAAGCCAATAATCCAAGACATACATAACGGCTGTTTGGTAGAGCAAATGCACAAAAGATGCCAACAGATTACATCATTAATTTGGTAACACGTATATACAGGCTAAGATCCATCTTGAGCCCTTGGAAGCACTGAAAGTGGAAACTTGTTGTAGTATGGCACATAGTACTATAGTAGTAACCATTCCTAATCTCCAAAAGTTTTCCAGTACTGATGCTAAATGAGAAGACCTTAAGCGCTATTCGGTCAACAACGATAACTAGTTCCCTCTCCAAGTCAAAAGCCAGGATGTCATAATCAAAATACCACAATCCTCGACTATTAGTACGGAGAAACAAGTCCCTCCCAAATACATCATTCATACTTAGACGATGCTTCACCATCCACCTGTCAGAGCCTTCCAAACTCCAAATTCGCATCATACGACCATCCAGTTCTTGTTGTGCATAGCATAAAACCCCACATGATTGGCAAACACGGCCATCATCACAATCAAACATCCGGGGCCCATTTGGAAATCCTGGTAGCTGAATGGTCCTATCATTGAGCAACTGTGAGCATGTGTCAGGTACATCGAGGGCCAGAAGATAATGCGCCCATTTGTGCTCCACATACAACACTCCGTTTACAAAGAGTGAACCACCCCAATATGCATCGCCAATTTCCCAAAGACAATCAGACCATGTGGAATCCTTGGAGAAAAATACCTTAACTTCACCTTTGCCACCATTTGGGGAAGGGCCCCACTGAAAGTTGAACACATAAAAGTCTTGGGACCATAGTGGGTCAAAACCCAACCTGAGATAATGTTTGATGACGGACGGTCCAGGTTGAGTATCTGGAAGTGCCATCCACTCTTCAGTTGCCGGATTGCACACAATGATGTTGGAAATTTCTGCATCTGTGTTACCTCTACGATAACAAAATCCATTGCTGCAGCCACTTAGCTCTAAGGGATACTCATAACATGGCAGAAAGCTAAGTGTTGTGTCAATACCCCTGTCACTTGAGGGAAGTCTGGCAAGATGGATGGCAGCGCCATGCTCATGTTTCTGGTACAAGAAACCGGAGGGAGTTCTTGGGAGCTTCTGACGGTAGTGTGGATCAGATGAGAAGGCATGCCAAGACTTGCAGACACATTTAAAGCGACAAAAGGACTTGAGCGGCAACCGAGATAGGATGTCCACCACCAGGTCATCAGGTAGTACGGTTGTGGTCATCCCCTGCCAGGCAAGGATTAAGTGTCGCTCGACAAGTCGCGACAAGTCGCACGACTTGTCTACTTGTCGGTACCCCAGCGACAAGTTCAAAACCTCGACAAGTTGCGACAAGTTGCGACAAGTCACGACTTGTCGCGCGACTTGTCTACTTGTCGGTACCCGAGCGACAAGTTGCGACAGGTCGACTCGTAATCCTTGCTGCCAGGTGTTCTATATCTCCTTTGAGGATATCTAGGAGATGAACTTATATCTACATCAAAAGGAGACAAAATAGTTGATATGAAACCGAGTAACTTAGTGTTTATGCAAAACTGCAAGCAAACAATATAATGCAAACTGATAAATGGTACTATTGTCTCCATAACCCATATTGAAGCGTCATACTTGAGATGAATATGTGTCAACTGTCAATCACAGTGAAGTAGAAACATGGCTGCCATTTGAGCTTAAAACTATACCCAGCTTTCACCTCACAAACTATGACTGCAGATTTTTGTAGGTCCCTTATAGAATGAGCATTATGAGGTTATGGCCTATGATGCATGGAGATTCACAATTTGGTTTACACGGGGATACTGCTACATACAGTTATATTCAAATGATAGAAAAATGGGAAACATAATGTACCTTCAGGATCTATGATGCATTTGGTGCTAGTGACTTGTCAGAGGCCAAAAGCCAGGGCAAATCAAGAAGAGCATCGTATTCATCCCAAGTGCGAGTGACCAACAGAGACGAACTCGTCGGACATCAAAACCATGCGCTCCAAACCTCGACTTCCTTTTGCACAACGAAGGCGATGAGATGAGGGGAAAGTTTACTCAATTAATGGCCAGCTAGGGGGAGGGGAATCCTGGGCCGCGGTGAGAGCCAGGCGCATCTGCACTGCACGAGCTCGGATCAGAAAGCACAAACATGCGGCAACGGCACGGCCCCGAGGAGAGGAAGTGGAACGAGAAGGCACCGCGAAATGGTTTACCTCCGGTCGTCGGCGAATGGAATCGGCGAGCCAGCAAGCAAGAGCGAGGCTGCGGGACGGGAGCTCGATGTCACAGGAAGCAGCGGCCGCGCCGTAGAATGGCCTCGCCGCCGGCGCCGCTCGCCGGAGAAGGGCCTTGCCTGCGGCCTGCCGGCTGCCGCTGCGTTGGAGAGACTGCAGAGTGGAAGAGCGGCGAGGGTTTTGGACTGAGGCTGCAGAGTGGAGACTCGCTATCGCTAGGGCTGAGGAGAAAGGCTCGTACTGGGCCGGGCTCTGTCCATCGCGCGGTATTGAACTTACGGCCCAGCGAGTGCTAAACAAATGCGTGCCTTGGTTGGAGCTAAACACTTTTGCGATATGACGTTTGATTTGTCAGAACAAAGTTACAAAACCCATAAACATGTATCGCATGATTTTAAATGATTTTTTCCGGCGCATTCAATCACATTTCACGCACACTTGAACACAAACATGGAAGCAACACCCATAATTTAAACTAGTACAAACCAGATAAACAATTCAATGTTCATTCCGGCGGTGGCGGATCGGTGGCGGCGTTCACACCGATCGACGGATCGGTGGCGGCGTTCACACCCGATCGACGGATCGGTGGCGGATCGTCGCCGCGGGCTCCTTCGGTAAGATGACATTCAATACGGTGTGGTTGGCGTCGGTCAGCGCCACGGGCATCACGGGAGGGTGCAATTGGACTCGTTGGACTCCGAGTGTGCACTACTAAAGGCAAGCTGACCACATGATATGGGGTACATGATCACTAGGTGATTTATTAGCACATTTAATGATTATGAAAAAATATGATTTTTCGCAATGTTGACACAACATATATCTACCATGTCGTAAATTCAAATTCTAAATTCAGCTCACAACTAAAGAAAATAAAATGACAAATCTGACCTTGAAGAATACCAACGCCGTACAATTTAATCCCGATTTCATTTGGTACTAGTTATAGACCCATTGCTTTTTTGTTTCTTGGATTCCTGAGTTCTTCACAATGTTTAGATTAACGTGTGTTGACACCTCTGGCTGCGACGTCGCCAAGCAGGCTCATGTCATCATCCACTGCACACGGCCACACTGGTGCCCGCGCCGCACGTCGTAGCTGCTCGAATACCTCTGTAGGCTCAGGCTAGCTAGGATGGTCGGGAAGAAGAAGCTAGCACCGCCGACCAAGAAGAGCCTGTTGGTAGTTGCTGCAGCCCCTCCTCCTCCTTGGAGGCCACCAACCCCTTCAAAATCAGGGTATACTTCAAAACTAAGTTGTGTGGTATTTATATCGGTCGACACACATGAGAAATTTGCTAGTACACGTAAGGGTACTAGCGCGCCTTATATGTGCCCCTTGATATGATTGTTGCAAATGACAACCATAAAAGTACATGATCATAATTCTACGAGGGTTCACATGCCAGAGATGTAAGCTTATATATGAGCACAACGAACACCTTCACCGTCAAATTTAGATGTTCTCTAGTTGTCAAAAGTACTCGGAAAGTATAGAAACGGAAGTGCTAATATTCTACAAATTTGGAATGTATGGGCTTGGGATGCATCAAGAATTCTCAGGTCACCTTGCAGGGGAGATGCTCGAGTGTTTTGTGGTTTAGTGCAACTTATGAGTTGTGTGTTGTACTAACGCACCTAGTTTCAGAGCTACCAAGCTGAAAATGGTTTCAGGGACTGAAGATTAGACAGCAAAAAAACTAAAATACTCAAAGTTATACGTGGAGACGACATACTCAAACTATCATGTCTATCTACTCAATTATTTTCAGAGTATCTTAGGAGCCATCACTTAGCTTGGCCATATCACACTTCATATATACTGATGAGGTAGCCTAGCTTGAGGAGCTTCACCCATATCAACCTTCACGCGCGATTTCAAAAAAAAAAGATGTTGAGGTGCGCGCGTGAAGGTTGATATGGGTGAAGCTCCTCTTCAAAAAAAAAAAAAGATGTTGAGGTGTGCGCGTGAAGGTTGATATGGGTGAAGCTCCTCAAGCTAGGCTACCTCAACATCTTGACCTGTGTTGCTAGCGTCAACCTACCTGGACCATACTAGCTGAAGCATATAGGCAATTTTTTCCGATTTAAATTAGGTTTTAGTTTTTTTCCGGTAAAGGGTAATACATTAATTAGGTTTTAGATGGCGTATTATTAAACGAAAAACTGGAATGTGAGCAATGAGGTTTCGATTTTGCATATTTCAGCTGTTGATTTAAATCGATGTGCACACGATTGTTGTGTACGAATTACCTCTATGCTTTTGCATTGGGAAAATTGTAAATCAGACCCCATTTAATTGCATTATAATCTGTGCGTCAATGCTATTGACCGTGTCCCATCGTGACATTTGATCACTCTCCGCCACTATTACCGGGACCACCACCAAGAATTAGATCAAATCGATATCAACATTGAGGGATATACTACATGATTTAGACCAACATGGTCATGATAAGTTCTTCAACAAAGTTTGTCCCACAAAAAGTAAGAATATGATGCATGAAAGATGGCGCATGATACAACACATGGTAAGTTAAGTTATACTACTAGAATACTTAATTATAAGACCACCTAGAAACTAAAAGTATATTGGCATATCCAAATCTAATAAAAGATACTTATAATCATCGAAAACTTGAAGAAAAATGTTCAAAAGTTACTTATAATCATCGTAGGCTGCAACAACAACAGTAAGCCATAAACCTAATTCAACAGTACTACACTAGTGAATTACCACATAAATATAACTTCGCCCGAATAGGAAGGGGTACTTTTTTTTAAACGGCATGCTCAAGGAAGGGGTACTGAATAGATCGTGTTATGAATGTTGATGTAACTATTTAGAGTCGTCACGGAAAAGACAAGCCTTGCAATACTGAAAAGGAAGGAGTATGAACAGATTGTGTTAGCACATGAACCCATGCTAAGCAGGATGAAGAGTAAATTATCCACGCAGAACCCCTCCAGGTACATTCGAAACCAAGCAACAGCAGGAGCCACCTAAATGTGCCAGTTTAATCTATTTTAACAAGAAAACATGCTACTGCCCCAACAACCAAGAACGAAACAACTCCAGTGTAAAGAAAGCCACGGAAACTCAAGTGCCGCAAGCAAGATCACAAGAAAACACACCTCAAAGGAACACTCTGTCTGACATGTCCTTGGGGCAAAACTCATGTTACTCCAGGATATTCATAACATCACCAAAGCAGAGAAATTTACTTTAAATTTCTAAAAGTAGGCAGCACAGTAAAATAAAAGTTGACAGGAAAATGATAAGTAGGAGTACCAACTAGATGAACATACATAACACACGTAGAATGTTTGCTACAGCTGATGCATCAATTACAGTATAAACATAACAGATGGTTGCTACAGCTAATGCATAAACGATGCCTAGAGATTACCCCCCGCGGGAGCTCTCCTCTCTGGGGATTAGCAGTGGTTAGCAGCTTAATTAGCAGTGATTAGAGGCACACTTAGAGGCACTGAGATGTATCCAGCTCGAGGAGCATTTGTACACACTGCGTATACAGAGGGAAATACACCGAAGTAGGATAGATGCTGCAGTAGGGGTTTTACCTCCTCACGAGGGCCCCGAAGCAGGGTAGATCTTTGTGTTTGCAGTGTTCTTCGTGTGCGACTCCATCGCGCAATCCCTCCCCGAATCCTCAAGCGTACGTTCGGCCCCAGACTAAGCCTACCCCTAGGCATCTTCGTGTTCCCACCACGACAGTTGGCGCCCACCGTGGGGCTGGAGGTGGCGCTTGCTAGATCAATTCGGATGGGACCTTCGTCATCAACGCGGGGACTCAACTTCGGCATCGTCCCAGTATGTTGACTCATTTTCGAGTTGGCTACAGTGGAATCCGAGTTGTTCTGGAATCCGAGGTGTTCTGGAATCCGATGTGTTCTGTAATCCGAGCTGTTCTGGAATCCGAGCTGTTCTGGAATCTGAGGTGTTCTGTAATCCGAGCTGTTCTGGAATCCGAGCTGTTCTGGAATCGGAGGTGTTCTGTAATCCGGGGTGTTCTGGAATCCGAGCTGTTCTGGAATCCGGGGTGTTCTGGAATCCGAAGTGTTCTGGAATCCGAGGTGTTCTGAAGTCTGAGGTGTTCTGAAGTCCGAGGTATCCTGGGAGAGTCCGAGTTAAGATTTGGAAATCCGAATTAAGACTTCTCCAACAACTTGGCCTTGTAAGTATTATTTATATGTCTGCTCATGCTTCTAGATAGTCTCAAATAGTACTCGGGGACTGGCCCCTCGTTTCTACCTTTCTTTGGTTAGTTGTTTTACCCGGGACAAGATGTCTTGACCCGGGGACTGGATAGCCAGTCTGTTTTACACCTCCTCCTAGATAAGAAAAGTGACTCGGGGACTCGGTTGAAACCGAGTCTAGTTTTTTGTGCATAGTATCTGCTGTTAGATTCGTTTTCTTTGCCTCGGTTAGTATAGTTGTTGTTCCCGTCAAATATTGTTCATGATATGTATGTTGGACTAACGTTGAAAGGTGACATCGGTTTTGTTGAGAATGTTCGTTACTGAAGTATCCTGGAAAATCCGAGGTATATTGGAAATCCGGGTCATATTGGTAATCCAAGGTATATTGGAAATCCGGATCATAATGGAAATCCGGGTCATATTGGTAATCCGAGATATATTGGAAATCCGGGTCATATTGGTAATCCGAGGTATATTGGAAATCCTGGTCATATTGGTAATCCGAGGTATATTGGAAATCCGGATCATAATGGAAATCCGGGTCATATTGGTAATCCGAGGTATATTGGAAATCCGGGTCATAATGGAAATCCGGGTCATATTGGAAATCCGGGTTATAATGGAAATCCGAGGTATCATGGTTATATTGGTTATCTCAAATTACCCAAGGTACCCTGGCATTATCGGTATTCTCTAGATCGCCGTTTGTTTCGGTTTGCCATAGCATCACGGCATCTTTCCACATCACAAATCGTCGTTTATTTCTGTTTGCCAGCGTATCATGGCATCATCTGTATACCAGATCGCTGTTTATTATGTTTGCCAACGTATCATGGCGTCATTTGTGTACCAGATCATTGTTTATGTTGGTTTGCCAAAGGCAACCTTTGAGATATGTTTTTGCAGGTTATATGTCAAACCAGCAGTGGCTGGAGACATCTATGTCAGTATACGCCCGAAGTGGCTAAAACCGGCATTCGAGATATGCTTATGTCAAACCAGCAGTGGTTGGAGACATCTATGTCGGTATACGCCCGAAGTGGCTAAAACCGGCATTCGAGATATGCTTATGTCAAACCAGCAGTGGCTGGAGACATCTATGTCGGTAAGCGCCCAGAGTGGCTACCAGACATCCGAGATACTGAGACATATGAGTTATGCCCAGAGGGGCCGAGGTATCGAGATATGTGATATGCCCAGAGGGGCCGAGGTATCGAGATATGTGATATGCCCAGAGGGGCCGAGGTATCGAGATATGTGATATGCCCAGAGGGGCCGAAATACCGAGACATATGAGATACATACTTGCAGGTTTATGTCGGTCTAGCCTACGCTGGCGGCATCCGAGTTCGGTAAAAGCCAGGAGGGCTAACCGACGCTGGCGGCATCCGAGTTCGGTGAAAGCCAGGAGGGTTAATCGACGCTGGCGGCATCCCAATTCGGTAAAAGCCAGGAAGGCTAACCGACGCTGGCGGCATCCCAATTCGGTAAAAGCCAGGAGGGCTAACCGACGCTGGCGGCATCCGAGTTCGGTAAAAGCCAGGAGGGCTAACCGACGCTGGCGGCATCTCAATTCGGTAAAAGCCAGGAGGGCTAGCCGACGCTGGTGGCATCCGAGTTCGGTAAAAGCCAGGAGGGCTAAGAACCGGCATATAATGGTGACCATTCAGGCGACTTTTTTCCAGTACAAATTGTCCATCTCGTTGTTGATTCGGGTGAGCTCGATCAACCGGGTGTCGCGTTTGGATTGGAAGGCATGGCTGTACAGTGCAGGAGGTTTTTTGGTACAGTTATTTGTTTTTATAAGACTGTGCGCGACTCTGCGAGTCCCCCGCAGCCTCGGGGACTAATGTCGGGGATGTAATCCCCGGATACCCCAGAGTGTTTGTGTTAACCGAGGTAGCAAAAGAGGCAAAAGCAGAAAGTAAACAAAAGAAGCAGCAGAAAAAGGCAACATGGGCCGATTTCCCTAGCCGGGTCGTTGCCAGACCGGAATTCCGGTTAACTAGCTTCGGTGGCCGAATTCTCCACCTCGGGCGGGCCGAAGCTCACCAGCCTCGGCTGGGCCAGGCGGCTAACCAGCCTCGGCTGGGCCAGGCGGACTACTTCGGTTGGGCAGAGTCCCTTGCCCCGGTTAAGCAGGCCGAGTCACTCTCTCCGGGACGGGCCGTGTTCTCTCCGCCAGCTCGGCTGGGCTAAGCCAGGCTTGATCTGGAACTGGGCCGAGTCATACCCCGGATGGACCGGCCTGATTACCTCGGCCTGCTTGCCTCCAACTCGGGCGGGCCCTTGCTGAGTAGGCCGAGCTCTACTCGGTTTGGGCCGAGGCCGCTGCTCACCTCGGCGGGCCTGTTCCTCCAGCGCTGGTGGACCGAGGTACGTTTCCTCGACGGGACCGAGACGCCAGGCTGCCTCGGCACAGCAGATCGATCCTTCGCCAGATTGACTCCTTCTATCGATCGTTGCACCAACCGACACCACTGCGCCAGGCCACGTTCTCCTGCGTTGACCGACGTGGCTGTCTCGGACGGGCCCCTCTGCCATCTCCAGGAGACAAGCACAAGTGGACAAGACGGTGACACGGGCAGCATGGCTACAGTGCCAGCGATGTGACTAGAGTACACCTCCATGACGCAGCTACAGTGTACCTGGAATAGTGTTTCTTGTCCCCTGCTTGTCCCCTTGTTGTCCCCTGGGCTCTCTCTATATAAAGAGCACCAGGGGGAGAGGCAAAGGGACGGACACACGAGGCCCCTGGGCTCATTTCCCCCGCGGGAGCTCTCCTCTCTGGGGATTAGCAGTGGTTAGCAGCTTAATTAGCAGTGATTAGAGGCACACTTAGAGGCACTGAGAGGTATCCAGCTCGAGGAGCATTTGTACACACTGCATATACAGAGGGAAATACACCAAAGTAGGATAGATGCTGCAGTAGGGGTTTTACCTCCTCACGAGGGCCCCGAAGCAGGGTAGATCTTTGTGTTTGCAGTGTTCTTCGTGTGCGACTCCATCGCGCAATCCCTTTCCAAATCCTCAAGCGTACGTTCGGCCCCAGACTAAGCCTACCCCTAGACATCTGCGTGTTCCCACCACGACACAAATACATCATTCATACTTAGACGATGCTTCACCACCCACCTGTCAGAGCCTTCCAAACTCCAGATTCGCATCATACAACCATCCAATTCTTGTTGTGCGTAGCATAAGACCCCAGATAACTGGCAAAGACACCCGTCAGGGCCGTAAAAGTTCTGCTCTGGTCCATTTGGAAATCCTGGTAGTTCAATGGTCTTACCATTGATCAACTGTGAGCGTATGTCAGGTGCATCGAGTGCCAGAAGGCAATGCCCCCATAAGTGCCACACATACAAAACCCCATTTACAAAGAGTGAATCGCCCCAAAATGCATCGTTAGTTTCCCAAAGACAAGTAGACCATGTGGAATCCTCGGAGAAAAATACCTTAACTTTAGCTTTGTACCCACAATTTGGGATATCGCTCCACTGAAAGTTGAACACATAAAAGTGTTGGGACCATAGTGGATCAAAACCCAACATGAGATAATTATAGGATACGGACGGTCCAAGTTGAGTATCTGGAAGGGCCATCCACTCTTCAGTTGCAGGATTGCACACAATGGCCTTGGAAACTTCTGCATTCATATGACCGCCAGGATAACAAATAAGTAGTCCATTGCTGCACGCCTTAAGCTCTAAGGGGTACTCATAACATGGCACAAAGCTAAGTATTGTGTCAATATCTCTGTCACTTGAGGGAAGTCTGGCCAGATGGATGGGATTGTCATGCTCGTGTTTTTGGTACAAGAGACCGGAGGGAGTTCTTGGGACCTTCTGGCGGTAGTGTGCATCAGATGAGAAGGAAAACCAAGACTTGCAGACACATCTGAAGCGGCAAAAGGACTTGAGCGGCAGATAAGATAGGATCTCCACCACCAGGTCATCGGGTAGTACGGCTGTGGTCATCACCTGCCAGGGTTCTATATCTCTTTTGAGAATATGTTGCGGATGGACTTATATCTACATCAAAGGAGAAGAAAACAGATGATTATAAAACTGAGAAAAACTTAACTTTTGTGCAAAACTGCAAGTAGTGATGCTCACAATATAATTCAAATCGAGCTCAACACTTGTGGTAAGAGATAACAATTTATTTATTTTAAACGAGAAGAGATAATCATTTACACCATGCTTGTACATCGTACTCGAGATGAATGTGTGTTAATTACAATAAAATAGAAACATGGTCTGCCATTTGAATGGAAATACTATATCCCAAATATGACTGCAATTTTTTGTTGAAAAAGGTCTCCCCTTATCAATAACGCTTTTGTGGTTTACATCAGAGTTTGCAAATGAGCAAAGCCGGAAACATATGCGAACATGGCTTGTAGGCTATGCTACACGGAGATTCACCATTTTGTTGACATGGGGATACTGTATTTAGTCATATGCAAATACCGTAAGCACTGTAGTTTTCCCATGATTAATTCACCATCCATCTCACAATAAGCCAGCAAAATTAATACACGTGTTGCTAACTTGCTATGATGTGCAAGGGCCGGGGGCAAAATGGCATGTAAAAACAGGAAACAAAATGTACCTTCAAAATGTATGATGCATCTGTGCTAGTGACTTGTGCAGACTGACCAACAGAGACGAGCTATCAGACATCAGATCCAAACCGCGGCTTCCTTGTGCAGCAGAGAAACGATACGACGGGGGAAATGGGACAGTTTTACACACCAGCTAGGAGGGAGAGGGGGATCCTGGGTGGAGGAACGGGCCGCAGCAGCGCGATCCAGGATGCATCTGCACGGATTCCACGATCTCATATCAGAAACAGTACAAAAATGCGGCACGGGCCGGGAGGAGAGGAAGGGGAATGAGAACTCACCGCGTAATAATTGGTTGATTCAGATAGCCGGGGAGCGATGCGGCAAACACGGGGGAAGTTGCGGAAGCGAAGGGGAGCTCGCTCGGTGATGCCGGAGAAGGGCCTCGCCGGGAGCGGGAATGGCCTTGCTGCTGCTTTGGTAGAGTGGCAGAGACTGGAAGTGGAAGAGCGGCGATCTGGAGTATGAGCAAGACGAGAGAGCTGCTCGCCGTCGCTTAGGGCTAAGGAGCAGGGGGCTCATGCTGGGCTGGGCTGTGACATTGGCCTTCCTGAAGCAAGAATACTTTTCAGCCCAGCCGAGTAGTTCTGAACTTGCGCGCGTACGTAGCAGATGTCGTACTCCTTGACCCTTTTGATACCAAAATAATAATTCCATTATGAATATCTAGATTACCCCTATAAAATCTTCAAAAAGGGCAAACAAATACTCCATCCGTTTCTAAATATAAGATGTTTTAGTTTTTGTACACATTCATATATGTACAAATGTATCTAGACGCGTTTCATGTATAGGTTCACTCATTTGAGTATGCATCTAGACAAAATATGTAACATCTACTCCCTCCGTTCCAATTTAATTGACTTGCTATGCACCAAATTTGAATGTATCTAGACATGTTACATGTATAGATACATCCACATGTGGTGGATAGCAAGTCAATTAATTTGGAACGGAGGGAGTAAAACATCTTACATTTAGGAACGGAGTAGGAACGGAGGGAGTACTTATTAATCAAATCCCAAAACTTTTGAAACAATTGGGAACCCATCGGGTCCAGAAGCTCTGTTGTGTTCCATGAAAAAACAGCTTCTTCAGTTTCTGATAAAGGATTGCACCCACATTTTTTATCAACTTTAACTAAATCAGAAGGCAAAGGTACTAATAAAGAAACATAAATAAGCTCAACACGGCCAAGCAACTTTTTTTATTTTGAAGGCATTCACATTCATAATCACTAGCAGATAACCTGCCAGCTCACTTTGTTTATCAATAAAATCTAGCCACTTACAGATATATCTCTTTCTTTTCGATATTCCACTTTGATATCCAAAAGTCACCGACACTGTTTTCTGGTAACCATTTTCAGAAGGGATCGACCCAATGATCTTATCAGGCCTGACGTCGACCCCACTACGACACCAGACATCGCCAACGTCCTGCCCGTGTCCATCACCGAGACCCAGCTACACCACGACGCCGAGACCCGGCGTTATTGATGCAATAAATGGCACACCGCTCCACCTCCAGACCCCTACGATGCCTACTCCAAAATGATGCCTGGGAGGAGAACAGCGTAGCGCGTCGGCTTCGTCCGATCCGAAGATTCAGATCTAAGGTTCCCAAGAGTAGCCCGAGCGAAGAGAAGAGAGATGCAATGGTGAAGCCTTCATCGGGGTAACGACGCATAGACACCACCATCAGAAGGCATGGACGAAGTTGGCTCGGTTTTTATAGGAAGTCGTGCCACCCCTTCCTCGCCACCAGCAGCAACCGACGGGCCAGATCAGGCTGGACCCCGATCCGAAATGGACGCAACACCGCGACACCTCTAGGGTCGGCCAGGACCTCCACGAGCAAGAATGGGGGCTGCCATCCCACCACATCACGATGTGCCGGAGCTCTGGCCGTCGCTGACAGCGATACGAGGAAGAACGATAGCCACGGTCGGAAAAGCCCCATGCCAAGCCGTCATGGTGGTGATTGGACGTGCGAGGAGAAACTGGGGCACCCGTGGGAGACTCCGTCGCGGCCGCGCCCCAGAGACGCGACGGAGGAAGGCCCCAACAGCCGCCATCATCCCCAGCTCGGGCTTTTCCCAGCGGCGCTCGGGTGGAGGCGAGAAGATTAGAGGCGGTGGCGGCTAGGGTTAGGAGTCGCGTGGGTCCAACTGGATCACCTCACCCACCGAGTCTACTCGTAGCTAGATGTACATGACTTCACGTGACCTGAGTAAAGATAGTCATGATGACCACTTGATATGGTTGGTGAAGATGACAACCATACAAGTAAGTGATCATAATTCTAGGGAAGCTGGATATATATCATCCCGCGTGAGATGTACACTCGTATATGAGCACATCGAATACTTGCACTGTCCAATTTAGATGTGCTCTAGTTGGCAAAAGTCCTCCAAAAATATATAGAAAAAGAAAATTGGAGAGCAGTGTTAGGGTGTGTTTGGGAGAGCTCCACTCCACCCTACTCCACTTCACCTCTGCTCTAGAAAAAGATTAGAACGTATGCATGGGCTTGTGATGCATCAGGAATTCCCAAATCGCCATTTGGATACACTACCGAGCAGCAATACATTTTTTGGGTACAACATCCCATTGAACATCTTGTGTTTGCTCTCAGTAGATTCCACGTCTCCGCGGTCATATTCCTCCACGTCGGAACATCACCACAGGCAGCGTCATTGCAGCATCTTGATTTGTGATGAGTTTAGTCGAGGTTGGACCGTCAAGTTTACTGGTGAAGGTTCGGTTGAGGTATAGTCTACTTTTCAGATAATTCTCTCCTCACCCTGGCGTCCATGCGAAACCATTTGCGCATGCATGCATGCATAACGAGTAAGTATATATTGTGCCTAAATAGTAGTTGCATGCGTGAAGATCGATATGCGTCGGCTGCATACCTGGGAAGCCCGGTCCGAAATTTCCGGGCTTGGGTGGGATTGGGCTTGCCCACGGCCAGGTCTGGGCCTCAGATTTCGGCCCGATGGACGGGACAGGACGGGTCTGGGCTTTGCATATTGGTATTTTAAGGAAGAGATCCGGCCCGAGGCCCGACCAGATTTTGATGGGATTTTGCAGTCACGGGACGGGCCTGGGCCTAAAATATAGGGCCATTGATCGAGTCGGTCTGGGCCTGGGCCTGGGATTTTGACCGTGGGCTTTTTTAGGCCTGGCCTGAAGCCTGGCCCGGCCCATGGCCAGGTATAGCGGCACCTCCAGGTATCTTCAAAGTTTCTCGCACCCGCTCGGGACCTCTCTCCTCCGCGCCCCCTGACCTAACCCTAGCCGCCACCGGCGACAGCACCCGCGGCGGCCGGCCCGCGCGCGCCGCCCGCAGCTCCCCGTCCCCTCCCTCTCCTCAGCGGCCCGCGCCCCCGTCGCCCCCTGTGGCGGCGGCGGCGCGCCCCCAGCCCACCTCGCCTAGCTCCTCTCTCCCTTTCCCTCCCGTTGTCGCCGCCAGCAGGGGCTTCTGGGCTTAGCCCGGTGAGCGCCGGCGGCGGCGGCTGGTCTTCTCCCGCGCCGGTGTACGTGGAGGCGGGGCTCCTTCCCTCCGGCGGCGGTGCTCCTCGAACGGCGGTGGTCCGGCCACGGCCGGGTGTAGCGACATGGCGGTGACGCACACACGCAGGCGGGGCGGCGCAGTGCAGTGAGCTTCGGCGTGTAGCGGAGCGGCGAGCTGGGCCCTGTGGCCCAGATCTGGGCCCGTCGGGCCCCATCTGGGTCGGTCGGGTCGGCCTGTTCTGAGGTTCGTTCTGAAGTCGGTGGCGAGGCAGAGGTGGCAGGGGACAGCGGCGACGGCGGCCGGCCTGTTGCAGCGTGGCGGCGAGCTTCACGAGCCCGTTCCGGGCTCGACCGGACCCTATTAAGACTGGTGTGCCCCCGTGGGGGCTTTACGGGCCCGCTGGGCCCGGCCGGACCTGACGGGGATTGGTGTGCTCTGCTGTCGCGTCCGGTCGACTACCGTCCTTGGCGGTGGAGGTTGTTCCCTCCCGCGCGGCCGCGGTACTGCTGACCCCGGTTCATATTTTCCTCACCTCCGTCTTGCAGACCTCGTGTCGGCTACTTCGGTGAGACGGCGATGGTGGCTTCGGGATCATTTTGGCGCATGCTCATGGGCGGCTAGTCTGGTGGTGTCGAGGCTTCACCTCGTGGGGCTCCTGTGCTATGGATCGTCCGGGGTTGTGGTTGGGTTTTCGGGAGAAATACTTGTCGGTTCGTCCGACACCGACGCGGTGCCGCCTTTGGGTGGCATCTGTCCTTCCTGAAGGGCGTCGTGGCTACCCTTTATCCACTTCCCTCTATGCCGGGGGAAACCCTAGGACCAGTGCGCTGGTCCGGCAGCAGCATGTCTCTCCTTCTTGAAGGTGTTGTTTGGTACTCGTCGATGCAGAGCTAGGAGCGTGGTGGTTCTTCTTCGGAGAGGGCGCAACGGTTGCGGGTCTTCGTCGATTAGTCAATCCGCCTATGTCGTTTTTTCTTTCTTCTTTCTTCTGTTCCTTGCCTTTCTTTGGGTGTGTGTTGGCTGCCGCCCCAGCCATTTCTCTTGTTGGTTGTATCGGGTGTTGCTATATTAATATAGCGGGGCTACGGCTTATTTCGTCTCTATCTGCCTTGAGCAGCACTGAAACAGGCCTGCATGTATCCGTGTGTGAATATAGTGCAGTGATCTACGTAGAGTAATTCCACTCGTGTGCCAAGGATATATGTATCCACAAGTTAATACATCAACACAACGTACAGGTACTTTATTTGCAGTGTAGGCAAGCATAAGTTCGATCAGGGTTATTGACATGTCGAAAAGGCAAGTAGTACTAGACGCCTACACGGTTCAGACAAATGGCACACAAAGCCAACAATCGGGTACAATTACATAACGACTGTTTCGTGCAGCTAATGCACAAAAGATTTAGTGTATTAGGCAGAACAAGTGGCATGAGTTTCAGAACAGAGCGTCCTTATCCCCTCCCCGTCTCTGTGCAGGAGGAGAAGGCGACTTTTTGGGCGAATCCGTCGATCCACCGCATGCGTGCCGTGAGGCGTGGGATTCTCCTCCTCCGCCGGCCGCTTCGGCGGCGGGAGGGTGGGGATCCCCGGCTCCGGCCTGTACATATGGTAGGATAGGGTGGAGTTCCCGCCGGCGGCGCCTTGGAGGAGGTGGGGCTGGTGGCGGGCGGTTTGGTGTCGAGGCGGCCTTCTCCGGCGGTGGTGCTCCTGGGGGCACGCCGTCGCCGCGCTCGACTTGCGGGGGCTCGAGGCCCGGCGTGGTGCTCGAGTCCTTCGGCTCCTCGTCGGATCCGTGCTGGCGGAGGATCTGGCGCTTGGAACTCAGGGCGGGGCATACTCGGCGGCTCCTCTCTGCGTCGACGATGAAGACGGCTGCGGCAAGGTGAAGAATATGGTGCGAGAGGGCATTCGCCGTGCTCGTTCATCGGCTTAAGTTCCGCCGCTGCGCGACGGACGAGCTTTGCGGTGGTCTTCAACAAGAGAGGTGCTCTCGGGGCGCGGTGAGAAGGGGGACGGCGGCCTTCGTCCTCGACGCCGGTGGATTTGCTGTGGTTTGCCCAAGCTCTGTATCCCCTACGTATGTTGTGATGTTCCTCGTTTCTGTACTTTGTACTCTGTACGTGGTATATTGTTGAATATACGTGGGCTTTCAAAAAAAAAGTGGCATGAGTTTCTCACCTAATGATTGTTCCAAGAAAATTTTTGGTATGGCGGACCAATTAGTGGATCTCATTGATCGCATAAATATTATTTGGGGTATAACTTTCTGATGTCCTTGCAAAAACCTGCAATGCGATACCGTGATGTCTGCTCTCTCAAACTCTGATAACCCTTTCTTTCCCTTGGCATGAAGTTTACTGGCAGTAGGGATAAAAACGGAGCGGAATCTTTCTGACTTTTCCGTGGAAATACGGAAACGGAAACGGAAACTTATATGCAGAAACGGAAACGGAAACGGAACAACATATTCCAGCGGAACGACCACGGAAACGGAAATTCCGTTTCGGCAATACGGAACTTTCCGTTTTTGCTATGAGGTGTTTTCTAAATCCAGCAGTCCTAGTAATTTTAGTGGAAACATTTAGGCACAATCCAAAATATGAATACAAATAAAAGTATCAAAAGCGACCAAGCATAGGCCATATGTACTCGCATATCACGTCACTCTCGAGACGTTCCCATTTCGACATTTCACTGTTGCACTAGTATTAGGGACAGTAGGTATTTTTGAATGTTGCCAAAATTGGTAACTTATGCACACTATATTATATAATCACGAGATCTCATTATATTTTATGTCATCTTAGAAACATGAAAAGTTTGTTGGTTTGATTTAGTTTTCCTACATTTTTAAAGGGATCTCTTGGTTCTGGCAAATCTCTGCTTTATGTTCCGTGTCCGCACCGTATTCGGTTCATATCTGTTTCCGACAATATTTGTTTCCGGTGTTTCTGTATTCGTTTCCGCTTCCGCAAAAAAATATGAAAACAAATGTGGCACCACTCAGTTTCATTCGTATCCGCTCCGTTTTCATCCCTGACTGGCAGTGCGATGTTTGCTCTTACCGGTCCGTGGTCGATGGAGCTCCAAGATCTCCGCTATCGAGCAGCCGCCCGCGACAATAAGGCCGCCACCACGACGCCCCTTCTCCTCTCAATCCCCTCCGCACCCTAGCAGAGGCTCTCCCCATAAGGCCCCGTGTCAGGGCTACGGTTGCCACTGACGGCGATTACTCGCCAGATAATTTGGAGGAAGAAGGTGGAGCTCTCGGGGCTCAGATCTACTCCTAATGCAAGAAAGGTAAAGAACAGATAACAAAATTAAGGTTTTGTATTGCTTGATCCTCCCATCCACCCCACTCGTACCTTTTTACTCACAGGCACGAGCTCAAGCAAGTTTACAGAGTTGTCTGATTGAAACGCTCTCATACAGCTAGTTTCGTACAAGGGTAAAATGGTAAAACCTTACTAGCGACGACAACCGTTAGATGAAGCCGAAGGGTATCTTATGATCCTGGCCGTTGATGATTGTTTGAGCTAACTGAAGATGTTGCATTGTAGAAGCAGTGTTGATCATCAGGTTCTTCAGTAGCCTGACAGTTCCCCCTCCTTAACACAAGACTTCAAGGCTTGAATGACGGGAAGGTTGCTTGGATGAACTGAGCATCCTCCCAAGTTGCTTCACTCTTGTCCATGTTCTCCCAGTGAACCAGCCACTGTGGGACTGCAATATCATAGTTGCCGGCATTCCTAGGAACTTGGCGACGATCAAGGACAGTGAGAGGAGCGACTTTTACCTTACCATCTGGTGTAACTAGAGGCAGTGTTGCATTTGGCACAGCCCGAGGCCCCAAATGTTTCTTCAGTTGATTCACATGGAAGACATCATGAAGTAAGGTACCAGCTGGAAATTGCAGTTTATAAGCCAGTTTGCCCACTTTCTGTAGAATCCTGTACGGGCCATACCACTTTGATGTCAGCTTGAGAGAATTCCTCAATCCCAAAGCAGTTTCACGGTATGGTTGCATTTTCAAGTATACCATATCTCCTTCCTCAAAGTTTCTTTCTGTGCGGTTTAAATCTGCAAAAAAATCATCCTCTGCTGTGCTTGTGTCAAGTTTTGCTGCAGCACTTTAACCATATGGTCTTTTTCAGCCAGAGTGACTTGGGCCTCCTCAGAGATATCGCAGGGAATGGAAATGCCTTGTAGGTGAGGTGGAGGGTATTCATACAATGCTTCGAAAGGAGACATTTTAATTGCTGTATGGTAAGAAGTATTGTACCAAAGTTCAGCAGCTGGTAGCCAATCACACCATTTCTTTGGCTCCTGGAAAGTCATGCATCTGAGATATTGCTCAAGACACTGATTGACCCTTTCAGTTTGCCCATCCGATTCAGGATGGTAAGCAGTACTCAGGTTGAGTTGCACCTTTTGCGCCTGAAATATTTCTTTCCAAAGAGAACTGGTGAAAACCCTGTCTCTGTCGCTGACAATACTTGCAGGAGTACTGTGTAGCTTGAACACATTGTCTGTGAGTAATTTAGCAACTGATTGTGCAGTGTAAGGATGTGCCAGAGGTAAAAAGTGAGCATACTTGGTCAAGCGATCGACAACAACCAGTATAACATCCTTACCTCTTGATTTTGGCAAGCCTTCTATGAAATCCATACTGATATCAGTCCATTTCATCTTAGGAATTGGCAATGGTTGTAATAAACCTGGGTACTGTATCTTTTCAGTTTTAGAAATCTGACACACTGGGCATTCTGCTACCCAGTTAGTAATAGTGGTTTTCATATTGGGCCAATAGAACAGTTGTTGCAAGCGATGTAATGTTACTCTGTTGCCAGAATGACCACCAAACACCTAGGAATGAAATGAGTTGAACAACTGCTGGCGCAAGGGAGTGGAGCTACCAATGTATACTCTTTTTTGTATCCAATATGCCAGACTTCAGTGTGAAGTTTGGTTTGCAATCAGGTTGTATTGCGATTTCTTGGATCAGTTGTTGGCAGTGTGTGTCGTCCTGATAGGTAGCAATCACATCATCAAGCCATGTGGGGATGCAAACAGAAACAACAGCACAAGTATCATTGGTGTCTTCCTGAAACTGCCTGGAAAGAGCATCTGCTGCTTTGTTTTCTACTCCCTTCTTATACTCAATTGAGTAATCAAATTCCAACAGTTTTAGCATTAGCTTGTGCTGGATACCTTCAAGTAATCGTTGGCTGCCAAGGTACTTAAGGCTCTGCTGGTCTGTTTTGATGATTACTTTGTTGCCTAAGAAATAATGCCTCCACTTTTTGAGTGTGTGAGAATTGCCAAACCTTCTTTTTCATATATGGATTGTGCACTTGCCTTTGGGCCCAAACTTCTACTAAGGAAAGCTAGTGGTTTACCTCTTTGCATTAAAACAGCTACAATGCCAGAAGCACAAGCATCTGTCTCTAGATGGAATGGAATGGTGAAATCAGCAAACTGAGAACTGGTGGGTTTGTCATGGCATGTTTGAGAGCTTCAAATGCTTGTTGCTGAGCAGGCCCCCAACAAAAACTGTCCTTCTTCAAGATGTTGAACAGTGGTTGACATATTGTAGCATATCCTTTAATGAATTTCCTGTAATATCCAATGAAACCCAAAATGCTTCTCAGCTTTTTTATTGTTGTTGGTACTGGCCACTTTGTGATAGTAGCTAGCTTAGCTGGGTCGGTAGCCACTCCTTCACCCGAGATGATGTGGCCCAGGTATTCCACCTGCTGCTGCCCAAAACTGCACTTGTTCAGCCTGACTTTCAGTTGATGTGTTCTTAATGCTTTCAGTACCAACCACAAATGTCTTTTTTGTTCCTGCAGATTCTTGCTGTAAACTAGGATATCGTCAAAGAAAACTAAGACGAACTTCCTCAGGTACTTGGCAAACACCGAGTTCATAAGTTCCTGAAAAGTTGCTGGAGCATTGCTGAGGCCAAAAGGCATTACCATGTATTCAAAATGGCCAAAGTGTGTAGAGAAGGCAGTCTTAGGTATATCTTCGGTTTTCATGCGTATTTGATGGTAACCTGATCTCAAGTCAAGCTTAGAGAAGATGGTAGCACCATGCAATTCATCGAGAAGATCATCTATAACTGGGATTGGAAACTTGTTCTTGACTGTCAAATCATTTAAGCGCGAAAATCGACACAGAGACTCCAAGACTTGTCCCTTTTTCGCACTAAGATGATTGGCGACGAGTAAGGACTCGTGCTATGTCGTATTTCAGAAGTCTGCAACATCTGTTTAATCAGAGCCTCAATTGTATTCTTCTGATCACGAGACATCCTATAGGGTCAAATGTTAGGTGGTTAGCCCCAGGAAGAAGTGGTATCGTATGGTCAGAAGCGCGCTGAGGAGGGAGGCCTTCTGGCTCTTGAAACAGGTCCTGAAACTGCTGCAGTAATACTGAAATATCATCAGGAACAGGAAGTGCACTTTCATTGTCCTGAGCACTATCTTCTGCGGCTGAAAATAGCAGGTATCCCGAAGCTCCTTGGTCAAGTAATTTGTTGCATTCCTCGGATGAAATGAGAAGATTGTCAGCAGGAACGAGGTGATCAGAAAATGTGTGTTGGTTCCCTTCATGGCCAATAGTGAGGTTTCTGTGCACAAAGTCAAATGTCACCGGATTATGTTTCTTGAACCAATTTACGCCCAGAATAATATCAGAGCCTTGTAATTTCAGAATGTGAAAATCAGTGGTGAACTTGATACCCTGTATGGTAAAGGAGCAATTATGAGCAGTTGCATCAGAAATAAGTTCATCACCGCCTGCTACTTTCACTCTTCTTGCTTTACTGGCTGTCATAGGAATGTTATGCTTAATAGCATAATTGTAGTCCATGAAAGTATTTGCGCTGCCAGTGTCAACCAAGGCTACTGCTGGAGAATTTTTCAATTTCAGTAGCAAAGATATGGTAGAATCACTAGGAGATCCTGTGTAAGCAGCAGCTGAAATCAACATTGCTTTATCCGCTGGTGCTTGAGCGTCCTGTGGAGCTTGAGCTGCTTGTTCAGGTTGGACTGGTGGAGGGAGTTGTACCACATTGAGTTGTTCTTCGTCTTCTTCTAGCTCATCATCCGAATGGCCCTGCATTTCCAGTGCATTGACTGCACATTGCATTCCTTGGCATCGGTGACCATAAGCCCAATTGTCAGGACAATACCAGCATTTGCGTGGCTCTCTTGGTCGTTCAGCATTTGGTCTGTTTCAAAATTCTCGGACAGGAGCAGCGCGCTGCCCACCTTGTGGAATCTGGTTGGTAGCTGGTATCATTCTTCTGTTGTTCAACAGATAGGCATGTTCATATTTCCTTGAGTACCAATATGCTGACATGAGAGTAGTGGGCTTTTGGCATTGAACTTGATGCTTAACCGTGTCTTTGAGACCACTCAAGAAACAATCAACAAAGAAATTTGGAGGCAAATAGGGTCGTTCTCTTTTTATTGCAGTCATCCATACTTCATATTCATCAATGTAACTGTTCACCGTTGTCACTTGCCGTAACTGCTGTAGTAGTTCCATGGGATCACTAGCTGCAGCTTCAGGAAAACGGTCTTGGATAACTGAGCAAAGTTCTTGCCAACTGATTGCCTGGAGATTAACGCCAGCTCCGCTAAGCCACGTTCTAGCTTTGCCTCTGATATGTGCAACTCCCCATCGAACTTTCTGATCAGGTGGAATGCCAACCAAGGAAAAAACATCCTCACACTCAAGAATCCAGGCACGAGCTGATGTTCCTGTGAACTGGGGTAATTCAACATGAGGGGAACGGATGTATGGTTCAGTGTATTGTCTGTCATGCGAATGGTTGGTATGCTGTTGTTGGTAGTGAGACGTATGTTGTTGTGGTGGTGTACTGGTGGGTTGCTGGTTTTGGTTGTGTGTGGAAAAGGCCTGATTTTGAGGATAGTATGGTTGGAGTTGTTGTTGGGGAGTGTACTGGGGTTGCTGTTGTTGTTGGTTTTGGTAGTATTGTGGTTGAGTGGATGGATTGGTGTACTGGTATTGGTGTTGGGGTGGGGTGTTTGTGGCTGGGATGGAAGTGGTGACTGCGTGTGTTTGAATGGCAATTGGTCGAGCACATGGTGGGCAAGACATGGGCTGGGTGTTTGGAAACAGGGGATGGGGGAGTTGATCTGGCTTGAGGTTGCCAAGGTTTGGTGCGTGGGTTGGGGAAGGTGTCGGAGGGATGTTCGGGGTGAGGTGCTCGGGAATGGGAGAGAGAGTGTGGGAGTAGCTTGGTGGAGGAGTGGTAAAGACACGACCTTGCGTCTGTGTTGTAGTCGCCGTCCTGCGATCATCATCGGGATCCTGTAGAGGGAAGCCCAAGGAAGCGAATCCCGCAGTCATGAGAGCTGTGAGCTTGGAGATCTCACCTTGGATCGACGTGAACGAAGCATGTGCGTCAGCCTGCTGCTGATCAAGGCGGTACCCGAGGTTGAAGATCTCGCGTGGTACGTTCTGCTGAATCCGACGCTCCTCTTGTTCTTGCGCTGCGGCAGCTTCTTCGTTCGCCTTTGCCAAGGCGGCGGCTTCCTCTTGCGCCTTCGCGGCGGCGGCCACCTCGTCGCTCTTGTCTGATGCGGCGGCGGCATCACGGGAGCGAGAACGCGAGCGACCCGTCATGGTGCAGAGGCGGCTAACAGCGAAGGGATTTTACAACCAAAGAAAGATTCTTCGGAAACCTCAGCTGCGACGAGAACTTGAGGGAGGGTACTGTGCCGATCGCTAGCTCTGGTACCACCGTGTCAGGGCTACGGTTGCCACTGACGGCGATTACTCGCCAGATAATTTGGAGGAGGAAGAAGGTGGAGCTCTCGGGGCTCAGATCTACTCCTAGTGCAAGAAAGGTAAAGAACAGATAACAAAATTAAGGTTTTGTATTGCTTGATCCTCCCATCCACCCCACTCGTACCTTTATACTCACAGGCACGAGCTCAAGCAAGTTTACAGAGTTGTCCGATTGAAACGCTCTCATACAGCTAGTTTCGTACAAGGGTAAAATGGTAAAACCTTACTAGCGACGACAACCGTTAGATGAAGCCGAAGGGTATCTTCTGATCCTGGCCGTTGATGATTGTTTGAGCTAACTGAAGATGTTGCATTGTAGAAGCAGTGTTGATCGTCAGGTTCTTCAGTAGCCTGACACCCCGCCCCCGCGCCACCACAGAACGGTAGGGCGCGATCTGGAACACCCCGCGCGCGAACCCTCAAGACTCCCGTCAACCTTAGCCCGCTGTCGCACGCGTCCCGTCCCATCCCATCGTCGAGCTGTGCCGCCGCATGCTGTCGTGGCCTACACTCGTGCTCGCTGGTCGGAAGACCGCCGCCGGGACGGGGCTAGGGAGTAAGGCCAGGCGCTCAACCATGGCGGCCAGGTGGAGCGGCAGGAACGGGGTTGGGAAGGGTCAGGCGCTCGGCGGCGGCCAGACCCCTGGCGGAGATGGGATCACGGGACTGGGACCACTAGTTTTTACTTTTTATTTTTAGATGTTTAGATTATTTAATTTGGCTGTCCATGTGGGACCCTGTCCACCTAAGGAAAATTGTCCACTTTTGTGCCACGTCAGCCCTGACAAACGGGTACCACCTGTCAGTTTTTTTTTGTGTCAGTTCACGTTTAGTTTGCTTTGAGCGTTTTTGGCAAAAAAAAAAAAAACAAATATCCGAATGTGGTAGGATTTTGTATTTTTGTCCCAAAACGAAGAATGGTACCAAACGGTAAATTTGATGACAAAAGTGGTGGTTTATGATATTAGCTCAATTTGCTTAAATTGTGAAACTCAGTACGACTTCTAGCTAGATGTAAGTGATCCAAGTAAAGATAGTCATGATAATTCACTTGATATGGTTGTTGCAGATGACAACCATACAAGTACATGATCATAATTCTTGGGGGAGGTGTGCTGGATATATATACGTATGTGCACTGTCCAATTTTGATGTGCTTTAGCTGGCAAAGTTCTCGTTTAATACAGAAACACAAAATAAACTTGGAGAACGGTGTTAATACTGTGTCAATGTTTGCTTCTTCCGAAATAGAGCATCTAGGCTTTGGATGCATCGGGAATTGCCAAATCACCTTCCACGGAAAGTATAGGGCACCAATCTTACTTTGAAGTACTTGTTCTCATTCTCGATCTTGCGTTTCCCTCGATATATTACACCACGGTGTCGATAGTCACATGTGCACCGACGGATCCAAGACTAGGGCATTGACTTGATCTCATGGATTCATTTCCTCCATCGCATGGTCTGTTGTCAGCATTGCAACACCTTAACATAATGGAGCGAGTTTATTGAGGTTGGGCTGCCAAGTTTAGCTGCAGTTTGGGTTGAGGTATGGTCTACTTTTCAGGCCATTAATTTTTCAGATTTAGATCGGCACTGCAAACATCTTGATCTGTATTGCTGCCGTTCACGCAAAATCATTTGCGCACGCATGCATAACACCGATCGAGTAAGTGTTTTACCTAATTAGCATGCAGATCTCTAAACACTTGCTCAAGCTCTCTACAAGCTAAACTTGAAGCATGCAGAGAGGGTCTAGTGTTATACTGTAATGTCTTCAATGGTATCAGCTACCGATCATCCTATAGTCAGATTATGCACAATCAATTTCGGCAATTATCGGAAAGGATTGGTATATCTCTGCTTGCGCATATATAGTGGATGAATTTCGAAATATATTCATTATAGATAGATAGATTTAAATTACAAAATTAGGTAGATACATAATAAGTTTAGTCATGGATTGGGTCTGGTTGTGATCCTGCCCAGATGAACTTATCTCATTTTATGAGATTGATTGTAATTCACATTAATTCATATAATCCTCGTTTCCCTCCAAACATAAAAATAATACTCCCTCCGTCCACAAAAGGATGTCAAGTAATTGCCAGCTGCGTGTGTGAAGAGTAAGATGCAGAGTTCTAGCCGACAGATATGCGCCAGCAGTGCCAGCCATCTCAAGAGCTTTCTACCTGCATTTGAAAAACATGCTTTGGCAAACACAGTTGTTTTCATTTTACATGAAGTTTAGAGGTGCAGTTGCACTATTTATTTACAGCTGAGTGATCCGAGCACACCTTCTCTAGTTAACACAAAGTCACAAACTCGCACCACATGTTTGTTATCAGCTAAATCCCACAAGCATGTGCCACCGTGGCAGTTTAACTTTATTTTTAAGAAGAAAAAAAGTATGCCATAGTCCCAAGCACCAAAACAACTCCAACAAAATGCCATGGAAACTGAAGTATGGAATGATCACAAGAGTTCCTGTAACTTGAACAAATACCATGTGACATGTCCTTGTACTTGCAGCAAAAGCTCATGTTACTCCAGATGTTCATACTCATGAGAGGTACTAATCACATGAACACAAAACATAAGACAAACCAATAGTCCAGTACATACATAACAGCTACTATTTTGGTAAAGCACAAGAAACCCTTACAGATTACATCATTAATTTGGTAAGGCATACAACAAGCTAACATTCATCTTGAGCCCTTCGAAGCACCGAAGCCGGAAACTTGCCGTAGTATGGCATGTAGTAGTAAACTAGACAGTCACTCGAAATCTCCAAACGTTTTCCAGTCCTCGTGCTAAATGCGAGGACATTCTTTTTCTGGGGACCAACTGACGGGGCACCATCATCAATACGGTCAGCAAGGATAACAAGCTCCCTCTCCAGGTCAAAAGCCAGGATGTCATAATCAAAACACCACTTCCCGGTAGTATCAGTACGGAGTAACACGTCCCTCCCAAGTACGTTGCTAATACTTAGACGATGCTTCACCACCCACATGTCAGAGCCTTCAAGACTCCAGATTCGCATCATAGAACCATCCAATTCGTGTTGTGCATAGCACAAGACTCCACATGACTGGCAAAGAAGCCCATCCGAACAACCAAACAAACTTATTATTCCGTTTGGAAATCCTGGCAGCTGAATGGTCCTCTCATTGAGCAACTGTGTGCATGTGTCAGGTGCATCGAGCACCAGAAGTTCATGCTCAAAATCATGCTCCATATACATCACTCCGTTACAAAGAGTGAACCACGCCAGCATGCATCATTAGTTTCCCAAAGAGAACTAGACCATGTGGAATCCTCGGAGAAAAAAACCTTGACTCAAATTTGTAGTTATCAGGTGAAAAATAACTACCCTGAAAGTTGAACACATAAAAGTGTTGGGACCATTGTGGATCAAAACCCAACATTAGATACTCATAGGAGATGGACGGTCCAGATTATCTGGAAGTGCCATCCACTCTTCAGTTGCAGGATTGCACACAATGGCGCCAGAAATTTTTTCATACTTCTGACCTTCAGGATAACAAAGAAGTAGTCCATTGCTGCACCCCTTAAGCTTTAAGGGGTACTCGTAACATGGCACAAAGCTAAGTGTTGTGTCAATATCTCTGTCACCTGAGGGAAATCTGTCGAGATGGATGGCACTGGCAGTGTCATGCTCATGTTTTTGGTACAAGAGACCAGCGGGAGGTCTTGGGAGCTTCTGCCGGTAGTGTGGATCAGATGAGAACGCAAGCCAATACTTGCAGACACATTTGAAGCGGAAAAAGGACTTGAGCGGCAGCCGAGACAGGATGTCCACCACAAGGTCATCAGGTAGTACAGCTGTGGTCATCCCTCCCCGGGGTTCTATATCTCCTCGAGCATATGTAGCAGATGAACTTATATCTACATCAAAGGAGAAGAAAATAGATGTTTATAAAACCGAGAAACTTAATGTTTGTGCAAAACTGCAAAACGTAGTGATGCTCAAAATATAATCCAAACCGAGCTCAGCCCTTGTGGTAAAAGATAGTACTAACATTTTATTCCATGCTTGAAACATAGACAAATGTGTGTCAATTACAATACAGTAGAAATATGGCTGCCATTTGATCTGAAATTCAAATTTCACCCCAAATACCATGACTGCGATGTTTTGCTGAAAAAGGTCTCCCCTTATCAGAACTGGCAAATGAGCAAAACCGGAAACATGTGCAATTATGGCTTGTGGCCTATGCTACATGGATATTCACCATTTTGCTGACATGCGGGTACTGTGTATAGCATACGCAAATAACGGAAGCACTGTAGTTTTCCATGACTGGTTCACCATCTATTTCACAATAATGGAAAAAAATGATAGTACACGTGTTGCCATGATGTGTCCAATGAAATAAATGTCGTCTAAGTTTAAGGGAAACAAAATGTACCTAGAGAAATCTATGATGCAGTGGTGCTAGTGACTTGCCGGACGAGGCCGAGACGACAACAGCCCACTCTTGAGATAAGCCAGGGCAAATCAGTAAGAGCATCGCATACATCCGAAGTGCGAGTGGGCAACAGAGAAGAGCAAGAGGGGGGTACGACGAGGGAAATGGGAGAGTTTACACACCAGGTAGCTAGGGGGAGGGGAATCCTGGGTGGCGGAACAGGCCGCCGCCGCTCGATCCAGGATCCATCTGCACGGAGCCCACGATCTGAGACAAGCCTGCGGCAGGAGCCCGGATGAGAGGAAGGGGAACGAGGACTCACCGCGTAGTGATTGGTCAGTTTAGGTAGTCGGCGGGCGATGCGGCGAGCACGCGGGGAGTTGCGGAAGCGACGGGGAGCTCGCTCGGTGATGCAAGAAGCAGCGGTCGCGCCCGTCGCCGGAGTAGGGTCTTGCCGCTGCTTTGGGACTTGGGAGAGGGAGAGACTGGCAGCAGAAGAGTGGAGTCGGGAGAGCTGGGCTACTCGCTAGGGCTAAGGAGCGGCGGCTCGTGCTGGGCTGGGCCGTGGCCTGCACGTTCGATTGCTTCGTGCGGCCTTCCTTTTCAGCCGGGTCAAGAAACAATTGTGTAATTCTCAAAAAAAAAAACAAATTGTGTTATTAATCTCAAAAGAAAAGAAAACAATTGTGATTTGTGAACGGCGGACAGCGTCGGGTGTATCCGTGCGACGAACGGAGCCATCTCTTCTCCGCGGTGCACGGCAGCGTGGGCGGACAAGGGACAACAGTCAACACGGCTCATACACCTTTGGCACTGGAGTAGGAAACTACACCATTGGTTGTTTGCGCGTCCTGTTTACTCGGGCTCGGGATTAACCAACGTTCATCACAATTTAGGTCCGCATAATTTCAAGGCGGTATAAAGGACACCATAATAAGCCAAAAAAAATAAGAACATGTTTATATACCACCCAGGGATGAGAAGACTACAAACACTAGAGCGAGCGGAAGGCGTGCCGCTGTCATCACTATAGAATTGATGCACTGGCCATCTAGATCAAAAGTCCGAACTGATATGTTTCTTACTTCTCAAGAATTAACGGAACCGGTCACGTACGAGAGACAGGAGAGAGGAGGCGATCGTGGCGGCGGCCTAGGGTTTCAACCCTAGCCACCGCCGGTGATATCTGTAGCTTCTTCGTCGCCGCCGGCAAGGATTCGACGGGTTCTCGCCTCCTCTAGGTGCGTTCTGGCACTAGAAATGGTGGGGACCTCGGACCTGCGCACGGCGCTTTTCGAAGGTCCTTAATGGTAGAGTTTGGTTTTGGTCGTCATCTTCTTCGTTAATGGAGATGGTATCGTCTGCAATAAGTGATCTTCCACGATTCGTTCGACGGCGAGATATCCTTCCCGACGTCAATGGTGGCTTTGGAAGATTAAGTCTGTCTAGGTATGGTTCTTCAGATCTTGCTTCGTCAGATCAATCTTGGATTGTTTCTCATGGTTGTCGCGAGGAGGTTTGTCCTCACAATATCTATCCCGGATACTACGTCTTCGGCAATGGTGATTCGTTCTCTCGGCTCCCAACGACGTCGACAAAGTGGTTCGGTTATTTGTCCCTGGAATATCAGTGGTGGTGCTCTTGCCGATGTTGCTTGATTAATTTAATGGCTGCGTGCGTGCACAAAGCCTTGGCATTGCGGCTCAAAATTAAAGGGAGAACCTTCGGTGGTATTCACAGGTCTGTGGTTTGGTGGTGTTGGCGTTGTTCTACGGCTGCCTTCAGAAAAGTACAAGATTGTGTCATGGATGAAGAAAGAGCTTGAAGATCTCATAGATTTGCTAGTCTCTTTTAGTTTTATTTTTGTAATCGATATAATCGTGTACTCTTTGCTGGTTTAATATATGTGAAAAATTCAAAAAAAAAGTCCGAACTGATGGAAAGGGCCTAGGCAATATATTTTATATTCAACATTCCCTTCACGTCTAGCCTATTTTAGTCCTTAGCGTGGGATAGGAGCGGGCCGCTGGATCTTTTTTTTTAATCCGCGTGAGCGGGATCTCGAACTCGAGACCTCTTGGCTCTGATACCATATAGAATTGATGCATTAGCCATCTAGACCAAAAGTCCGAACTGATGGAAATGGGCTAGGCAATATATTTATATTCAACAATCACCACTCCATTTGCAGAGTCAGGTAAACTTTATTGTGATAAACATTCAGCAAGTTGTAGTGCTAAGATCTCATAGGACCATCACAGCAGAATAGAAAATGTCAGCCGATATAGAGAAACAAAAATCAGAATGATCAACCTATAGACAGATGAACGAAAAAGGAACGAAGACTGGATCCAAGCAGATCAATCGAAAACAACCACCGACCGAATCCCAAGAAATCGGCCGGAGACACACCTCCACACACCCTCCGACGATGCTAGAAGCACACCCATAATGCAGTCTAGGCAGGGAGAAACTTATTCATATTCAGGGAGTCACCGCCATAAACCCTAACCAAATACAAAACAAACATGTGAGAACGGAGCCCTCCCGCCGGCAGGGGACCGGGATCCACCATGCCACCATGGTACTAAGGCCACAAAGACGTGGTGGATCGGCGGCGGCGCCGACAGGAGCAGGAAACCCTCGTCACCTGTTACTGGAAGTTGCTTACGAACATGCAGAAAAGAGGGGTGGAAATTTTAGGCCTGATGGGATTTTGCAAAAACACAGCTAGTTCCAGTTAACCCCCCCACGCCCTGCGCTCTTCGACATATGGCGCCGCGGACGGGTCAACACGTGGGCGTACGATGCGCATATGTCAAATAGTGACCGTATAATCACGTCCCATCGTACGTAGCGACCATATTGTATGTATTCTTAAGTCGTGTGATCGTGGTTTGATTCCTTCGTAAGTACAGTGACCATACGTGAATTTTACTCTTAAGATTATGGAGACGAGGTTTCTAAATACCAAACGGATACGACTTGTAAAGGCTACAAGAGACAATCAAAAGAAAAGGGATGTAGGAAAGAAAAGCCATCTAGGGTCCGACCCTCTCGATGGCGAAGCTGCCGGTCCTCCTCTTCGCTGGCCCTTGGGGTCTTGAATGTGTAGTGGCCCCTCATCGGCAGGAAGGTTTCCCTTCCTTTTAGTTTGTTTCAGTGTGTTTTTGGAACGGTGTAGTAGTGGCGACACCCTAATAAAGTTCTACTCGTCCTATCCTTACCATGCATGGAGTGTTGTGTCCGGCGTATCTCTTGGAATCGAGTCCGTTTTCGCATTCTTTTGTGTGGTTGCAGTTCTGCGTGATCTTCTGATTTAAGGTTGTCATTAGTAGGAATGGTTACTCCTCTTGTGTGTTGTTCCTTGGAAGACTAAGCACGGTGATTTTTCATTTGTCTACTAAAACAAGATCTACCGTGACAAGATTTACCCCGCTATGGCGAGGGAGGGGTGAGGTTGGCAGCGTGCTTTCGGCTCACTCCAATACTTTGTAGTCGTTGCTAGGTGGCCAAGAAACTTATTGTATTTTTATTGCTTTTTAAATTCTATATGCACTAGTGTTGTTGATGATCTTTTCAAAAAAAAAAAACGGAGACGAGTCTAAAACGCACTCTACTCTCCTGGTACATGGAACGTTGTTGAACGAGTAGTAAAAACGGGAGGCGTATGGGCTCAGGGAGATGGCCAATGGATCGGCGGGAACGATGGCGGGCATGGCCACATGAGAGGAGCAGGGCGCCATCACGGCCCGCGTGCCGCTGCCCGAAATCATGGATGAGAGAGAGATGGCGCCGCGCCGTCCTTTGCAGCTTCCCCATGCCATGCCTCCACTGCCTCTCCATCCTCGAGACCCGGACTCGACTCACGCAGCAGCAGAGCAGAGCAGAGCATCCAAGGCGCCCGCGTACTCGTCATGTCTGTTACACTTGATGCGTTGCGTCGCGTTGGTTACGTACTTACGTACGTTGCCACTGCCATGGAGTACATCTGAACTGTATCGTGTGGCAAAGGTTGTTGCCTTGCATGGTTTTGGGTGGGCTTCTTCAAGAAAATAACACTCTCCTCGAGTAGAGATTTCTTACTCCCGGGCTGCAGTAAGTAACAGAAATTAACCGTCATATTTATAAGTTTTTAAATAATTCTAGAAAAAATAATGCATGTTGTCATTGATATGTCCCACAAACGTGCAAATCTCGGTTTAAAATATTTTATATTCTGTTTTATACAAATATGTGGATCTAAATGTACATACTTTCAAATCTCCAAAATATACAAGATTTGTTGTTTTATGTAGCCGAGAATATGAAGCATTTCAAATCAAAATTTCACACGTTTGTGGGATAGATCATTAGCAGCATGCCACTCGTTATACTATGATGTTAAATTTGAGGCATTTGGGAGCTGTGTGCACTTCTGCTAGAGTGCTCATTTTCTGCTTATGTTGTGATCTTTCTAAAATATTGCTGCCGGTTACATGATTTTTGGTTCCTGAGTGACCATTCATCCATCAATAAGCCAGCGATCATTACAAATAATTGAGGTTCTGGTCCAGTTGCAACTCGCTGTGGCTGGGCTGCTAGTCTTTTTTACATGTTTTGTGTAGTACTGAGACTGCTCATAGTGGGGAGTAACATAGAGTAGTAACATACACATGTTACCACCTTTATAGTGGGGAGTAACATAAGTGTGGTGTGTGCATTTATTACATTGTAGACTCATATTGTATTGGAATATGTGATGTACGTTAACTACCTATGTATGTGGGGCCCTGATGTGAAATTACGTATCTAACCTTTTAGTTAATCAAATAAATACATATTTTTGTACTGGTAAATCAGTACTTTCTTTGTAGTACTCCCTAATACTTCCTATTTTTGAAACATTGGATCGACTTATTTGACGGTTCCTAAAATCTACAACCATGGTAAAAGTTCTAATGATTTTTTAAATTTTTCTGAAACTTAATAATACAATTTTTGATTTTTTTTATAACTAGAGTGAGTAGTGGAGCTCGGGAGAAATAAAAAGTGTTTTCCGCTCTCTCTGCGTCTCATCAAAACATCTACTAGGCACATGCACGCTGTTATAATTGTCAACACTGGGCGTCTAGTGTACCTGCCGCTGTTTGATGGGAGCTATCGTTGAGCTCTGGAGTGGTGTACTGCCTACACTGGTGGCTCGTTTGGTTCAAGTCATTTACTAGGCCGGAGATTTTAATCCAAGGACAGCGTCGAGGAGCAGCAGTAGGATGGGGTACGGGTACCTGTCGTCTGCACAGTACACAATGCGCGGGAAACCAGTAAAAAAAACGCGGGAGGCATTAGTGCTGGCCGGCCAGTACATTCATTCTGATCCCTGCGCCTTCACCCTTCAGCGCAGCACACAAGGTCAAATTGCAGTCAATGCAGGTCCTCGCTAATCATGCCCTAGCCATCCCTCTTCCTAATATTCTCAAACTGGCCCTTCCTCTGAAGGTTTTCTACAAGTGGTTTATGCACCGGGGGTGGATTTGCAATGTCTAAACTACAGAGGCTCTCTATGCACTTTCCTCACTGCCTCTCCAGTCTCCACAAAAGCCAGTGGCACCCTCCCTCCCAGTGCAGCTCTGAACGAAGCCAAAGCGAAGGCAAAAGAGATAGCTCACCTCTTCCTCAGTGAGCCCGCTTGCCTGCGTAGCTAGCAATGGAGCTCCCATGGGGTGTCGCGCTGCTGGCGCTGCTCTCCGTCTCCGCCTCCTCCGCCGTCGCCACGCTCGCCGTCACCGCTCCGCCTCCGGCCCACGCCCGTGCCCCTGTCCCGGCCGCTGCTCCTGCCCCTGTCCGTGCGCCCCGTCCGTCTCAGGACGCTGAAGGTAGCCGCTCTTTGCCTCTCTCGCTCACTCTTGTTAGTCCGTGTTTGCTGGTTTATTTTGGATCTGCTCTTCTTGCAAATGCGACTGATGTACTACATTTGGAAAGATCCAAGTTTGATGCCAAATCTGAAAGAAGAATGAAGATAGTGGGGACTCTGTTTTGCAGCTCCGTTTTTGGTTTAGAGTCCTTTTGCTGTAACTGCATTCTTGCAAGAAGTAACATGGCACCTCAGGCTGTAGGAAATGTTGCATCGTCTAGTTTATCTGTCGGATTTGGCATTTTTGTTACTGCATTGTTGCAAATGTCCTGTGAATCTGTTGAATCTGCATTCTTGCAAGGAGTATTTTTAATCTGGGGCGTTGCAACAATGCAGCAATCTTGGGGGCATTTTTCAGGCTATCTAGTATTCCGTATTCTACTAGTGCGCGAATCAGTACACCACGCGCGAAAAGAAGCACTCATTTTCTTTCTCATGTTTTGCGCTCTGTGACCACCCAGGTCTGCTGATCAACGGCAACTTCGAGACGGCGCCGCGGAAGGTGAACAAGACCCTCATCGTGGGCCGCCACTCGCTGCCGGGGTGGACACTCGTCGGCCACGTCGAGTACGTCTCCGCCGGCCCACAGCCCGGCGGCATGATCTTCTCGGTGCCGCACGGCGTGCACGCGCTCCGCCTGGGCAACCACGCGTCGGCGTCCCAGAACGTGTCCGTGCGCCCCGGCTCGCTCTACGCGCTCACCTTCGCCGCCACCCGCACCTGCGCCCAGGACGAGGCGCTCCGCATCGCCGTGTCCCCATCGCTCTCAGCCCCTGCCGACGTCGCCGTCCGCACCCTCTACAGCGCCGACACGGCCGACACCTGGGCCTGGGGTTTCCGGGCCTCCTCCCCCGTCGCCCAGATCACCTTCAGCAACCCTGGCCTGCAGGAGGACGCCGCCTGTGGCCCGCTCATCGACGCCGTCGCCATCAAGGAGCTCCCCACCCCGTACCCTTCCAAAGGTGAGAGCAGATCCATCGATCCCTTCAATGAAAATGCTCTGCTCTTGCAAAACCTGGCATATGTTCCCTGACAAGGCTGACATTGGTATGGCTATGGCTGCAGATAACCTGATCAAGAACGATGGCTTCGAGATCGGGCCGCAGGTGTTCAAGAACTCCACCGTCGGCGTGCTGCTGCCGCCGAAGCAGAAGGACACCACCTCGCCGCTCCCGGGCTGGATCATCGAGTCCCTCAAGGCCGTGCGGTACATCGACGCCGCCCACTTCTCGGTCCCGGCCGGGCAGTACGCGGTGGAGCTGGTGGCGGGGCGGGAGAGCGCCATCGCGCAGGTGATCCGCACCGTGCCCAACCGCGCCTACAACCTGTCCTTCGTCGTCGGCGACGCCAAGAACGGCTGCCACGGGTCCATGCTGGTGCAGGCCTTCGCCGGGAACGTGACGCAGAAGGTGCCGTTCGAGTCCACGGGCAAGGGCGGGTTCAAGCCGACGAGCCTGAGGTTCGTGGCCGCGGGGCTCCGGACCAGGGTCACCTTCTACAGCTCCTTCTACCACACCAAGACCAGCGACGGCGTCTCGCTCTGCGGCCCCGTGCTGGACCAGGTCAAGATCGTGCCGCTGAAGCTCTAGAAAATCGGTGGTCAGTCTGTTCAGAATCTCAGATCAATGGTGTCATATTGATTTGGTATCGTCTCTGTAGTGGTAATTTGGGATTTGCTGAGTGCTCTGCTAATCGTGTAGCATGGAACTAGCTGTGCCTAGGCATGAACTGGAACTTGTCATCATGTCCATTGTGCTGTGGTCAATTTGTGTGGGATTTGTTTGCATAAGCTTTCTAGTACTACGTGATTCTGCAACGACACATATCCACCGTTTCACTGCGCATCGAAAAACAACCCATTCTAGGGACAAAACGAACTGTAAAAGTTTTGGGTTTTCTGTTTCACGTTTGCTGTTCAGCCAACGGAACGTTTTGGGGAGTTGGTCTGAAGAGAAAAAGAAGTTGCTACCATTCTCTTTCATCTTCCTACAGATAAGAATCATGATGGACCATTGCTGAATGTGTGATGCAGTACAACGGTTGCGCCGGGCGTGGTAGGGGAGGACGGCCAGTAGATTGGTGTGGATGAGCAAGTCGATCGATTTGCAAGAGCGGGGTGGCAAGGACAACACTGGCACGGAGATTAAGAGTAATGACAGACAAAGCAGAAGCAGCTTGACAATGGTGACAAATAGCCACATGAATGACCATGAATGACAGACAAAGAAGCAGCAGTCACAAGGGAAGCGAGATGCTCGGAGTTGAGAGAATAGAGGAAGATGTATTTGAAGAGGGAATACAAACAAGAAATCAACTTTTATGTGACTGCTGTCGAATTGTGCAAATTATGGTGTGGCTATTTTGCATGAAGCACTGCATGAGATTAATCTTTAGGAATGTGTTAGGAGCCTATACGCATACTCCTACCGGGCTGGTCTTCTGGGCCACCACATGGGCCTGGGCCGAATTAGCAGCGTGGCTAATTAGTTATCCCGGTGGTACTGTTGACCGCTAGTCTCACCCCCGAACAAACCCCCTCCCTCCCACCCCCGAGGCGGCGTCGCCGCCGCCCCCGGGGTGCCCCTCCTCGCCGACTCCAGGCCCTCCTCGTGCCCCCCTCCCTCGCGCCGCCGCCGCCATAGGCGTCACCGGGCAAAGGCCCGCGGGCGCAGCGGCGGTGGCGGCGGTTTTCCCTCTGGCCGGCGGCTGGTAGAGGTGGCGGCGGCCCCTCCTCTCCCTCTCCAACGGCGGTTGTGCGGGTGGCGGCGACCAGGGCGCCCTCAACGGCCGGCGGCAGGGCTGGTAGGGGCGGCGAGGATCCAGGCCAGATCTGGGCCCGTTGGATCTAGATCGGCCATGGCATCTGCGCAACTTCTGCTGCCCGTCGACGATGTGGACGGTTTCCCTAGGCTACTTTCGCATGACTGAGGGTGTCCGGGGCAGCAGCTCCGGATATGGTGGTGGTGGTTGTCTCCTTCGCCGGAGATGGTCAGGTGGCCGCCCCCTGCAGACGCGGCGGTGTGCGACGGCCAGCTCGGGTATTTTGGCCTCGGGCGACGGCCAGCTCGGGTCTATTGGTCTCGGGCAAGCCTCCCTTCGACAGCAGGATGGTGCGGGGCGCCTAGTGTTTCCGGCTGCTGGGCACCGAGGTGGTGCCGGCGGCCGGCAAGACGGCGGCGGGCTGGATCTCCTCCGTTCAGCCCCTGTTTTCGAGTGCTCAAGCTGAATAAGGAGATGGTCCTAGGGTTCTTCTCGCATCAAGGTTGCAATCTACCGGATGCCTATCCCCATTGATCTGGCTGGACAATCGTGTTTCGGAAGGCTCCGCCGGCGAACTCCACTGGGCGCTTCATGCCTGGAGATTGCTGGATCGGATGGTATTCGATCGTGCGCACCCGTGTTTTTACTCTGACCGTTTGGTTTCAGAGGGAGCGTTTTGAAGCTCCGCTGGCTGTTAATATCATGGAGCACGCTTTCTCGTTCCATGGTGCTGGCGGAGAATGACATGGAAGGCGAGATCTGAGGACTGGCAATGGTGGTTTGATTCCTTGTGCGGCTGAGGAATTGGCTTGGTGTTTCATGACTTGGAGCAGCGGCATGTAAGTGGGGGCAACAACATACGTGGAGTCCTAAGTCCTACCTTTCAGGGTGAAAATCCAAGGTCTGGCCTTAATTGGTTGTGCCTGGCAGTGTTCTTGCTGAAGATATTGTTTTGAGAGCGAGGACTATCTTCAGGGTGAAAACCCAAGGCCTGGCCTTAATTGGCTGTGCCTGGCACTGTTCTTCTTAAAGATGTTGCTTTTGAAGAATTGGACATCAGGTGTTGTTTTGGTGGTGGTTGTGCGGCTGCTGCAAGGACTGTAACTCTTTAGCGGGACTTTTCTTTTTATTTCTTCTTCTTATTGTCTTTTGGCTGTGTGTATCTGTAATGGCTTCGGTTATTGCGTTGTTGCAGAGGCTGGGTGCATGTTGTATCTTCTCGATATCAATAAACACTCTTTATCTAAAAAAACATGGGCCTGGGCCATGGCATCTGGCTGCGACCGATGGGCTACAAATACCTGGGAGGAGGCAATGATCGAACCATCCAAGTTGGATCAGGACGAAACGGCGGCGGCTCCTTCCTTCCCACCTCAGCTCTGATTTCCCAATCCCCTTTCATGCTTGTTCATCTTTGTATCCAAATCCTACCTCGAATCCTTGTAATACTGATAGATTGAGCTACTCGAGTATCTGGCACCTAACATCTGGTATCAGAGCCAGCATCGCCATGCTTTCCTGAGGGGCTTCTCAGGGGGATGGGATGTTAGGGCTGCTGTGGCTAGTGGAGGCTGCTCATGTTTAGTCCCACCTCGCCTAGGGGAGGAGGCCACACCTAGCTTATAAGGGAGAGATTCCTCCTCCTTTCAGTCCGGGCTTTTGGGATGGAATGGGCTTTCCTCTTGTAGCTGGGCCGTGTGCGCATAAACGTCTGAAACTAGGCCGAGTGCTGGGCTAAATCTGAGTGGACGCTAACATCTGGTATCAGAGCCAGCATCGCCATGCTTTCTTGAGGGGCTTCTCAGGGGATGGGATGTTAGGGCTGCTGTGGCTAGTGGAGGCTGCTCATGTTTAGTCCCACCTCGCCTAGGGGAGGAGGCCACACCCAGCTTATAAGGGAGAGATTCCTCCTCCTTTCAGTCCGGGCTTTTGGGATGGAATGGGCTTTCCTCTTGTAGCTGGGCCGTGTGCGCATAAACGTCTGAAACTAGGCCGAGTGCTGGGCTAAATCTGAGTGGACGCTAACATCTGGTATCAGAGCCAGCATCGCCATGCTTTCCTGAGGGGTTCTCAGGGGGATGGGATGTTAGGGCTGCTTTGGCTAGTGGAGGCTGCTCATGTTTAGTCCCACCTCGCCTAGGGGAGGAGGCCACACCCAGCTTATAAGGGAGAGATTCCTCCTCCTTTCAGTCCGGGCTTTTGGGATGGAATGGGCTTTCCTCTTGTAGCTGGGCTGTGTGCGCATAAACATCTGAAACTAGGCCGAGTACTGGGCTAAATCTGAGTGGACGCTAACAGAATGTTTTTGGTATTTTTCTAGAAGTCGACATTTTTTTTACCAAAAACCGTCAAGTGTGTTTAACCATTCAATACAGAAGATTGGATGCTCCGATTAAGCTCACATATTTCTAGTTTACTCAGCATAATATGGTTCATTTTCGAGAATTCTTTTGGCTTCTCTAAGAATTTCATATTTTGACCAAAACAACTCTTTTATGAGTCCCACGTGTCATATTTGGCATCAATGGGCTAATTTGTGTAAAATCAATGTATGTGTTATAAAAGGACTTAGTTGCAGGAGTCATATCTGAGATGCCGTGTTTTGGAAGCACCCTTATCGACCACGGTGAAGAAGACATATATGTGGAGTCATTTATGAGAATACCCATATGATTCCATGTGCCCACTCCAGATACTATTAAACATATTGGTTTAAACATAATGAGCAACGAAGTTTTTAAAAATTGGGTTATGTCTAGGCATTGTTGGGCCAGGAGGGGCTTTTCAGCACCAACATAAGAAGGCAAGCCCGGCCCAAAACAGTGAAATCGTGTCTTTAATATTTACAGTTTTGATTTTAGCTATTTTCGGAGTATAGAATAAATTATTACACCGATTTTTGCAATAAAACGGAGGCGTGAGCCCGGCCCAAACATCAGGCTTCATGCCGAGCCTGTCAGGCTAACTGCCTATGCCTAGGTCCAAGTTGGGCCTTGGGGTATATAGTAAACGAAGGATATATTCATCTTCCATAGAAACAATAACATAAATTAGGCATTACAATACAAACAACCAGCGGAAGTTTGGACCTAAATTCGCATGCATGTTACAAACTACAACCGTAAACATTCTAAGACCAAGTAAAGAGCATACATGTGCCCTTGAAGAACTACTTAACCCTTGAAGGTTAGTTTTGACCAAGAAAGAACCAAGGAATATTCACCGCCAATGAGTGAGAGTTTGGAAGACAACCCACTTGTTCACATCCCATACACTCTAGGATTATATGTATTTAATTAGTCACCAAAGTATGAGACTTTTCTAATATAGAAAACTATATCAGATATTTGTTGAACAAGTATGTTTTAAAATAATCTAGCCATATATTCTAGATATTTATGGATATTGTTGTATGAACACATATAAACACACCATTGTTTACTAAATAGCACAAATAGTTTTTAGGGATGTGTTTTTCTTCAACTTTAATTTGCCTCAATTTTGGGTGATTTCACTATAACTAAAGATTTTCTAAACTATACCAAGAAAAAAACTAACATATTACCTCGACCAAGTGGAGTTTCAGTTGTACACAAGAAAACTATTTGAAATGATATACATTGAAACTCATTGAAGTAACATGGTTTGTAAATATTTAGCAACACATTTACGTTATTAATATACTTAATTTTGTATGTCAAGTTAATAATTAATTGTTTGGGAAAATGTATTGATAAAGAAGACATATTTTTAGTGATATAATGTGTATGATGAAAAAGAGTTTGGTATAAATTACTGAGAATTATTTTGCTATTCGACATCATGGCCAACCTCGAGATGGCGATCGAGTTGACCTTTGGAGACGAGCCAACTTCTAGTTGTTGACGAGTCAACGCCACATGTCAGCCACGAGCATCCCATCGACATGTTCTCATTCCATCTAGTATGCTATGGTAGTATGCTCTGATTGATTGGGCTGCTCTAATTAAGGAACAACAAATTGGTGTGAGATCTTGATGTAACAAACCTTAATCAGTTAGGCATATCTAAATACATTATTTCCAAGCGCAATTTTTTTATGAAAATATTATGATTTAGAGAGAACTATTGTGATGCATTGCCTTAAATGTTGTGTCCAATAGTGCTTTCAATTAATCGGTATTGGAATCATTCTTGTAGTTCAACATTGTGGCATGAACTAACCCTATTCATGTTGTTTCACACATTGATGGATATATCAACTAAAAAGTCATGGTGTTCATACAAAAACTAACAATGCACTAGTCATCAAAATATATCATTACAATATGAATCAGTTCATGAATATCTATTTGGCACAAGTTTTTGCAAAATATACTCGACCAAGTCATTTTTAAGTTCTCTATATGTGTAGCAATCCTAGATGTTTGAATCTCGTCCTAATACATTAGGAGTTTCAGCATGCCACCATGTGTCAATACCAGTGGTAAAACTGTAGAAGTTCTTGCAATATTGTTCAATTTGACAATATCAGAAGCACATTAGAACGTGAGCTCTTGCCACTTTTCAGAGGGCCATGAATGACACACTTGCCACTATCCTCGAGAAATGTAGTGTAGTCTTATTTGATGATATCTTATAATACAATTGAACTTATGGGGAACATTTTACTCATCTCAAGCATGTTTTGGAAATTCTGGCTCAACATCAGTGGCAGGTCAAATTGTCCAAATGTGATTTTGCACAGAAGGAGATCACTTGTCTAGCTAGGACACACCATTAGTAGTCGAGGGGTGTCTACTGATTACACAAAAATTGTACCCTTAGTCATCTGGCCTTCTCCCAAAAATGTAAAGCAAGCGAGGAGTTTCCTGGGTATGACAAGGTATTATAGAAAAGGGTTAAGTGCACCTTTGGTCCCTCAAGTGTTGTAAAAGTCCAACTTTGGTCCCTCAACTCTATTTTGGTCTAAATTTGGTCCTCAAACACTAGGCTCATCCAATGCGGGGATCTATTATGCAATTAGCATGTGTGTTCGACGGCACAATCTCAATCACTCTCCCATAAAAATCCTATCTCACCTAGGGGGTTATGTGGTCACTCTAAAAAAAATTAATTGTTTGAGGACCAGATTTAGACCAGAATAGAGTTAATGGACTAAACTTGGACTTGTACAACACTTGAGCGACCAAATATGCACTTAACCCTATAAAAAAATTCATCAGGAACTATGGCATTAGTTGTATACCTTTAACCAATCTATTGAAGAAGGGGATATTGACTGATACAACATTACAAACTCTGAAGACAACTCTTACCTCTTATCACTAGTCATGTCTTGGCCTTGCCATATTTTCCAAAGTTTTTTCATTGAAACTGAAGCTTGTGATGTTGGGATATGAGCTATTCTTATGCAGGGTTCTCACCCTTTGGCTTATGTCAGTATAGTTTTGGGACCAAAGAATCAAACTGTCTGTATACGAAAAGGAGTATCTAAAAATTCTTCTCGCTTTCCAACAATGGAGACCTTATTTGAAAATTAAAGAATTTATTATTTTGATAGATCAGCACAACCTTCACACAAATTGGCAACATAAGGATTTGACTAAGCTTATGGTATGTAGTGATAATTTGACATCGATCGATTGCGAGACCTTTGCACATCATCATCTCTCTAATCGTGTAGCGTGGAGTTAAGTGTGTGGTGCTATGCACGAATTGGAACTTGTCATGCACCATGATACATTTGTGTGGGACACGTAGGGGTGTAAACGGATAGGATAATTTCCGTACCGAATCCGTCGTTGAATCCGTTTTAAAGAATCCATATTCGGTTCCGAAGAATCTGCCGGATAAGGATATCCGATTCCGAACTGAACACCAGGATACAGTATAGGATATGATATGTAAAATAGCATCCAAATATGGATTATCCGAACATTAATTAGGATTATCCGATGGTTATAATCCAAATAATCCGATTTTCTACCGAAATGTCTAAACTAATAGAGCATAATTTGCAGTTAGTGAGTTGTGAAGTTCGTTTGTGGAGCATAATTTGTAGTTAGTTCTATTTGTCTAAACTAATAGAGTACAACTTTGTTAGATTATTACGTTGTCGAGCTATTGTTTTTGGTTATGTGGGTTGATGATGTACATTGTGCATACCGATCCGATTAATTTTCTTTCCGCCCCGAATCCGCTCCGTTGCCGTTCCGAATCCGTGATTATATCTATCCGCCCCCGAATCCGCAACCGTTCATTATCCCATCCGAATCCGAGAAAAAAATATGGTAGAGGCAAAATCCGATCCGATCCGTTTACAGCCCTAGGGACACACGATCTGATTAACCGCGCATGGGACAAGACAGACTCTAAAGTTTTGTTTTTCTCTTCAGCCAACAAAACATTTTGGGAATCTGTCCGTAGGAAAGAGAATTGCTACCTTTCTCCTCCGTATTCCGCCATGCCGGCGTCTTAAGATAAGAGTCATCATAGACCAATGTTCAATGTGTGATGTAGTACAACGGTTGCGCCGGACGTAATAGGGGAGAACGGCCGGTGGGAGCAGCTTGACAATGGTGATGTTTATGCATGGTGACAAAGAGCCACATGAATGTTGACATATAGTCATAAGAAAAGCGAGAGGGTTAGAGTTGAGAGAATGAGGAAGATGTAGTTGAAGAGCGAATATAAACACGAATCAACTTTCTTTGAGCACGTTTATGATGCCTCAAATGAATATGAGCGCGTATAAGTTTATACTGAAGAATGCCGACCTCAAAGCCACGCCCGAGGAGTTTAAGTCGCCGGTCTGTCCAGTGCCTTAGTTGTCGAACCAACTATTGCCCGTCTACAATTTAGGGGCTCCCATGTATCTCAGCTCTTCGCCACCTAGACTATAAATAACCCATTTTGCCTTCACTTTGAGGGTTTGATCTCTCCCAATATCGCCATGTCGATTCTCCAGGACCTTTTCTAAGACCTCTCTTTTGAGTTTTATCAAGATCCTTTTTTGTATTCTATCTCTCTCTAGTAATGAAATTCTATTGATCCAGTCTATCGCCAGCTAATTTTTTTTTAAATAATACACGAAAATTATTTAATTGTGGAAATAATACGCAGTTTTTATTTTTTTCAGAAATATTCCTCAGTCGGTCCCGTCGAAGCCGACAGGGCCCAGTCGGTCGCGACAAAGACGACAAGGGCATACTCGGCTCCGACGAAGACGACAGGGCCCAGTCGTCCACGTGGAGACCGATTAGTGGATCGACCACGTCGCCACCGACGCTGTCGTCCTTGGCTGGCCAGTCGTGCTCGCCGACGCCGACTGGCGGGCCAAGTCGGTCGCGCCGAAGCCGACAAGGCCCTGGACGGCATCAAGCACGGGCGCCCCTTCTCTTCTCTCTTCTCTTTCCTTCTTTCTTCTTCCTTCCCCTGCGTGTTCTTCCTTTCCTCTCTCCACTCCTCACACGAACTGAATTAAACTAGTGATTTAGACCAACAATCTTCACGTTTGCCACCATTAATCGGTGCTAGAAGATAGAGGGAGGCTAGGGAAATTCCGATCTCCTGATGGGATAGCTCGTGGTGGTGGTGGTGATGGTTGGCGGGTGGTTGTGGTGGTGATGGCGGCGGTGGTGCTGGAGGGCTGCATGGTGGTGGTGGTGCAGGAGGGCTGCATTGTGGTGATGCTGCCCGTTGCCGTTGATTCGAGACCGCCGGACGTCGTCGTCTCTCACGCTTCTAGGGTATGATTCGATTTATCAAAACTGTGGTGCTATATCCGTTACATGTATGAACATTTGTTGTTAAAAAATAATTTGTGACGGTAGTAAATATTGTAGCTATATTTGTAGGTTAATTTGAAAAAATGTAGCTATATTTTTTAGTACTTTATTTATGCGGAATAATATTAATGATGGTCAATATTTATTTATGTCAGCGGAGATGTCTGATTTAGTGAAGATCAGGTTTTTCTATGGTCCTGGTAGAGTCCAAATGTGTGATACGGGAGCTGATCTGAGTGAGTTTGAATTTATAGATGTTGACCTGCCAGCTCCTGAAACATGGTCTCTAAGTCAGGTAAAAGATTGGTTGGCGGGAAGTTTAGGGCTTGATAGTCAGACACAGACCGTCAGTGTTCATGCTTTGGAGCCATTCAAGGACAAATATTTACTTCGTTTTGAGACCACTAGAGTGTGATACTGATTGGGTGCGATGGTTAAAAGGCTGCGCAAAAAGGAATTGCTCTCTTGTGCCCTAGTTCTTCCCGCCTGAACGAGGTCACTGCCCCTGAGGACGAGTTTAGTGCCCATGAAGGTGAGGGTGCTTATGATCCTGGCCATGGAAGTGAAGAGATGGACATGTCTATGTCAAATTATGGGTCTGATTTTGGTGGTGGTGGTTACGAGTCGGGGCAGAGCAGTCAAGTACAAGGAGGGGACACTGATAGTGGGAGGCGGATGGCGACGAGGTAGACGGGCACATGCAGAACGAGATGGAAGATGAAGATGCAGATGGCTATAGTGCAAGGCGATGATTCCGATGAGTCAGACGGGGAAGAGAACGAGATGAGGTACCTAATCCTGCAGCATGGAATCAGGACCACTCTTCGGCGATGACCGTAAACGATGGTCATGATTCGGCATGGCAATATCATGAGAACAACATTGCGAAGGGTGCTTTGTATACTGACAAGCAAGCTTTGAGGGATGCAGTCGTTAAATGGGCATTGTCCACCCACAGGGTTATGAAAACTACCGTGTCAAGTCAAAAATATTTGACAATGGAATGCGAGACAATAATTGTCCCGGCAGGGTGCATGGACATCTCCCAAAGAATGGCTATAGTTGGAGGATAAGTGACTTCGTACCTCACTCCTGTCGAATTGATATCCCTGAAGAGCACCGTAATCTTTCTTCCACGCTTATAGCTCGGTTGCTGTACAGGAGATAGTGTCCTGCGCAGCGATGGAAGTGAGTGCCCTCCAGACAAAAGTGGCTGTCAGATTTAAGTACGAAATATCTTATGGCAAGGCTTGGAGGGCTAAGCATACGGCGCTTGAGAACAGATTTGGTTCATATTTGGACGCATATGACTCTGTTATCCGGCTGCTGCATACTCTGCAGTACCGGAATCCAGGCACCTATGTAGATATCCAAGATTTGTTCAGGCCAGAGTTCCCAACTGTGAGGGTGCTGCATCGAGTGTTTTTCTCATTCGCCGTATGCATCGAGGCTTTCAGACATTGCCGTCCGGTGATATGTGTAGATGGCACCTTTCTCACAGGCAAGTATAGGGGACAGATCCTGACTGCAATTGGTCAAGACGGTAACAATATGGTTGTGCCCCTCGCATTTGCTTTTGTGGAGAGCGAGAACATTGACAGTTGGACTTGGTTCTTCAGGCAACTGAAAATAGCAGTTGTGAAGGATAAGCCGAACGTGTGCATCCTTCATGACAGGCATGCAGGTATACTCAACGCGATAAAGACACTCACCAATCCTGTGCCTGAGGAACAGACTCCATGGCAGGACATGCAGAGCCGTTGGTGCATGCGCCATCTAGGTGCCAACTTCTACTCGCAGTTTAGAAATAAGGACCTGATGAACCTATTCAAGAAACTCTGCAAGCAGAACCAAGAATGGAAGTACACGAAGATACGTGAAAGACTTGATTTGTGCACGCAGAGACATGTTCGGGACAGGAAGAGGGCACGAGCAGCAGCTGTTGTTGCACATGCAGAAGCTGTTGCTGCACAGTTAGCTACAGGACCACCTGCCGAGGAGGACGAGCCTGTTGGTCTTTGCGACCTACCCGGATTTGACCCGCCTGGAACTAGGAGAAGAGGTGGGAGGACAATTAAAACTTTTCAGCAGTGGATAGAGCATGAACCTTTGGAGAGGTGGTCTTTGTTGCACGACACACATGGAGCAAGATACGGTGTCATGACAACGAACCTGGCTGAAACATACAACTTTGTCCTCAGAGGAAACCGTGCGTTGCCACTAACAGCCATCGTGGAGGGTATTTTCTATGGCACATTGAAATATTTCAGAGAAACGTGAAAGAGCTGAGAAGCATATGATGGACAACCCGACCTCGCCTTATTGTGAGAAGGTTACGAAGTACATGAATGAGAAGCTGGCAAAATGTTGCTCCCACAGTGTAACTGCCGTTGGGAATCAAGAAAGGAGATTTGAGGTCCGGTTAGCCCACAACAAGTTCGGATGTGCAAACGAGGTGAGGACGCATGAGGTGAAGATTGGTAATGAGGTTTGGCCAACTTGCGAGTGCACCTGCAACAAACCAAAATTGCTTCACCTTCCTTGCTCCCATGTCCTCGCTGCCTGCAGGCAGTTACGGTTGAACGCAATCTCCTTCGTGTCTCCATATTATATGAAAGAGGCAGTTATCAATACTTGGACAGGTGAGATGATGGGATTTCGATCAATGGGTAACTTCAACACTGTAACCCCTGGTGAGAGGGTGTACATTCCAGCTCCTGAGCTATTGCGTGATGGGGTAGGCAGACGGCAGTGTCGTCGCATCAGGAATGATATGGATGAATCGAAGCCGGAGGCCCCACAATGCAATGCCTTCAATGCAACAATTTGGCCATAGGGACCCTGATTGTCCCACTTTTCCTGGAGAGAGACCTCCCGTGCGTGCGCGGGGTAACGGGCGTGGGCGAGGACGAAGAGCGAGAGGAAGAAACTAGGTGGCACTATGTTCGAATTTGTATTAAGTATGGAACTATGTTCGAATTTGTATTAAGTGTGGCACTATGTTTGAATTTGTATTAAGTGTGGAACTATGTTTAATTTGTATTATGTGGAACTATGTTTAATTTGTATTAAGTGTGGAACTATGTTTAATTTGTATTAAGTATGGAACTATGTTTGAATTTGTATTATGTCAGGCACTATGTTTAAATTTGTAATAAGTGTGGCACTATGTTTACATCTGTATTAAGTATGGAACTATGTTTGAATTTGTATTATGTCTGGCACTATGTTTAATTTGTAATAAGTGTGGAACTATGTTTAATTTGTATTAAGTATGGAACTATGTTTACGTTTGTATGTATGCAACTAAATTCTAATAACTGCAGTGATGGAGGGAATGTGGTTGCTTGATGCTGCAATTGATAGTGGGCACCGTGCGAAGGTATTAGAGGGGAATCCAAAGAAACTGAAGCCCCTAATCACTCGCACGCCGAAGGAAAACTGGAGGATTCACGAATTGTGGGTACAGAGGTATTGGTTGTATTTATTTTACAGACGCATGTTTCGTATGTATATTATTCTGCTAAACTAGATTGTTATGTTCTTTTGGATACGCAGGTTGAAATGGGCCGGGCTCTTACCTTTCGCGCGTCTAGTAGAGGCCACTGATACCTCTTCGCGTATGACGATCGACGGATCGTTACTGAGCTGCTTGGTGGACCGATGGAGGCCGGAGACCCACACGTTCCACTTTCGCTGGGGAGAGATGGCTCCTACTCTACAGGATGTCTCATTCTTGCTAGGTTTACCTTTGGCGGGTGAGGCTGTTGGACCTTTGGAGGCACCGGAAAATTGGAAGCTTGATTTGAGAGACCGCTTTGAGGGTATTTTCGACGGTGCTCCCACTTTACAGGCGGATTCTCACGGTCCCAAGCTTGATTGGTTGCTTGCCTTTCAGGTTATATTTCTCATTTCCTCATTTATAGTTCACGTGTCTCATAATCTGTTATTTCCTCATTTTTTTATACTAATTATATTTTTACCATGAATATAGGTCAACAAGTTTCCAGGTACCCAGATGAGTTGGTACAGATACAACTCGATCGCAGCTTGGAGGCATACGTTATGTGGCTTCTTGGTAAGGTGATGTTCACCGAGAACCATGTCGACACTATTAGCGCGCGCTACTCCCTTTCGCACGGGAGATCGCTGATGCTACTCAGCCGGCGCACATCAGACAGAGGAGTTGGGTTTCCGCTGTCTTAGCGGCTACATACCGAGCTATGTGCAACGCTTGCATGCTGCATACAGCTAAGTCAGCCATTCTCGGATGCCCTCTTTTTCTGCAGCTCTGGTCGTGGGAGAGGTTCTCTATTGGACGGCCAGCCATATCGGATGCCTCTTTCCCAGTGACTGAGATCGTTGACGCTGACAACATCGACAAGCCTACTTTTGCGACCGTCTATACACGCTACAAGGTACTATCTTGTTATAATTTTGTGATTACATCCCGTGAACTGTGTATGGAACTAACTTTTGTTGTACACAGAGACGACATGCTACTGAGCAGACGAAGCATTGCTATTATCCTTTTAACGAGCAATTTGATGTGTACACTTCGGTGATCTGGGAGCCGTACACGGACGACGTCATTCACCGAAGATACCCCGAGGTATTTCTGATCTCTGCACACGTGACCAAGCGTATTGGATGACACAATCGAAGATCATCTTCGATGTCTTCGTGGAGGAGATGTCTCAACAGAGGGTTATGAGGCAATTTGGTCTTCGACAGTTGGTACATCCTCCGCCAATAGAGCATCCCCTCCCAGATATGCACCACAGGTATGTCTAAAGTTGTTATTTTCCCTAATTTTTTCATACTAAATCAATTTGTACTGATAAAACACTCACCCAAATTGAAGGACCACAAGGAAGGGGAATACTTGGAGCGCGGAGACGTGGCTGCGGAGGCTACAACCGTACGTTACAGACTGGGACACTGCGACGACACGGCTCTGGGTCGAGACTCTCGGGTTTGATATCAGTCTATACAATGCCTACTTGCAGAGGTACATGTCCGGAACACGGCTACATATTGTTCGCCACTCTCACCCGGAGGTTATACCTGCCCCTACTACGTGGGATACATACCCGATCTATGATACGTCTGGGTCCAGACAGTACGCGGTAATATTTTAATTCCATTCAATAATTCATCTAACTTTTGGTACCACGTGTCTCATACTTTGTATTTCTATTGTCAGACTAATTTGACACACGAGCTTCAGGATGATGTCGCTGAGTATGGACGTTCTCTTTCCACTGGCCCTCTTTTGGTACCACGGGAGGAGCCGATATCCTGGCTGAGAAGGTTCGAGGGGAAGCTACGGGACATCTACGCGACACTCACGTGCACCCGCACAGAGGACGTTGTTCGCCACCCGGTGGCACAACGACCCCCGCGCCCCCGACACGACGCCAGCAGCAGCGGCAGCAGCAGATGCATCAGGAGCACGAGGAGGAGCAGCATCGCCGACATGAGCAGCGGCAACAGCAGTAGATGCATCAGGAGCACGAGGAGGAGCAGCAGCACGACGACCAGCGTCTCCTGCACCAGAAGCACGTGGAGCAGCCGCATCGCCGACATGAGCCGCGTCCACGTATAGTACCTCAGCCGAGGCCACCTCCTCCTGACCAGGCAGGAGGTTCGGCGTGGCAGGGATCCACTTCCAGTTACGGGTATCGGCCACAGTCTCCTCCTCAGTACCGAGGTCCCGCCCCGGAATTCCGGATTATGGTACGTATATTGTTTTCATATTTCAATTGGGACTGCGTATTACTTATGTACTAATGATTCCATCTGTAGGACACTATGGCTATTACACGGCTACGTCCGGACACCAGGGGTCAGGATCTGGATCAGGGTGGGGGAGTGACCACGAGGCTCGGATACACGCGGGGAGGAAATGTCCAGCTGGTTGAGCATTTTCGACACGCCAATTTACCCCACGCAGCAGACACATGGTCCCATTCAGCAGACTCCTCCACCATACCCCACACAGGATACACAGGATGACGTGGACATGACAGTGCCTCGTCAAATCCGGCCACCTCACAGGCTCAACTGGATGACGCCCGTCCATCCCCCTCCTCGTCAGGCTCGGCCACGTAGGGGTCAGTGATATCTTCGGGACATATTCGTACTTAGGTGTATGAGACATATCCGTATTTCTATGTATGAGACATATTATTATCTACGCACGAGACATATTATTATCTATGTATGAGACATATTTATGTTCGTATGTACGACACATATTATTATCTATGTACGAGACATATTATTATCTATGTACGAAACATTCCACATTGCATAAATTAATTTAACATACAGCACTACATCCACGTTACAACTTCACTAGTTCTAAACACTGCATAGAACAACTACTGGTACAAATATTACATGCAACTCAACGATAACTAATTCGAATCAACGACTTCACTTCCCTCTGCCACATGCTCGTGTTGGAGGCATGAAGTCGTCATCACTATTTTCATCGACGACAGCCTTGGATGCACCAACACTATTCAATTTACGTCTAGAGTTGGCTCGTTTAGGAGGCATGAAATCATCATCACTATCATCTTGAACGGCTTTCTTGGATGATCCACCACTCTTCGCCTTTGATATAGCCCTCTTCACTGCTTCAGCGTGAAGGAGATTTCCAGGCCCATCACGACATGCGCCAAAAAGCATTTCCATCCAACCAAAATGAGGGATCTCTTTGTTCAGAAACTGTCCATCGGCAGGCCAGTGCTGGACATTCACAAAATCAGGGGAAAAAGTTAGTACGATAACACTAGATTCTAACATAATATAAATTCGGTACTCAGTTAGCTTCACGTGAAATGCATAGGCCTCCGGCGAAAAATGGATTATCTTTGACTTAGGTGTCATAGGCATGTCCCTAAGCCTCGCCTCAATAGCTTTTAGCTCATTAATTCTCTGCCACTTCCACCGCTACCCATCAATTTCATCTGAAATTTCTTCAGAGGTCATCTGGATTTTTTTTTTTGGCTATAATTTCTCCTAGCTCACGAATGTTGCCCCACTCACTAACTAGCTCCCTATAACAGCTCTTGGGCCTACCCTCCCTAATACTACCTTCAGTCCATATTGCGGCGTGATACAGAACACACCAGGACCTATGCTCTGAACTAGGACCCGAACTATCAGACATCGTTCCTATGCGACTGAGGAAATAGCCACGCACCACACCCCTCCTCCATCACAAAATCTGATGGGGTATATATATAGGCTCACCCGGGAGAAGAAGAACGGGAGAAAAATGGCGGGAGAAAAAAGCGGGAGGAAAATGGCGGGAACAAAATGGCGCGAGAACTATGGCGGGAAGAATTAGGGCGGGAGAAATATGGCGGGAGAAGAAGGGCGGAAAAAAAGCCGGGAGCACGAAACAAATTCGGATCAGGAGTTGCATGCACTAATCGGCTTTAACAGAACCGATTGGTGCCTGTCGTCCTCGTCGAAGCCGACTACGGCATGCCCCCAGTGACGACAGGCCTGTCGGCTTCGACGGGACCGACTAGGCCCTGTCGTCTTCGCCGAGACCGAGTAGGCGCTGTCGGCTCCGACGGGACGGACTGAGGAATATTTCTGAAAAAAATAAAAACTGCGTATTATTTCTACAATTAAATAATTTTCGTGTATTATTTAAAAAAAATCCGCCTATCGCCACGCCAAAGTTTAAATTCTTTTGGCATCTATCGTGCTCCAGGGAAAATATCACTGCCCACGAGCACTGCTTCGGTCAACGCTCGAAGACTTGTTGTCTTGTTTATGTCAAAATAAACAAAACATAAACACGCGAAGATTTGTTTTCCCGATCCGATTCGCCTCGCCGCCGCCGCTACCCATCCTTGCCGACGACCCATATCCCTACCCGATTGCCCACAGCCGTTCTCGAGAGCCCATCTGCCGGTGGCAGATTCCCCACGCCCCTGACGCCGTTTCAGTCCGCCGCCCACCGCAGCAGCTGAGCGATCCGAGCGGGAGAGAGGATGCCTAAGCGGACGACCCACACGTACTCAAGCGAGGACGCCTTGCCGGAGGGCCCCGAGTCCGACCTCTTCGTCTACTACTGCAAGCACTGCGCCTCCCACGTCCTCATCACCGGTACGCAGTCCCGCTCCTTTCTTGATTCCTCTTCGTTGCAGCCAATGTTCTATAGGGAGCGTCTTTTTTTTCTTTTCTTTTTCATGGGGGACGCCGAACTGCCGATGTCTAAGTCGACTAAGACGATTTCGCAAACATGTTCTTATTACTAAAGCTAAGTCGAAATATGTTCACCCTGTTGTAATCGTTTGTTCGTCTAGTGGAGAAAAATGTAGTATTGTCGTCGACTGAGATGATTTTCACTGTTGTTGTTCTTGTGATTACTGTTTGCATCCATCGAGAATACGCCCTGGAAGGTGTATCATTTTCATACAAGGAGATGCAAGACGGCCAGTACATCGCGCCCTAGGGCTTTCATCGGCGATGCATTTACAAAACGCCTGCTCGGCCCAGAGTTAAAAAGTTTGAATAATTTGCAGCTAAAAAATGCAAATGAGACAGTGTGAGGTAACCTCTCACCATCCCTATACAGGAGGTGAGCTGGATTAAAATTTACCACATTTCACCTCTACAACCAACACTGCGACGATTCATTACATTCCATCTTATTTTCTTTGACCATACACGGAACATAATCATTCCCTTCTACTGGAATGGAACCACGACGTTCCATTCCACTTGGTTCCCCAACCAAACACACCCTTAGAGCATCTCTAGCAGCTTGTTTTAATGGCCGTGTATCCGTGTTTTGGACGCCGAGAGGACAAAACAGACCTCCAGCAGCTTGTCTAAACCATTGTGTAGAAATAGGCATCGTCCAAAGTTGCCTCGACATTGTCCAAATGTTGACAATGTGGAGACAATTGTCGACAATCTGCTAGAAAATTGGAAATTTTCAGAGAGAATCTTTTTAGACCATTGTCTATATAAAAATTTAGAGAAGCTGCTAGATATGCTCTTAGTACCTCAGTATTCACTTTTATGTATTAGTGGTCCATGAGACATGTCATTGATCTTTTGTAAAGTAAATAAATGAATTTGGACTTCGACCCACTTGCATACCTATTTTGCTTTCTGCTTTGCCTCTATTTGTGATACTATTTGCCTTTTGCTCTCCTTATGCCACCCAGCTGACAAGCGTGATTGTTTCATATGAGTGGCAGTTATATCTAGCAGTTTATAGGAATTTTGAATCGCTAAGTTATGATTCCTGTCTGATATTTGTACTCAGTACTCTCAAGAGCTGTTATATTCAGTATGCCTCAACTAAACAGTTTTATATGTTTGTCATGAAGATACCCTATTGCAGAAAATGCCAAAGCGGAAGACGGACAGAGCACATGTTCTAGACAAGACAAAGCATCTCTCGAGGCTAAATGTTAAGGATGCAGGGAAAGTCATGTTGAAACGGTATATTAATCATCCCTTGTAACCTTGTTCTTGTTACGTACTTGAGTCTAATCCCATACTTTCTGATATCATTGCACTATTTATAGTCATAATATTACGGTCGTCAAATATAACACCTTGGAGATGTGCTGTTATGTATGTTCACTACCCTGGTGAAATTTTACTTCATCATGTAGTATGTATCTATGGTATTTGGTATGATTTTAAGTGTGCACAATTGTTTTTGAGAAGAAAATCCAATGGTAACTGCATCAACTCAGGGTCACAGTAGCCATTTTTTGGATTTGCTATGCTAGTTTTCTGTACGTTGAAATATGTGAATCCTTTTACACCATCCACAGTTTTCATGTGAATACTCATTTGGAATACCCACACCAGGGTCATTTGTCCTAAGTTGATTTGGTTGTTGCAGTTGACTGCATATTTTTCTGATTATTTGACAGAATTATCTCTGATGCAGTGGAGAAGGAAAGCTTGAAAAGCAGTTCCGCATGATTTGTGTGGGATGTGACCTTTTTGTTTGCTATCGATCGGAGGAAGATTTGGAGCTTGCTCCTTTTATATATATTGTTGATGGAGCACTGAGTTCGGTGGCGGCCGAGACAAATCCACATGTACACCTCATGTGAACTTTCTTTGATCGTTTCAGTCTGTTCTTCTATTTTGTAAACTAAAGGCCATGAAAACTGTAGGATGCTCCTGTACCCCCTTGCATCAGTCAGCTGCAAGGTGGACTTGTCCAAGTTGCCATTGAAGTAGAAGACCGGGCACAACGTTCAGCAATAACAAGTACGTTATGTTATTCTTGGAGTAAATTTGTTGTTTAAACCATGTGCACTGTCTACGATGACTAATGCAACTAAGCACCATTACTCTTTTGTATAAATTAATGAATTGGACAGTACTAAGATGAATCAGTATCATTTCAGTTACGAAAAGAAAAGAAAAGATGTGAAAGTTGTATTTCTTTTCAGGAGTGAATGCTGACGATGTCCGAGTAGCAGTAGCTGCCCCTGCTGCTCGCGGGGAGGCTAACAACGAGTTGCTAGAATTCATGGGCAAGGTCTCTTTCTTCAACATTAATTCTTGGCAGTATTGGAGCGATTTATATGGTCATAAATCTATTGCAGTGAAGTGTTCAAACTTTTCACCTAAACATGTCTGTGCTGTCAATTTGTGCAATCAGGTGCTTGGCTTAAGGTTGAGTCAGATGACCCTTCAAAGGGGATGGAATAATAAATCGAAGCTTCTGATTGTGAGTTCCCGTTTCTTATCTCGTGTTTTAGGGAATTTATTAGTGCTATAGGAATTGAGCTCATCAAATATGGGTTTCCATAATACCAGGCTTTCTTTTACTAGTCAGTTGACTCAACACTTTGCATTTAATTCATTATTTATTTCCCTGCAATCTTCCAGTTCCGTGTATTGATTGTTTCTCTTGTACCAAATGCCCTGACCTTTAGGTTGAGGATTTGACTGCACGGCAAGTTTATGAGAAGCTCCTAGAAGCTGTCATACCTTAGAATACCTACTTCGATCGGCTTCAGCATACTCCTGTCCGGAGGAAAAGGACCCAAGGATACCTTCTAGATCAGCTGAAGAGAAGTCGGATGAGGTACCAAAAGAGCAGAAGCTGCTAAGAGTTCAGGGGTCGACCTGAGCAGGCCTGGACCTGAGAGCACTCAGCCAACCTGTTGATTGTTTCTGTTGTAATCATATATTCGTACCTTTCTGAGTTGTGATGGAAACCGCTGCCCATATTTGTAGGAAACATCGAACATATATTGTTTGAACCTGATCTTGTGGGTGATTTCTCAGGTTTAGTGCTGAGCACGAATGATGATTCTGTGCTCGTGTTGTTGCATTTGCTGTTCGGCTGTTTGAACCGCCTGGGAGAATTACTAAATCGGAAACTATAAAGGTGTGTCTGGAATGTTTGAGCCAGCTTCCTCATATCGTGATTTGATTCCGTAAGGTTCTTGTGGTCCGAGATCCAAGACACGAATGTACAAGAGAAAGATGTCTCGTATGATCAGGAATATAACTATGGGGGTTGTTGCAGTTTTCTGGTTGTTGTGGAACACCAGGAATATAACTTGCTTTGGTAATGTTTACCAGTGTGATCACATAATTGTGGTGACTACGTTCATGGACCGTTTTGGGGCACCTACCGCCGCTTCTAAGACTATTTACAAAAATATCAGACGCCACCAAAGATGCAGTGTATGCTTAGATGGGAGACTAAAAAAATCCTAATCCAACTTATTTGGTCGTGACAAAAATTTGGGGTCCCTTTGTATGACTGGTAAGTTGTTGTCATCCCAATATTTTTTTGAACACGTTATGTGCTCCGCATCGGTATGTGCTTCGGCTCGTTTTGAATGCACGTTAAAATCTGTCAAATAAACGGGCCAACCTGCGGGCCCGTTGTGCCAAGGCCCAGCCCACTCCTCCGCCGCATCCTCCCCTGAACTGAAAACCCTAGCTCCAACCTCCATATAAATGCCTTCGCTCGTCTAGCTCTCCCACTCTTCGCGCCGCCACAGCTTCCAAACCCTCATCTCCCCCACCCTAGCGCACTCCCACCAACCACCCCACCCACACCCAACCATGGCGGAGCGCGGCGGCGGCGAGCGCGGTGGAGAGCGCGGCGGTTTCGGCCGCGGCTTCGGGCGTGGCGACCGCGGCGGTCGCGGTGACCGTGGTGGCCGTCGCGGTGGCCGCCGTGGCCCTCGCCAGGAGGAGGAGAAGTGGGTGCCGTGCACCAAGCTCGGCCGCCTCGTGAAGGAGGGCCGGTTCACCAAGATGGAGGAGATCTACCTCCACTCGCTCCCCGTCAAGGAGCACCAGATCGTGGAGACGCTCTGCCCCGGGCTCAAGGACGAGGTGATGAAGATCACCCCCGTGCAGAAGCAGACCCGCGCCGGGCAGCGCACCCGCTTCAAGGCCTTCGTCGTCGTCGGCGACAGCAACGGCCACGTCGGCCTCGGCGTCAAGTGCGCCAAGGAGGTGGCCACCGCCATCCGCGGCGCCATCATCCTCGCCAAGCTCTCCATCGTGCCCGTCAGGAGGGGATACTGGGGGAACAAGATCGGGCAGCCACACACCGTGCCCTGCAAGGTCACCGGCAAGTGCGGCTCCGTCACCGTGCGCATGGTGCCTGCCCCCAGGGGTTCTGGTATCGTCGCCGCCCGCGTCCCCAAGAAGGTGCTGCAGTTTGCTGGTATTGATGATGTCTTCACCTCCTCACGTGGATCCACCAAGACCCTTGGCAACTTCGTCAAGGTATATACTTCCCCTGCCCGTAGCCATATTGTAGTTGGTGTTAATATTATTCTAGTAGACCCTAACTGCTGGGCAAATAATCGTTGAGGTCACTCGTGTACTGTATGGATTGTTCAATACGGTTTACACTGGATCGTCTGTTATTTTTTGCAAGTATGTTCAATGTGGATCATACCCTAGTATTCGTTGTTGGATATAAGCTCGCCTATTGTTGGACTAGGCCTTTTCTTATTCACACTTGATGCAGTTTCATTTATGTGAATTAACTAGTCTAGAAGCAATTGGTCTAGAAATACTTGTGCTACTCGAGCTTAAGCTCGTTAACCAAGCTTTAATATGCTATTTCTGCCTTATACATTTTCCTGCCTTTTAGTTAATAAATTGAAAATGTTTAGCTTGTTTGGTACTGCAAGCTGCTCATGTTTTTTAGTCGTAATGCATTATACACTTCATGTGATGTAAGATGATGATGCCAGAATGTTCTAGTTTGCAGGCTCTCATACTTGTAGTGTTTGTTTAGATGTGTAGTGCCCATTCTCTGTTTATAGTGTGCCATGTTCTGTTTTATTTCACATGCCTATGAGTAGTAAAATGAGCGTATTTAAGTCTTTGAACTCTTCAGGTTCTTATTCGCTGTCATTTAAACATGATGAATTTAATTTTCTCTGAGGTTGAAATATTCTTATTTACAATCATTGCTTGCAAACATGAAACTGAATATTCTTTTGTTTGCAGGCAACCTTTGACTGCTTGATGAAGACCTATGGATTCCTCACCCCTGACTTCTGGAGGGAGACCACCTTCACCAAGGCACCCTACCAGGAGTTCACCGACCTGTTGGCGAAGCCCACCAAGGCCCTTATGCTTGATGCACCAGCTGAGAAGATAGAAGCTTAGGATGTCTGCGGAAAGAGTGTCACTAGCTGGGAGTCGTCTAATGCACTTCGCTTTATTACTATAGTTGAGAACTGGGTGTCATCTTTAAATTGTGCTGCGTTTGGATGTCTCTGTTTGCTGTCAAGTTTTGGATTATGGTACAATGTTGCTCTTCTTAATCATATCAATGGATGCTACATAATTATGTCTATCCTCCTTTCATGGCATCGTCTGCCTGCAGTTGTTATTGTTTTAGAGCTGTGTTTCTGTCTGTTGATGATCTGTTCTCCCCCCTGTTATATTGGTGTTGTTTTCTTTTACTGGCTAGTCTGTCCTAAATTCAACCTCGTTGCTAACTGTTAGTTTCTGTTCGAATATACCTCCTCAGACTGACGAGGTGATATTCCTTTGCTGCAGAGCCCTCTATTATTCCGTATGAATCTCCGGCAGGAACTAAACTCTGGCGTATGTCTTTGCTGTATGTTATACTAACTGAAAAGCTAGCTTTGGCTGAATCATTCGGGAAAGAAAAATTAGATCGGTAATGAAAAGCTCCAAAACTATAAAAAAACATGAGATTATGTATGCTGTGTCAATTCTCAAGCTTAGTAAGCTATATAGCATCTCTGATTTCGCTTTCATGAAAGGCTCCAAACTATCAAAACTCGTCTTGTGAATGTCTTCTAATGCTACCAGACCAACTACATAAGGTGATTTATTGTAAAAAAAACTATGTAAGGTGATTCAAAAAGGTTGACGGCCTTTGATGATTTATGAGCCAGCGCTGTCAGCGACGCGGAAGAAAATGGCGCGGAACAGAAACGCCCGTGAGTAGCCGCGTCCTCATCCTCTCGGCTCCCGCGCCGGTCAAAGGCTGCCGAAGTTAATGGCGTGGCCAGCGGCCAGTGAGCGCGCCGGTCAAAGGCTACCGGAGTAATGGCGTGGCCGGCGTTTCGACGTCCAATCGAAGGCCACGCGGCGCAGTAATGGCGCGCCACCACCGCCCCTTCGCCTGGCCGCCGCGCTATAAGATCCCCTCCCCTCGCCGTCTCTCCACACACTCGCCTCTCTCTCGCCGCCTCTGCCTCCTCCTCTCTCGCCAGAAAACAATGGCCGACGACGCCGCCGCCGCCACCTCCGCAAGCACGAAGCCTGGGCGCTGTACTAGGCCAGGTACCCGTGCCCGCCCGATATGCGCGTCCCCGGCGCCTCCGGCGGCCAGGGACCATGGGCCCTCAGCGCGGGTGGCATCCCCGTGCCCCCCGTCCCTGCCGGCGTCGAGCGCGAATACGCTATCGCGGAGGTCCGCGAGGGCCTGACGGCGGAGCAGGCCGCGGACCCGCGCTAGAGGGCGGGCCACAACGACGCCTTCTGGACGGCATACTTCCAGCGCCGCCACGAGCTGGACCTCGCCGACCGCGGCGACAACGGCCTAGTGGAGGGCCGCCACAACACCATGGGGCGGAAGCGGTGGTGGGGCGGCGAGGGGCGCAGGCTCGACCAGGTGATGGACTACATCGCCGGCGGGAACGAGCCGCGCCTGGAGATGCCGCCACGGAGGTCGACCTGGACCCCGCGTCGGATGGGCGTGGCGACGTCTTCGTCGGGCAACTCCTCCTCCTCCGGCGCGCGATCAGCGCCTTCTTCTTCCCGGTACGCCCCCCCTCCGTGACGCCTCCCACCCTCAACTCCGGGCGCCTTGCCCCCCTGCGCAGCGGCGCCCTGCGCATCGGCACTCCGCGCGGCTCCTCCCAGCGCCGTGCGGCTTCGCCTCCTCGCTCCTTCCTCCAGCGCCTCGTCAAGGCCAAGAAGGAGCCCAAGCAAGAGCCGGTGCAGGAGGAGTGGCCCGGCCTGAAGGAGGCAAAGGAGGCCTCCTTCAACACCGTCCAGCCGGCGACGGCGGAGTTCGCCGCCTACTGGAGCCTCCGCCAGTTCACGGAGGCGGAGCTGGAACGCCAGCGCCAAGCGCTCGCCGAGGTGGAGCGCAGGCGCGCGGAGGAGCGCCAGCGGGCCGCCGCCGCCAATGCGGGCCGCCGCAGCCGCATCCCGCCTCCTCCCATGGCGCCGGAGATCGAGTACTACAAACTCGACCCGAGCGAAGACGAGGAGGACGACGCCTTCCAGTAGGCCCTGCTGCTGAGCAAGCTGCAGCACGGCGACGACGACGCAGGCCCGAGCAGGCCCCCCGGCGGCGACGACGGCTCCGACGACGACTACAGCCAGACGATCCGTGCGAGCCTGGGCGTCAACTAGTCGTGTTGGGGCTGAGTAAAATGTTTTTATAAGTTTTTAGTTTAAATTTCTGCTATGTAAAATCTCGGCGAGTTTGCGCCTTATGAATGAATTCGCCCTCTTTTTAAATTCGCCTATCTACCGCCATTTTTTGAATTTTTGGGCCGAACCTTGGGTCTGGACATGACTGGAAAACGCGGAAAGAAGTCCATATACCCCCCCCCCCCCCCAGGATACGATTTTGGGTCGCTAAGCCCCCCCAGGTCTAAACCGGCTCAAATCACCCCCAACTCTCTAATAGCACGCAGTTCACCCCCCTGACGCTAACTAGCGGTTTTGCAGAGCTCTTTTGTCCATGCTGGAGTCCGGTTTAGCCACGTCAGGGACAAATTACCCCCTGAAGTTATGGTACTGTCCTGGCCGCGATCACGATCACGATCCCGCATATCTCGCTCGTTCTGGCCGCGATCACGCACCTGGCTGCGCCGCCACGACGTCCACGACGCACCTGGCTGTGCCACCATCTCTCCCTCGCGACCACGTCGAGGTAGCCCTCCATTCTCTCCCTCCGGGCTCACGTCGAGGTTCCCTGTATCCGCTCCTCACCCCCTACTCTGTTCCCAGCAGTCGACGCGCTCCAGCGACCCTCGGCGACAGCGGCGGCGGTTTCTTGTTGACGGCGGCGAAGGTGGATGATCCGTGACAGCGTGTGCTCATTGGACATCAGGACAGCAGATCAGGTCACTTCCCCTAACCATTCTCTTCATATGGAAATCAAGACGTCAATACAATGTTTCAGAATGTTATTATGTCTAAAATTTTCTGATCGTCAGAACTAACCTGAACTGAAAGCTTGTAATTGCCCATACTACTGAATGCAATGGCGAGAGCATGATAGCAAACCGCTGTTTGAATATGACCTGCGCCTAAAAGGCGCTCATTCTTGTACATCATGATAGCAATCCGCTGTTCGCATCCTAGTACATCATTGCCTCCGGAACCATATCCTGGTACATCATTGTCCTCATGTTGCCGTAGCTAAAAAGAGAGAAAACATAAGAGTTAGGCTCAGTATGTGGTTGCTGATCTTGGCATGCTTATGTTATATGTCATATGCTGGTTACATGTATAAATAACAAAGAGACCAGAACCATATGCTGGTTAGTATTAACAAGCTGAGGAGAAAAAAATATTTTGTGCTTCTATAGTCTAGAACCACCAGCACCACCACATTAACATTTTGTACAATCTATTGCTTTTAAACCGAGAAGTTGACTCTCCACTCTTTGCTTTACAACTTTTGAACAACTGGCAGTACTAAGAATTGGACGTAGGGTGTGTTGTCAAAGTGTCGAAATTCAGTTTTCATGTCAAAATTCAGTTTTGTTGCTAAAATTTCATTTTTGTGTTCCTTGTGTAGGATGGAAGCCGTGTGCATTCGATTCCATTACCGTGGCAGACTAGAATGGCATGATCTCAGATGGATTTACATGGGTGGGAGGAGTAGCTGTTCCGTCGTGCCCGTGTCAAACCTGTCGCTAGCACAGTTGAAGAGGCACTTGGCTGATCATGTAGCAGTGTCAGATGAAGAATTGCAAGAAACAACTCTGACTTGGAGAATGACTGAAAGGGAAAAAAAATGTGAATTGCATTTGTACTCTTGTTGATGATACAAATGTCAGCAGTATGGTTCGGCATGTGATAAGAGAAGCAGATGGTGATGTTGAGATCTTTGCAATAATGCCAGAGAAATCATATAGTTCAGATGAAGAAGAACAACAGCCATTTCAGCTAGAAGAGCATCCATTTCAGCTAGAAGAGCAGCAACAAATTTGCCAAGAAGAGCAACAGCCATTTGGGCAAGAAGAGCAGCAGCATCATGTGTTAGAAGAGCAGCAGCAACATGTGCTAGAAGAGCAGCAACAACATTTGTTAGAAGAGCAGCTGGAAGGATGGCATGACATTGATCTTGCGCATGAGTACCAAGGAGAGCAACAAACAGGGCAGCTAATTGAGGACATTGATCAACAAGTTCTGTCCAATGTGGCAAGGAAGTTGCCTGTTGTGAGGGCATCAGTGCAGGACAAAGGCAAGGGACTTCAAGATAGCAGTGCTCATGTTGATAATGTTCATGATGGAGAAAATGGTGATGACAATTCAGACATCGACTATGATGATGTTCATGAAGCAGACAGTGAAGATAGCAGTGCTGATGATGAAGAAACCATTTGTTACAGAAAACAAGCACAAGAACTGAAGGAGAGAGTGAGGAAAAAGATGTTGGGAGAGGATCATCCAACAGCAACCATAGTACCAGAAGAGTTCATTGTCCCAGAGAATATGAAAGAACAAGTAGAAGATGGCAGTGATTGCTTTGACAGTGAAGATGAACTTTCATACGAGGAAGACAGTGATGGAAATGTGAGCAGGACAAAGGCAAGAGAGGTTTCCTAGCTGGTTGTAGGAGGGTTGTTGGGCTTGATGGATGCTTCTTGAAAGGTTCAGTCAAAGGGCAAATCTTGTGTGCCATTGGAAGAGATCCAAACAACCAAATGCATCCAATTGCATGGGCAACAGTAGAAAGGGAGAGCCATGACAGTTGGTACTGGTTTTTGTCACTTCTGCAAAAGGACATACAGATTAACAACCAAGGTGATGGTTGGGTTGTCATTTCAGATCAGCAGAAGGGCCTTATAAAGGCTGTCAGTGAAATTATACCAGAGGCAGAGCACAGAATGTGTGCAAGGCACATTTATGGAAATTGGAGGAAGCTGCACAGAGACAAGATTTTGCAGAAAATGTTCTGGGCTTGTGCGAAATTGTGTGACAGAATTCAGTTCAACTACAATAGGGCCAAGCTAGCACAGAAAACTCCAGATGCTGTCAAGGACATGATGAAAAATGCTCCAATGCATTGGTGTAGAGCTTACTTCAAGCTTGGTTCCTTTTGTGACTCTGTTGAAAACAATCTCTGTGAGTCATTTAACAATGCCATTATGAGAGCAAGATTTTATCCAGTCATTTCTTCCATGGAAATTATGAGGAGGAAGGTGATGGCTAGAATTGCAGAGAACAAAGCAAAGTCAGCAAGTTGGACTGGTACAATATGCCCCAACATTTTCAAGAAACTGAAATTGAATATCAGAAGATCTAATATTTGCACAGTGCTTTACAATGGAACTGAAGGATTTGAGGTAATGGAGGGGCAGCATAGAAGATTTACTGTAAACTTGGAGCGATTTACATGCAGCTGCAGATATTGGGACTTGTCTGGTTTGCCCTGTTGTCATGCTATTAGTGCAATATACAGATTGGGAAAAGAAGTAGATGATTTTATTGCACCTTGCTACAGAATTGCTCTATATGACCAAGTGTACAGCCATGTGTTGGAACCAGTTGAAGGGAAAGAGAGCTGGTCCATAGCTCCAAATCCTAGGCCTTTTCCCCCTGTTGGAAAGAAAAAGCCAGGAAGGCCCAAGGTAGAGAGAAAAAGAGAAAAACAAGAGAAACCTAAAGGAGACAAGATATCAAGAAAAGGAGGCACAATTAGATGCTCAGCATGTGGAGGGACAGGACATAATAAAACAGGATGCACAGCTAATCCTGATGTTGTTCGTGAACATGCCCACAGTAAGAAAGCAGCCAAAAGAAGTAGGAAAAAGCAAGATAAAACACCCCAGGTAAGCATTACATAGTTGTTACATTTTAGCTTCCAAATTAGTTGCCATGCTATTTTATTGACTTCTAAATTGGTTTATGTAGGAAGCTACTACTAGTACCCAGCAGCAAGAGAGACATGTGGTGTATGTTGAGAAGAAGAAAAGGAAGAAACCTGCTGCCCAGCAAGAAGGTGCTGCCGAGCCACAACCTGCTGCTCCTGCCATGAGGCCCCAAGTTCATCTCCAGCCGCAAGCACCTGCCAGGAAGCCATTTGCTGCACCAAAGAAAAAACACCATAGTTCAGGTCATATTGGACAGGGAAGCTCTCAACAGTCCCAACTGTGGCGCCCTGACCCGACTGTTATACAGTGATGCTGCGTGTCACCGGTTAAGCGATACAAGCGGAGGTTACGGGTTTACCAATCCCCGGCCAAAACCTTTGGCAGGCGTTGCTGGGTACACCTCACTCCAGACAACGCAACACCCCGATTGCTGCCTTAACACGGGCGCAACCCTCAAGGCATAATAGTAAGATCAAGACTTGTGGAACAACTGGCACATCACAGACTCTACGACACAAAAATCATATAGTTCAACTCTTATACAGAGAAAGATAGCAAATGACAAACAGAGGTCACAGACCCAACATTACAACATGCGGAAGCGAAGTGTGTTGTTCTAAACAACAAGAACCAACATATGGCCTAAGAGGCCTGCAAATAAACATCCAGCGCCAGCTGTTCCGGGATGTCCCAAGCTGCCACCTGGGAACCCCAGACTACTCGTCGACGTCCACAAAGAACCCACCTTCGAAGTCGGTGAAGTCCTCCTCTGAAACAAAAGCAAAGACCTTGAGTTCGACGAACTTGCAAGATTAAGAGCTAATATATGCTCGATGATTAGCTGTCAAGGTTTTATGGCTCTTTTGCATAAAGCTGATTTTATTTATGAAAAACATAACTCAAAGGCATCGACTATTAGAACATTTTCAAAGAGGGGTAAGAAGTAACTCTCTTCTCTTGAGATCACTTTCTCAACAACAACCACCATCACATCATTGTACCTGTTCATCAAGGCACCTCCCCGAATCACCCTCGAGGAAGTCAACCTTACATTCGTGAAATTGGTACCTCTAGTACCCAAGTTTTTAATCATTCCATTTAAGTTATTCTATGATCATCGTCCATTCCCAAGTCGTCCTTAACCGTGGACACGGCTTTTCGAAAAGATTTAACCCTGCAGGGGTGTACAAATGTTTGCCACGCGTACCGTCCGGCCCATTACCTGCGCATTAGCTCTCTTCCTTGGAAAGCCGGCTGGGTGGGAACGGTGTCGACTTCTCCCTCGTTAAGGACTTTCCAGGATCATCAGTGGCAGTAGGGCTGCCAGGATCACAACACCCCGCCCCACGGCCACTTATTTTCCTAACACCACAATCCTCATCTCATTCTCAGCCACCAACTCATGCACGCGCAAATGGAAGCCCGAACTAGAGGACCTGGCTAGCCCCGCTCGAGTTATTTAGTCTATGAGGGTTCCTGCAATTGCATAGGCCTCACGCATGGTTGCACGCTCAGTCTTGGTTCAGGAGGTACAGAACTCGCACCTAGGCGGCAAGAACGAGACAACCCACCACATTCCATGTGGCCTCTCATCCCCACCTTCTTAGCATTTTATTATCCATCTCCACAATTTTCCACCATCAACATCACTGTCACAAGTTAACACCTGTTTCCAGCATTCACCATCCCTAGTACAACTAGGCATTTCACTAAGCATGGCTAAGCACTTGCATAGCATAGTAAGTATTCCATGGCCAACAATACAAACCTATGGTAGTAGGAAGGTAAAACAGGTATTGGCAACATGATTCTAATGCAACTAGTAGGATACTCTAATCCAGGCAAAAGACATTTAGAACCGCATGCAATATTATAGTGGAGAAAATTAATTGCGGAAAATAGGATAAGATATGCTCAGAGGGGGGGGGGGTTACGCTTGCCTTGTTCAGAGTGCTGGTAGTACTGCTCGGCGGGGTATTGAGGTGGACCCCGTCTGCTTGATCTAACGAAGCACACACGGAAAAACAAATCAATCACCACACATGTGTACCATGCAATGCACAATCACATGATGACATGACGAGTTTATGCAAGGTAGCATCATTTAGTTCATCTAGCAAAATTAAATGGAGAGCCAAATAATTAGGGCAATTATTTGGAAGCAACCCCATATTTAACTTAATGATTTTACTACTACTAGAGGTGCAATCAATTTAATTGTGGTAAGTATGCATGATGATGATGATTTTGGGTAGCTCGCCTTTTTCTGAATATTTTGGTATAAGAAACACAATTTTCTGAGGTCCAGAGAAGAAGTTATGAATTTTATAAATTCCTCTTTTAATTAATTACTTTTAAATATTTTAATTCCGACGATTAAATATTTTAATTACTCGCCTGCGCGAGAGAGCGATGAAACAAGGAGGAATCATCGAGGATCGATGTCCGTAAGTGCGGGAGAGAGTAGCGGGGAACACACGCTACGAGGGAGAAATAGAAAACGACAGCAGGAAGAAAAAACAGTGGAACCGGCCTCCAGCCCGGTTGGGCCGGCTGGCAGGCCGGCCTGCTAGCAGAGGCAACCGGCAGCCCGCCCGGTTTGGGCCGGTTGTGAGGCCGGGCAGGTGACAGAGCCTGCCGGCTCCCAGCCCCGCTGGGCCGTTCCAAAGGCCGGCCTGGGGCCCGAGGAAAACGGCACGCAGCCCGGTTTGGCCGGTTCTACAGCCGGTCTCGCGAGAAGAGGAACGGCGACGGTGGCGCGCGGCTCTGGCGAGGTGGCAACAAGGGGAACAGGGAAGGGGGTGCCTCGGCACTGGGTGCTCACCAGGAGAACAATGGGGAGGTCGGGGACGGCGGGGTGAGGTCGACGGCGACGAAATTCGGCGGCGGAGCTGCGTCGGGGGCGGAGACGAGATGGCACGGCGGCGGCGATACAAGGCCTCCCGCCTCGATTCCTCGGGCGTGGAGGCGGAGTGGACCACGGCGGAGCTTTTGGTACCGCTCGATTTGGACGGGAGGCTCTCAGGCGACGGCGACGAGCACAACAAAGGCGGCGGCCATGGCGGCCCGTGGGGAGAGAGAGAGGGGTGAGGAACGGGAAGGGAAACTCGTGGGAGGGAGCAGTGGGGGCCTCGTGCGGTGCGTGCTCCTTGCAGGGGAAGGGCAGAGGGGGCCCGGCGCCGTCGAGGGGCAGGGCAGCGAGGCGGTCCGGCGGCAGCGACGCGACCGTGTCGCTACAGAAAGAAGAGATGAAGGTTTTACAGTTTAGTCCCTGGAAGTTTTAAACCATCACAAACAGGTCCTTCTTGGTACAGGATTAATAGAACAGCAGGTGGAAAAGAATTATTTGGGCCACTTAAACACCTCCAAAAATTATGCCAATTTTTGGGGAGTCTCTTTATATCAAATTGAAGTTCCCCTAATTTTTACAGATTATTTGAAAACCATTTGGTAGGGAAATAAAATAGAAAAGCTCGCAGGAAATTTTGAGATACACTCTTTTTATTTCATTTTACAATTCAAAATAGTTTGTCAAAAATTATCCTTGGAACTTTTGGAGCTTCCTCGACAAATATGAGAAGACAAGGAATTTGTTTTGCAAACCTTGAGTGTCATCTTTGTTGTGAGATTTGTTGGAACAAGTTGAGAATTTGTTTTCCCAATGTTGCCAAAACAAGTTAGTGTTGTTTAGCAATTGCAAATGGAGGCAAAGATGCATGCATGGAATGCAAAAGTGAATTTTTTCTCATAATTTGCATTACCAAAAGTGGGCTGTTACAACTCTACCCTCCTTACAGGAATCTCGTCCCGAGATTCTAAGGTTGCGAAAAGAAGTCGGGATACTCCTCACGAAGACTAGACTCTCGTTCCCAAGTAGCTTCTTCTTCGGAATGATGAGACCACTGAATTTTGAGAAACTTGGTGGTCTTGTTACGAGTCTTTCTTTCGGCTTCATCCAAGACACGGATAGGATGCTCGCGATAGGTGAGATCTTCCTGGAGATCCAGCTCTTCATGATTGACCCCATGGATAGGATCCTTGAAGCACCGGCGAAGTTGGGATACATGAAACACATCATGCACATTTGGGAAATGACGGTAACTCCAACTTGTAAGAAAGATCTCCTCGCTTTTCCAGAACGGTGAAAGGGCCAACATAGCGAGGGGCCAATTTCCCTTTGATTCCGAAGCGGCGAACGCCTCGAAGGGGAGAGACACGGAGATAAGCTTTATCACCAATTTCATAGTGAATCTCCTGATGGTGCTTGTCATAGTAGCTCTTCTGCCTTGACTGGCAATTTCAGATTCTCTCTTATGATTCTGACCTTCTCCTCAGCTTCATTGATCACATCCGGACCAAAGAGTGCTCTCTCTCCGGTCTCGACCAATTCAGAGGAGTGCGGCATTTTCTTCCATATAGAGCCTCGAAGGGAGCCATGCCCAGACTAGCTTGATAGCTGTTGTTGTAGGAGAACTCCGCGAAAGGGAGATACTTTTCCCAACCTTGGCCAAAAGAGATGACACATGCCCGAAGCATGTCTTCCAAACTTGATTCACTCTTTCAGTCTGACCATCAGTCTGGGGTGGTAAGCGGTACTGAAGTTGAGACGGGACCCCATAGCAGTTTGGAAACTGCCAAACTTGGAGACGAAGATACTTCCACGGTCCGATATGATCCTCAAAGGGACCCCGTGCAATGGAACAATACGAGCCAAATATAACTCAGCAAGTTGACTTGCACGTATATCCTCACGGACTGGTAGGAAGTGGCAACCTTGGAAGACGATCAATGATTACCCAGATTGCATTGTTGCCCTTTGGAGACCTGGGAAAACCGGTGATGAAGTCCATACCAATTTCATCCCATTTCCACTCGGGACAGCAATAGGGCGAAGAGTGCCGGAGGTCTTTGATGTTCAGCTTTTACCCGTCGACAGGTGTCGCATTCAGCAACAACTTGGCGATTTCCCGTTTCATACGAGTCCACCAGAATTGTGGTCGAAGGTCTTGGTACATTTTGGTACTTCCGGGATGGATAGAGAGAGGTGATCATGAGCTTCTGAGGATCAGCTCTCTCAATTTCCGCTTCTTGGGTACCACTAGACGGTCACCAAATAAACAACTCCGGATTCATCGACAGAGAAGCATTTGTACTTCCCGCTAGCAATATTGTCCTTGATTTTCAGAATACCCTTGTCACGCTTCTGAGCATCCTTGATCTGGTCTACAAGAGTAGATTTGATCTCCAGATTTGCTAGATAGCCGGAGGGAACCATTTCCAAGTTCAAACGGGAGAATTCTTCATGAAGGGAAGGTTGGGCCTTCAATCATCAGATTGTTGCAATAGGACTTCCGACTTAGCGCGTCAGCCACGACGTTTGCTTTGCCGGGTTGATAGTTCAGACTCACATTGTAGTCCGTGATTAACTCCAACCAACGCCTTTGCCTGAGATTTAAATCCGGCTGGGTGAAGAGGTACTTCAGACTCTTGTGATCCGAGAAGATCTCACAACGGTTACCAAACAGGTATGGTCTCCATTGCTTCAAAGCATAGACCACCGCGGCAAGTCTAGATCATGAGTTGGGTAATTGAGCTCATGCGGCTTAAGTTGGCGAGAAGCATAAGCCACACATGGCCATCTTGCATCATACACACCCCAAACCTTGTAGAGAGGCGTCACAGAAGACGACGAAATCCTTGCTTGTGTCCGGCAGGACAAGCACAGGAGCGGACGTGAGCTTGGCTTTCAGGTTGGAAGCTCTCTTCAGCTTCGGCAGTCCATACGAACTTTCTATCCTTCTTGAGAAGGTCAGTCAATGCCTTGGCTATTTTGGAGAAAGCTTCGATGAATCGGCGGTAGTAACCCGCCAATCCGAGAAAGCTACGAATGTCCTTGACTGACATTGGAGTTTTCCAGTCTAGAATAGCTTGAATTTTGTCGGGGATGACTTCCACACCATTGGCAGATATTACATGTCCAAGGAAGACAAGTTTATCCAACCAAAACTCACACTTGGAGAACTTGGCATAGAGACGGTGTTCACGAAGCCGTGTCAGAACCAACCGAAGGTGTTCATCATGCTCTTCGTCGGTTTTAGAATAGATGAGGATGTCATCGATGTAAATGACGACAAACTTATCAAGATAATCCATGAAAATGGAATTCATGAGCCTCATGAAAGTAGCTGGAGCATTTGTGAGACCAAAGGACATGACGGTATACTCATATGAGCCATAGCGAGTAACAAATGCCGTCTTTGGGATATCCTCCTTTCTGATCTTTATTTGATGGTACCCTGACCTCAGATCCATCTTGGAGAATACTCTTGCACCAGCTAACTGATCCAACAGATCATTGATACGAGGGATAGGATACTTGTTCTTGATTGTCACCGCATTCAACGGTCGATAGTCAGAGACAGACGAGGCACGGTAGAATCCCTCTTCTTGACAAAGAGTACCGGACAACCCCAAGGTGAACTGCTAGGCTGAATAAATCCTTCGCTAACAGCTGATCAATTTGCTCCTTCAACAGAGCCAACTCTTCCACCGGCATGCGGTAGGGCTTCTTGGAAATTGGAGCAGTACCGGGAAGCAAGTCTATGACAAACTCCACACTTCGATCAGGTGGCATGCCAGGCAATTCTTCTGGGAACACATCCGGGAAGTCACACACCACGTGTATGTCCTGGATTTCAGGAGGGGACAAGCCTTCCATGAAACATAGGGTGATCTCCGGGGAGAGGGGATTGTCTGATGATGGAGGTCCTGAATATGTAGCCCAAAACTGCACATCGTAACCGGAAGGGTGGGTCACGGTGATGGACTTAGCAGCACAGTCGAGATTAGCATGGTATCTTGCTAACCAGTCCATGCCCAGTATGGCATCAAGGCCCTTCGACCTCAAGGCTATCAACGGGAAAGGGAAGGACAGGGATGCTATGATAATCTGGACCTCAGGAGTAACGCCATCGGTTTGCCATTTGGAGCCAGGGGTAGAGATCATCAAGGGACTGCTCATCTTCTCAAACGGTATTTGGTGATCTTTTGCAAACGCAATAGAGATGAATGAATGCGATGCTCCAGAATCAAACAAAACGGTAGCAAGATGGTTGTTGATTCGAAGCTCACCCATAAGGACGCCAGGATCCTCTTCAGCTTCTTCAGCAGAGACGTGGTTCAGGCGACCACGCACCAAAGGTCCAGCCTTGCCAGTTGGAGTGGCAGGGGCTCGTGCAGGAGTTATAGCGAGAGGTGCCTTCTGGGGGCACTCCCTGGAGTAGTGACCAGCCTGGCCACAGGTGTAGCAAGTGAGTCCAGGTGGAGCAGGTAGCATAGGACGGTACCCACTCCGCCTATCCCAAGTGTCGAAGTAGTGGGACGCGGAGGAGGTGGCCTATATCCTGCTGCCCTCGGCATGAAGGGAGCACGAGGTACGGCGCTGTAGGGGACAAACACCCTGCGCTTCTTGCTCTCAGAACCCGAGGAACTCTGGTGTCCCCATGTGCGGGCCTCTTGGAAGCTTCAAGTTCCTTTCTTCCTTGCTCAAGAGTGAAAGCCTGGTTGAACAGCTCCTGATAGGTCTGGAACCTGAAGGGCAACTCATAGCGAGCTGCGGATTCAGACCCTTGCGGAACAGCTCTTGCTTGTCAGCATCATTGGTCACGTCCCTTGGGGCGTAACGAGAAAGATGGTTGAACTCACGACCATAAGTGCGGAGGTCCATCCGTCCCTGTTGCAATCCAGGAACTCCCTCCTCTTCAAGTCCATGATAGGCTGGGGAATGTACTCCGCACGGAAGGCAGTGCGGAATCAGCCCAGTGAAGACATGGTTGGCTGGAAACAAAGCCACATGGCTTTCCCACCAACAGCCAGCAGCACCAACCAAGAGATAGGTGGCAAAGTTGACTTGCTCGCCAATGGACATGCAGCGCGGAGAACTTGCGCTCCAAAGCACGAAGCCAATCATCAGCTTCCAGTGGCTCCTTAGCATCAGCAAAGTGGGTGGCTGCGAGCGCAGGAACTCAGTGAGAGTGTTGCACTCGTTCCTCCGTGCATTCTGCTGCACCAACTGCTCAAGCAAGCGCTCATTGCGCCCACGGTTCTCCTCAATGGCCATCAAGACTTGAGCCATCGAGGGTGGTGGCGGCAGATCATCCTCATCATCATTGTGGTTACCGCGACCACCACGGCCTCCACGACCTCCTCGAGCCATTCTGGAGATTTGACAATGACACAGTTAGTATCTTTCTCCGAATGGTCGAACAATAGCATTAGCGTCTTCACAAGTACACAGACTAGGGACGATAATACTTTGCGAGAAGGAAAACAACAAGATAGAACTTGGGTCGAAGATCAGCATCATGTGCTACTAGTGAGAGTTAAGAAATCACAACTTAACACACTCTAGTTGGCACAATCCGGGACCTTATGTTCAAGTCCGTGGGTTAAAACCCAAAGAAAGGATCAAAGATTGATTGGTAGAAATCTGAGTTGATTTGGGATTGCAACGCAGCGGGAGCAACGTGACACATAACACTAAGGTCGAACCCACCCCGTTTCTAATCATTTTGAAGTAACAGGAGAGTAAAACCTTTAAATCAAATGAGGTAAGATTGCTCCGAGATTAGAGGGTAACCAGATAAGGAGTAAAAAGAATCCTAAGATGGTTTTCACAACTCATTTTTAGGTTAAAATATTTTCACAAACACTAGACTCAACATCGACCAGTAGAAGGGTTTCCTACAGGCAGTACTGCTCTGATACCAACTTGTGGCGCCCGACCCGACTGCTATACAGTGATGCTGTGTCACCGGTTAAGCGATACAACCGGAGGTTACGGGTTTACCAATCCCCGGCCAAAACCTTTGGCAGGCGTTGCTGGGTACACCTCACTCCAGACAACGCAACACCCCGATTGATGCCTTAACACAGGCACAACTCAAAGCATAATAGTAAGATCAAGACTTGTGGAACAACTGGCACATCACAGACTCTACGACACAAAATCATATAGTTCAACTCTTATACAGAGAAAGATAGCAAATGACAACAGAGGTCACAGACCCAACATTACAACAGCGGAAGCGAAGTGGTTGTTCTAAACAACAAGAACCAACATATGGCCTAAGAGGCCTACAGATAAACATCACAACGCCAGCTGTTCCAGGATGTCCCAAGCTGCCACCTGGGAACCCCAGACTACTCGTCGACGTCCACAAAGAACCCACCTTCGAGTCGGTGAAGTCCTCCTCTGAAACAAAAGCAAAGACGTTGAGTTCGACGAACTCGCAAGATTAAGAGCTAATATATGCTCGATGATTAGCTTCAAGGTTTTATGGCTCTTTTGCATAAAGCTGATTTTATTTATGAAAAACATAACTCAAAGGCATCGACTATTAGAACATTTTCAAAGAGGGGTAAGAAGTAACTCTTTTCTTGAGATCACTTTCTCAACATCAACCACATCACCATTGTACCTGTTCATCAAAGGCACCTCCCCGAATCACCCTCGAGGAAGTCAACCTTACATTCGTGAATTGGTACCTCTAGTACCCAGTTTTTAATCATTCCGTTTAAGTTATTCTATGATCATCGTCCATTCCCAAGTCGTCCGTAACCGTGGACACGGCTTTTCGAAAAGATTTAACCCTGCAGGGGTGTACAAATGTTTGCCACGCGTACCGTCCGGCCCATTACCTGCGCATTAGCTCTCTTCCTTGGAAAGCCGGCTGGGTGGGAACGGTGTCGACTTCTCCCTCGTTAAGGACTTTCCAGGATCATCAGTGGCAGTAGGGCTGCCAGGATCACAACACCCCGCCCCACGGCCACTTATTTTCCTAACACCACATCCTCATCTCATTCTCACCACCATCACGCACGCGCAAATGGAAGCCAAACTAGAGGACCCTGGCTAGCCCCGCTCGAGTTATTTAGTCTATGAGGGTTCCTGCAATTGCATAGGCCTCACGCATGGTTGCACGCTCAGTCTTGGTTCAGGAGGTACAGAACTCGCACCTAGGCGGCAAGAACGAGACAACCCACCACATTCCATGTGGCCTCTCATCCCCACCTTCTTAGCATTTTATTATCCATCTCCACAATTCTCCACCATCAACATCACTGTCACAAGTTAACACCTGTTTCCAGCATTCACCATCCCTAGTACAACTAGGCATTTCACTAAGCATGGCTAAGCACTTGCATAGCATAGTAAGTATTCCATGGCCAACAATACAAACCTATGGTAATAGGAAGGTAAAACAGGTATTGGCAACAGGATTCTAATGCAACTAGTAGGATACTCTAATCCAGGCAAAAGACATTTAGAACCGCATGCAATATTATAGTGGAGAAAATAATTGCGGAAAATAGGATAAGATATGCTCAGAGGGGGGTTACGCTTGCCTTGTTCAGAGTGCTGGTAGTACTGCTCGGCGGGGTATTGAGGTGGACCCCGTCTGCTTGATCTAACGAAGCACACACGGAAAAACAAATCAATCACCACACATGTGTACCATGCAATGCACAATCACATGATGACATGACAAGTTTATGCAAGGTAGCATCATTTAGTTCATCTAGCAAAATTAAATGGAGAGCCAAATAATTAGGGCAATTATTTGGAAGCAACCCCATATTTAACTTAATGATTTTACTACTACTAGAGGTGCAATCAATTTAATTGTGGTAAGTATGCATGATGATGATGATTTTGGGTAGCTCGCCTTTTTCTGAACATTTTGGTATAAGAAACACAATTTTCTGTGGTCCAGAGAAGAAGTTATGAATTTTATAAATTCATCTTTTAATTAATTACTTTTAAATATTTTAATTCCGACGATTAAATATTTTAATTACTCGCCTGCGCGAGAGAGCGATGAAACAAGGAGGAATCATCGAGGATCGATGTCCGTAAGTGCGGGAGAGAGTAGCGGGGAACACACGCTATGAGGGAGAAATAGAAAACGACAGCAGGAAGAAAAAACAGTGGAACCGGCCTCCAGCCCGGTTGGGCCGGCTGGCAGGCCGGCCTGCTAGCAGAAGCAACCGGCAGCCCGCCTGGTTTGGGCCGGTTGTGAGGCCGGGCAGGTGACAGAGCCTGCCGGCTCCCAGCCCGCTGGGCCGTTCCAAAGGCCGGCCTGGGGCCCGAGGAAAACGGCACGCAGCCCGGTTTGGCCGGTTCTACAGCCGGTCTCGCGAGAAGAGGAACGGCGACGGAAAACGGCGACGGTGGCGCGCGGCTCCGGCGAGGTGGCAGCAAGGGGAACAGGGAAGGGGGTGCCTCGGCACTGGGTGCTCACCAGGAGAACAATGGGGAGGTCGGGGACGGCGGGGTGAGGTCGACGGCGACGAAATTCGGCGGCGGAGCTGCGTCGGGGGCGGAGACGAGATGGCACGGCGGCGGCGATACAAGGCCTCCCGCCTCGATTCCTCGGGCGTGGAGGCGGAGTGGACCAGGGCGGAGCTTTTGGTGCCGCTTGATTTGGACGGGAGGCTCTCAGGCGACGGCGACGAGCACAACAAAGGCGGCGGCCATGGCGGCCCGTGGGGAGAGAGAGAGGGGTGAGGAACGGGAAGGGAAACTCGTGGGAGGGAGCAGTGGGGGCCTCGTGCGGTGCGTGCTCCTTGCAGGGGAAGGGCAGAGGGGGCCCGGCGGCGTCGAGGGGCAGGGCAGCGAGGCGGTCCGGCGGCAGCGACGCGACCGTGTCGCTACAGAAAGAAGAGATGAAGGTTTTACAGTTTAGTCCCTGGAAGTTTTAAACCATCACAAACAGGTCCTTCTTGGTACAGGATTAATAGAACAGCAGGTGGAAAAGAATTATTTGGGCCACTTAAACACCTCAAAAAATTATACCAATTTTTGGGGAGTCTCTTTATATCAAATTGAAGTTCCCCTAATTTTTACAGATTATTTGAAAACCATTTGGTAGGGAAATAAAATAGAAAAGCTCGCAGGAAATTTTGAGATACACTCTTTTTATTTCATTTTACAATTCAAAATAGTTTGTCAAAAATTATCCTTGGAACTTTTGGAGCTTCCTCGACAAATATGAGAAGACAAGGAATTTGTTTTGCAAACCTTGAGTGTCATCTTTGTTGTGAGATTTGTTGGAACAAGTTGATAATTTGTTTTCCCAATGTTGCCAAAACAAGTTAGTGTTGTTTAGCAATTGCAAATGGAGGCAAAGATGCATGCATGGAATGCAAAAGTGAAATTTTTTCTCATAATTTGCATTACCAAAAGTGGGCTGTTACACCAACCATCTAGCCAGGTAAATAATATTTCTACTACTCTATATATGTGTTCACCAAACTCATGTGTAACTACAGCAAGTACTAATTGATTTTGACATCTCTTGTACAACAAGAAGAACTACCTGCCAGGAAAAAGACATCACAGACCATTCCAATGTCCCAGGTTGTGACAGAAAAAGTGCCAAAGCATGAGAGGATGAACTGGTTGTTAGGACAGAAGAAAAAAGCAGCTGAAGATGGACAGAACAACTAAAATGGCAGTGCCAATTTAGCTTCAGTTGTTTTAGCAATTATAATGTAAACTTTGAGTTTGTGTCACATTTTACTTTGTGTCAAACTGTCACAGATGTTTGTATCAAATTTTGACAGCACATTTGAGTATGTTTGCGTGATTCACATTGCCTTGTGTTTGCAATCTTCATTTACTAATTCATATTGCTGCCATTTCATACAGCTACAAAACATAAGATTAATGCAACCATAATAAGAAAAGGAAGCTGCTGCGCAGCCACAAGCTGCTGCCCAATCAGGCAGTTTCAGTTTTGTAACAATTTGTCAAGACAATTTCGATTTACCATATATTCACACCAAAAGCATGATTCCAACATTGCTACATTGCTACAACATTGTTTCGACACATAAGTCACTCCAATCCCTGCAACTTCCACATACTTTGCCATTTTAATTACCTCTGACATGGGCTCCAAGGAGGTGGCAACTGCTTCAGCTGCTCGAGACCTCAAGCCAGCCATGGTTGCAGCTTCAATCTCCACCAGAAATTTTGCCAAATACAGGGGATACTCTCAGCAAGCAGCAAAGCATAAAGCATAAACAGCAGCGCGAGCATCTGATATCTACTGTGTACTGAAGTGATTCTAGCTGCTAGAATTTAATACACAGCACAATTTCCAGACCACAGGTTCGTAATGGACTAAACCAGGACAGGATGCGGATAAAGAAGCTACCTTTGGACGCTGTCGACGAACTCTTGGACGACGGCGTGGATGGCGCCCCCTCGCCGGCGAGTAGAAAGCCGCAACTCACCCCGCCGGCCTAGCGCGCGACGCGGACCGGCGAGCTCGACGGAGCCGCGCGCACCGTCCAATCGGTGCCCGCGTGCGCCTGCGAGCAAGCCAGCAGCGCCGCTTCTCTCGTCGGCGAGGCGGGGCCTGTCGATCTGATGCGGGAAGGGCTGGGGGAGAGGAGCAAAGGAGACGGTGGCGTCCATTGAGTAGGGGCGGAGCAGAGGCGGAGCTGAGCGGCGGAGCGATGAGCAGAGCCGAGCAGCGAGGGGGATTTGGGAGAGAAATGCTGGGGGTTATTTGACCCTGACGTGGCAAAACCGGTGTCCACCGTGGCCTATACCGCTCTGCCAAAACCGCCGATTTGTCTCAGGGGGTAATTTGCATGGTTTCAGAAACCTGAGGGGGTCAAATGCTCCGGTTTAGACCTGGGGGTGCTTAGCGACCGAAAATCGACCCCTGGGGGGTTATCTGGACTTCTTTCGAAAAACGCGCCCCCCAGTATCCAGTTTCGCGCCGTTTCGCGCCGCGGCGGCCCAAAAATAGCGCCGTTTTGGGCCATGGGGGGGTGGGGGGGGGGGGGCACAACGACTCGAGATGCCCTAAGTTTGGGGACAAAAAAAAAATTGCAGACCCATATGTTACAGATCGTATACATGTCACGAAACCTAACTCATCGGCCATGGCAGCCTAGTAGATCGGATCACATATATCGTGCATCTAGTAGATCCATCGATAAAGGAGGCTGCAGCAATGGCTGCAGTCTGGCTCCCGGACGACGTCCTTCTGGACATCCTCTTCCGCCTAAACGACGTCCCGGCCGCCCTCTTCCGCTGTGCCACAACATGCAAGAAATGGCGCGACCTCGTTGTCGAGCCCGCTTTCCTCAGGCGCTGCTGGCCAGATCAGGACACATCCTCCTCCTCCTTGATTGGCTTCTTCACCCAGATATTCGGCCGCGGAGCGTCTTCCAATATCTTGACGCTGTGCTTCACCCCGACGCAGAGATCGGTTCTAGGTCCTGGCACACGCACCCTCGGCTCCTTCATGACCGCCGGCGCCGCCGCACCCTCGGGCATCTTCGACAACGCGGAGCCGCTCTTCTCGTGTCACGGCATGCTCCTCGTGCGCCTCTACCTGAACCCGATCGTCCTCAATTTGGCGGTATGCAACTTCCTCACAGGTGTGTGCCAGGTGATCCCTACTCTCAAGTTAGGCACGGACTTTCACGGGTGCAAGTGGAAAGGCTATGCCATTCTTGCCGGTGCAGACTGTTGCTCTAATGGTGAAGAGCCGGTGCCTCGGAGCAACTCATCATTGTTCAAGGTGGTAGTTGTCAGCACCTACGAACACGATAACAGGAAATGTACTCTTCACACCTTCTCCTCCGAGGAAGCAAGCTGGAGGGTGCGTAGCAGTTCCATTGATGGTGTTGGGCGGCAACCGATCAACAAATACATGTCATCCAGCCTTGCTGTCGTGCACCGTGGTGTGGCGCATTGGTTATTCTGTTTGTATCAAGAACTATGCCTTAGTGTCCTTAACCTAGACATGCGTACTGGCCACATGTCCTTGGTGAAGCTCCCTTTCAAAATAGATTGCTACCTCAACTATCTGCCTCGCCTTACTCTAGCTCTCAACGGGGAGCTATCACTGCTTTGGATGCAAACAATAGGTACCAAAATTGAGATCTGGGAGCAGCAACAGGAACGACCAAATAAGGATGGCGGATCAGAATGGGTATGCACAAGGATAGTCGATCTCAAAGAACTCGGGAAGAGGGAGAACCAAGGAAGGGATCTATCTGTCTTTGGAGAGAGGAGTGGCACATTGCTTGTCCGTGACACCATCCTGGATTGTGTGTACACGGCTGACCTCGAAACCGGAACGATTGAGGAGGTGGTGGATTTTCCTCGCGAGGGACGCCTCATCACTCCGGAGACTGTAGCCTTGGAATGGGATTGGCCCGCGATCTTCGTTTGTCGACTCGATACCAGGTATATCTAGTCATTTTGATATCTCAATATATTCGCCTATGTTGGTGTCTTTCACAAATAATAAACGCTGGATAGATGAATGTGCCAAGGGAAGGGATTGATGAATAATAGACACTAACTAGGATGATTCGGTGTTTATTATGTTACTTGACCGACTGAATCATGGCGTCACTATTGCTCTACCTGTTATGTGTTTTAATTATATCGCACTTCATTTAGTGGCTCCACATGTGCCCTCCGTTATGATGTATCATATAGTAAACTAAATTACACCCCTCGCCGTTGCATTCTTAGCTGACAGTAAGAAATTTAGTATGAGGAAGGAATAGAATGCGAAATCAGCTTTGAAAATTCCACCTCAAGCGGCATGGCTCAGTTCTTGGGATTTGCCCCTTCCTCTTTTGAGCGCCTCATCTGGAGGATTTGGGCGCCTCTAAAGTGATGTTTCTTTGTGTTGGTTGCTGTTCAAAACAGGTTATGGACATCAGAGCAAAGATCTGGGAGAAGCAACCAAATAAGGATGGTAGATCAGAATGGGTATGCACAAGGACAGTCGAGCTCAAAGAACTCGGGAAGAGGGAGAAGAAAGTTTTTGATCTATCAGTCTCGGGAGAGAGGTGTGGCACATTGCTTGTCCACGACACCATCCTGGGTGCGTACACGACTGACCTCGATACCGGGACGATTGAGGGGGTGGTGGATTGGCCTCACAAGGGATACCTCATCACTTCAAAGACTGCCATAGCCTTGGAACCGGATTGGCCTCCGATCTTTGTTTCTCGACTCGATACCAGGTATAGCTAGTCATTTTCATATCTCAATATATTCTCCATTGTTGGTTTCTTTCACGAATAATAACGCTGGATAAATGAATGTGCCAAAGGATTGATGAATAATAAAGACATTAACTAGGTCGATTTTTATTATGTTACTTGACCGACTGAATCATGGCATCACAGTTGTTCAACCTGTTATGTGTTTTAATTATAGTGCATTTCTTTTAGAGGCTCCACATGTGCCCTCCGTTATGATGGGTCGTATAGTAAATTAACCATGTATCATTCGTAAACGAAAGTAACCAACTTTGTTGTGTAAATTAAGTATCAGTGTATTGTCTCTACTCTCTAGGCTGCGCATTTTACTTTAGTATAAGCTTGCCAAAGTTTATACCATATTGGTATGATTGCTTCCCTTTCTTGAATTCTATGGCAATGCACCAATTGACTTACCAATTGAATTGGAAACAAAATATGTAATACCGTGTGACCTATCCACCTAGGTGTGAACCGATGTATCTTTGACGAAAGGCTAATTTGAGGTGATTTCGCAGCCGCACTTTTCCATGTCCTTGACGGATAGTAAAACTTACACGTTGAATCTTCTGTTTTGTTTGGTAAGTATGTACTATGTTGATCATATCCTATTTTTAATTGTTGGATACTCCCCCCGTTTCTAAATGTAAGATGTTTTAGGTGTTACACATGTTGTCTACATACACACTAAAATGAGTGAACAACACATAAAATGTGTCTACATACATTTGAGTATACATGAATGTAGACAAAACCTAAAACATATTATATTTGGGAACGAAGGGAGTATGCATATTGTTGAACTAGGATTTTAGCTTATTGACACATGATGCAGTTTCATTTATGTGAATTTCCTAGTTTAGAAGCAGCTGGTCAAGAAATCATTGTGCTGCTATAGCTTAAGGTCATTCACCAAGCTTTAATATGCTCTTTCTGCTTTGTACCTTTGCTTGTCCTTCAATTAATCAATTGAAAATTCTTAATAACAACCTGTTTAAGGTGTTATCTTGTTTGGTATTGCAAGCTACTCATGTTTTTGATTTGTAGATATAAATATAATGCATTATGCATTTGATGTGCTCTAAGATGATGATACCAATCATTTCTGGTTTGCAGGCTCTCATGCTTGTGGTGTTGATGTCTAGCGCTCTTCTCTGTTTATAGCATGCCATGTTCTGTTTTATTTTACACTTTGTTATGAGTGGTAAAATGGGCCTGTATTCAAGTCTTTGAACTCTTCAAGTGCTGTTTTGATGTCCGTTAAAAATGATCAAGTGAACTTTTTGCGAGGTTGAATTATTCTTGTTTTGCATTGACTACTTGGAAACATGGAACTGATAATTCTTTTGTTTGCAGGCAACCTTTGACTGCTTGATGAAGGCCTAGGGATTCCTCACCCCTGACTTCTGGAAGGAGACCACCTCCACCAACGCACTCTACCAGGAGTTCACCGACCTCTTGGCGAACCCACCAAGGCGCTTCTGCTTGATGCACCTGTTGAGAAGATAGAAGCTTTAGGATGTCTGCGTAAAGAGTGTCACTAGCTGGGAGTCGTCTAATGCACTTCGCTTTATTATTATAGCCGAGAACCGGGTGTCATCTTTGAATTGTGCTGCGTTTGGATGTCTCTGTTTGCTGTCAACTTTTGGATTTTGGTACAATGTTGCTCTTCTTAATCATATCAATGGATGCTACATAATTATGTCTATCCTCCTTTTGTGGCATCGTCTGCCTGTTGATGTTATTGTTTTAGAACCACGTTTCTGTTTTTTTGATGATCTGTGCCCCCTCCCTGCTATAATGGTGTTGTTTCCTTAAATTTAAGCTAGTCTGTCTTAAATTCAAGATCATTGCTAACCGTAGTTGCTGTTCGATTACACCTCAGAGCGTCAAGGTGATATGCCTGTGCTGCAGAACGCTCAATGGTTCTGTATGAATCTCCTGCAGGAACTAAACTCTGGCGTCCGTCCGAGTTGATGTTGTTGTACTTCTTTGCTCTCTGTTATACTAGCTGAAAGGCCAGCTTTGGCTGGATCTTTCGAGAAAGAGGAAAAATTAGATTGTGGAACCAGGTACTGTAATGAAAAGCCCCAAACTATGAAAACCTGAGATTAGAATGCTGTGCCAATCCTCAAGTTTAGTAAGGTTATTATATATAGCATCTCACATTTACTGTCATGAAAAGCTCCAAACTATCAAAAAATGTCTTGTGAATGTCTGTAATGCTACCGGCAACAACTATATAGGGTGATTCCAAAAAGTTGACGGCCTTTGATGATTTGCCTTACAGTTTCTAGCAAATAAATAATAGAATATGCCTTGCATTTCGGACTATGGCTGCAGCGGCGCTTGTTATTCAGAATTCTGGTGCTCGGCATCAGAACAACACACAAGACGGGACAAATTTTCTTAGCCAAATCTCAAAGAGGAGCAACCGAAACTCAAATTATCAGCTCACTGGAACACATGATTCATTTATACGAAATGAATTGGCTGAACGAAATTGCAGGAGCCACCGAAGTTTTCATTTATCCACAAGGAATGCAGTGGCAACGAATCATCGGCCCAGTGAAATGCAGGAATCGCTGCAGCCAGTGTCACTACACAAACTTTTTTTTTTCGAGAATAACGGGGGGAGGAGCCCCACCGCTTGTTATATTTCCGAAAAGAGCCTGGCGGGCCATGTTCTTACAACAGAATAGCAGTTTTACAGGGGATACAGGGGAGAGAGAACAATGAAAAAACAAGAAAAAAGACAACTAGAAGAGGGAAAGCAAGAGCCACCCAGAGACACAAGAGGTGAGGGGTGTAGTCGAGGGATCACAATGCCGAGACTCGGCAATCAGCCTCACGCACCTCACCGGCATGCAACTCGAACCCCACGGCACAACTCAGGAGCACCACCATCATCATCGGATCGGAGTGTCAAGCCTAGCACCTAGCACTATCCTAGAAAGGGAGCTCCGCCACGGACATCGAGACGAAAGCAGGTGGGGGAGACATACATTGTGTCGTCAAGGAGCAAAGGTGAGCCAAAACGCCACCACGAGCACGAGGCTCCCACACCGCAACAACAACCATTGGGGAGTCTTGGGCGAGCACATCCAAGTGGCCGAGACCACGTGAAGGCACGCCGAGAGGAGAACACACCACCATCGGCCCCAAGGTGGCCGCACTATCACCACCAGACGCAGCACCAACAACCACACGCAGCAACAGCAACCATCTTCTATGGCTTCCAAGACGACGCCTCCAGGGAGAAATTGTTGTCTATACAACACCGTCATCCAATCCTGCAAGCGGGATCTAGGGTTTTCACCCGGAGGCCACACTGTAGGTGCAAGAGCTCTACGACGACACCTCCAGGGAGGAAAACGGCGACCAAAAGCCACCGCTGCCGCCGGCATCGACAGAGCCGATGCCATGTTCTCACCCAGAGCTATAGCAGAACTACAAAGGAGAAGACGGCCGACGGTCACCACCAGCAGCCGTCGTAGCCAACCACACCTTGCGGAGGCTACACACGGCCAAGCAATCCCACAGTCGCAGTTACCTCAAAACGCTGCCGGACGCAACGCCAACCACCGCATCCCGCCGAGCACCATGCCGGCAAGGTCGGAGTAGCGCCGCCCGAGGCTAAGATCCACCATGGATCTGGGCCACAACAGTGCAGCACTCGCTGGCGCGCCCCACGCGCGCCACACGCGGCTGCCGGAAGGCGTCGAGCTCCAGGGAGATGACGAAGGCGCGCCCGGCCCATCCGGGGCCCAGAACGGCCCCGGGCCTGGCCGCAGCCTACGGTGGTCGCGAAGGGAGCCGGACAGGAGCCGGCGGTGAAGCTCCCCGGACCGCGCCAACCCGCCGCGACCTTGCCGCCGTAGCGGCCGAGGTCAGACCGGCCGGGAACGGAGCGGCCCCGGCGTCCAGCGCCCACAGCGCAAGGCAGCGCGACGAAGGCCTCGCCGGCACCACCACTGGAGGCCGCGGGCGCGAGAGAAGCCGCCGTCGCCGCCGCACGGGGACGGGCGAGACTGGCGCAGCAGAACCTCCGCAACTGCAGCGCGGGCCGCGGGCAGCAGATCCCCGCCGCCCCCTTCACCGGCGGCGCATGGCTTAGCCGGCAGCCGCCTCCGGGGACGGCGAGGGAGGGGGGTTGCGCGGGGGGAGGCGGCGGCGCGGGGTGGCTAGGGTTTCGCCCCTCGGCCGCCTGGGAGGGAGGCGACGCGAGGGGGACTCTCTGTTCTCTACACAAACTTTTCAGCCAATGCTTTCAGCATCTTAGAAACGCGAGGCACAGCGCATCAAGTTTAGCTAGCATTAAAGATGCCAAGTTTTCTGGACCTATATCTATGTTTCTATCTATATATCTGTATGCGAAAGTCTGATGGCGCCCAGTTCTGTTGTGTCCGAGAAGAGGCCAACTGTCACGACTCCGGCTCTCATCTTCCTCTACTCTGCGTCGACACGCGGGTGTCGCAGCTCATAGGCGGCTGAATTGGCACAACAAAGTGAGGCAGCAGAACAATAACCTCAATCGAAGAGCTTTGCGAAACAATAAAAGACAGTAACAAGATCAACAAGAAAAATCCTCAAGACGACATAATGTGCAGAAACTACTTTCGCTAAACTCTTCTTTTTGGAGAAACTAAGCTTTAATGTACCACTGTAGGATAAAACCTGAATTTTGCTCACATATTCTAACAGAAAATTAGTATCATCTCTACAAGGGCGTACTGAAACGACCGAACTGATTTGGTTTTGTAGGGTCCATATTTCCTAATAGCGGTGAACTGTATGGAATGAACAAACTGGGCTATTTGAATCAAGGGCACTAAGGCAGATATGAATATGACATGTTTTTTAACAACCTTTCCAAGCATCTGTACTCAGACTGGTAAAGTTGTAATAAATACTCCACTAAGAGACAAGACTCCAAATACTTTGTCCATGTACCAAATAGTATCTAAATTTGAACCAATATCATCCTACATAGCCAATTCAATATGTATTTCTCGCCAAAGAAGATCACAGGAAGCAGAGCAGCAATCTAAATATCACAGTTGTGATGATTTTTTTTAACTCTGAACAATACCAAAATACAGCTCATGAACAAAACCTGAAAACAATATAATGTGCATAAACTAGCTTCTACATAGTACTTTAGGATAAAACCTGAATTTTGTTCACAGGATATTAAAGGCAAGTAAGAATAAGCTAAGATTAAAAAGATATCACCAACTTCTCTGTCATGCCTAAAAAGTGATAGTCAACTGGTTTTGCCCTTTTTCAATAATTTGTACGAGGTTTACTAACAAAAAAAGACTAGCGCCAAATGGAGGAAGTGAATAATCTGCACTAGTATAAAACCAACAAGTTTCAAATCAAGGTTGATTGCACTTAAACATGTGGTAACCGGGTAGCATCAGATCATCTTTTAGCATCTGTACACAGACTAAGGCACACGTAAATACCTTTGTTTCCATACAACTATTTTTACTTATCTACAAAACTAGAACAGTTTCAGGCATGTTTAAAGTAGTAACAGAAGCAGATTAATAAGCAAGGCCAGAGCTATTTGATCGATTGTCAGACTAGAACAGTTTCAGTCGACTGTTTTTTCAAGCACAAGCACTCCAAAATATCAAGACAACCAATATCTGCTAGCTGGTGCTGAGTACCAAAATACCAGATTGAACCAAGACTAGCAACATGTATTTCTTGTCAAAAGGAGCTGAGTACGAATATGGGCTCTCACCAGGTGTCCGTTTCATGATGACGACAATCTCGATGGTTTCACGGCCGTCGCGGGGCAGGTTTTCTGAGAGTGGGGTGAGCCTCCCGTAGCGGCCCGCTCGGACGCACATGATGAGGCTGAATACGCGGTCGATGATGCCAAGGCGGCGGGCCAGCTCGTTCCTCAGGTGGTACACGGACCTCCCCCTGAAGCGGAACTCCGACCAGCCCTCCTCCTCGGTGTAGAGCCCGTCGTCGCTCGCCAGCACGAACCGAATCACCGGCCACGCCGCCGCCTCGCGCAAGCGACGGACCTCCCCCTGAAGCAGAGGACCATGGTTACGCTCAGGAGATGAAAGAATTGGACCAATTTCGTGACCCAAGACGGGAATGCAACCAAGAATTGGAATTCCGGAGGTGAATTTGGCAAGAACAGGACCAGGAATTGCTCTCGGCTCCGGCGAATTACTCTAATCCAAGAAGCAAATTTCGAGCTCATTTGGAGAAGAACAGAGAAGCTCACTCACCATGACGGGATACCGAAGGAGAGGCATGACATATCTGACGGGGATGGGCTCCACGATCCAGTGCGACATGGTGCTGATGTTCTTGTACTCGTCGACGGTGACGCCCTTGTTCCAGCGGCGGATCTTCCCGTTGGCGCGGAGGTAGCGGTCGCCGCTGACGCTCCGGAGCATGACGGCGCCGGAGACGGCCCCTATGACCTGCCAAATGATGGCCTCCTGCTGCGGCTGATCGTAGTTGCGCTGCACGACACAGAGGCCGCGGTGTCCGCGCGGCGCCGGCGTGGGCGTGGCGGCGAGGTAGCGGCCGTAGGCGGCGCTGTGGAGGAGCAGGAAGATGCCCTCGTGGTGGTAGACGTGCACCACCCACGCCGTGTTCAGCGTCGCGCGGGCGCGGCGCCCGTGGACGGCGGAGACGCCCACCCCGTCGTCGTCGGCGTGGAGGTAGTAGTCGCCGAGCGCGCGGTTCCGCAGCCACACGTGGCTCCGGTCGTTCCACAGATGCTCCATGGGCGGAAGGGACCGCTGGAGAGAGAAGAGGCCGGGGAGAGAGGTGGGGTTCTTGGTTTCTTGGAGCTCCGGCGAGGGGGTGAAGAGGGCAAGGCCGGCGCTGTCAGTTGAGACGGTTACGCCGGGCGCCGAGGCGAAGGCATTTCAAGGTCCTCAAACTGGAACCAACTGGGCCGGCGGGCCGTTTCCTAAGCCAAGCCCAACCGCGGCCCATCTAGTCCACAGCCAAAGGCCCACACGACCTCCTTGGCTCCCTCCTTCCCACGAGACGCGCGGCGGCGGCGGCGGCGGCTGCCGGGGCCGGCAGCGCCGCTCCTTCCTTTCCCCCGCACGCGAGCCTCTCCTTGTCGTGAAGCGGCGCGTAGTCGCGGAGACGAATCCTCCGGCGGCAATGCCCCCTTTCCTTGCCCTGCTCCAGCGTCCGGGGCGGAGACGGAACACCCGGCGGCATGGCTCCCTCTCCATGCCCTGCCCCGGCGTGCCGCACGCTCGCCCGCCCGGCACCAGCGAGCCGACGGCGATACACCACCAGATCCAGCGAGACCGCTAGGGTTGTTCTTGCTCGTTGCTTGTGGCTTGCCGCTTGCTTCTACAAAGTGCCTGTGGCTGGTGTGGTGTTCTGCTACGCTTACTTGTCCTGCTTCTGCCTCTGCCTTCTGCCTTCTGCGTGTGCACTTGGTAACCTTTTTTTTTTTGCATATTTTTTTTTGGAAACAAGGCAAAAGCTTTGCCTTTTATATTGATATAGAAGGAGCAACAAAGAGTTATGGCCTAGACCAATTTTTTAAAAAGTTACAAAAAAACTCGGGGAAAGAACTACTCGCAACTCTCCGCCAGCTTCTTGGCGCCTGCAAGTATCCAGTTTCTGCTTTCGCTTCTGATGCACTGGAAGAGAATGGAGGGCATGGTGAAGGTATTGTTGAAAACTCTCGCATTCCTCTCCTTCCAAATTTCCCAGGTGATTAGGATAATCGTGGTCTTGAGACCCTCACGGGAGGGGGATGGAGTGGCAGCCAAGTCTTTCCAGTAATCAAAGATAGTGGGTTTTGTCACCCCTAGGCCCTGCATCAGAGTATGGCATTTTAGCCAGGCTGACGTGTCGGTCCATATCCTCTTCGAGTAGCGACATTCAAAGGGCAAGTGTCTTCCTGTCTCAGGTTGGTTTCTGCAGAGCTGACAGACAGGCTGATGAGGCCACCCTCTTATAGCAAGGCGGTCTGAGGTCCACAGGCGGTTCTGGACTGCCAACCAAGCAAAGAAGGAGCACTTCGGAGGGGCCCAAGTGTTCCAAACCACCACCATGAAGGGGCAAGCGTTGACACCGAAGAATTGCGCCTTGTATGCGGATTTAGCTGAATAAACGCCAGAGGTGGACAGGGTCCACGTGATGGTATCCTCGACGTCAGGGGAGAGCGCGGTCTGCTGAATGATCTCCCACAGCTGCACAAACTGAGAGATGTGGTTGACCGTGAAGTTGGACACGTCAAGATCCATAATCCATTTGTAGTCTGTGAGGGCGTCCTGCACTTTTCTGTTCTTGCGCTTTGATGCCATGAAGAGGTCAGGGACGATAACTTTAGCGGGCAGCCCATCAAGCCAAGAAGACCCCAGAAGGAAGCTTTGACCCCATTTCCCACAGTGACCCTGGTAGCAGCATTGAAGAGGTTCCTATCGGTCTCATCGTTAGGAGTTTCGGTGCCTACCCACGGCTTATCAGGAGAAGCCCATTCATGCCAAAGTCATCTCAATCTGAGCGCTCTTGAGAACTTCTCCAAATGAAGGATTCCAAGACCTCCAAGCACCTTCGGTCGACAGACTTTGTCTCAACTGACTTTGCATTTTCCACCGCTGACAATTTCGCTGCAGCTCCAAAGCATCCCTCTCCTTATCCTATCAAAAGCCTTCAGCATTGCTTTCTCTGCTTTGATGGCTGTGAGCAGAAAAATAGGCATTGAGGGGAGCACCGATTTGACGATTGCATTGCAACCCGCACGGGTGAGAAATCTTCCCTTCCAAGGTGGCAGACGAGCCACCAATTTGTCAATGTAAGGTTGAATGTCCACACGTCTCAGCCTTCCCAGCGATAAAGGCAGCCCCAGGTATTTGATAGGGAACTGGGCCACGGCAGCCGGGAAGTCTCCCAAAATAGCTGCAAGGTCGATGTCCTCGCATCGAATAGGCAAAATGGAGCTTTTGACAATGTTTGTGACGAGCCCTGTCGCCTCCCCGAAGCTTTGAAGCATAGTGGCGAGGTTTGTAATGTCATGCGCAGTGGGGGATATGAAAATAGCCGCATCATCTGCATAGAGTGAGAGTCTCAAGGCTGCCAATTGGTCTGGCAGGGGGTGAAGGAGGCCTTGTTCAGTGGCCATCTGCAGAGTTCTGTTGAGGGGATCGATGCCAATGTCGAACATCAGCAGTGACAGAGGGTCTACCTGCCTCAGCCCCCTCCCATGGATGATCTCGAGGCCGGGGATCCCATTCAGCAGAACGCGGGAAGTAGAAATGGAGAATAGGATGGAAACCCAGGCCCTCCAGCGCGGTGGGAATCCCCGGCGGCGCAAGACATCAAGCAGATAGTCCCATCTCATAGAATCAAAAGCCTAGGCGATGTCAAGCTTGATGAGCAACATAGGCTTGCGTGCGCGATGAAGGCTCCTAGCAGTGTTTCGGGTACATGAAGTTGTCGTGAATGCTTCTGTTCTTGATGAAGGTGCTCTGGCAGTGGGAGACCAAGTTGTTCATCTTAGGACTTAAACGACGGGCCATAGCCTTGGTAATGATCTTCGGAATGATGTGAATGAGGCTTATGGGTCTGAAATCCGCAACTGAGTCGGCCCCGGAAATTCTGGACAGATAACTCCGAGAATGCATCAATGACACGCATGAGGTCTGACTGGATAATCTCCCAGCATGAAGAGAAGAAGGCCGCTGTGAATCCATCAGGGCCAGGGGCTTTGTCTTTCGGCATGTCGTCAATAGCAAGCTTGATCTCGTCCTCAGAGAAAGGTAAGGCCAAATCCTCCAACTCAGCAACACCAGGTTGGAGCTGTTCCCAATTAAGGTCAATCTGCCGCGGCGGCGGCCGGCCAATTGTGCGAGTGAAGTGATCTAGGATCACCAAAGCCTTGTCCTCATGCCCAGTTACCCAACCCCCATTATGCTGCAGCCTCTGAATGTGCTTTTTCCTTCTTCTGGCGTTGACACGGATGTGGAAGTATTTTGTGTTGGCGTCTCCCTCCTTCAGGTTACGGATTCTTGAGGCCTGCCTTTTTCTGGTGCGCTCGAGGACCGCCAGTCCCATAACCCGCTTCTTCAGTGCCGCACGCAGGTTCCGCTCATCCCCCGAGAGGGCTCTCGATTCCTGGGCAATGTCCAGCTGGAGAATAACATCGAGAGCCATTATGAGTTGCAGCTTGTGGTCAGAGAACAGACTCTTGCTCCAGGCACGAAGTTTCCCAGCAGTGTGTCTGAGCTTGTGGTTAAGGACATGCACATGTTGAGTATGCGAAGTAGGCTCGGCGCAGGCATCCTGCATGACCTCAAGGAAGCCCGGCATCTTCGTCCAAAAATTCTCAAACCGGAACGACGCCGGTCTCCATGGGCCACACTGGCTGGAGAGCATGAGAGGACAGTGGTCAGAGAGTGATGAGGAGAGGGCCGTTAACACGTGATGTCCGAAGGTGAGGTCCCAACTAGGGTTGCAGAAGGCTCTATCCAGCCTGACCAAAGTGGGATCGCTTCTCTCGTTGCTCCAGGTGTACTTGCTAGAACAAGTTAATTCCAAAAACAAAACCAACAATAATTGAGTCACGGATTTTCAAAATCATCAAGATGTAGATTTTTTTTGTAAGTACCCCTATTCGATAATAGTGTAACGAAAAACACCGATTGTCAAGTTTACGCTCGTTAAGCGACTTTATGACCGCGGGCCTCGTGCCCGAATTATGTGGCATGACGAAACAGTCAAAATGACATAGGTTAAAATGAACTTAAATTCTAGGTCTTTTCTATAACAAATTTTGCTCTCAAAAATAAACCACTGGTGAGCATGACGGTGCCATACAATGGGAGACGAGAAGGCTACCCGCGATGGTGCCAAAGGCATGCTGTGTGGCCTGTCCTTTGCTGGTCGGTCGACCGATATGGGGGAGGGGGGGGGGGGGTTGTGGAGATCGTCTAGTAGTGGCGGAGCTTGACCAACATATTAGGAGGGGCCAAAACAGATAAGATAAGAGCTGAGGGGGCCAGATTTAAGTATTTTGTGTTTTATATGGTCAAAAGTGGTAAATATATAGTACTAATATGCAAATTTTAATTAAGTTGTGGGGGGGGGGGGGGGGGGGGGCATGGCCCATGTTGGCCCCATGAAGCTCCGCCTGTGTCGTCTAGTTTACACAATACACGCTTCGCCCGCCGCGGGTTGCCTCATGGGCCGCTCCGAACGCCACCCAGTAGCAAGTACTTTTTTTCTGTTTATTTTCCTCTTTTCTATTATATTCACATTTTCGGAAAATATTCTAAAAATTAAAATATTCACAATTGTAAAAATTAAAATATTCACAATCTGTTAGAAAGAAACTATTCTAAAAATTAAAATATTCACAATTGTAGACAAAATATTTATCGTATTTGAACAACTTTTAATTATGAAAATTTATGTAATCTGAACGATTTTTAAATATGAACATTTATGTTATTTGAAGGATTTTCAACAAAATGATTATTAAATCTGAACATTCATGTTATTTGAATGTTTATCAATATGAACATTTATATTTTTTTGTACAATATATATATATGAAAATAATGGTATTTAAATGTTTTTTAATATGAGTATTCTTGTTATTTAAATACGAACATTCAATTTATATGAAGGATTTTTTAGTAAAACATTTATGTAAAGTTTTATTCAAAAAATAAGAACATTTATGATATTTAAACAGCTTTTTGATATGAACAGAAAGATTATATTTTTTCAACAACATAAAACACTAATTTTAATATAAAAAGAAAGTATTCCCTCCGTCCAAAAATAAGTGTTTCAAGTTTGCACAAAAGTGGATGTATTTAGACATGTTTCATGTATAGATTATAGATACATTCATTTTTGGACAAACTTGAGACACTTATTTTCAAACGGAGGGAGTACAAAATAAAAAATAGAAAGATAAATGAAAACAATATCTAAAAAGAAAACATAAAGAAGAAAGAAAAAGAAAAAACAAACATGAAAGCTGTAAAACCAACATCTGGCTGGAGTTGCTCCTGATTGGCTGGCCAAGTGCACGATGGATGGTGCGCGGAGCCCACACTGCTCCGCGGAGCGGCAAGTAGGTTTTCCCGTGGTTATGTCCGTCGTCCCCGGTAGTGTCATCTGGTGGGCAGTGGGCTTTGCCGCCATGGCAGGCCAGATTTCTTTCTCGACACGGCTGGCAAGCTGAAGGTGAATCCTTTATGCCGCCCGTTAGCAGCGCTTAAGGAGTGCGCCGCCTGAAGGATACGTGTTCCTAGGACGACCCATTGTTTTTTTTTTGCTTTTTCGTTTTTTCTGTTTCTATTTTTGTTTTTTCGTTTTATTCTCTGTTTTCGTTTTCGTCTACGTTTTTTTTTCGTTTCCTTTCTAGTATTTATTCTTTTTTTGAAAAATAGTTTCAATTTTGGAAAATGGTTCCAAAATTGAAAGTGGTTCAATTTTTGAAAATTGTTCTAATTTTGAAAAATGGTTCCAAATTTTGAAAATGGTACAAAATTTTAAAATGTTCAAAAATTGAAAATGATTCATTTTTTAAAATGGTATTAATTTTGAAAAAAGATCCAAAATTGAAAAGGGTTCCAAATTCGTAATTGATATTGAAATTAAAAAATGTTCCAATTTTGAAAATTATTTATTGAGTTTAAAAATGTTTCCACATTTGAAAATTATTCATTTTTTAAATTGGTTCCAAAATTTGAAAATGTTTCATTTTAAAACCAGAAAAGAACCCTAGTTGCTGGCTTCAAAAAGCGTGCACAAAAAAAAGATGAAGCAGCTAGCACGCGCAGAATTCGTGGGCCGGTCCATCAAACGTATCTAGTAGGTGGCGCAAGTCCTAAGGGGCGCTAACGAGCGCCGCAAAGGAGTTCCCAAGTCAGAGCTGCTGCCAATGGCGGTATTGAGGATGTCTTCACCTCGTCTCATGGATCCACCAAGACCCTTGGCAACTTCGTCAAGGTATAAACTACCCTTTCCTTATCCATATTGTCTGTGGTGTTAATATCATTCTAGTAGATCTTCACTGTTGTGCAAATAATTCTTGAGGGTACTTGTGTACCGTGTTGATTGTTCAATGCAGTCTATACTGGACCTTCTGTTATTTTTGCAAGCATGTACAATGTGGATCATAGCTTATCATTAGTTGTTGGATATAATGGACTAGGGTTTTACCTTATTTACACTTGATGGTGTATGTGAATTAGCTAGTCTAGAGGAAATTGGTCTAGAAATTGTAGCGCAACTCTAGTTTAAGCTTGTTCACAAAGCTTCATATGCTATTTCTGCTTTTCAGTTTATCAACCGAGAATGTTTAATAACAGCATGTTTAAGCAGTTTAGCTTGCTTGGTATTGCAAGCTGCTTATGTTTTTGTTTAGTAGATGTAATGCATTATAAATTTGATGTGTTCTAATATGATGATGACAGACATTTCTGGTTTGCAGATAGTCGTGCTTGTGGTGTTTGTTAGATGTCAAGCGCTCTTCTCTATTTATAATATTTCATGTTCTGTTTTATTTCTCACTTTGTCATGAGTGGTAAAAATAAGCCTGTATGCAGATCTTTGAACTGTAAGTTCTGATTTACTCTCCGTTAAACTTGGTGATATTAACTTTCTCCGATGTTGCAATATTCTTATTTGCATTCACTACATGCAAACCTGTAACTGATTATTCTTTTGTTTGCAGGCAACCTTTGACTGCTTGATGAAGACCTATGGAATCCTCACATCTGACTTCTGGAGGGAGACAACCTTCACCAAGGCCCTTCTGCTTGATGCACCAGTTGAGAAGATAGAAGTTTAGGATGTCACTAGCTGGGAGTCGTCTGATGCACTTCGCTTTATTATTAGAGTTGAGAACTGGGTGTCATCTTTGAATTTGTGCTGCGTTTGGATGTCTCTGTTTGCTGTCAAGTTTTGGATAATGGTACATTGTTGCTCTTCTTAATCATATCAATGGATGCTACATAATTAATTATGTCTATCCTCCTTTCCTGCGGATGTTATTGTTTTGGAACCGCATTTCTGTTTGTTGATGATCTGTGCTCCCTCCCTGCTATAATTGTGTTGTTTCCTTTTACTAGTCATTCTGTCCTAAATTCAAGCTCATTTCTAACCGTAGTTGCTGTTCGATTTCACCTCAGAGCGTCGAGGTGATATGCCTGTGCTGCAGAACGCTCAATGGTTCTGTATGAATCTCCTGCGTCCGTCCGAGTTGATGTTGTTCTACTTCTTTACTCTCTGTTATACTAGCTGAAAGGCCAGCTTTGGATGGATCTTTCGGGAAGTAGAAAATTTAGATTGTGAAACCAGGTACTGTAATGAATAGCTCCAAACTATCAAAACCAGGTACTGTAAGATAAGATATGCTGTGCCAATCCTCAAGTTTAGTAAGGTTATTATATAGCATCTCACATTACTGCCATGAAAAACTGAAAAGCTCCAAACTGTCAAAACTTATCTTGTGAATGTCCGTAATGCTACCGGCAACAACTATACACGGTGATTAAAAAAGTTGACGCCCTTTGATGATTTGCCTTACAGTTTCTAGCAAATAAATAACATGCCTTGCATTTCGGACTCTGGCTGCAGCGCTGCTTGTTATTCAGAATTCTGGTGCTCGGCATCAGAACAGCACACAAGACAGGACAAATTTTCTTAGCCAAATCTCAAAGAGGAGCAACCGAAACTCAAATCATCAGCTCACTGGAACACATGATTCATTTATACGAAATGAATTGGCTGAAATTTTATTTATCCACAAGGAATGCAGTGGCAACAAATCATCGGCCCAGTGAAATGCAGGAATCACTGCAGCCAGTGTCACTACGCAAACTTTTCAGCCAATGCTTTCAGCATCTTAGAAACACGAGGCACAGCGCATCAAGTTTAGCTAGCATAAGGAACATTACAGCTGCCAGGTTTTCTGGACCTATATCTATCTTTCTATCTATATATCTATATGCAAAAGTCTGTTGGCGCCCAGTTCTGTTGTCCTCATGTCCGAGAAGAGGCCATCTGTCAGGACTCCGGCTCTCATCTTCCTCTACTCTGCCTTGACACGTGGGTGTCGCAGCTCATAGGCGGCTGAATTGGCACAAGAAAGTGAGGCAGCAGATCAATAACCTCAATCTAAGAGATTTGCGAAACAATAAAAGACAGTAACAAGATCAACAAGACAAATCCTCAAGACGACATAATGTGCAGAAAGTACTTTCACCAAACTTTTCTTTTTGAAGAAACTAAGCTTTAATGTACCAGTGTAGGATAAAACCTGAATGTTGCTCACATATTCTAACAGAAAATTAGTATCATCTCCACAAGGGCGAAATGAAACGATCAAACTGATTTGGTTTTGTAGGATCCATATTTCCTAATAGCGGTGAACTGTATGGAATGAACAAACTGGGCTATTTGAATCAAGGACACTAAGGCAGATATGAATATGGCATGTTTTTTAACAACCTTTCCAAGCATCTGTACACAGACTGGTAAAAGTTGCAATAAATACTCCACTTAGAGACAAGCCTCCAAATACTTTGTCCATGTACCAAATAGTATCTAAATTTCTAAACCAATATCATCCTGCATAGCCAATTCAATATGTATTTCTCGCCAAAGAAGATCACAGGAAGCAGAACACCAATCTAAATATCACAGTTGTCATGATTTTTTTACTCTGAACAATACCAAAATACAGCTCATGAACAAAACCTGAAAACAATATAATGTGCATAAACTAGCTTCTACATAGTACTGTAGGATAAAACCTGAATTTTGTCCACAGGATATTAAAGGCAAGTAGTAATTAGCTAAGTTTAAAAAGATATCACCAGCTTCTCTGTCAGGCTTAAAAAGAGATGACTCAACTGGTTTTGCCCTATTCCAATAATGTCTACGAGGTTTACTAAAAACAAAGACTAGCGCCAAATGGAGGAATTGAATAATCTGCACTAGTATGAAACCAACAAGTTTCAAATCAAGGTTGATTGCACTTAAACATGTGGTAACCGGGTAGCATCAGACCATCTTTTAGCATCTGTACACAGACTAAGGCACACGTAAATACCTATTGATTAGAATAGTTTCAGGCATGTTTCAAGTTGTAACAGGAGGAGATTAATTAGCAACAGTTTGAGGCCAGAGCTATTTGATCGGTTGTCAGATTAGAACAGTTTCAGTCAATTGTTTTTTCAAGCACAAGCATTCCAAAATATCAAGACAACCAATATCTGCTAGCTCGTGCACAATAGATTCAACCAATTTCTTGTCAAAATGAGATGAGTAGGAAGATGGACTTTCACCTTGTGTCCCTCTCATGATGACGACGATCTCGATGGTAGCGTCATGGCCATCGCGGGGCAGGTTTTCTGAGAGTGGCGTGAGCCTCCGTAGCGGCCAGCTCGGACGCACATGATGAGGTTAAGGTCGAGGAGGGCAAGGCGGCGGGCCAGCTCGTTCCTCAGGTGGTACACGGACCTCCCCCTGAAGCGGAACTCCGACCAGCCCTCCTCCTCGGTGTAGAGCCCGTCGTTGCTCGCCAGCACGAACCGAATCACCTGCCACGCCGCCGCCTCGCGCAGGCGCAAGACCACTGAGAGGTCTCCGGGGAGACCTTCCTGAAGCAGAGGACCACGGTTGTGTTGAGGAGATCAAAGAATTTCGTGACCAAGACAGAAATTCAATCAAGAATTGGAAATCCGGAGGTGAATTTGGCAAGAACAGGAATTGCTCTCGGCTCGGGCTAATTACTCTAATCCAAGAAGCAAATTTCGCGCAATCGATTTCAGGTCGAGAAGAACAGAGAAGCTCACTCACCCTGACGGGATTCTGAAGGAGAGGCATGACATATCTGACGGGGATGGGCTCCACGATCCAGTGCGCCATGGTGCTGATGTTGTCAAACTCGTCGACGGTGACGCCCCTGTTCCAGCGGCGGATCTTCCCGTTGGCGCGGAGGTAGCGTCCGCCGACGTTGCGGAGCAGGACGGCGCCGGAGCCGACGCCGATGACCTGCCACATGATGGCCTGCATCTGCGGCTGATCGTAGTTGCGCTGCACGACGCAGCGGCCGCGGTGGGCGCGCGGCGCCGGCCTGGGCGTGGCGGCGAGGTAGCGGCCGTAGGCGGAGCTGTGGAGGAGCAGGAAGATGCCCTCGTGGTGGTAGACGTGCACCGCCCACGCCGTGTTCAGCGACGCGCGGGCGCGGCGCCCGTGGACGGCGGAGACGCCCACCCCGTCGTCGTCGGCGTGGAGGTAGTAGTCGCTGAGCTCGCGGTTCCGCAGCCACACGTGGGTCCCGTCGCTCCACAGATGCTCCATCGGCGTGGAGGGAGAGGCGGGGTTCTTGGTTTCTTGGAGCTCCGGCGAGGGGGAGAAGGCCGGCGCTGTCAGTTTGAGACGGTTACGTTCGGGCGCCAAGGCGGGTTATTTCGGGGCCGTCGCAGGCCGTCCTCACCTTGGGAGCCAGTTGGGCTTTTGGGCCGGTTTCGCAGCCAAGCCCAACCGCGGCCCATCTATCACACAGCCAGAGGCCCACACGAGCTCATCCCTTCCCAGCAGACGCGCGGCGGCGGACGGGGCCGGGAGGGGAGCGCCGCTCCTTCGCTTTCCCCGCGAGCCTCTCCTTGTCCTGCTTGTGGCGCGGAGACGAATCGTCCGGCGGCATTCCCCCGTCCATTGCCCTGCTCCAGCGTGCCGGGGCGGAGACGGATCGTCCGGCGGCATTGCTTCCTCTCCGTGCCCTGCCCCGGCGTGACGCACGGCCGCCCGGCCCCAGCGAGCCAACGGCGATCCGCCATGAGATCAAGCGAGGATGCGCGTGTTCGGGCTCCTTGCTTGTGGCTCGCCGCTTGCTTCTACAGAGTGCTTCTCTTTTAGGGACCGGTCTGGTGTGGTTCGCCATGTTCAGAACCAGGTGTGGTGTTGTGCTTCTGTCAGTCAGGGCCCTGTATATGCTTGCACGGGCGCTATTTTTTTTTAAATAATACATTTTATTACAGAAAATCGAAAAATATTACACGGATTGAAGGTTTTTCAAAAATAATGCGGCCTAATTTGCGGCCAAGACGATAGGTACCTATCGTCGGGGCCAAGACGATAGGCCTATCGTCTGTCGGCTGCGTGCGACAGAGAACCTGCTCGTCCACGATAGGACTTATCGTCTGGGGCCAAGACGATTAGTTCCAATCGTCTAGGGCCAAGACGATAAGTGCTAATCGTGCACGACAAATGCATGGCGCTGCATGGCACTGGTCCGTTCTGTTAAATGAATTTGTTTCGCATGGCGCTGCTGCACGACAAATGAATTTGTTTCGCGCTCCCGCCTTTTATTCCGCACTTCTTCTCCCGCCATATTTCTCCCGCCATAGTTCTCGCGCCATTTTGTTCCCGCCATTTTCCTCCCGCCATATTTCTCCCGCCATAGTTCTCGCGCCATTTTGTTCCCGCCATTTTCCTCCCGCCTTTTTTCTCCTGCCATTTTTCTCCCGCTCTTCTTCTCCGGGTGAGCCTATATATATACCCCAGTAGATTTGGTGATGGAGGAGGGGTGTGGTGCGTGGTTATTTCCTCAGTCGGATAGGAACGATGTCTGGTAGTTCGGGTCCTAGTTCGGAGCATAGGTCGTGGTGTGTTTTGTATCACGCCGCAATATGGACTGAAGGTAGTATTAGGGAGGGTAGGCCGAAGAGCTGTTATAGGGAGCTAATTAGTGAGTGGGGCAACATTCGTGAGGTGGGAGAAATTATAGCAAAAAAAAAACAAAATCCAAATGACCCCTGAAGAAATTTCAGATGAAATTGATGGGTGGCGATGGAAGTGGCAGAGAATTAATGAGCTAAAAGCTATTGAGGCCGGGCTTAGGGACATGCCTATGACACCTAAGTCAAAGATAATCCATTTTTCGCCGGAGGCCTATACATTTCACGTGAAGGTAACTGAGTACCGAATTTATATTATGTTAGAATCTAGTGTTATCGTACTAACTTTTTTCCCCTGATTTTGCGAATGTCCAGCACTGGCCTGCCGAAGGACAGTTTCTGAACAAAGAGATCCCTCATTTTGGTTGGATGGAAATGCTTTTTGGCGCATGTCGTGATGGTCCTGGAAATGCCCTTCACGCTGAAGCAGTGAAGAGGGCTATATCAAAGGCGAAGAGTGGTGGATCATCCAAGAAAGCCGTTCAAGATGATAGTGATGATGATTTCATGCCTCCTAAACGAGCCAACGCTAGACGTAAGTTGAAGAGTGTTGGTGCATCCAAGGCTGTCGTCGATGAAAATAGTGATGACGACTTCATGCCTCCAACACGAGCACGTGGCAGAGGGAAGTGAAGTCGTTGATTCGAATTAGTTATCGTTAAGTTGCATGTAATATTTGTACCAGTAGTTGTTCTATGCAGTGTTTAGAAGTAGTGAAGTTGTAACGTGGACGTGTAGTGCTGTATGTTAAATTAATTTATGCAATGTGGAATGTTTCGTACATAGATAATAATATGTCTCGTACATAGATAATAATATGTGTCGTACATACGAACATAAATATGTCTCATACATAGATAATAATATGTCTCATGCGTAGATAGACAAGTCTCAACGACGTCTGCCACGACGCGGAGGTGGTGGGTTAGGCGGCGACGTCCATCCGTACCTGTGCGGTGGCCTAACGTGACGTGCAGGATCCAGGGACTCGTCGTGGTCCTGCTGTGTCTCTTGTGTGGGCTGTGGTGGAGGAGTGTTGTACATGCCCATCCATGCGTCGTGATAGTTGTACGCATCCTGCTCACTCCCCACGTTGATCCAGACAACTGTTGGCCGGACATGGAAGACTGATACCCTGTCAGAGTCAACATAAAAACTTAGTAGACGAAATTGTACCATGATTAATATCGAAAACAAGATATAACAAAATACATACCCTGTGGCTGGGGTTGTGGACGAAGAATGAAGCCGCCCGACGTTGGGCTCTGCTGCTGCTGCCACGACGAACCTCCAGCCTGGTCAGGCGGCGGTGGTCTGGGCGTAGGCTGCGTAGGTAGACGTGGTCGCGGCTGGTGTCGGTGTCGCTGCGGCTGCTCAGGAGTGTGCTGGGGCTGCGGCTGCTCCGGAGTGTGCTGCGGCTGCTCAGGAGTGCGATGCGGCTGCGTCTGTGGCTGGGAACGACGAGGTGGCCGCATTGCTGTCTGCGGATCAACATCTGAACGTGTGCAAGTGATCACCTCGTAGATACGACGGAGCCTCTCCTCGAAGCGCCGCACCCAAGAGTAATGCGGCGGGCGCTCAAGTAGTGGTCCGCTCGAAATCGAACGAGCGTAGGTAGCCACATCAGTCTGCAGCTCGTGTGTCAACTGAGCCTGTAATTTGGACAAGAATTTTTAATGAAACGTAGGTGAAGCATACATGCATTCAATAGAGGGAATGAACTTACGGCGTACTGTCTGGTGCCTGCAGTAGACTGGCTTGGATACATATCCCACGTAGAAGGGGCCGGTGTCGCCTCTGGGTGCTCATGATTCAGGATGCGCACTCGTGTCGAGGTGCTATAAACCGCTAAATAGGAATCGAACAGTGCGGGATCAAACTCGAGAGTCTCCACCCAGACTTGTTCCGTGGCACTGTGCCACTCTGCGGTGTACGGCTGAAGCCTCTGAAGCCACTGTTGCCTGGTCTTGTTTGTTCCTTTTCTTGAGAACCTACATTTGTGATGTGTGCTCGTCATTTAACTAGCTGTAACATGTGGAAAAGTTTGGAACACATAGAAATACATACCCGTGAATGATGGGTGGGACGGGATTATCCGTTGGCAGAGGAAGTGCAAGTTGTCGGAGACCAAATTGCCTCATAACCCGCTGCTGGGCCATCTCCTCCACGAATACATCGAAGATGATCTTCGATTTTGTCAACCAGCTCTAGTTCCCTCGACCACTTCCTCGCTGGTTCCCTCGACCACTTCCTCGGTGGTTCCCTCGACCACTAGTCCCGCTTCCTCGCTGGTTCCCTCGACCACTAGTAGCAGCTTCACCAGTCCCGAATCGTGGACAATTGTCGTCCTTGTGGCCAAACGCGTTGCAGAGAAAACACTGCCTAGTAGGGCCTCCGGCTTCAGATTGATCCATATCATTACGGATGCGCTTGCACTGCCGTCGCCCTCTACCAGTACGCATTAGTCTTGGGTCAGGGATGTACTGCCTTTCCGCAGGATCAACAATGTTGAAATTACCCATGGCGCGAAATCCAACCATCTCACCTGTCCAGGTATTGAGGACAGACTCTTTCAGGAAATATGGAGACACGAACGAGATGGCGGCCAACCCAATCTGCCCACAAGCAGCAAGTACATGTGAGCAAGGGAGGTGAAGCAACTTTGGTTTGTTGCATGTGCACTCACATGTTGGCCAGGCTTCATCTCCAATTCTCACTTCATGCGTCCTCATAACATTTCCACAGCCAAACTTGTCATACGGTAAGCGCACCTCGAACCTCCTTTCTTGATTTCCGATGGCGATGACAGTGTGATTCCGAGCCTTTGCCATCTTCTCATCCATGTACTTCATAATCTTTTCACAGTAAGGCGTGTTAGGGTTGTTCACAATATGCAAATGAGCTTTTTGGCGTCTATCTCTAAAATACTTCACGGTGCCCTGGAAAATACCCTCCACAATGGCTGTCAGAGGCAAAGCCCGGTTGCCTCGTAGCACAAAGTTGTATGTTTCAGCGAGATTGGTAGTCATGACGCCGTATCTAGCTCCATGAGTGTCGTGCAGCAAAGACCACCTCTCAAGAGGCTCGTGCTCTATCCACTGCTGAAAGTTTTTAATCAGTCTCCCAGCCTTTCTCCTAACCCCAGGCGGATCAAATCCTGGCAAGTCACAAAGCCCAACGGGTACATCCTCCTCTGGTGGAGGTCCTGCTGCTGCCTGTTGCGCTACAAGTTGTGCATGTGCTGCCACGGCTGCATTCCGTGCAAGTTTCCTATGCTTAACATGTCTGTTAGTGAACTTATCAAGCATCTCACGAATGTAATTATACTTCCATGTCTGGTTCTGCTTGCAGAGTTTTTTGAATAAATTCATCAGATCCTTGTTTTTGAATTGCGAGAAAAAATTGGCCCCAAGATGGCGCATGCACCAACGGCTCTGCAAGTCCACCCATGGCGTTTCTTCCTCTGGCCCAGGATTTGTGAGTGCCTTGATGGCATTGAGTATACCTGCATGCCTGTCATGAAGGATGCACACATTCGGCTTATCCTTCACTACTGCAATTTTTAGCTGCCTGAAGAACCATGTCCAACTTGCAGTATTCTCGCTCTCCACAAAAGCAAAAGCGAGCGGCACGATTGATTGTTGCCGTCCTGACCAATGGCGGTCAAAATCTGCCCTTTGTACTTGCCAGTGAGAAAAGTTCCATCAACACAAATCACTGGCCGACAATGACTGAAAGCTTCAATGCATACACCGAAAGAGAAGAACAAACGACGCAACACTTTTACATTTGGGAACTCTTGCATATAGAAGTGTTGAACGTCCACATGGGTGCCTGGATTACGGGCCTGCAATGTATGAACGAGCCGAACAACTGAGTCATATGAGTCCATAAAAGAACCAAATCTGATCTCAAGCGCCCGCTGCTTAGCCCTCCAAGCCTTGCCATAAGAAATTGTGTACTTAAACCTGCTCAACACTTTTTGCACAATGGCCTTAACGTCCACATCTTTGCCCACCACTAACTCCGAGTAAAGCAACCGAGCAAGAAGGGTGGACGAAATATTGGCATGATCTTTAGGTATGGTTTGAAGTTTACATGTGTGCTGTACCAAGTCACTGACCTTCCAGTTTAGCCCAAACATAGGGAGATATCCATGCACCCTCGCTGGACAGCTCGGTACCTGGCATTCCATTGTCAGATATTTCTTACTAGATACCTTTGTTCTGAAAACCCTCGCCGTCGACATTGCCCACTTAATGATCGCGTCCTGCAAATGTTGCTTGTCAGGATAGAGAGCACCAACGGCAATTTTATTCTCGTGATATTGCCATGCAGAATCATGACCATCATTCACGGTCATCGCAGAAGTATAGTCCTGATTCCATGACGCTGGATTTGGCACCTCCAGCTCGTCATCTGACTCATCGGAATCATCGGCGTCAGCACTATCACCATCTGTATCTTCCTCTTCCATCTGGTTCTGCATATGCCCAAATTGATCGTCCGCATCTGCCTCACCAGTATAATCATCCTCCGCATTAGCCTGACTGTTCTCGCCGGACTCGTAACCGCCGCCTCCAACATCTCCTGACTGGCTATAATCATATTCTTCAGTATGCATCTCTTGACTGCTCTGCCCAGGTTCATTGCCACCCTCCCCGACATATGAATTCACTTCCTTCGCGACAGGAAGCAGAAGGGCGACTGGGTTTGTGCCCCTGGTTTCACAGGCTTGCAGCCAGCGCACCCACTGAGAGGTCCGATCTATCGGCCTCAGATAGAAGAATATGTCTGCCCTTGCCCTTGACTTCGACCACAATGCATGCACGCCAACGGTGTCTGTTTCAGGATTAAGACCTAAACATCCTGCCAACCAGTCTTTCACCTGACTAATCGACCATGTCTGCGGGGAATTAAGTTCCAACTCCGAGTTTGAAACTGACTCAAATCTGCCCCCAATTCATTTGTTAACACAGTACCATCACCGTAGTAGAACGTACACTTCACTACATCAGACATCTCTGTTCGCCTAGAAAAATATTAAGTACCATCGATTAATAATAATAACCCGAACACCACTAAATATATATACCAACTCTCCGAAAAAAATTACCGACTCTCGAAAAATTATACCGACTCTCCGAAAAATATTACCGACTCTCCGAAAATATACCGACTCTCTGAAAAATTATACTGACTCTCCCAAAAATATTATCGACTCTCCCAAAATATACCGACTCTCTGAAAAAATATACTGACTCTCCAAAATATATTACCGACTCTCCAAAAAATTATACCGACTCTCCAAAATATATTAACTACTTAATATCGCACGATAAAATACCCGGACTCGTAAACTAATAAACAAACCTAATTAATCTAAACTTAAATACAAACCTAATTAATCATGAATGCAAACCGTACTCAATAGTACCCGCACTCAATACTACCGTACGCACAAACTTAACCCTAAACGCAAACCTAATTAATCTAAACCTAATTAGACAAAGAACACGTACCCTTGACGCGTGCCTTGATTCACCGGAGCAACACCACCTCCACCACCACCGGAGCAGCAGCCGCACCACCACCACCACCTCCTGCACGAGCTACCCCAACCTCCACCATTGCTTCACACAAGCTCCACCAAACTGCCACCCCAAGCTATCCCATGAGTAGATCGAAGTTTCCTATGCTCCCTACTACCTATATGAGGTTCTAGGACGAAGATTTTGTGGTTGTTTCGAGTAAATCGGCCGGGAATCGCCGGAGCAAAACGAGCTCGGCCGAAACAGAGAGAGAGACGCGAGGAGGAAGAAAGGAGCCGTCGGTGCTAAATCCTGGGACTAATCGTCCGGGGCCAAGACGATAGGCCTTATCGTCGTCGACGTGGACGATTGCCGTCCACTCGAGCACGAGTGGCTCGTCGTCCGCGTGGGCTGGCCCAGCCAGCATGCAGTCGTCTGCGGCCACAGCGATTGGTACCTATCGTCCTGGCCCCCGACGATAGGTTCCTGTCGTTTTGGCCCCCGATTAGGCCGCATTATTTTTGAAAAACCATCAATCCGTGTAATATTCTTCGATTTTCTTTAATAAAATGTATTATTTAAAAAAAATTATCTGCACGGGCGGCGTCAATTTTTTTTACCTGCTTCCTTTACCCATGTTAATCTTGTGTTTAATGATGTGGCACAGAAGCTCGCCCAGGTGGGTAGAGCGGAGTCAGAACCTCTAGTCTGGCTAAAACAAGTGGACTCTCTTGTCTCAGTGCTGTATCCTGGGTAAATTCGTGACAACAAGATTTTGGACCTATTTAGGAATGCACATTTGTGACTACTCGTTTTTTTTTCTGAATTCACATACACTTTGTACATATCCTAACCAGTGGATTGCAACTACTGTTTTTTTTTTCCTTTGCAAGTTCATTTTGCATTCTCACTTCTGTCAACCTCGCTGCCCCGCAAGTGTAGATCAATGCTCAATGTCCGAGCATGAGCTCCCGAATTTTGTTAAACACTACATTGCTGACCTCCATCTCCAGTTCCCGTTTCTTGCGTGGTTTAGCCAAGCACACTACATCTAGTCATTGAGAATTCGATTTTGCAAGTTGGCTGTCATATTGTTGTATCATATAAACTACCATATAAAGTGTACCGAGGTCGACTATAAAACTAGAAACCCAAGCTCTCGAGTTGTCATCTCCTAAGATTCTGATGTTGATTATAAAATGACATCTGACATTGATCTTCCCATCTCATCATGTAAAATACATTTTTAGGTTAAGCACACATGTATTAATTGTCATGCATATACTTTTGCATATATGAATATTTTTTCCAACAAGGACTCCCCTCCTCCAAACTTTCCCTTTTAAAACTTTTTCCTTCTATCTCTTTAATTTGGATTTACTTACCAAAATCAATCAAACAAATAAAAGGAAGTGGGGGAGGTGTGCTCCGCACCAGGTGAGTGCTGGGGCCCATGCGGCTGCACCACCAACGGTCACGCAGCGCTAGGGCACACAATGCCCCCTTCCGGCGCTCCCCCTTATACTGGAACTTCCCCGAAACTCTTCCAGAACCATATAAACCCTTTAGATAAAATCATCGACTCGATCCACTGATGTCAGAAACAATTCTCGGCATCCCAAAACATCTCACGTTCTCCATATTTCTCCCTTGGTACTTTCATGTCTTATACCAGCAATATTTCCCTGTCGTGATAAATTCACCGGAACACCTTCAAATCATTCCGGAGTTGTTTCTTTGACATCAGAGTGACTCCAACGATATCTCATAACCACTATAATTTCAACTTTATTTTCTTTATAAAAATATTGACTCACAACTTAAGTGTGTGACCCCGAAGGTTCGGTAACACATAGACATGTCCAGGTGCTTACCAGATAACGAGCATTAGGACCTAGATGGTCGTACTGACTCCTATGTATTCACGAGTGAACGACAAAACTTATTGTGTTTCTTATTACACTAATTTCCTTGCGTACACGATACCAATGATATCACAAGATGAGACGATGTGCTCTAGTGTGATCAAAACACTTGATCATAACATATAAACTCGTTCCGATATCAAAACATTTGATCATAACAACACACTTATGAAGACAAAACGAGTCTATAGCCTAATAAATAAGGCACCACACATATGTAACTTCCCCATTGTGAAGATAATAACATATCCTAGTAACATCAGCATGCTACTACTCTATGTTCCCCCCATTGCGAGCAGTCTTAGCAACCCATTGCAGGACGTGTCACCTTCCCAAGTTGCTTCTACACTTTATACAAGCATAACATGACGAGCTTTTCTACACTACAGAATTATGGACTTAGTAAATACCTATCGTATACACAGCCCGAGTTGGTTCCAACCCCTTCAGTTTATTCACTTAGACATGAAACGAACAACCCAAGGTCACTCCTACTTGGATCACAAGTACTCCTACTAGAACCACAAGTATTTTTCGATCCTTGTTAGCGACCCGGGACGTGTCACCTTCCCAAGTGCTCATATATATATAGAAGGCACTTTAGAAACAATTAATTGTTCACTATGTTTGAAATGTATCACCCCATTTGCTTCACTACATGCTGTCTAAACTCAAGGCGAGTACGTGTGCTTTCCATCCTTGTCGGGGTATATAGCACGTACCGAGATAGTTGGAGATCGTACTGTGCTTTCCAACAGATGAAAGCACGTACTGTGCACATATACTTAATTAATTACGGAGCTGGAGCCATACTGAGATATTTGGAGATCCTGCTATGCACAAAGGCGGGCTCCTTCAATTTCCCTGGGAGGAACTGTGTGACTTGTTGTGCTGTCTTGTTGGACATGTCAACTCCAATCACCAACGCGGCCTTATGATAAGAATGGAGCTTGGTCATGAAGTAGACGACGTCTTTGCCGTCGTCGTCGTTCAAGCTGATCACAGGCAGGCTCGTGTGGAGCTTCTCAAAGGTCAGCGGAAGATGCGGGCCTTGGTCGACGTCGAACTCATACGGCGGCAGTTGGAGAAGCGCCGGGTCTATGGTGCAGCCAATCTCAGATGCGTGAACTACCTTGCTGTCCTGGCGCCAGCCAGAAGAAGGATGGGCAGTGTCCATGCTCCATGTGGCTGCCTTCCAGCCATGGTAGGAGGGAACGGTGATGTCCCCCCAGTTACTGTCCTCGCAGTCTAATGTGACATCTAGATGCAGCAGGACGCACTTGATGCGGCGGCCACCATCGATGATGGCTATATCGCCGGAAACCTGTGGGTAAGACTGGACCATGGTGTTGGGTTCGAGGGGCGGCGGCATCGGATAGTAGCGGAGCTCTGGGGTGCCGTCGAGCACGTTGCATTGAAGGATGCCCTGCTGCAGGTCGACGAAGCACATGGAACCACCGTGTTCTCCGCCCATGGAGATGGCCTTGTTTGTCTTAAAGTCAAAGCCGCCGCCGGCTCGCTGTTGGTCCAGCAATAAGGGCAAGGGGAGCTCCTGGATGGACCACTTGTTGGTATCGGAGCTGTAGAGGTAAAGGTCCAACAGGTGGCCGGTTGCTGACGGTCTCTGTTTGCGCAAGAGCCCAGCGACGACGTAGGAGACATGCTCCTCCTCCATGGTATGGAGTTCTTGGGGCCGCATGAGGAGGCCGAGATGATAGCCGTCGTAGAAGCGGTGTGGGGACTGTGGGACGGGGTCGGGGTCGGGAAGCCGCCTGAGCGACGGGTCTATGCTTCTGCTGGTGTCGCCGGCATAGTAGATGTAGTGTTTGCTCCCGCGTCCGGAGCAAGACTGTCCGATGTCGATGGCGAGGAGGGCAAGCCTGCCCTCCGCGGCGACGAGGACGGGCTCATAAGCGAACTGGGATCCGATGCAGTGGGCGCACAGGTAGGAGACATGCGGCGGGTCGCCAACGACGAAGGTGACCTGGATTGTGACGCCGTGGTTGTAGGTGTTGTCCGTGGTGTTGCACCAGGCGGTGCTCGCGTTGGTGATGTTGGCGATGTACGCCACGTGGTCGATGAGGCATGACGACGGCGGAGGATTGCCCCGCCCTCGACGACGGCGGCGGGGTGGGCAGGCGGATTCAGCGAGCCGCTCCTGATTTTTCCCATATCCGCTCCTCGGTGTTCCTTCTACTATACTTAATTTGCTTTCCAGGATGGACGGCGGGTGGATTCTTAAGGACGAGAGACGTTGCAATTGCAGGCGGAGACGGAGACGAATCCGAAGGAGGGAAGAACTGCTCGGTTTTTTTCTTTTCTTTGAGAAACAAGAACTGCTCAGCAACGGCGGCGCCAGGAAATGGCGCCTGGGTATTCCACCCAATTTTTTTTTTTTTTGCTCTAAAAGCAGTATATGAATCAAACATCACTCTTCTTCTTCTTCTTCTTCTTCTTCTTCTTCTTCTAGTGTACAAAAAAACAAGTAACAAAAAAATTAAAACTTACATCTACGAAACTGGTAGCAGTGGATGATTCATAAATCGTAATTTCGTATAGGAGGCAAGCAACAATAGCACTCTTATTCTGAAGCCAGTCATTGGCTCATTGCAAGCAATCAGCAATGAATTGGGGGCGAGCAGTAGTGCTGTGCAGTACCTTCTGTGCTCGGGGACGGGGCGGGGCGGCGCGGAGGACGGAAGCAGGGGCGCGGGTCGGCGGGGCCGGGGCGCCGCCGCCGCGGCAGGCATGGGGCCGTCCCCTGCTGCTCCAGCTCCGGGCATCAGCCGTGGGCGGCGGCGATCTAGGTCGAGGCGTCCAGGGAAACGGGACAGGGGAAAGGCAGGCAGGGCGTCCGTGCGTGCGATGTGCGTGTTCTGCCTCTGCTTGGCTTCGTGCGATACTGCGATGCGAGCGAGCGAGAGCCGAGAGAGAGCGAACTAGGCTTTTTTCCGTTTATGCCTTAATGGGCTGGGCAAAATATATACATTTTTTTTCGCGTCAAAAACATGGGTATGCCATGGCAGACAGGGGCATACACCCAGCGCCGCCATCGCTGCTCAGCTGGCTACGGACTACAATCTCAAGTCTAGCCCAATCTCAACTTATTTACGCGTCAATAAGCCCAGCAAGCTAGTTGGTCAATTACGCTATTCTAAAAAAAAAAAGGGGTCAATTATCGCGTGAATCCTTTTATTTCGGGAAAACAACGCTTCTTCTATCTATACTTCTATACTATTATTAAAAGAGCAAATTTGTGTTGATACATTGAATCTGAACCCTTCAATATTTGGCCAACGGTTCAGATCACTCCAATGTTTGACAACTCAACACAAATCCAGTTTTACCCGTTTTACCCTCCCACCAAATCACATAATACTGCTAATACCATTGTACCGGTTCGTTATATTTCAACAGACCTTTCTATTTCAGCGAGACACAAGGCCCGCCCACCTCCCCGACGGGAGCTCCCTCGCCATGCCTTCCGCTCATCTTCCTGGCGCGCGAGCCTTCCGCTCATCTTCCCGGCGCGCGAGCCAGAGCCCTGTCCCCCGCCGTCCCCAACGCGAGGCAGCATGTCGCCGTCCCGCACGCACTCGCACCGACCGGACGACGCGAGCCAGCACACTGCAGCCAGCCGCCGCCTCCATAAGTTGATCCATCGCATTGTCGTTGACCGACTCCCACCGCCGTCTTCCTCCTACGACCAACCACCGCCCTTCTTCTGTGTGCAACATAGGACATGACGGGCAGCTGCTGCGGGGCAGGCCGCCGCTCCTCGGCTCCTGAGGCTAAGGATGCGTCCGCCGCCGCTAGGAGAACCCGCGCCCCCACCCCGCGGCCCAGCCCTTTCCCCTTCCGCCCACCGCTCCCAATGTACTGGTCCGCTACCCACGCTCGCCCTTACCTTGCCACTCGCCCGCTAGCCAGCCTGCTACTCCGCGGTGACCTGGCTCCGTGACGACAGCGACGACTGCAGTTCCGTTCCGGGCCAGCCCGCTGTTTCTCCCTCCGGTTGTGGCGCTCCTCCTCCACGGCCGGATCCAATCGGTCAACACTCAACACGAGCAGCTGCGATGTACTCATACGCCACCACCTCTCTACTTCCCATCCCTTTGATTTCTTTGCACATTTACATGGATGTGCATAGCTGGATATCGTTGTATTATTTTTGTTTTCATTGATGGATCATTGATTTCTTGCAGTTATATTTTCGTGGATTGAGAAAGGGATTCAAATTGGTGAGCATGGGCATCGGGCTGGGTTCATTGATCGGATGAGTATTTCGACAGGGTGTGTTGTTCGTGGTTTGATCCGATATTTCAGGTACACGAGTGCATGGTCAAGAGCTTTATTATGTGTTGCTAGCTGCAGGTACAGTTTTGGGCATGGGGAGAAGATTAATCTCCGAAATCGATCGTGTTTTGGAGAAACAGAACGAAGGCTTGTTATTTGTCAGAAAACATTATACCACAGAAACCAGAAACGCAGTGGAAGCACTATCAGTTTTTGTACAAGTTTCGATCCATTATATTCCAGTTAGTGAAATTATTGTTTTCTTTTTAACCCTGGATGGTTAGCAGTTGATTTATTAATTTTTCTATGGATCTTTAATTATCTCTTCCTTAGTCAGCGTAAGCAGCAGTCTAGCTAATTGGCTTTGCATTTTTATCACTAATGTAACTCATTTTGTTCGACATTTTCTAAATATTCCATGCATTGTAGAGATATTTTGTTTGATCTTCACATTGATTTACCATGTTGACTGATGCATATTCATGTCTGGGAAACTGAACTTAGATGCTAAGGTGGATGAAGCTACAAGTATTTCAGTCATACATGGTGTCGCGTTGTCTAACATCGTCAAACCGAGCCCACTCCAATGCTCAAAATCGTGAAGTCCAAGCCAATCCTTGACGAGGTTCCAAATCCGAGTGAATAAGTAGCATTTGAACAAGAAGTGAGGAGCCACCTCCATAGAATTATTCGGCCATGCATGGTGGTCTAAGTGGTCGACCGTCCAAACATGGTTTGGGATGATTGGCCATGAAATAAACGTGCACTTTGGGAGGAGACCGGTTCTTCCCAATTGTGGAGTTCATCGAAGTTCCAATGGACCCGACAAATTGGCTGTGGTAGGCCGACGACGAGAAATAAGCTCCAGAGGAGGTAAGATTCCATATCGAGAACATTCTCACGGAGTTGCAGAGATGTGAAGCCCCACAGGTGCGTGAATTCATGTATGTGATGGATAGAAATTCCGTCGGAATGGTCAATTTAAAAAATCCAAGCATTGGCCGGAGTAGCCTACCGGCACACCCTTTTTTTCTACTTGGACAAGGCGTAAATGGATAACGCAATACCATGTAATGTTTATAAGGGGTGCCATAACTTCAATCTTTATACGTGCATTGCACGTGCAAATTTGTTAGTACTTTTAAAAGAGCAAACTTGTGTTGATACATTGAATCTGAGCGCTTTAATATTTGGCCAACGGTCCAGATCGCTCCAATGTTTGACAACTCAACACAAATCCACTTTTGCCCGTTTCACCCTCCCACCAAATCACATAATACTGCTAATGCCATCGTGCCGGTTCGTTTATTTCCTGCCTCCTCGCCACGCTCCAACCCCACTCCATCGTGCCAGGAGCCCGTCGTCGATCGTCAGCGTACGTGCGTGCAACAAGACGGTGTTTGGCGTGTCGACAGAGTCGATGCAGTGCGGGCACGACGCCCAGAGCAACAGCGTGCCCCCAACATGCTCGACTTGCAGCGCCGCCTCTATGACGAGGGCGGCCTCGCCACGGATGGTATCTTCCGCGTGGCCGCGGACGGCACCTCGAGCAGCGCGTCCGGCTCCGGCATCACCTTGACCTCTCCGGCACCATACCAGATGACGACGAGGACGAAGACGGCGCCGCCGATGTGCACTGCTTTACCGGGCTCATCAAGGCGTGGTTCAGGGAACTGCCGGGCGGGCTGCTGGACGCGCTGCCGGAGGAGGAGGTGGCGCGATGCACGTTCGAGGAGGAGGCCAGGAGGCTGTGCGATTGGCTGGCGCCGGTCAAGGCGGCGCTGCTTCACTGGGCCGTGCAGCTAATGGCGGACATGGCGAGCCAGGACACCGAGGAGGCGAGGAACTGCATGGGAGCACGCAACGTCGCCATGGTCTTTGCGCCCAACATGACCCAGGTAATTAAGTTAGTGGAGTAGTTGAGATGTTTTCATCCTAACTATACCTGCTTAATCTAGATACTCGATAATGTCTGCAAGTCGTTAATTAGGAACAATCGACGCTGCTAATCAACGTGCGACATCGTTCTTGCAAACGGATCGTCTGACCGCGCTCAAGTATGCTGTGCACATCATGAACTTCCTCAACCTGCTCATCGAGCGAGCGCTCCGGCAAAGTCGACAATAAAAGCAGAAGAAGCAGCCGTCAGCCTAATTGATCAGTTGATTGACGTTATAATCAAGCTTACGTTCGTTACATGTACTGGAGTGCACGCCTGTGCTTAATTTGATCGCTTAGTCCCGTACGCGCTTAGTTGATTTCATTCAGTTTCTAGGTGTTGATAGGTACTCCGTACTACACTAATTTGACCTGTACCTGAGCATAGCTAGGATCCAGCGAATCGGCTAATCCGTGTGTGTGTTAATAAGTTAATTGTGTTTCTCCTTTCGATTATTTGTGCACTGATTATCGTTAATCACATTTTACTTCACACGTAATTTGTGACCTTTTCTTAGGCCAAAAACAGTAGGGAAAACCCCCTACTGTTTAATTTTCGATTTTCACATTCACACAAATATGTACAAGCAGATTTCAAAGTTCATGATTTTTTTTTTCACATTCACACGTAATTTGTGACCTCACGAGAGTATGTGCTTAATTCTTTGCCCATGGTAGTATGTAGAAAGAAATTTCAGAATATGGTCATGTCTGTTCTTAGTGTCTCAGACCTAGAGCGATTTCAAAAAAAATAGTGACAATTGTGCGCTTCTATGCTTTGTTTGTATAAAGGGTGATTTTATTAAATTCAATGTTGGGACAAACTTCTACACCTAAAGCTACACATCAACTTTCATGTAATTTCAGTGTTTTTAATTGTGAAAACGTGCGTTGCACGGACATTCCAACTAGTTCACCCTAAAAGCACGGTGCTCCCTAAATGCCAACATTCTAAGGTGAGTCGAACTTTTCAAATAGATTTGACCAACTTTTAGAAAAAAACATATAAATATCTACAATACAAATTGGCATCTTTATATCCGTCATGTAATGTATTTTCATTTTTTTCCTATTGCAGATTTTTCATATTTTTCTTATATAAGTTTGTCAAACATAGAATGTTTGACTTAAAAAAAGTTCACCTACATTCTTGGCACATAGCAAGTAAAAAAAACACAACACAAATTCAAATTAGCTCTCAAGCTCACTTACTGCTGGTTGAATAAAAAAATAAAACAATAGTAAAAAAATTCAAAACATTCTGAAATTATTTGGTGAGTAACATATACAGTTTCCTACATGCGTGCCGAGTTTCATGCTAAAATGACGTTTGTAGTGCTTTGTGAAAAAACAAAATCAGTGGCTAAAATGAGATTTCCAAAAATATTTTTTAGATAACTGTTTTTTTTTTTTTGCGCAGAGCACTATAAATGTTTTTTCACCACCAAACTTGGCACATATATAGAAAACTTGTATAAGTTCATCATTAAATGTTTTCATTTTTTTGAAATATTTTACTTTTATTTTTATTTTTTATTAATTCATGCAGAAGCAGGTGAGCTCATAGCCAAAACGCCTCCCTACAAACATAAAAGATAATAATTAAGAACATGCTATATGTGGTCTCCACCCGTCAGATTGCCTCGCAAAATAGAACATGTAGGGAAAAGAACCGACGAGTAGTACACCGTTCATATGGTTGTTCGATCTCGCATGAACTTTCTGTTCATTCCTTGATTCCTTTTCTCGTCGTCTCCATCTTCAGCTCTAAGGTTCATCATCACCTTTTTTTTACTTGTCAGTGGAGTCGAAGAGGGACGCATAGAGGCTATGGTCAACCGAAACGACTAGATACTACTACATGTGCGAATAACACTGACCGTCCAAAATATGTCATTACTAACGCGCCAACTGCCTGTGTCTACCATGCCTTGCAGCATGTTTCACGAGAAGCAAAAAAATCTATCTTTAGGACTCTAAACAGATTGATTCACATTTCGGTAACATGTAACACCTCAAGTCTAAATATACTCACTCCGTTTACAATTACTTTCCGTTATGAGTTTAGTCAAAGTCAAACTTTATGAAGTTTGTTCTAATATATAGGAAAAATTATAAACATGTACAATATTTTTTATATTATTAGAATATTCATAAGTTATATTTTCATATTATATTTATTTAATATTATATAAGTTGATTCATTTTGAAAAAACCTAGAACGCGAAGTTAATAAAAACAGAGTGAGTATCACGTTATACCCAAGACAAGCATTTGACACATCGCCCTATGTCTCATAATTAGTCTACTGAAAGACATGATTCTAAAATACAGGTAATCTCGAGTCCACTCTAGGGCACATTTCTAACATGCTAGTGATCTCGATACCGCTCTTTGTAAAGGTATAACTGAATGTGATTATCGAAGTACAACCAACCCTGTCGCCCTTCGATTTTAAAGGGTCTCATAGATTGGTAGAACCAGGTGGCGTACATTGTCCCAAAATAAGTGTCTTTGATTTGTCCAATTAGGAATGTATCTGGACATGTTTCATGTATATATACATTCATATTTGGGTAAATCTAAGACACTTATTTTTTGGATGGAGGAAGTATAGCGAAGATTTATCCCAAAATTAACATATTATTGTTTGGTGCTGGCTGATAGGCAAGTTAGCTTTGCAATGCCGATATGTTAATTTCGCATGTCAGAGACAACTTGTCATGGAACCTGGCAGGTTGTTTGCCGTGCAACAAAGACTAGAGTTTGCATTGGCAAACATCACCTATAAGCTTTATGACGATATTGTTCCTTATAGTTATATTGGAGGAGAGGTGGTCATTGGGAGATGGATTCGCCATCACCCGTTAGGCTTCGTACAACATAAAAAATCTTAGAATTTTCTATTTTTACGGAGAACGATATGATGATATTAATATATTTAGTTCAGTGACATCTCGCGGTATCAAGTACTCCTTGCATGAGAGAACCGAGAACAGCGTCCACATTGCCTTCCCTGCATTTTTTTTCTCCTACTATTGGTATGAAATATTTGTTCCCTGTGTAGTAACGAAGACCTTTTTTTCTAGTAATTTTTTTTTGTTGCTTTGCTTTGCAAAGGGATATGATAGAATTAGAAAAATTGTAAGCCGAAAATGAAGGAAAAACAGATGAACCCACTTCTTTTGCAAATCGCAAGTAACTGCAAGAGTACAGCTGAGAAATTAAGGAGGTGCGATGAACCAATGATTAAAATTTATCTAGAATTTGACAATTTCTAGCAACTTAAACAAGTTACAGCACACTTGACAAATTAAAACAAAGAGACTTATCGAGTTAGCCTACCAAGCTAATCACACAGAGCTAGGACAACAGATAAGGAGTACGCACTAGCTAATCAACGATATCTATGGCCGTGAACTAAACAAGTAACAACTAACAACACACATGAACAATGCATGCAAATGCAGTGGCCATCTCATGATGCCAAGACCAGCACGGCCACTCCCAGAGCGACGGCGACGGTAACGGCATGATAGCCACCCACAGGCGCGCGAACCGACGCCGCCGCGCCGCTGGTCTTCCCATCGCCGGCCTTCCCTTGCGGCGGCGTCTTCGGCACCTCTCCCGACCCCGACCCCGGCGTCGTCGAGCCGTCCCCACTGCCGCTGCTAGGGGACAGCGCGGGGGCCTCCGCGTCGAAGCCTCCGCCACTGTCGTCGTGCCGTGCCATGACGCGCACGGTGATCCTCTGTCCGGCGTCGCAGTGGCCCGGCGCGCCGCTGATGAAGTAGAGGAAGCCGCTCCGCTCGAGCCGGAACCTGGCCTCCTCGCCGCCGTCCAGCCGGAGCGCCGGCCTGTCGCCGCGGCAGAGCTTGTAGTCGTCGCGTGTGACCAGCAGCACAGAGTCGTTCCTCGAGTACCTGAAGTCTGCGCAGGAAAGGAAGAGCGCTCGCGTCGGTGAGTTCCGGCGTATGTACGTGGAATGGAAGGAAGGACGGCGCGTCGCCGTGTGAGCTAGTAAGTAGTGTGGTGCTTACAGAGGAGGTCTCCGACGTGGAAGCGGTTCCTGGTGGCCCAGTGGTTGTAGGTCTCCTCGCCGGGCGCCGGCTGCCTCCACCCCCTATCCTCGCCACCGACGGTGAGCACCTTTGGCTGCGACGGCGACGCGGAGACGACGGTGAGGAGGACGCAGGCAACAGCAACAGCGTAGAGCTGCAGGACGCCGGCCATCGTTTCGTCGACTCTATGTGAATGAATTGATCTCTCTCGTGAGCTCTGTGCTGTGTTTATATGGGGTAGGAGGGTGGCGCCACTAGAGGCGAAGTGGGCTACGTGGGTGGTTTCGGGACGAGACGTGGGGTGCTATCTGGCCGTTGATGGGGACCGACGTGATGATTTAGACGGTGTGGGATTGGCAGCGACCGTGGTGACTTAATCAGACCTAGTTCTGGGCGGTTCGGTCCAAAGGGTGGGTCATGGAAGGGAGTGTTGACTGCCGTTTTGAGGGCCTGCAAAGTTTGGGTGGCCTGTTTGCGCGTATGGGCCTCATAAGTTGTACTTATGGGCTGGGTGGAAAAAATTATACACGATCAACCATGGTTGTGTTCATCTATACCAATATAAAAAGACACATAGGGGCAGATCCAAACAATCTCAGCCATCAAAACAGAGTAAATGGCACTGGCGGTCACACAACTCGTCCGCTATGTGCACTTAAGTCACACAACAGGAAAACGGGATTTTTTGGTCACACAACTGGACTTTTGGTGCACGCAGGTCACAAACCCCACATGTCACTCCGTTTTCCTTTGGTAATTTTGCAAAAAAAACCCTGTATTTTTGGACATTTTGCAGAAAACTCCCTGTAATTGGACCCAAATTTGGGTTTTTTGCGAAATATCCCAAAATACAGGGGGTTTTCTGCAAAATTACGTATCCACGTCAGCAATCCTGCAACAGAAAACGGACTGACATGTGGGGTTTGTGACCTGTGTGCACCAAAAATCCAGTTGTGTGACCAAAAAATCCCGTTTTCCAGTTGTGTGACTTAAGTGCACATAGCGGACGAGTTGTGTGACCGCCAGTACCATTTACTCATCAAAACAACATGTAAGGGCTCAATTACGGTCCATCATTAGCGCTAAAACAAGCGAACGGACAACTCCGATGGAAAACAAGTCACAGCGGAACCACGTCAAAAAAAAAGTCACAGCGGAACGCGTCCATCCCAAACTGCCGCCTGCACGCTCTTCCCATGCCACCACATTGCCGGACGAGGACGACGACACCGCCGCAATGCCCGCAGGAGGACGCTTCCCACGCCGCCACATTGCCGGAAGAGGACGACGACGCCGTCGCAATGCCCGTAGGAGGACGCCGCCTCTGCATTATGCCGCCCCCGCCGGCGCCGCACTGATGGACGCCGGCGCCGCCACCGCACTGCACCGCCGGACGCCGTTATCCGTCACGTCCCCTGCGTCCGGCAGCCGGCCGTTCCCAACTCGCCGACAACATCTCTTTCGTCCACCTACGCTGCAACGCCGGAAAATCAAGGTTTGTTTTTAGAATCTGTACTTCACTTTTCCTAATGTCTGTCTATTTGGACTGAAGATTAGATTCAGTTGAGAAACATAGTCTTGCAATCAAGATTTATACATGTGAGTTCGTTGTATCCTCAACGTACAAGAAACATCACTATCGCCGGCTGTTTGAGAACACGATGCTGCTGGCTCTGGTTTGGAATATGACTTTGCAATCAGAAGCGAGATGTATCTCTGGTTGCATAAAAGGAATTTATGTGTCCTAACTGAAACCTGATGGTTGCCGTTGGCAGATATGGAATTTGCGCAGGCATAAGTTGCTGAACCAGCATGCCTAAAACTTTCTAATTGATAGCTAATGTCTTCAGTAATTACACCTTTAAGAAATTTCCATGATTTTAGTCCAGCGCAAATGGCTTTTTATACTGACTTTTCTTACATGAAGCCACGAAGCATGGATCACCTTTGTGAAAAGAAAAATGTTTTCTTCTTGATTATATTGGAACCTGAGGGGGAGTACCCACATTTCATGGTTTTGTTTTCAGTTATGCTATCCTTTGCTTTGGTAGCAAATCTATTCCAAGACCTATGGGTGCTAATACATTGTTCTATATTCGAGTTATTAGGCTGTGAACGCCAATTGCTGCAATAAAACAATAAATATATTGTGGCTCCAATTTACTGTGATGAGTGCAGTGACACTGCCCCTCTTTGAGAATACACTAAGACCCATATCTGATCATATCAATCGACTAAAGCATGAGCTACCTCGGTCAATTTCCTGTAATTAGTAGGTGTATTTTTGCTTCTCTAACTGTATGCATATTGTTAGTTGTTGCTCTGCAAATTTCACTTCATCGTATCAGTGCAGAACTGCATATTGCACGCTCCAAATACGTGATTTTACTCTAATTGTGTCCAATATTCTACAGCATCATAATATTACAAGATTTAAAATCCATTGAAAATAGTTTCTTTTGTATAATATATGGTTGTGAAAAAGAGTTACAGTTATCACATTTTTTTATTGCTACCGATTGTCCATTTTTTTATAGAAATTATACTATTCTTATACCTTTTTTTTGCAGCCACTTGTTCCGAGCCATCGAAAGACGTCATACCCTGGCTCGCCGTCGCCTTCCATGTTTCACCTTCCTTGCACTCGACAGACATAATGATCTGTTATCAGACATGATGGCGAAACCCTAGACTATCCACGCGTGAGAACGATGCAAGCCGGACATGAAGACTAAGGTCCGTCTATAAGCTGACGAGGACCCAACCACGTTGACGAGGGGTTAACTCATCAAATCCCATGGTTAGGACCTAGGGTTGAGATTATGGGGAGAGAACGTGGTAGTACTGGTAGTTTCGTCGGCTGACAAGCAGAGGCAAAGATTTACCTAGGTTCAGGCCCCTCGGGTGGAGGTAAAGACCCTACTTTCTGCTTGTCTGGTATTGATCGTGTGAGATTATGCGGTTACAAGGAGAGCTCTGGCGAGATGTCGATCTCGCTAGGGCTTTTGGTGGTTTGAGTATGGCTTGTCCCAGATCGGCGCCCCTCCCAGCCTTTAAATAGGCTGGGTCTCGAGAGTTTGTAACCGACCTGGTTTACATGTAAGGAAATTCCTACCGACTATGCCTATGTCTAAATCTTGGAGGGTACTCCATCTTCTTTGGGCCTCCTGTCTTGAGCTTCGAGCAGGCTCTTCGCAATTGGGACTCAGTCGTTACGTGCACCAGGTACCCTCATGGTAGGATACCCGAGATATATATCCATGTCAGTAGCCCCCGAGTACTTGTCTGACTCGAAGAATCGGGCATGGACTCTTTCGTAAATGCACGTCATATGCTTTGTATTTTGCACATTATAATTGGAATTCCTGTATGAATAGCACATGTTGGCTATGTCGAGTATCTCATCGACTGTGGTTTTTTGCTTATGGTGATAAAGGGATAATAGCTTAGCAGGCCCAGTACACTCGACGGATCGGGACTGGTTAACTACATATTCGGGTAAAACCTTACTAGCTTTCAATCAAACTCGAGTCCCCGGACTCGAATCTGGAACAAACTGGTCAGATTCGACTAGGCCGCGGAGGTCTTACTGAGTCGATCTACAGTATAGATTTGAATTTTACCCAACGCGTCCGTCAGGATTTTTCATCATGTTTACTGACACAGAAAGTATAAGGATTAACGTTGCTAGAACGGTCCTTAGCCCAGCTCGAAAGATCGGTGGGTCTTACATTTGCACTATGCGTGCAGCATCCGAGGTATTTGCGGCGGACGCAACTCGGGAATGTTTCGAGTATGATTTTGTATATGAACTTAGTCGATCCTTTTGTCGACTGTCACTTTTGTCGTTATTCTATCGGGTGCGCGACAGCGCTCCCGATGGGAGTAGCCCCCGAGATTGTGCTTTATTGCTTTGCAATTGAGGATAATCTCAGACCCCTTTTTTTTACACTTCATATATTAGTCGAAGAATTTTTTGCCGCAATTCTATCGGGTGCACGACAGTGCTCCCGATGGGAGTAGCCCCCGAGATTATGCTGTATTGCTTGTAATGGAGGATAATCTCAAAATCATTTTTCTTGAGCATCTCCAGTCGAAGAATTTTTTGATATGCTACCGATGGGAGTAGTATGACTTAGCCGAAGGAACGGTCGAGTGACCAATTTTGCATTAACATTGCTTTTTCACACCCGAAGCAAACAAGGCAGTCGAGTGACCGATATGCGTTGGATGGACTCGAATGTATTTCTGATCAGAGCGCTTTGCAATGACGTCAGGGATGACGTTTCTGACGACTGCGCTTCCTGACATGCGGTGGCGTGCGTTATGCTGTGATGGATGAGACGGGACACGTATGTGGGCCCATTGTGCAGGCCTGACCGAACGACGGTGCCGTTTGGACTTGATTTGACCGCTCTGACCCACTTTTTACGGAGGCGTGATGATGGCTCATATTTTTGCGTGCGTAGTGGACGGAGTGGCCGGCGACGGTTGCCTTCCGTGCTTGCCACGTGTACGGCGGGATGGCATGCGGAACACACGATTATTAATTAACGGTGATGATCGTTCGTGACTTGTGGTAAATAGGAAGGGCGGCGCTGGCAGAGTTTTTACTTGCCATTTGCCTCCTGCACCGCTTCCCATCTCATTTCCTCCTTGCGCCACTGTTTCCATTGTTCTTGCGCCCAAGCTTTTTACGCCCAATCCATCCACGTTGCTAATGGCGAAGGGTGGAGGATCTAAGCGGGCTGCTGCGGCCTCTGCTGCGACTGACGCGGCGGCGAAGACGAAGAAGAGCACGGCTAGCGCGTCTGCAGCCGCCACCGCCCTGAAGAAGCGCAGTGGGGACTGGGTGAAGTCCACCATCAAGGACACCCATCTGACCAAGTTCCGCGAAGAAGGTCTGCTGCCTCCCGCGGTTCAGCTAGCCGTCCGCGCGCCATCGCCCAAGGAGGTACTCCCTGAACCACGCGCCAACGAGCGCGTTTGTTTTGCGGATTTTCTTCCGAGAGGATTTTCGCTCCCCCTCCACGATTTCGTTCGTGGTTTGCTTTATGCCTACGGGGTGCAGATCCATGATCTCACCCCTAACGGTGTTCTGCACATTGCGTGTTTCATTACGCTGTGCGAATGTTTTCTTGGAGTTGCCCCGAGCTGGGCATTGTGGAAGGCCATCTTCATGGTGCGGCCGAATAGGGGAGGCGGCCGCACCTACCCTTTGGGCGGCTGCAGAATCCAAGTGCGCGGCGACACCCGCTACTTTCAGATGAAGCCAGTCGACTCCGCGCAAGGATGGAGGAAGGGATGGTTCTACGCCCAAGTCGGGCAAGATGAAGTCGCCGCTTTTTCGACTGCGAGCTCGTTTGCAAGGACCAATGCGTGGGATCACCAGCTGTCGGCTGAAGAACTGGCGGAGGCAGAGCCTTTGCTGACTCAGATTGGAGGCCTGCTGGATAAGATCACCGGCGTCCATCTGATTGCTACATTTGTGAAGAGGCGGGTGTGGCCGATCCGCGCCCGAGCTCATCCCATGTGGCAATACGAAGGTGCATCTGACGCCACTCGGATGAGCCCAGATGAATTGTCGAAGAGCGAGGTGGTGGCACATGTGCGATCCATCACCAGCATCAAGTCATCTGACCCCTGCAATGTCGACTGCCCCGTCACTCCATATGGGATGGACAATCCTTTGCCTGAGGTTAGTATAATTTATGCATTGTTGACAGTTGGGAGCTGCCACTCGTGTGTTTTGCGGTGTTCAACTTTTGTCTTTAACTGTGTAGCTGTGATATGTGATATGCAGGGTCACTCGACTGCTGCCTCTCTTCCTCCTCTGCCAGAGAATGGCCCAACTGAAGAAACAAAGGTGCAAGAGGTGGAAGCGAAGGGGATCACTCGCCAATCCCTTCTGCCAACACTTCGCATGTGGAGGAGGTTGAAGAGGAAGCAGCAGACGAGGTACAAACTGAGGGGGTGGCCGCACCTGACCATGAAATCGACGTCGCCCGCCAAAGCGTCGTCGACTGGTCAAAGCGTATCATCCTCTATGAGTTCACCCGCGGAGGAGCAGGACCTGGAGGATGACAAAGACTCGGGCTCTTCGCCCGTTGCCAAGGCCGCTCCTTTGACGGTATGCCCGTTGAGCTCCATCCTCCTCCACCATGGGTGGGGCCCTACTTTTTGGGGGCCAAATTTTGAAGACCTCGACTGTGAAGAAGATGAGGAGCACAGGTCTGTGCATTTGCATGTGGTATAAAAGGCTTCTACTGTTGCATACTTATGCTGATGTTATTTTCCTTTGTGCCATTCGCAGTGCTGAGATAGAGCATCCCGCGACTCCTCCAACCGAGAAATCTTCGACTCCGGATCTCCCAGATACTTCACCTGTTGCGCCCGAGGTGGTCCAACCAGTGGCCGCGGCGACTGCCATTGAGGCGACCAAGGTTGCGAGTGCTGTGATCCTGGAGATTGGGACATCCACCACGCAACCCACATCCTGGATGGATCATGTAAATGTCTGTTTGCCTAGTCCACAGACTTTGGACTGTATGGATGTAACTTATACTAGTTTTGCGTGCTTGCAGCCCTTCTACCGCAACCTGGCGGAATCAGGCAAGGCCTACGTCCAGGTGGAGCAGGAGAGGGATAGCCTGCGCGCCAAAATGGAGCAACTCAACCGTAAGTTGATTTTGCTGCTTTTCTGAAGCTCTTTGTGCAATACTGCATTTTGTCAATTATGAACTATATTTTGCCGTCTACTTCAGGCGACAAGACATCGGCTGAGTCCCGCGTGAAGGAGCTGGAGGAGGCACTCGCCGTGCAGTGCGCTGAATCGAAGAAATAGTTGGATGCTGCCAATGATTCAGCCGCCGGGCGCGAGAGAGTGTATGCTGAGCAACTGGCAGAACTCGCGCGAGACATGGGAGGTGAGTAATTCTTTCCCTTTGACATTATGGTGTAGCTGCTAAGTGCTATGTGTTGATATTTTGCTCTTTTGTGACTATTGAAGGAGCTGTTGGCGCACCGGCCTCTGTGGACATGGCGAGTGGCAATCTGTCACTCGACCGTGTTGTAGGCGACCTCGGCGCCGTGTGCACCCATGCGAAGGATGCACTCGCCAAGTCAGCGAGCACACTCGGCGCCGTGTACAAAGCTACGCTCCTGCCGCGCGAACTGCCATCTACTATGGACGGCTTCGCCAGCATCTTTGGCCCAGGGACTTCGACCATGGCGGAGTTCGCTCGCACCCTCACGATACGTGGCTCGGAGTCCACCCTCAAGCTCCTTTTAGGTCATGGGTTAGAGGGTGACTACGAGGCGGCTCTTTCTGAGTTCCCCCGGAAGCCAGACGGAAACTGGTTTATCTGAAGGGAGTGACCGAGCCAGCTGCGCGACTGGCTGAAATTTTTATGTCGACCATGGAGCGCTGGGCAGCAGAGGTAGTAGCCGCTCGCGTGCGTAGGGCTAGATCGGAGTCTGCATCATAGATTTTAGGGCCATCTTCCCTTTTTATGGACTGTAATGATATGTTAATCACACGGGTGTGTGCTTTTGATACTTTGGGATTAGCTTTTGCTTGACGTACATTCACTCGAGAAGCTGTGTGCTGATTTATCCTGACTTGTTTGAGGCATTGGGTGTTCCCTTCTGACATGAACTTTTTACGATGGATGTGTTTTGAATAGCCATGGGAACCCGATGCGATAGTCGGTTCTTCGCAACCATCTCCTGCCATCCGGTCACAGGCTCAGGTGGCAAATGATGCCAAGGTGATGGAATATATGAAAACTCGATTTGTGAGTATGGAGCAAGAGCTAAAGAGCGCTCAGAACGAGCTAAAGAGGCTGAGACTAGCGCTGGCCACCCAACGCGAGGATTATGTGCTTGGCGAGATGGAGCTGGTAAACAGGCAACTCGAATGTGAGTATGATCTTTGCCCTGTTTACAGTCTTTTATCCGTTCCTTTGTGCTGACTTGACTTGTATGCTTTGCAGGCTTTGTTGACGACTTCCAAGCAGAGCGAGTCCGCGTTGAAGAGCGTTTGGACAATGTTGTCGACAACCCAACCACGGGCCGTCAGCATTTTTGGCTTGATAGGTATCATGCGCGCATACTCGCCACATTGAAGGATCGTGTTTGGCGGAGTGCTCAGTTACTTGAGCTGTGTAGGACGGCCTTCATTCGCATCAACGGAACTCTTTTTCCTGCGAGGCCACAACCATAAGGAATCCACGCCTTGATGGGTATTTTCTGTCATGCAGGTCCAATTCGGGATCTGCTGACCCAGAAGCTTGCGGTCGGGGCAAACGCGGCGATGGCGTATGTCCGGAGTCGAAGACCAACTTTGGTGCTACCGCCACCCGCAATTGGGGCGACTCTGGCGCAGGAAGATCTAGATGACACCGTTCTTGCTGCAGAAACGCTAATCGAGCGTACCCACACCCAGCTGATGGGTCCTGCTTTGCCTATCAAGGATGAGCCTGAGGATTAGGGTAGCCCTCGAATAGACAATTGAACAAGGGGAGAGCCTCCGAGTGTAAATTTGTGTCTTGTATGTAATATGGATTTTGATTTTTCCTCCAGCCCCCGAGTCCATCGAGTGGGGTTTATGAAGTATGTGCTGATTGTGAAGCGATGACTGCACAGCCCCCGAGTGTTCGAGTGTGGCTGCGAAGTTGTTGTGTTCTTGTTTAGATCCTTGTGACACAACCCCCGAGTGTTCGAGTGAGGTTATGAATTTTTGCGATGTTTGAAGCATCAACTCATGATTTTGAGCAACTTTTTGTTTATGTATGATTTATATGACCCAGCCCCCGAGTATTCGAGTGCGGCTAGGGTATTATGCTTGAAGAAGGAGCGAAAGCTCATGCTTTGAGGTAGCACAGCCCCCGAGTATTCGGGTGAGGCTAAGGTTGTGCGAATAAGTTATGCGAGTAGTAAGCAGGGAGAAATATGAGGAATCATTGACTATATTCCATTTTTGAATGTTAAGCTGCAGGCCGCCTCATTAAAAAACTTCCAGTCCCCGTAGGTACCCTGGTAAGGAAAAGAGTGCGTCTGAAACCTGCAGCTATCCAACATATGTGCCAATTACATTGTGCGACTGAGCAGTCTAAGCATAGAAACGACGCAGCTGCGAAACGTTCCAAGGATTGTGCGAGAGTTCACCTGTCTTTGCGTGCTTCAGTCTGTATGCGCCACCACCAATGACCTTAGTGATGATGAAGGGACCCTCCCATGGGGAGGCGAGTTTGTGCACCTTCTTCTGCTTCAGTCGAAGAACCAGGTCGCCAACCACGAAGGACCTGGTGCGCAGTCGACAGCTGTGGTAGTTGCGGAGATCCTGCTGGTAAACAGTTGTGCGAGCGAGGGCTGTGCCGCGTGCTTCCTCGAGCAAGTCGACTGCATCTTCGAGTGCTTCATCTGCATCTTCTTCGTTGTATGCTTCGACTCTTGGTGCATTGAATCTTACGTCTGATTGCAGGATTGCCTCTGCGCCGTAGACCATGAAAAATGGGGTGAATTGTGTTGAAGCATTGGGAGTCGTACGTAGGCTCCATAGCACAGATGGGAGTTCTTCGACCCAAGCACCCGCGGCCCTTTTGAGTGGCACCAGGAGGCGTTTCTTGATTCCGCTCGTCACAAGTCCATTGGCTTTTTTGACTTCGCCATTGGAGTGCGGGTGTGCCACGGATGCATAGTTGAGCGTGATATCTTGCTCTTTGCAGAAAGTCCGGAATTCTTCAGCCGTGAAGTTTGTACCGTTATCAGTGATGATGCTACTTGGCACACCAAAGCGGTATATATTATGGATTTTATGAAATTGACTGCTGTAGTGGCAGTCGAACTTGTGATAGGGACTGCTTCGATCCACTTGGTGAATTTGTCGACTGCCACCAAAAGGTGAGTATGCCCTCCATGGGAGGATTTTTTGAGTGGCCCGACCATATCGAGCCCCCACTGGGTGAAGGGCCAGGCCAATGGTATTGTCTTCAACGCCGATGTGGGTGCGTGCGGCTTTGTAGCGAATTTTTGACAGCCGATGCACCTTTTGACTATGTCCTCCGCGTCTTTGAGTGCTGTGAGCTAGTAGAAGCCTGCGCGAAAGGCTTTGGCTACGAGTGATCGACTGCTGGCGTGATGCCCACAGGTACCTGCATGAATATCACGAAGGATAGCCTGGCCATCTTCGAATGCTATGCAACGTTGGAACATACCTGACACGCTGCACTTGTATAATTCGCCGTTGATGACGGTGTATGCCTTAGATCGTCGAGTGATGCATCTTGACTCTGTTATGTCTTCAGGTACCTCGCCCCGGAGTATGTATGCGAGGAAAGGTTGAGTCCAAGTTGGCTCGATGAGGAGCACCTCGACTGGTGGGTCCTCTATGCTAGCTGCTTTGTTCTTGGTTGGTGCAGCTGATGCAGGGGATGTTTGCTTCTTCTTGATGGACCTGTGCTCGATGCGCTCGAGGAAGACACCAGGTGGAACTGGTGCTTTAGTCGCGCCAATGTTGGCTAGCTTATCTGCTTCTTCGTTACTCTCGCTCCCTATGTGCCGCAACTCGCAGACTTCAAAGCTGCCCTCCATGAGATTGTACAGGTCACGGTAGGCAATCATGTTATCTGCGATTGCATCGTAGGCCTTCATTGTTTGCTGCACCACAAGATTCGAGTCACCATAGATCATCAGTCGAGTGCACCCGAGGGCTTTGACCATCCTCATGCCATGGATCAGGGCCTCGTACTCTGCTTCGTTATTGGATGGGAACTCGAACTCCATCTGCAGTATATAGCGAAGCTTGTCGCCTTTTGGTGATATGAGGATGACACCTGCGCCTTCATTCTTTTTGAAGCCATCGAAGTACATAGTCTATGAGTTGGACACGTCTGGTGCTCCTGGCAACTGAGCTTCAATCCACTCGGTATGGAAGTCAGGTAAGACTTGTGCTTTGATGGCCTTCGGGTAATCATACCTGATGTCTCGTGGTCCTAGCTCGATGAGCCATTTCGCGACTCGCCCAGTTGCATTGGAGTTTGTGAGGATGTCTCCGATCCCTGAGGTACTGATTACAGTGATCGGGTGCTCTGCGAAGTAATGCGTCAGCTTCCTTGAGGACATGAATACGGCGTAAGCCAGCTTTTGATAATGTGGGTACCGCTGTTTTGATATGGAGAGGACTTCACTCAAGTAGTAGACTGGGCGTTGTATGCTTTGGGCGTATCCCTCCTCCCTGCGTTCGACTACCAGCACGGTACTAACCACCCTGTTAGTTGCGGAGACATATAGGTATAGTGGCTCGCGTTCCCTTGGTGCAACGAGGATTGGACGTTTCGCCCAATTTGCTTCTTGAGGCAGTCTTGCATCTTGCGTTGGTAGGTTGCGCCTGCGTTTTTCAGCCCGAAAGGCATAGTTATGTAGCAGTAGACCCCGAGTGGGGTTATGAACGCCGTCATCTCTTCATCTTCTTCCTTCATCCTTATCTGATGGTAACCTGAGTAAGCATCCAGGAAGAACAGTCGAGCGCACCCGGCGGTGGAGTCGACGATCTGGTCAATTCGAGGTAGTGGAAAGTGATCCTTTGGATAGCATTTATTGAGTGCTGTGAAGTCTACGCACATCCGAAGGATATCTGTATTCTTCTTCTCTACAAGTACGGGGTTAGCTACCCATTGTGATTTCTTGATCTCTCTGATGAAACCTGCTGCGAGTAGTCTGTCGACCTCGGCTTCGACTACGGTTCTTTTCGGGCCAGATATGCGGCGCATTGTTTGCTTGACTGGTTTAGCATCTGGAAATAATTGGAGAGAGTGCTCGGCGAACTCCCTGGGAATACCTGACATGTCGGCTAGACACCACGCAAATATATCCCAGTTCTCACGGAGGAATTCGACGAGCGCGTTTTCCTATGCGACATGCAGACTCGACGAGACATTGACTGTCTTGGTCGGGTCAGTCGGGTGCACCTGATGCGACATTGTGTCATTGGTGGCGTTGAATGCTCTGTCGACTGCCACCTATTTGTGCTCCGGCATAAGTGTTCGATCGTTGGAGACCGCTAGATCAGCGAGTGTTGCTTCCATGCCGAACATCTCAGAGATTTTGCTAAACTCTCGGTCGCAAGAGTCGGACTTTAGAAGTTTTCCTTGACTGTGATTACTCCTTTTGGTCCAGGCATCTTCAGCTGGAGGTATGCATAGTGTGGGACCGCCATGAATCGAGCGAACGTTGGGCGTCCAAGTATGGCATGGTATTGTGACTTTCAGTCGACAACTTCGAACTCAATCGACTCTGTCCTGAAGTGGTTCTTGTCCCCGAACGTTACGTCGAGTTGTATGGTGCCTTCTGGGCTTATTGCTTTGCCTGGGACGATACCGTGGAAGGTATTTGAGGATTTTGGCAGGTTTCCGACTGACCTGTTCATTTTGCGGAGCGTATCTACGAAGATGATGTTTATGCCGCTGCCACCATCCATGAAGACCTTGGACATGGCGTAGCCTCCAATTTGAGCATCGAGTACCAGAGCGGAGTGCCCTGGACGAACCACCGATGGCGGGTGGTCCTCTCTACTGAAGCTTATTGCCGTCTCGGATCCCTTCAGGAATTCAGTTATGGCGGGAGGTGACATCACCGCCATGTTTACTTGTCGAGTGCAAAATTTGTGCTCCCTGTTAGAAGGGCGACCTTTCTGTATCATGTACATCTGCCCTTGGGGTGGAGGGTACTGAGGTTCGTCCACCCGAGGTACAGGTTGTATGGCACCCACAATGTTTCCGCCTGCGTGAGGCTGTGGTGGTGGAGGTGGTGCCATCAGAACAGGCACATTGTTTGGCTGAGGCACAGGTACAGGTGCGGGTGCGTGTGCGGCTGTTGCCTTTCTGAGTTGTACGTATTCGGACTCTAGTTGGTCGAATTTTCTGCAATTTCTCATCGAGTGATTGTAGCGCAATTTTCTGTCTTCCCCCTTGTACAGGTGGAATCTGTAATCAGCATCCATCTTTTCTTCGAATGATCGCTCGGATTGTGCGCCGGAAAGCGACTCTCGCCAGTCTTTCCTCTTGTAGTTGTCGCTGCGTTGGCCGCGGTCTCGATTGTCCCGGCGATCATCTCGACTGTCTGGTCGATCATCTCGACTGTCCCGTCGATCTTCTGACCGTCGGTCGCTTCTGTCTTGGTCGTTGCGGGGGTGTGGAGAACCCAGCCGCCATGAATTCGGGTTTGTCGTCGTCATAGTAACGTTTTGAACGCTTGCACCTTCGGTCGTCTCTGTATGAGTCTCTGCGGCTTCGACTGCCACTTTCATGATTGTCACGGGGTGAGGACCCGCGTGTGGTGCGCGCCATGTCTTCTTCGTCTGCCCACTCAGTCACAATCTTCAGGAGGTTAGCCACAGAGGATGGCTTTTGGCGACCAAGCATGAGTCGTATGTATTGCATGGCTGTGGTGTTCGTGCCTCGCTGGCACAAGACAGCCAGTCTGTAGTCTTTCAGCCATCCTGAAGGTTCCTGTTGACCCGTGTACTTGGGCTGTTCAGGTGTGAGCTTGAACCCTTTGGGAATCCGTGTCTCGCGGACGCGTCGAGTGAAGCACGGAGCTCCGCACGACCGAGGCTCTTGATTGGAGTACGAGTCGCTACTGTAAGATCTGTGTGATCTGCTCCTGGACCTGCGCCGACGTGAGCTGCTTCTTTCCTTCGAGTGGTGGCGGCGACCACTGCGATTATGCTCTTCACGACGCGTGTCAACTATGGCACGATCTCAACTCCCTCCTGGAGTTGTTGGGATTTGGCGTATGACCTTTACTGCTAAGGCGAGTGATTTGATCGGTTGGCGATGTAGTTTTGCATTGGGGTCATCAGCTGGAGGCTTGATTGCGTCGAGGTATGCTGCAGCGGTAAAGAGAGCACCCGCGGCTATTTTGGGTACTGGTACTGCCTCCTCATCGTATGTCATGAAAGAGTTGCCTAGGTTGCGGGTGAGTGATGCCCTCTCATCTGGCGCGAGGTGTCACAGCCTTGATCTGGGTCTTGTATCTGCCCGCCCGGTGGAGCTCAGGGAGAGCTGTCTTCTGCGCGCACTCGACAAGTTAGTTTGTTTTTTACGTTCTTCGAGTGTTGCCCTGATCTGCTGCACTCGAAGTGTTTCCTGCCAGGTGAAATATTGGAAGGTCAACATCTCCTCCCGTGTTGTGTCCATAGGCATCATTGTGCACTCCTTGATGACTTTATCTGCTTTTGCTGCCATCTCAGCAGTAATTGTGAGAGTTGTGACTCCATCCGACATAGTAACTATGGACGGGAATTCCGTAGGCCTGCGACTGGCCGCAGCATCAGATGATTCTGCGGCGAAGGCAACGTAGACCTGCTGGGGTAGCACCCGAGGGTATGTGTATGTGTTTTCGAGTCTCTTCATGGTGTCGATGTCTTCATCGAGGCTCTGTGACACCCCTCCCTGGCACTTCTTGCAGAGAGGCAGTCGTCCCGTGCGCCATCCCAAGATAACGGGCCGCACGTCACAACAGTGTAACATAATGGAAATCATTACACAATCAGGCACATCAGTGCTACAAATAGTTTACAAGGCCATCAAGGAATGACAAAATATCAATCCCAGCATGGCACGATACAAAGTTTTAACTGGGAGCGGAAGACATATGAGAGGCTACGGCTTGGAGCGGCTCCACTCCACAAGTTCTGGCTGGGCTACTGATCCTAGCACGCTCTTGCTTCAAATCATTCCTAAGGTGGAAGATGAATCCTCGACAAAACCTGGCCACAATCACAAGGCCCGTGAGTACATTTGTATGCACTCAGCAAGAATCGCCACTTACTACAAACATTCCAACAATCATGCAGCAAGATATACGTTGGATATAAAATCTTACAACATGGCAAGGTGTAATCTAGATACATGATATAAAAGTAGCATGGCGTTGACAACCAAACATGTCATAAGCAAGCTATGAGGTTATCACCAGTACAGAGTCCAAGCCAGGTGGGGTTGGATCGTATACCGGCAATCAAACAAAGAGATTACCTGTGACGAGTAAACGAGTACACCGATTGGTACCAAATCTTATAATTACTCATGTCAACACAATCAGGTTTCCAAGCCTCTAGCCAACTCTGGCTATCAATCCAGCCAACTCTGGCTATCTCCCGGGCATGTACGGTTGATGTTGGCTCTGGCCTAACTATAGGCTTCCAACGCATCACACCGCCATCCCATTCACCTCACAAGTAACATTCCCTGCATCATCTTATTGTTCATTTAGTGAAATCAGGTTGTTCATCTTTCTTTCAAACAAGCCTTAGGTTTAACCTCCTGACACGACACGGACACACAGTGTGACCGACACTGAACTGTTGTTCCATAACCTTGGAACGAGGCTAGACATCCAAATTTGACACTCTCGAGAGGTTGCAATTACCACCCACCTAAGTGCACCACACCCAGCCGGTACTTTAGGATATCATCCTTAAGGTGAACTCAGCAAGATACACTCACCTGACCGTTCACGCTACCAAGACACTCCCTGTATAGCCACCGACATAACTCTATGCCTTATGCAGAAGTGAATCCGGCATGTCCCCAACCCATGAGCGACGCCTAGCTCCGGAACCTTCGCAAGACTAGCCCCGACCAACTATGGTACCGACTAGACTTGCCAAAGTGGTGGCGTCAAAGGAGGCTCAATAGGTTACGTAGGTCAAGGCCCGCCCATGTGAGCGACAGTGGCAGTGCTTTCGACGTTCAGATTAGTGGCACCGTGGACTGACCCTATCGTTGTTTGGAGGGGTGTTTCATTTAATCAAGTTCCATCAATCACAAGTCCAAATAACATAGGATTAGTCCAACACAACAACCACAATAATATATCTTCAAACAACAAGATATTAGCAACATAATAATTCAAGCAATAATAGTATCCATGTCCAAACTTAGCAAAATAAAAAGAACGTCAACCGGAAGACTACGACGGCGAACCCGCCGACCAGCGCCTTCTCGTTTGACAAAAGAAAAGAAACGTCAACCGGATGACCGTGGCAGCGGTCTTCCGCTGGCAAGCGCCTTCTCGTTTGACAAGGAAAAAGAAACGTCGACCGGAAGACTGTGGCAGCGGTCTTCCGCTGGCAAGCGCCTTCACAGATCAACTACAAAAGGTAACACAGTGGGTCAATCGGACGACTGTGGCGGTTCCTCCAGCCAGCGCCCTCGCAGATTAATTACAAAGTTGGCGAGGCATGTAGCCTCCAAACAATGAACCGAAAACATTCATAAAAAAAGAAAGCATCCATTCCACTCAAGGATTAACCAGACGTGGTGTCAGCAATCTTGGCCAAAAAGAACCAAATGGAAAGCAAATGTCCCAAGCGTCGCAGTCTAGGCGGGCTTACGCCAACCACGTTTGACGGAGGGAGAAAAAGCAAATAACTCTTTTGGCAAATGCCCCAACTCCGAGGATCATAAGACGACATTCGTCCGCTCCTCACCTCGGCGAAGGAGAAGAAGCAAACAATCATAGGAACGCAGGTTTTATAGTTGTTTATTTAGAGGGTTCGACAAAGCCACGCAAGTGCGAGGCGCACAATTAATTCACATGTCATTCTAATGCATACATGATGATGAATGAAACATGGCAGGAGCAATATTCGAAGTAACATATTGAACACAACAATAACAGATCGACATCATATACCGAACGCAGACAATTATAAACACTCAGCATGGCAACAAGTAAATACAAACAACATTGCGGGACGGTTCACAGCAAGGGGTTAGCTTGCCTTCGAAGACGGGGATCCTCCGGGTTCGGAATGGTCGGGGTGATTCCGCGGCGTAGGGCAGCGATAGCCATGTTCCGCGGGCTCCGGAATGTACATACAAAGGGCACCCCATAGAACTATTTTGGAATGAGATGATATCAGTACCACCGGAAAGAGCTCGTCGAGACGAAGATTTAGAAATTTGAATCACCGAAAACGGACTTACGGTTCAAAAGATATTGATGTTCAAAAATTGGTTCAGCAGGAAAAAGAAAAGAGGTTTCACGAAAAAAAACTGCCCGGGCCATAGATGGGCCACAGCCGTGCTGTGCTGGTGCCAGCACCTAGCTGGGCTGAGCTGGGCTGCAGCTGCTGCTCTGCTCTGGGCCAGAAAACGATTCGAAGGAGGAAAAAAAAAAGAAAACAGAACAGGAGATGGATCGATCCTTCCCTGTACTTCATCTTCTTCATCCTCCACGTACTGGAAGCGGGCAGGGACCGGCCGGGGATGGCCAGGGGCTCGCTGAGAGGGTTGGACGGCGGTGGGGATGGCCCGGACGCGGTGCACCGCGGCCGTGGGAGGAGGTTAGGGGCACGGGGGTGCGTCGCCCGTGAGCTTTGGCCTCACGGCCATGGCGGGAGCTTCGGGTGGCGGACGGCGCGGGCAGCTGGGTGGGCTAGGGGGCTCGCCAACGGAGGGAATGGAACCGTCTCGATGAACCTCGTCCGTGGGGGGCTTCACCCGAGGCGGAGGAGCTGTGGTTTGCCCTAGCAAGAGCTCCTAGGGTTTCGGCCATGAGAGGCTTTGCCGAGCTCCTAAGGGTTTGCAGCTGTGTGAGGCTTGAAGGAGGGAGGCCAGGGGGGCAAGTGAGGGCTGTGCACCCGATGGAGGGCTCGGGGTGGCTTTTTATAGCTAGGGGAGACGGAAAGGTGGGTGTACCCGAGCTCGGCCATTGATGGCGTTTTGAGGACGTGCTCTCCGGCTACAGAGGAGGAGAGGATGAGGACGGTGAGCTGGCCGCACAGTGCAGCACGTGGAACACGCTGAAGCTGGGTTAGGCACCGACCAAGCTCCTAAGCAGGCTTAACAAAGCAAAGCAACTTAACTACCACATTGCTCTCAAGGTGTTCGACGAAATGCCCATACGAACTTTTCAAACCCAATAAATTCCAAAAAAATTCCACTGGCTAGGTTTGGGTGCTGGGGAATGCTTCCTGCCATTTGGGGTCAAATGGTACAACCTAGGTAGGTTTTTGAAAAATACCAAAACTGGTATGTGGAGATGATCGTGTTTTAATAGAGTTTTGAGCATGGTGTTTTAGGGGCATATAAATCATCCAGTACCCAAATGAGTGGCCAGGGGAGTAGGTTGGGGTTAACATTGCTCAAGCCAAAAATATCTCACACCAGGAGATGATTGCATGGCTCCGAAAATGTGGGTGCAAAATTGATATCATGCCATTATGACATACCAACAATTTTGGTGGATGGGTTTCTTTTGGTAAAAGAATGTGGTGGAGTGTGGCTGGTTGGGTATTACCCATTTGTTTAATTCATGTGCTTGGTTCACCAAGAAAGGTGTGGCCATGCATGGGAAATATCTCATGGCCATTTGGAATAAAATGGGTGTGGCAAATAATTGGCTCAAATGATCATGCCATATTTTGTGGGTGTAGGCAATGGCATGATGGTCATCTCCTGGTTTGCTGAGGAGTGACGGAGAGGAAAAGTTGGAAAAAACGATTCCCTAATCAACACATGCATGAAATATTTATCCGGGGATTTTGGAAATATTGCATAGAGAATTATGCAACAATTTTGTCTCAGGAGATTAATAAGTGGATGAGATGATCTCTGATTACTTTGTGGCATCTCCCAAGCTCGGAAAAGGTGATTCAAATGGTATATGGAATATTAGGATTTAAGGATCCCAACATTTGGTCTTTAGGGCAAAACCTTAACAGGGGTTTTCCGGAGTGGCAAAGGAATTATCAGGGATTCTCTGGAATTATTTGAGAGAAGAAAACTTCCGGGCATCATCCATCATCAACGAGAACAAAAGAAATTTTGAGATACGATAGAAAAAGTTTTTCAGGTGTGAGAAAACACCGCTAAAATTAGGTTTTAATTTTCGGGGTGTTACAGGCTCATGTCGGAGTCGATATGCCCATCGAGTGGTCCGTCTGGACGGATCTCGTTGTCGATGTCTTTATCGCTTATGCTCATCTCGGCGTCGGCGAAGTTGTTATGAATTTCGAAGTCGAGGTTGGTGTTGGTGCAGATCTCGGAGTCGATGTAGTTGTCGATATGAGTTCCGGGCTCGTCGAAGTCGCTGAGAGAGATCCCGTAGTCGAAACTATCCTCGAGTGGGAGATCGAGCTTGGGATCGTTTGTGCGGTATGCTGATTCAGCCTCCTCTCCTTGGAGTTCTTCAATGAGCTCGTTCATCTCTCGAGTCGACATGGTTGTTGCAGGCGAACAAGCTTGGAGAATCTACGATGGTATGGACGCAGTTGATGGATCCGCAGTTGAAGGAGCCGCAACCGATGGAGCCTCGGGTGTGGAAGTCGCGAGTTGGCGTGGATCTGTCAAGTCCTGCGTACCAAGCTTGTTTACGAAAAAATTGAACGAAGCAACGGTTAAACCCAAACCCGATTCGAGATCGAAGAAGGTCTTCTGGAATTCTGGCGAGTGTGGCTCGAAATCCATCAGAGGATCTGATGTACTTTTTGCAGGTGAAGCTGGCGTGCTGCCGTTTGTCGAGTGATTTGGCGAGTTGCCGTGTGCCGCCCGAGTCGGCGAGTTCTGGTTTGTTGATGCAGCCGGCGAGTTACCGTTTGTAGATCCGATCGGCGAGTTGCCGTTTTCTGATGGAACCGAAGAGACCGTGAGTCCAGCACTATTCTTTCCCACAGACGGCGCCAATTGACGAGGGGTTAACTCATCAAATCTCATGGTTAGGACCTAGGGTTGAGATTATGGGGAGAGAACGTGGTAGTACTGGTAGTTTCGTCGGCTGACAAGCAGAGGCAAAGATTTACCCAGGTTCAGGCCCCTCGGGTGGAGGTAAAGACCCTACTTCCTGCTTGTCCGGTATTGATCGTGTGAGATTATGCGGTTACAAGGAGAGCTCCGGCGAGATGTCGATCTCGCTAGGGATTTTGGTGGTTCGAGTATGGCTTGTCCCAGATCGGCGCCCCTCCCAGCCTTTAAATAGGCTGGGTCTCGGGAGTTCGTAACCGACCTGGTTTACATGTAAGGAAAGTCCTACCGACTATGACTATGTCTAAATCTTGGAGGGTACTCCATCTTCTTTGGGCCTCCTGTCTTGGGCTTCGAGCAGGCTCTTCGCAATTGGGCCTCAGTCGTTACGTGCACCAGGTACCCTCATGGTAGGGTACCCGAGATATATATCCATGTCACACGTGGAAGGGGAATTGGACATCGACCCGGACACGAGAAGTGATCGGAGTGGATGGTGTAAACGGGGGACTCGCCACCTGATCGCGAGGAGGGAGGAGAGAAACCCTAAGCGAAAGGGTATTGTTATGCATATACTTGTTTGATGGTAGCAAATGTTGGCGTTATATGTATTGTACAAAACTTTCTTTTTAGTATGAGAACAACACGTGCATTGCACGTGCACAATTACTAGTGTCATTAGTACATGTTTCCAAGGGTATACAAACCGAACAAACCTCTTTTGTGAGTCGACGATTGCTTTCTTCATTGTGTTACGGCGGAGCTAGCATGTATTGATTGGTGTCAAATGACACCAATGGATTTTTGCTAGTTCCCTTTGTATATGAAGCAATGCTTTTAGAAATACAAAATGACGACGGCAAATTAGGGCATGTACAATGGTAGAGAAGGCTGGTTTTCTCTTAGCCCTCCACGTCACTTAGAGAAGATAATAAATAGTAGTCCTACAATGCGTTATCTCTTATTTTCATGTCTAGCAATTAATGAGAACTAAATAAATTTAGAAAAAAATTATGTTAATAAGTGAGAGCATATGGTACAATGGACAAAATAGACTTCTCTTAATTTTTAAGAGATCATTCCTTAGCTAAGGGAAGACAACCCTCTCTCTCTTCATTCTCTTTTCTCCAACTAAGCAAATATCTGACGTGGCATCTTTAAGCGAAGGCTGACATCACCGCATTGTACATGCGCTTAGAGCAATGACACCAACGATGTTTTTTTCTGGCGTCGATTACGTAGCATCTATCTAGCTCGATCACAGAGAGAGAATGTTAGCCTAAGCAAACCCGTTGGTCATTAGTTCTAAGTAGTAGCTTAGTTGACTTGATTTGACTCAAGTCTATTTTGTAGTACATGGCAAGTAGCTTAGTTGACTTGACTTGACTTGACTAAGGTCATTAGGTTGTTTGGTTGTAGTTTCCTTTACACGTCAATAAAAGCAGAAGCGGCCCAGGCTGCAACCTTCACAGCAGCACAACTCAAGTCCATTCTCTCTTCTCCTGGATTCCACTCACGAGTGTGTGTGTTTCCTGTCCCGGCAATAACAGAGTACTACGTAGGAGTACGTCGCAAGCAATGCCGGTCGACGACCACCACGCAGCCCACGGCGGCAACAGGGCCTCGGAGACAACAGTGCCGGTGGCCGTGGTGGACGACCTCACGCCGGAGCAGGAGTGGCTCAATCAGATGCGCGGGCGGCTGATGGGCGTCGCCACCCTTGCGGCGTTCGTGACGTACAAGGCCAGGCTGTACCCTCCCGGCGGCAACCCGGCGTTGAACGACGGGGCGGTGAAGCAGTACCTGACGACGTTCTACTACTTCAACACCACGGCGTTGGTCGGGTCGGCGGTGACCATCTTCCTGCTCCTCAACTTGCGGTTCCGCTACTCGGGGACCATGGTGGCGGCGCTCACCCTGACCGGCCTCATGAGCCTCTTCGGCGCCTGCATCACCGGCTCCATGCGCGACCTGCCCTCCTCCATCAACCTCATCGTCCTGACCTGCTTCGTCTTCGTCTTCGTCGTTTACAGCTCGGCGGCGCTGCTCAACCTAAAGAAGAGGGTGGTGAGTGCCGGGAAGCGGGAGGAAGATGAGGAGGAGCCGGAGAAGATTCGCAGGAGCAGGAGCAGCGGCAGGGCCTCGGCTGCTTAATTCAAAGGGACGCGAGCGAACTGCATCCAGTTCCAATCCATGCGGCCACCAAATACTTGTTGCCAGGATGATCTGTTGATTATCTTTCCTCCCTGTAACACCTGTCAGTACTACTGTTGTTGCTGTCGTGAAGTTCAGTTAGGTTTAGGTAGCGAATCACCTTGTTGTCGTTTTTTTGTCACTAGTAAGTATGGGTCGTGGGCTGAAATAGTGGATGGCTACCAATATACTGACCGTCAGTCGAACATTGTTGCAGGATATCGATGAAATGAACTGAACTTCTGTGCCCTTCCTCCCTCCTTCTTCCTCCTCTAGCTCTGCCGTGTATGAGATCCACATACTCGTACTAGATCATTTCACATACTCGCACTTGATAATCAGCTCTGAACTGAAACCGGTTGGAGAAAAGCTCTGAACTGAAACTGATTATTGTTAGTCATATGTAAGTAAAATTGATTACTGTTACGGCTTTTGATATGTAAGTAAAATCTATTAATGTTTTTCATACGTAGGTCCAGAATCCAGATTATTGTTAGTCACTAACTGAACTTTTTTTATTCTTCTTGTATCTAAAAAAACTAACTGATTTTTTTTACAAGGATGAGTAACTGAAATCTGCTTTGAGTGCTCTGCTCTGCAACTGAGAACTCTGCTGTGGTATGACAGAAATTGGTAAGGGAATACCTTTAGCTACCGGTCCTTGTCTGACCTGCATGCTCCGGATCCACTTCGGCACGTCACAGTCAAGCACGGAGTTCTGTGTACTGCTTACTGTGTGCTGTCCGGCTGCCCCAGCAGGTAGTCCGGTGCAGCAGTGAGCTAGGCATGACAAAAAATGGAACTACTAGCATGACGTGTAGACTGGCTTGGCTTAGCTGACGCAGCGTGACGGTACATGCAACGGTAAGTGATTATAAAAAGGAACAAAATGATGGTTTAAAAAGTTCAAAAGATAGTCCAAAATATGCAAAAGTTTAGCTCACATGAAACATAACACGAGTTACAACGGAAACAAATCTTACACATGATGGAACAAAACTGGAGTGCCCAAGAAACAAATAACAGCAGTAAATGGAACAGAAAATTGGACAATTATTTTATAGTACTTGAACAAATGGTGAGATAAAGAATAACAAAATTCTAGTCTGAGCGCAAAACAAAGTTTTAACGCACGAGGAACAAACCACTACTAGAGGAACGCAATTTGCACTAAGCGGAACAAAAAATTAGTTCTCATAGAACATAATCATGACTCCAATTGGGATATGGCCGCTTGAAACAAATCAAAACTATAAAGGGGGCACAAAAAGTCAGATCAAGTGAAAACAAAACTTTAGCGACTACGGAACAAATTATGACTACAAGTGGAACACAAAATTTGGACTAAGTGACACAAATATTTGGAAAATATTTTTAGAGCACGTGGAACAAAATCAGGAGTGCAAGAGGAACCAAAATTTTAATCACGGGAAAAAGAATTTAGGAACATAAGGCACAAATCATGAATTATAAGGAAAAAGACAACTATTTCCCGAGTGGAACAAAACTTAGCACTCATGAAAAAAATTATAGCGAAAGTTTCACGTGTGTGCAATCAATCACAATTACTCATGGGACATCACAGACAATGCCCATCCACTCGCACGACACGGCCTCCAACTACACTTTGCCATGAGAACCAACCTGTGGTTGGATGGTTAGGAGGGTGGTTGTACTCACAGCTCACCACAGTTCAAATCCTAGGTTTTGCACTGCTGTTTCTCCTTAAAGGCTGATTTTGCTTCAGTGAGAGGCGAAGTTCCCGTCGATAGCGAGACGCCTGTGGTGACTTCGTCAATTTCAAGACCCGAACGTCGGCTCCGTCTATCGGAGGTGCTCATGGGGCAGCTAGGGTGTACGTGTGTGTTCATATGGATTAGTGTATTCACGTGTATGTATACCACTAGTCAAAACCAAAAGTTCCAAAATAACACTGGAAAAACCAAAGTTGCCAAAATACCATCGCAATTTGGTTTTCATTCCAAAATACCACTAGACACAAACTGAGAGCAAATGGTTAAAAAATAAGACAATTGTGCCCTTACCTCTTCACACACACCTCCCAGGTCCTATAATTTCAGCAACATTCTAAGAACAGCAATGCATCAGCCTCTAAACACGATCACAGACTTACATCAACACTCTAACAGCATTTCAGCATCACATTGACAGCAGATCAGCAACACTTTTGACAGCAGTACTTTTTACAGCATTTCAACAACACAACAACATTTCAGGACAGCATTCAGCAGCATTTTTATAGAATTTACATCCCTACCAAAAACATGGGAACTATTTTCATACCTTCACGTCCGTGGCCGCGAGGAGCTCCTGGCCGATTCGGGGTAGAGCAGGGCGCCGGATAGAGCCCCACGTCGGCCGTGGCCACGACGAGCTCCTGGGCCGAGTCGGGGTAAGCAGGGCACCGGAGAGAGGCGCCGTCGGCCGTGGCCGCGACGAGCTCCTGGACCGAGTGGAGCAGAGCAGGACGCCGGAGGGAGGCATGATTGTAACATCCCAAAATCTGTAACCCAGTTTTATTAGTCGAAAATGTGGGCCAACAAAAATTTTCTGTTACTTTATGTGTGCTTGCTTATGTTGCTTGCTTGAGTTGTGTTTGTTTGAAATAAAAATTTAAAGAAAAGAAAAGAAACAAAATAAAAACTCCCACATAAAATCATGTGACACGAGTCACACAAATTTCCTCTTATAAAGAAAATCAAATTTTGTTTTCAAAACAAATTCAGAGGGGTGACATGTGATCACTCTCTCTTGTTCTCATATTCTTTTCCCTCTCTAAAAAATTTCTAAAATTCCTAAATTCAAATTCCAATACTTTCTTGAACTTTCCCAAAACACAAAATGTGCTATGTTGCACATATCCAAAAATTTCTAGCACCACACCAACAATCCCTACTTTGCTTGTGAGAATCAAGTGTGGAGTTAAATTCAAGAAAATCGGATTTAATTTTCGTTGAGGCAATTCGTCGAGCACGTGGTAAACACTGCCCGTGTTCATCCTCTACTCCACGAAACCGAGATCAAATCGGTCGATTTGATCGATCCCTGCAAGGTTTGCTTGCTCTACACTCTCTCCCTCACTCCCCTCAGTCGATCAAGCAAGTGGGAAGCGTGGAAATTGGTTGTGTGGGCTCGTGGCCGTCGCCGGACGCACGCCACCGTGCGGTGCACGGTGTCGACGACAGAACCGTGCGTGCAAGCCGCTCCCTGGCCCAGCCCTGCCCCCGTCCACTCCCTCACCTCTCACCGCACGCGCCTGGAAGGACAAGACTGAACCCTGAAGCCCTGAGGCGCCGTGCGCCAGCCGCCGTGTCGCCGCTCGCCGAGCTCTGGCCGCGCGTGGACGCCGACCCCATTCCTCACCTCCACGCCACCCCAGCCCGCGTGGCTCGCCGCAGACACGCCCCTGCCACCCAGCAACATCAGGGACACATCCCCGTCGACCCTCGTGGCCTGCAGACGCCGCATCGATCCATCCTCTCCACGGACGCGCCATGGCCGCCGTGCCGTGTCAAGCTCGTTCACGCCGCAGTGTGTGCACCCCTCTCCCCCTACGCCCTAGCTAGGCACCCTAGGGTCGTCGCCGTGCAGCACCGCCCCCACTGGCGTGCTATCCCCCTCCCTAGACCACTCCTGCGCCCCGTCCACCGCACGCCGTGGTTCGGCTATAAAAAGCCACCGCACCCGTGCCTCCACACCTCACCACCGCTCACTCCAGCACCCCTCCCTCACTCTCCACCCCTCAGCGCCCCGCTAGGAGAGCGGTGACGCTGTCCCGCAAGCCCAGGCCGCCTTGAGCGTCCTCGATTGCCCGCCGGAGTTGAGGAAGAAGCCGTGCACGGACAGGTCGTGCCCCTCTTCCCCTCTCCCCTCTCTGGCCCATCCTAGCCTCACCATTACCCCCGCACTTACCCGCCGCCGTTTCCCCGTGTTTGGAGCACAGACGCGGAGCAGAAGGAGCACCGGAGTTGCAGCACGGCCGCGGAGGTGGAGTTGCTCGCCGTCGCCGCCAGAAGCTTCCCCAGCAAGCACACCTCATCCCAGAGGCTTCCCCACGATCCCCGCCATCGATCCACCTCTTTCCGCAACCTCCCGAGCCCTAGGTGAGTTTCCCCGTGCTTCTCGCCGTCGCCGGAGCCGCGGCGCCGCCCGCCTGAGGTCGTCGATGACCGCGAGCTCCAGGCGCCGTTCGATTAGAAATCGACGGTAGCGTACCGGTTCGCGTAATTAGTCGCTGACTGGTGGACCCCACCCGTCAGCGTTTTAAATTTAAAACGCGCGCGCGGAGCGTTCCGTTGAGTCGCCGACGGGCGGACCCCACCCGTCAGGGTTTTCACCTTTATCCAGTTTTTCGAATTTGAATTCTTTTCTGAAGTTCAGTACTGGACTCGGTTTAGAAATTCAACAACTTTAGTTCTAGCAGTCCAAATAAATCAAACTCAACTGTTCTGGAAAGTCTATGAAATTCTTTAACTCACCAAAGTGGTCTCACTCCATTTAATTAAATAATAAAAATGCATTATTAAAAATGCTCCAGAAGGTTTAAAACACTAAACCATTTGTTTCTGGAGTTATATTAATCCAAATGACTTGAAACCAATTTTGGTAGCTTTGTATTAGGATCCTTTAGCTCCCCAAATTTTGGTAGAATTAATTGAGTAGTATAAAATCCTTAGCCTTTGGTTGAACTTCAGTGCACCCTTCTGCACTAAAACAATTAGTGTGAACTGTTGGTAGATCCAATTGATCTAAAACCAATTTTGTTAGGTCACACTCAACCAAGGTTAGATACCCCTAAAAGGATTTAATTTTTGGAGCAACCAAATTTGTTTGGTAGCTAAAACTTGTTTAAAACCCTTCTGAAGTAAAACAGATGTGTAGGGAGTTTTGTAACTCCAAATGATCCCAAACCAATTGGGTGATCTTCTACACACCAGTAGCTATCCATAGAATTTTAGTTTGAATTTTTGTGACAAACATAGATTAAATGGTGAATTAATTAGTGTACAACTAGTTTCTGCCTTAGTTTGAAATTAATTAAATAAAATTTAATTCAATCAATTTGAAACCACCTTGTGTTGCTTGATGTATACAGTAGCTATTTGCAGCATTGTGATTGTTATGATGTGTTGATGCTTGAGCTAGTATAGTGATTGTTTGTTTTGATTGTTTAACGTTTAGACGATACCGTTGACGGATTTATCGAGGAAGGAGGTTTTATTGAACCAGAAGACCAGGATCAGTACCACTTTGTGGATCAAGGCAAGCTACTTCACTGAGCTTGCATTTATATACTTCTACTTTAATCAAAAGAGTTGTTCAAAAGTATCGATGATTTTTGAAAAACCCCTTTTTCAAAACAATGAAAACTATTTTGCCACCCTATGTAGAAATATAGGGTAGCTACTTTACAACTATAGGATGGGAAAAACAATGTTTACTCAAAACCCCTTTTGAAAATACTTGAATGAAGGTGAAGTACCGAAAGGTCGGTACGAAGGTGAAGAACCAGAGAATGGTGTTGTTTCGGGAAAGAAAAAAAAATGCACATTGTGTCCTTGTACTTACATCCCCAGCCGAAAATCTGTGCGACCACATTTACCCACATATGGGCAAGGGCGTAGTCATATAATTTGCTCGTGTTAGTACTGGATGCCTCAATAGCGAGGATGACCTCGTTCCATGAGGGGATGGTCTGAGGACCTACCCCCTGACCTGGGTCCTCTTCATTGTTGTCTACCGGAAGCCGGTATGGATGTGTCGGAGGAAGAGGATTGAAGGGCTCCCTTGGGTCCGCCGGGCAGAACTACGAGTCCCCACACTTAGTTTCTGAGGATTTGAGTGTCGGTGGAAAGTGTCGTAGCGGCAGGGTCCTATACTAGCATGAGCAAAGGACAGGCTATGGCCGGGAACTCAACTTCGCATACCTCTGGTATGGCGGGACGTGGCTGACACGATGAGTGACCGGATGGGTGTGGGAAAAGCGTACTACCTCTGCAGAGGGTAAAACTATTCGAATAGCCGAGTCCTCGGATATGGACAGTTGGGAAGAACTACTAAGGCATGTGCAAAGTTTTGCAAACTCTGGAGTTGTGTTGAGGAAATTGACTTGGAAAGGGTTATTTCCCACCTGTGCCAATGAGTTGGTACGAGGTGGTGAGGGGTTTGGAACCATAACCAGGTTATGGTTGGATACCGGAGGAGTTCCGGAGAAACAGCTAAAATGGTGTTTTCTTAAAGGATAGGTTATAAACTTCTTCACACCCCCTTTTATTAAAAAGGTTTTTAAGATTTTTCAAATAAAAGTTTTTAAGAGATAAAAATCTAGTGCCTACTCAAGTTGGGGTAGTTTGCGAGTACAATCAAATGTACTCATATTGGTTTCGTCCCTGGCTATTGTCTTAGCCAGATTTCGAGGAGCCCTACGTTGAAGAGGAGTTCGGCGACGTCTATGCGAACTAAGATCTTCATAAGTCAGCTGCCTGTCGGGTGTTGTCGAGTTGGTTTAGCCCTACTACCGTAGCTTCCGCTGAATAAAGATGGTTTGGCCCTTGAAGGCACCTATGTATAATTAGGCCTGTATGGCCAGGTTTGTAAGACTTTAAACTCGGTATTGTATGGATGTAAACTTTGGTATTCAGTTCGGATTATGTGCAACGACAGACTGATCACGGGATCGTTGTGAGCATAATCGGGTATTTCGGACAGCTAGTCCGGGGTCCCCACAGAGCTGGTATCAGAGCCATCCTGACTTTAGGAGACCTTAGTTAACATGGGCGTTAGCTAGAGTTACAAAAGTTAATTTCTAAAACAAGGAAGTGAAGTATTTTCGAAAATTTCTTATCTCCCAACCTCCCATTTATGAAAAACCTTATACTCATTAAGAGTTGTCTTTTCTTGAACCCTTAAAATTTTGCACACTTGTTACTCCATTAAGTTTACATTATGTACTCATGTCACCTTAACTAACTTAAAATTTTGCTTAAAATTTGTAGATGGCACCCAACGTCACCGAGTTCGTCCAAGTTAGGAAGGACGGCCTGCTGATGTTCGAGCAGGACCTGTACGAGTTGAGCCAGATTTTGGGACGCCCTGTTCCAGAGTTTGAGGGAACTCAGGTCGATTCCCTCGGTGATGGGAACCTGTCCTGGCTCATCAAGTCGTCCGTCCGAGGCAGGATTCAGCCACCCCGTTCCAAGGACTTGGTCTACTCCACGATGGACACTACTTGGGTTGACGGTCTGACCCGAGTTATGCAGAGGCTACTAGCCCGCCTTTGTGAGGAGCACAAGGACGAGCTGGTGGGCACTCGTTTCCAGTACTTCGGAAGGCGTGACGACGATGGAAACCCCACCTACCCCGCGCAGCACACTCTCTTCGGCGAGTACATCACCGACATGGAGGTGCTACTTCACGACACCCAGGAGAACCTGCGCGATGCTAGACTCAAGGTTCACTTCCAGCGTAGCTCCCTCGACGATGCCCGAGACCGTGAGACCCAGCTAAAGTGGGAGAATGATAATCTCCGCCTGAAGCTGGCCCGTCAGAGGAGGTCTATCGTCAGGCTCCGCAAGACGGTAGCAGAGCAGAACGAGATGATAGACGAGATGGAGCAGCAGGCGAACGAGATGGAGGAGGAGGGCGAGGATCTCCGCAAGGAGAACAGTGCCTTCATCAGTGATGATGAGGACTACCTTGAGGAGATGGATTACGAGGAGGAGGACGACGAGGAGGAGTTAGTTGACGAGGAGGAGGAGCCGTCTGAGCCAGTTCTCGAGGAGGAGGATCCCGAGGAGCCACCCTACGACTCAGACGTTGAGGTCGTCGAGCCTGGGTTCCACCTCAGTAGTTGAGCGACGAGAGCACTACCTTAGGACTGTGTCGACCCCCCCTATGCGAGTAGAGTGTGTGTGATGGTTCCTAGTGAAATCATGTAGTATGTACATTAGGTGTAGTAGGATGTTGTAAGCTTGATGTGTGAACTCCTTGATGTGATGATTGTGTTGAATAAATGTGATGGTCTTGTTTGACTAGTGTTTCATCAACCACCCCCTTTGTGACTTCATCGTTAGCCAAAGCCTCTTTGCCTTGCCTCTTATATCGTATCTATTCCAGGATGACGAACACTCGCCACAACCAGCACGCGGCACCACCACCACCGCCAGAACCCACCGCTGCTCAACTGCTTGCGATCATCATGGAGGATCGCCAAGCTGCCCGGGAAGAGCGTCAAGCTCATCTCGCCGCCCTGCAGCAACTTGCCGCTGCCCACGCCAACCAGAACCACAATGGTGGCAATGGAAATGGCGACGAGGGTGGAAATCAACGCTCTACCCTGAGTGACTTCCAGAAGACCACACCGCCCACCTATTCCAAGGGACTTCACCCCCTGGAAGCAGATGACTGGATCCGCACTATTGAGAACGACCTGGAAGTTGCCTCGGTGGGAGAGAATGAGAAGGTCCTGTATGCTACCCACTACCTTGCTGGACCCGCAAGAGCTTGGTGGGAGACTACCAAGACCCTCCAGCACGCAGGTCATGTCATTACCTGGGAGGAGTTCAAGGACAAATTCCGCAAGAAGTTCATCTCTAGCGGTCTTATCGAGAGGAAGAAGGATGAGTTCCGTAAGCTAAGGCAGGCAGGCAGAGATGTGGTTGGTTACCTGGATGAGTTTACCGATCTTGCTCGGTATGCTCCTGAAGATACCGACACGGAGAAGAAGAAGATGGAGCGTTTTCTGAATGGACTCCATGATGAGATGCAATGTGCCTTGGTTGTCCAGGACTTCCGTGATCTGGAGTCACTTGTGGACAAGGCCATTCAGCTGGAGACCAAGCGCAAGTCCATGTTTGAAGGCCGCAAGAGAAGGATGAATATTCAGGAAGGTTCCAGCAGTCAGAAACCCCGCACCTTCCAGCCAGCACCCAAGCCAGTTTATCGACCACCCCCAGCTCCACGTCCCAACTATCCCAACCGTCCCAACAGCAACAACAATGTCCCCCGCCCAAACATCAACAACAACTACCGCCCCAATGGCAACAATCGTCCCGGAGGAAACACCAACACTTTTACCCCTACTGCCAGCGTTGTCTGCTTTGAATGCGGCAACAAGGGTCATTACTCCCGAGACTGCCCCAATCCCAAGAGGAATGCTCCACGCCCCAATGCCCCTGCACCTAATCCTGGACAAGGCCGAAATGGGAATGGAAATGGCAAGAATGCTGCACCCCGTGGCAATGCTGCTGTTGCAAGAGGCCGTCTGAACCACATCAACACTGAAGAAGCCCAGGAAGCGCCAGATGTTGTGCTGGGTACGTTCCTTGTCAACTCAGTACCTGCCACTGTCCTGTTTGATTCTGGTGCTACCCATTCCTTTGTTACCAAGGAGTTTGTTGTTAAGGGAGGTCTAGTCGGGAACCTCTTGTCCAAACCCCTGCTTATACAAACCCCAGAGTTCCTAGTAGAGACCAAGCTGTTTTGTCCCGACGTCTCTCTTGAGATCAAAGGAGAAAACTTTCCAGCCGATCTAATCATTCTAGGAACCCAAGGCATAGATGTCATTCTGGGCATGAATTGGTTAGCAAAGTATCATGGTCGTATCGACTGTGCCAGAAGAGCGTATCTCTCACCACAGACGAAGGAACTGAAGTGGAGTATGCTTCACAAGCCAACGAATCCCAACCCTGTTGTCATGAAGGCATAGCCCGACCAACCTAGATGAGATCCGTGTGGTCCATCTATTCAAGGATGTTTTTCCGAGGAATTGCCTGGTATGCCGCCAGACCGGGATATTGAGTTCGTGATTGAACTTATTCCTGGAACATCCCCTATATCTCAGAACCCTACCGGATGAATCCAGAAGAACTGGTGGAATTGAAGAAGCAGTTAGCTGATCAGCTCAGTAAAGGTTGATTCGCCCAAGCGCATCACCTTGGGGATCACCTATCATCTTCGTGGACAAAAGAGACGGTACCACACGCCTGTGTGTGGATTATCGCAAGCTCAATGATGTAACCATCAAGAACAAGTATCCCCTGCCCAAGATCGAGGATCTGTTCGATCAGATGAACGGAGCCCGAGTCTTTTCTAAGATCGATCTTCGGACAGGTTATCACCAGTTGAAGATTCGAGAGTCTGACATTCCCAAACCGCCTTCACCACCGATACGGATTGTTTGAATACACCGTTATGTCCTTTGGCTTGACCAATGCCCCTGCTTATTTCATGAATCTCATGAATAAGATTTCATGGAGTACCTCGACAAGTTCGTGGTTGTCTTCATTGATGATATCCTTATCTACTCCAAGACTGAAGAAGAGCATGCTGAACATCTGCGTTTGGTTTTGGAGACCCTCAGAGAACACAAACTATATGCCAAACTTAGCAAGTGTGAATTTTGGCTAAGTGAAGTGGCATTCCTCGGACATGTTGTGTCTGCAGGAGGAATCTCTGTTGACCCCGAGAAAATCAAAGCCATTCTAGACTGGAAATCACCACCAGTGTAACGGAAATCCGAAGTTTTCTCGGACTAGCAGGTTATTACCGCAAGTTCGTTGAAGGATTCTCCAGTATAGCCAAACCCATGACCCAGTTGTTGAAGAAGGATAAGAAGTTTGAATGGACCCAGAAGTGTGAAGATAGTTTCCAAGAACTGAAGAAGAGACTGACTTCAGCCCCAATCCTAGTCATGCCAGACGTCACCAAGAGTTTCGACGTGTATTGTGATGCTTCACGTCTCGGACTTGGTTGCGTTCTGATGCAAGAAGGAAAAGTTGTGTCGTACCTGTCTCGACAGTTGCGACCGCATGAGGAGAATTACCCAACCCATGACCTGGAGTTAGCAGCTGTGGTTTTTGCTTTGAAAAATGGCGACCCTATCTTGTGGGTCATCGCTGTGAGGTCTACACAGATCACAAAAGCTGAAGTACATTTTCACTCAGAAGGAGTTGAATCTGAGGCAGAGAAGGTGGATGGAATTGATTAAGGACTATGATGTCGGAATTCATTACCATCCCGGAAAAGCCAATGTGGTAGCCGATGCCCTAAGCCGGAAGCCATGCACCCTGAATACCCTAATCCAAGCAGAGCAGCCAACCTTATTTAAGGAGTTCGAAGATTTCGGACTTGAATTGGTTAGCTATGGATATCTTGCCAACCTGGAGTTAGCCCCAACCCTGTTGGACCAAATCAAAGAAGCCCAGAAGGGTCATGAGAGTATTGAAGGTATTAAGAAAAAGGTACCCCTTGATAAAGCACCTGGTTTTGCCATAGATGCTGAAGGAGTTCTGAGATTCAAAGGACGCCTATGTGTGCCCGATGATAAGGAACTTAAAGGTCTAATCCTGAAAGAAGCCCACAATACCCCATACTCGATCCACCCCGGAGGAACCAAGATGTACCAAGATCTTCGTGAGAAGTTTTGGTGGCATGGAATGAAGCGGGAAATTGGATCTTTCGTGGCCAAGTGTGATAATTGTCAGCGAGTCAAAGCAGAGCATCAGCGCCCTGCCGGATTGCTCCAACCCCTTAAGACCCCCGAGTGGAAATGGGATGAAATTGGAATGGATTTTATTACCGGACTTCCTAGGTCAAACCGAGGCCATGATTCAATCTGGGTCATAGTCGATCGATTGACCAAGGTTGCCCATTTCATTCCGTCAACACCACTTATAGAGGGAACCAGTTAGCAGACTTGTATATTTCCAGAATAGTAAGCCTGCACGGAGTGCCTAAGAGGATTGTATCTGACAGAGGCACGCAGTTCACCTCACGATTCTGGAAAGCTCTTCATGAAGCCCTCGGAACCCACTTATCATTCAGCACAGCCTATCACCCTCAGACCGGAGGACAGACTGAGCGAGTAAACCAGATTCTGGAAGATATGCTTCGTGCATGTGTCCTAGCCTATGGCTCTAAATGGGAAGATTGCCTTCCATTTGCAGAGTTTTCCTATAACAATAGTTATCAGTCTAGCCTGCAAATGGCCCCATTTGAAGCACTTTACGGAAAGAAGTGTCGTACACCTTGAACTGGTCCGAGACCGGAGAAGGAAAAGTGTTTGGACCAGATACCCTCCGTGAAGCCGAGGAGCAAGTCCAACTTATCCGTGAGCGTCTCAAAACAGCCCAATCCCGTCAGAAAAGTTATGCTGATCCCAAGCGTCGTGACGTCACTTTTCAACCTGGAGATTTTGTCTATCTTCGGGTGACACCACTCAAAGGGATGCAACGTTTCCATGTCAAAGGAAAGTTGGCACCCAGATATATTGGACCTTTCAAGATTCTTGCCCGTCGCGGAGAGGTAGCCTATCAGTTAGAGTTACCCCCAGAACTATCGGAATTTCATGATGTCTTCCACATTTCCCTGCTCCGGAAGTGTCTTGAAGTTCCTGACCAGCCTGACGTTTTCAAGAACATTGACCATCAATCTATCGACCTGAACCGACCTGACTTATCGTGAGAGACCATTCAAAATTCTCGACGAAGATATTCGTCTCACCCGGAGGAACAAGATCAAGTTTTACAAAGTCCAGTGGACTAATCATTCCGAAGAGGAAGCAACTTGGGAACGTGAGGACTATCTTAGAAGCGAGTTTCCCAACCTCTTTAGCACCTAAGCCTAGAAAATCTCGGGACGAGATTTATTCTAAGGGGGGAAGGATCTGTAACATCCCAAATCTGTAACCCAGTTTTATTAGTCGAAAATGTGGGCCAACAAAAATTTTCTGTTACTTTATGTGTGCTTGCTTATGTTGCTTGCTTGAGTTGTGTTTGTTTGAAATAAAAATTTAAAGAAAAGAAAAGAAACAAAATAAAAACTCCCACATAAAATCATGTGACACGAGTCACACAAATTTCCTCTTATAAAGAAAATCAAATTTTGTTTTCAAAACAAATTCAGAGGGGTGACATGTGATCACTCTCTCTTGTTCTCATATTCTTTTCCCTCTCTAAAAATATTTCTAAAATTCCTAAATTCAAATTCCAATACTTTCTTGAACTTTCCCAAAACACAAAATGTGCTATGTTGCACATATCCAAAAATTTCTAGCACCACACCAACAATCCCTACTTTGCTTGTGAGAATCAAGTGTGGAGTTAAATTCAAGAAAATCGGATTTAATTTTCGTTGAGGCAATTCGTCGAGCACGTGGTAAACACTGCCCGTGTTCATCCTCTACTCCACGAAACCGAGATCAAATCGGTCGATTTGATCGATCCCTGCAAGGTTTGCTTGCTCTACACTCTCTCCCTCACTCCCCTCAGTCGATCAAGCAAGTGGGAAGCGTGGAAATTGGTTGTGTGGGCTCGTGGCCGTCGCCGGACGCACGCCACCGTGCGGTGCACGGTGTCGACGACAGAACCGTGCGTGCAAGCCGCTCCCTGGCCCAGCCCTGCCCCCGTCCACTCCCTCACCTCTCACCGCACGCGCCTGGAAGGACAAGACTGAACCCTGAAGCCCTGAGGCGCCGTGCGCCAGCCGCCGTGTCGCCGCTCGCCGAGCTCTGGCCGCGCGTGGACGCCGACCCCATTCCTCACCTCCACGCCACCCCAGCCCGCGTGGCTCGCCGCAGACACGCCCCTGCCACCCAGCAACATCAGGGACACATCCCCGTCGACCCTCGTGGCCTGCAGACGCCGCATCGATCCATCCTCTCCACGGACGCGCCATGGCCGCCGTGCCGTGTCAAGCTCGTTCACGCCGCAGTGTGTGCACCCCTCTCCCCCTACGCCCTAGCTAGGCACCCTAGGGTCGTCGCCGTGCAGCACCGCCCCCACTGGCGTGCTATCCCCCTCCCTAGACCACTCCTGCGCCCCGTCCACCGCACGCCGTGGTTCGGCTATAAAAAGCCACCGCACCCGTGCCTCCACACCTCACCACCGCTCACTCCAGCACCCCTCCCTCACTCTCCACCCCTCAGCGCCCCGCTAGGAGAGCGGTGACGCTGTCCCGCAAGCCCAGGCCGCCTTGAGCGTCCTCGATTGCCCGCCGGAGTTGAGGAAGAAGCCGTGCACGGACAGGTCGTGCCCCTCTTCCCCTCTCCCCTCTCTGGCCCATCCTAGCCTCACCATTACCCCCGCACTTACCCGCCGCCGTTTCCCCGTGTTTGGAGCACAGACGCGGAGCAGAAGGAGCACCGGAGTTGCAGCACGGCCGCGGAGGTGGAGTTGCTCGCCGTCGCCGCCAGAAGCTTCCCCAGCAAGCACACCTCATCCCAGAGGCTTCCCCACGATCCCCGCCATCGATCCACCTCTTTCCGCAACCTCCCGAGCCCTAGGTGAGTTTCCCCGTGCTTCTCGCCGTCGCCGGAGCCGCGGCGCCGCCCGCCTGAGGTCGTCGATGACCGCGAGCTCCAGGCGCCGTTCGATTAGAAATCGACGGTAGCGTACCGGTTCGCGTAATTAGTCGCTGACTGGTGGACCCCACCCGTCAGCGTTTTAAATTTAAAACGCGCGCGCGGAGCGTTCCGTTGAGTCGCCGACGGGCGGACCCCACCCGTCAGGGTTTTCACCTTTATCCAGTTTTTCGAATTTGAATTCTTTTCTGAAGTTCAGTACTGGACTCGGTTTAGAAATTCAACAACTTTAGTTCTAGCAGTCCAAATAAATCAAACTCAACTGTTCTGGAAAGTCTATGAAATTCTTTAACTCACCAAAGTGGTCTCACTCCATTTAATTAAATAATAAAAATGCATTATTAAAAATGCTCCAGAAGGTTTAAAACACTAAACCATTTGTTTCTGGAGTTATATTAATCCAAATGACTTGAAACCAATTTTGGTAGCTTTGTATTAGGATCCTTTAGCTCCCCAAATTTTGGTAGAATTAATTGAGTAGTATAAAATCCTTAGCCTTTGGTTGAACTTCAGTGCACCCTTCTGCACTAAAACAATTAGTGTGAACTGTTGGTAGATCCAATTGATCTAAAACCAATTTTGTTAGGTCACACTCAACCAAGGTTAGATACCCCTAAAAGGATTTAATTTTTGGAGCAACCAAATTTGTTTGGTAGCTAAAACTTGTTTAAAACCCTTCTGAAGTAAAACAGATGTGTAGGGAGTTTTGTAACTCCAAATGATCCCAAACCAATTGGGTGATCTTCTACACACCAGTAGCTATCCATAGAATTTTAGTTTGAATTTTTGTGACAAACATAGATTAAATGGTGAATTAATTAGTGTACAACTAGTTTCTGCCTTAGTTTGAAATTAATTAAATAAAATTTAATTCAATCAATTTGAAACCACCTTGTGTTGCTTGATGTATACAGTAGCTATTTGCAGCATTGTGATTGTTATGATGTGTTGATGCTTGAGCTAGTATAGTGATTGTTTGTTTTGATTGTTTAACGTTTAGACGATACCGTTGACGGATTTATCGAGGAAGGAGGTTTTATTGAACCAGAAGACCAGGATCAGTACCACTTTGTGGATCAAGGCAAGCTACTTCACTGAGCTTGCATTTATATACTTCTACTTTAATCAAAAGAGTTGTTCAAAAGTATCGATGATTTTTGAAAAACCCCTTTTTCAAAACAATGAAAACTATTTTGCCACCCTATGTAGAAATATAGGGTAGCTACTTTACAACTATAGGATGGGAAAAACAATGTTTACTCAAAACCCCTTTTGAAAATACTTGAATGAAGGTGAAGTACCGAAAGGTCGGTACGGAGGTGAAGAACCAGAGAATGGTGTTGTTTCGGGAAAGAAAAAAAAATGCACATTGTGTCCTTGTACTTACATCCCCAGCCGAAAATCTGTGCGACCACATTTACCCACATATGGGCAAGGGCGTAGTCATATAATTTGCTCGTGTTAGTACTGGATGCCTCAATAGCGAGGATGACCTCGTTCCATGAGGGGATGGTCTGAGGACCTACCCCCTGACCTGGGTCCTCTTCATTGTTGTCTACCGGAAGCCGGTATGGATGTGTCGGAGGAAGAGGATTGAAGGGCTCCCTTGGGTCCGCCGGGCAGAACTACGAGTCCCCACACTTAGTTTCTGAGGATTTGAGTGTCGGTGGAAAGTGTCGTAGCGGCAGGGTCCTATACTAGCATGAGCAAAGGACAGGCTATGGCCGGGAACTCAACTTCGCATACCTCTGGTATGGCGGGACGTGGCTGACACGATGAGTGACCGGATGGGTGTGGGAAAAGCGTACTACCTCTGCAGAGGGTAAAACTATTCGAATAGCCGAGTCCTCGGATATGGACAGTTGGGAAGAACTACTAAGGCTATGTGCAAAGTTTTGCAAACTCTGGAGTCGTGTTGAGGAAATTGACTTGGAAAGGGTTATTTCCCACCTGTGCCAATGAGTTGGTACGAGGTGGTGAGGGGTTTGGAACCATAACCAGGTTATGGTTGGATACCGGAGGAGCTCCGGAGAAACAGCTAAAATGGTGTTTTCTTAAAGGATAGGTTATAAACTTCTTCACACCCCTTTTCTATTAAAAAGGTTTTTAAAGATTTTTCAAATAAAAGTTTTTTAAGAGATAAAAATCTAGTGCCTACTCAAGTTGGGGTAGTTTGCGAGTACAATCAAATGTACTCATATTGGTTTCGTCCCTGGCTATTGTCTTAGCCAGATTTCGAGGAGCCCTACGTTGAAGAGGAGTTCGGCGACGTCTATGCGAACTAAGATCTTCATAAGTCAGCTGCCTGTCGGGTGTTGTCGAGTTGGTTTAGCCCTACTACCGTAGCTTCCGCTGAATAAAGATGGTTTGGCCCTTGAAGGCACCTATGTATAATTAGGCCTGTATGGCCAGGTTTGTAAGACTTTGAACTCGGTATTGTATGGATGTAAACTTTGGTATTCAGTTCGGATTATGTGCAACGACAGACTGATCACGGGATCGTTGCGTCGAGCATAATCGGGTATTTCGGACAGCTAGTCCGGGGTCACCACAATGATCCACGGACGTGTCAAGCCGGCGGAACGATTCAGGGAGAGAGGGACTGCTGGCCGCCGGCCGGCCGCGCCACCATGCTTGGTCGAGACAAGCTGGAGAATTTGGTCGATTCGTCTCCGTCTCTCCTCTCCTGACGTTTTGGCTAGTCCTAGTACATGAGGGTATTTTGGGATTTCTTGAAAAACTGACAGTTTGCCTCTTTGACAACTCACGGAAATGTTATTTTGGCATCAAAATCTGTAACGGCAATGGTATTTTGGCAACTTTGGTTTTTCCCATGTTATTTTGGAACTTTTGGTTTTGACTAGTGGTATACTGGCTATTGTCTCTTGTGCTTACTAGGCCCAACCCAATAAAAGAAGGAACTATTACACAATTCTTCTATTTTTTTCTTGCTATTTTCTCCATTTTTTGCAGGTTGTTAAGTTTCACTTATATTATTTTTTCTTCCTTTTTCGTTGATTGCGATGATAAATAGGAATATATGAACACATTGTACATGAGCAATATTTTCGGAATGCAGTTTCTTTCTTCGTCGGAAAGCCGCCAGTTTGCACAAGCCATTTTGACCATTGGTGCCAGGACACACGATGAATCGTCACAGCAGTTCAGTCACCGACTACACGCGCAACATATGCCAATATGTCATCATCGCCGGTCAAAGGCATGGGAGTACGTAGGTCGCTCCAGATCCATTCAAGGCCAGCTTTGCTAACCGACGCCGCTTGTGTAGAGAGCGAGAGAGTATGACTTGTGAATGTGACGACGCCGGCCTCACAAAGCTCCAACCTTTAATTTGCAAAGCTCTGCACACGGATCGATCGGAGCATGCGCTGTAAGAAAAAAACATGGCTTAGAGCATCTCTAGCAGAGCCTGCAAAACACGGACCTGTAAAACTGTTTTGCGGGTCGCGGAACGCACACTTTTTGGCTCAAAACGACACCGCGTAGAACAAAACCTCAAAACCAAACTGCAAAACACAATATGCTGTAGAATATTCCTCCTTCTTCTTCCTCGCTCCGTTTCAGCCATCGATCTAGCTCAGCTAAACTAGCTAGCCAACGCGGCCGGCCGGTGCGAATCAATCTAGCACAGCTTAGCTAGCTAGGTAGCCAACGCGGCCGGTAGCTCGTACTAGCTAGCTCATGCGAGGATCGATCGATCGACGTGCTGCTAGCTAGGTAGCCTCGTACTATCTAGCTCATGTGGGGATGGATTGATCGATGTGCAACTAGCTAGTTGCAGCTCATGCTAGCAGCCCCGCTCCAGGAGCGGATGAAGCCGACAGCCGGCGGGCAGGCGAAATCCGGCCGGTGGGCGGCCATAGGATGGGGAATCCCCGGTGGGGATTCCATCTCATGAGCGTTGACCATTTTCCAGGCCCGCTCAAACGAACCCTCAAATAGCCACCAAATCTTCATGTTTGCAGGTTTGGGCTAAGAATTTACGGGCCCCCGCAAAACTTTTTGCGGTTTGACCTGTTTTGCAGGTTCTATTCGGGACATTTTTTTAACCGAAACTATAAATTTACAAGTTTGACCAGTTTTGCGGGCTCTGCTAGAGATGCTCTTACACAGATTATGGTGACAGTTTCTGCTACTGCGGGTCTGGGAGGGCGGTGCCCGTTGCCGGCACCGGCGCGCCGTTCGAGTTCGACGAGTTTTCCTCGTCGCCGCAGCCTCCATCGCCGGGGTATCGCCCAGCAACGGCACGTTCTGCGCGAAGCACGTCGCACTGGCGGCCGACGACGGCCTGCACTTGCGGTGCCATGGCCACAGCGTACCCCTGCACCGGAGCCGCCGGGCCCGCGTACACGGCCTGATAAACCTGCAGCTGCACGCCACTTCCGGCCGCGACCGGCGCGCGGGACGGCGGCGCCCTAGTCAAGGCGGCGCGGCCGTCGCACGCCGCAGCACGTCCGGCCCCGGCGTCGCACTCGCGCATGCGCTGGAGGAAGGCGGTGAGGGGCGGGACGTAGTCGTCGAAGCCGAGGCGGTCCATGGCCCACACGACGTCCTCGGCGGTCACGGTCTTGCGGTGCTCGGCGTGGCACCGCTCGTTCGCCTCGCCGGTCACGAAGCTGATGAACTCCGACACGCACTCCTGGATCAGCTCCTTGGCGTCGTCCGAGATCTTGGCGTGGGGAGGGAGCACGCGGCGCATGATCCGGATCACGTTCGCGATCGGCATCAGGCGGTCCTGCTCCCGCACCGCTGTTGTTGCGGCCATAGCTGCCCCGTTGGGAACGCCGGCGCCGTTCTCCATGGCTACTCGATCAAGGTGCAATTGGGATTTAGGGCTTTGTGGATTGACTTCTACAGAGGGAGTACAGTACTACAGTGTTGTGATTCTGATCGAGTTGGATGTGTTAAATAGGAAGAGATAGCTTACGTGGCTTGCACAGGTGCTCGCTTAGCTGTCCTGTGATGAGACAAGTGTCGGTTCAATGGAGGGGTTCTGGCAATTAAATCAGCACATTCAATACATAGCCAATATGACATTATTAATAGAGGAAAATGACAAATTATGTGCTTCCTCCGTCCATATTTTTGTGGAGCATGCATTTTTAATGTCTAAATTTGACCGTCAATTCGACCAACGATATACGTATTATATTACACGAAAGATATATCATTGAATTCGTATCTAAATAAAGTTTTTAATGGTTCACTTTTTGTAACAAGTGACACATATAATTTGCCAGTTCAGCGGCTAAAATTAAACATAGAAACCAATAGCGCCAAATGCATTGGGGTGGAGGAAGTGTACACAATTGGACCAATCCATTCAACACATAGCCAATGCAACTATATTAAATCGTGGAAACCAGTTAATCTCGCATAACGTGGATGTAACCCTTGACTGTTGTAAATTAATGTAGGTAGCTTTTATTCTTCTCTGATGATGGGTTGACATTTCATTTTATAACTGAAATGATAATCATTCTATGAAAGACGATAAAGAGTACATCATAATTAAAGAGAAATCTGTTTGACTCATATGTGTAGATGCACCTACTATGCGGAGATGATCGAAGAGCTGATGGCGCGAGTTCTTCGTAGGTTGGAGCAGGAGGACTTCCACGTCGGCTTCACCGGAGGCTTGATTGGTTGAAGTTGTGCACCTCTCCGCCTTATAGCAAGGGATTGAATTTTTCACCTATGTGGCAATTCCATAGAATCTAATGTGGGTACCTTACAATGATTTTTGACACAATTTAGGACCAACTTAGAACACACTTACAGTTCAAATTTGAATTAGTTTTGAGAAATCGTCCAAGAATTTTATATGTTAGCACAGAATCATCTCTCTATATCATATCGACATTAACCTTGAAGAGCCAACCATAGTTGCATTTTCCAAAATAATGAAAATGATGTTACTTCGGCAAATTGGCACATGGCAAATACACCTTTAGCTACACTACATGAAGCACGATGTTAGAAGAAACCTTTATTGACAATATTTAACATATTTATTTCTGACTTGCTCTCTCTCAATTTGTGTATACTGGTATTATATACATGTTCACAAAAACGTCTATTATGGTTAGCCCATCTAGTTGTTGCCTTTGCAGGGCAATGGAACAACAATTCCAGATTTTCTCCATTTTGCATTCTCGCAGGTGCCTTCGATGTCACCCTTGCCACCCTCTAATTTCAATTCGATATTCTCTAGCACAATGTCAGAGCATGGAGCATTTTTACTGCAGCTCAACTTGATAGCATCCTTGGAAGTGGTAGTCCCTCTAATGTTCTTGAAGACGATGTTGCTGATCTCCACTGCCGATTCTTGATCCTTGCATGGCGTGGACGAGTCACAGTAGTTCTGGTCAATAATAATTGGGTTTTGCACGTTGTCCATGATTATGTTCTGAAATATGATATCCTTCGCGTACCCACTTCCGCCCTGCCATGTCTTGATGCGGGCACCGTTAGTCGTCCCATATAACTGTACCGAGTCAACTATAATACCAGAAACCTCAGCTCTAGAGTTGTCATCTCCCAAGCTTCCAATGCCGATGCCATGTCCTGGACCACACACGACCTTTGTGACGTGTAGATTGTGAGTCCCATCCTCAATCGACATGCAGTCATCCCCCGGTCTTGATGACACAGTCTCTAACCTGCACATCTTTGGAGCGTGTGATGTGGATGCCATCGGTGTTCGGGCTCGTGCCGGGCGCCGTGATGGACAGGCGGGCCAGTCGCACGTTGGTGCAATCCTGGATCGACATATGGATCTGTTGGCCGTTTACAATTTTCAGGTTCTCCACCTTTAGATTGTAGCATAGGTGAAATGTCAAAGCCGTCGGAGCCTGCGTGCATGGCAAAGCCTCGTTTGTCTTGCACGAGTTTTTCCACCAAATCTCACCGTTACCGTTGATAGTGCCGCCACCGGTGACAGTGAAATCGGAGACTCCTTGGAACATGATCCAGTGCCTGATGTTGTCTTCACTCCGGTCGGACCTGCTAGGAGGAGCCACCAGCGTGCCTTTTACCATGAAGATGACGGTGGACTTGCATGGGCCAGAAAGAGTGGTGGACTTGAGCAGGTAGCTCTTGCCCTTAGGAACTACCAGCACCGCCGGCCGGGAAGAGAAGCACGCCAGTTTCCACGCCTTGGCCAGCGCCTGCGTGTCGTCGTGCTTCCCGTCGCCACGGGCGCCGTAGTTGTCGAGGATGAACACGTACGCTCTCCTCAGTAGTAACCGAGCTGGCATTGCACACGGACAACAAGAGCAGAACGTGAAGGGGAGATGGCACGCGCTTAGTAGTAGCCGATGCCATTAATTTGGAGCGAGGATGAACTGGAGAGGCGTTGTGGTTTGCTTGGTGTTGGAAAAGGAGACGAAGAGCTGTGTGAATGATTATTTGCTTGGTGTTGGACAAGGAGATCGAGAAGAGCTGTGTGAGTGATGGATGAATGAATACCAAGGGGCACCGGCGAGGCGTATTTATAGTTGCGGCGTATGTTGCTTGTGGTAGATGCTAGGCAGGAGTTCGGCAGCTCGACGCGTGAGTGCTAGCTCCAGATAGACGAATGATGCTTGCTGTGCGTGCGTGCTCGATGTCCATGTAAACATAACACCAGGAGATAAATGTGGCAGAATTCGCAGAGAGTTGCATGTTTCGCACGATGAAAATCTGGTCTCCCCAGCCTGATCTTCTTTCCCAGCCTGTATCGATCTCGTCCAACTCCTCTCCTGTTTCGTCAGTAACATATATATGCGTACTCACGTGTTAACTTATACCGGCCACCGTGTAGCAAAGTAGCTATACATGTCGATCTTGATTCTTCAGATGGATCGGCGCATCCATCACCAATTTAATCTCCGTTGATCGGTGCTAATTAACCAGTACTTGTTCGAGAACATGAAAAGGCAGTTGGTCAATCAAAAGGTCAGTGGCGCCGTGCTGCCGTACGTTGGCACCACCAGCAGCGGCTGTTGCTGCATGCTAATTAATCATCCATGACACTTAATTTGGAGGTGACACGTCGCGAGGATGTTAATTTGCATGTACTACTCATGAAAGCAACGGAGGAGCTCCTCTGTCATCTGATACAGGCCAGGGGAGGCTACTGAATTACTGATGGACTGAAGCTGTTCGACGATCCACGTACCCTTAGCTTGGACGACTAGTACTAGCGGTACCGCTCTGTTAATTAATCACAATTAGGTATGCAATTAATGCTTGAAGTCATGTAATCGCCTCAGTGAAATTCGGAAAACTAACTTGGCATACACTTGATCACCACGTGCATGATTCCTGCGTCCCATTTTTTTTTTAAGAAAAGGGGGAGAAGCCCCAGCCTCTGCATCGATTGATGCACATGGCTTTTATTGCAACATCAAAAAGTATCGTAGTTCAGAGTTTACATCTCAAGCAAGATCACAAAGTTTTTAAAAGCAAAAGGACAGGTTAAAAACTGAAGCGAGAAGTGAATAAAAATCCTCAATGCGACTATCTTCTTAGGCGCCTTGAATTGTCCTAGACAGACGCCAGGTACCCCAGGAGTAGATATCCAAAGCGACCGCCTCTAACCGGGTGCATCCAGAGTTGATAGGCGCACGTTTCGCCTCTAGGAACAGGAAACCCACTCGTGGATCCAGTGGGTAGCCATACGTATCACCTGTAAAAAGTTAGGATGGCCACCTTTGTTGAAAACAATATCATTTCTGCATCTCCATATCGACCATAAAAGAGCACTTGTTCCCACACGGATTTGTGCTTTTAAATTCTTTTCGACTCCATTTAGCCAATTTCCAAACATATCCGTACCGTTAACTGGAGGGGTAATGTTAAAAGCATACTGCACTATTGTCCAAAGTAGATGCGCAAAAGGGCATGTAAAAAATAGATGATCTATAGATTCCTCTGAATCACAAAAAACACATTTCTTACACCCATTCCAATTACGTTTAGCCAGGTTATCTTTTGTTAAAATAACTTTGTTAAAAAGAACCACATAAAAATCTTGATTTTTAATGGTATCTTGAGTTTCCATATTTGTTTGCGCAAGTTAACAGCATGTCCGTTTAGGAAATTTTCGTACATGGATTTAACCGTATATAAACCCATAGAAGTAAGTTTCCAAATAAATTTATCTTCCTCATTTGTTAGGTGGTCATAAGCTTTTGTAGCATATTTAGCCACACATTCCATTTATTTCCGGTCAAGTTTCGTCTAAACTCGATCTTTACTAGGGAATGCCTTCGGCTGGCAAGCGAACCCTAGAGTTTGGCGAAATGCCACGCGGGGAACTTTCCTTTGGGCTTGTCCGTTCCCGTCCAAAGTCTATCACGGTTGGCCCATCGAAACCATTAATTCCCACATCAGTTGGTGAATTGGTGAATGTTGGATATATGAGCATTTTTTTTCACATGAGTTAAATATGTAATCCATAATGTCAGTAGATAAAACATGGCTAAGAAATATGGATTAAACTGGTCATGCAATTTAACAGAGAGTATGCTAGTAGCAAGTCTAAACAAATTGCTAAATGTAGCTGAACATGTTGCGTAATGAGAAACAGATTAACAGACACACATACGGTATAGGAGATGAACCGAGTCAGTAGTCGCACGGTAGCGCTCCCCAAAAGACTTTTTGCCCGTCTCCTGTACATGATCACGAGAGAGGGTTTCCGGGGGCCTACTTGAAGGATCAAAGATGACGCCTAGAGGGGGAGGGGAAAATAGACGGGTACAAAATTTATTCCAATTTGTAAATTTTAGGGATAATTGCGGATAAAAGAGGTGCACCTAAAATGCAACTAGATGAACCATATATGATGTGATATCTAAAATGGCCATTGCGGGCAAATTCCCACAGGTTCAGCCGATCTGGAATAGTCCAGAAATTTCGGACTTCCGACCTGTAGTATGACCTTAGGTCCAAACTTTCTGATGGTCTCCAAACCAATTGAACCCAAGCCGGACCCAGGTCCGGACAGCTCCAGGAAAGTATAGGAATGATTTCCTTCAAGTGTATAAAGTGGAGGAAAGTGTAGGGAAGTTGTGGAGATATGATTAGAAGGTTGTTACCCAACTTTTCTATGATTGCTATCCTCTTAGTACGTCTTTCATACGACTCAAAAACGAAAAATGAATGGGCAAAAATAAGACTAACTAGTCAATATAAATGGAAAATCTTTTGTCCCGTTTAAAAAAACATGAAAACATTCTAATTCTAACTGGGATGTTACATCCGACTTTAACACCGACCTCGAGGCCGCGCCCCTACTGAGCTCAAATCAATGGATGACGCCGGCGACCTCGACACCGCACCACTGGTCGATGTGCCCTGACCCCCGTCACTACAGCAAAAACAGCTTGTAGAGACGGTTTTTGTGTCTTGTAGCCACGGTTTTACCCGTTTCTACGAGGTCTAGAGACGGTTCTACCACCCGTCTCATGGGCGTTGCCATAGCTTCCGTCTCAAACACATTGAGACGGCTTTGATAACCATATCTACAATTAGAGACGATCAATAGACACGGTCAAGTCCGCCTCTACATAGTGGATTTGAATTCAAACCAAATTCCGCTTGACATGCCAAGAGCCGTCTCTAATTCAGATTTTTCACGTCTCTAGTTTGAAATGTGAAACGTGATAATAGATATTTAGAGACGTCTATCATGTTCATAGATACGGTGAAGTCGTGTCTAAGCTCAAACAATAGAGACGTTGTTTTTATTTCAGTAGACACGTTAGCACCCGTCTCTACTTTATTGTGCCCTATATATTTTTATTTGTTTTAATCCGATATTGCCTCATATCAAGACACATAAAGTATCCATATCTATCCAGGAATACAAATATACATAAGCAAGATCATATGGCACAGATTTTGGAAGAAGACAATTTTACTAATATTGTTCATCCAAAGCACAAATCAAATCTGTAGGGTACAATAAATAGTTCTGCAATGAACCGAACATAACAAATGCAAATCTTGACTACCAGATATGTATTTCCTAACACATGTCTGTAATGCTAACTAGCTTGATTCAATTTCTAGGTACATATTTTCTAGTCTTGGCTTCCTTCAGGTGACTCTTCAGAAGTTGAAGTTGAATTGCTATGTGACAGTTGAACCCTCTTTCTGCCAGCAACCTGCCATTGAGAGCAAATAAAACATTTCATTTCAGATTCTTTCAATGAGTAAAGAAATAGGCATTCACAAGTACGACCATCAAAACAATTCATTGTGTACATACCAGCTGCCTTCTAAGGTGTGGTGGTAGGCGCGATAGCAGGTCATCTTCTGGGTATTTCTCAGCAAGATAGGACAAGACAAATTTCATAAGATCATTTGAGCTACTAGAGCTAGTTCCAGGTTCATCTCTTGACAAAGTGGAAAACCTCCCACCAAAATACTTTGATGGGGTAATTGTTGGACCCATTCCACGGACACGACCAGGGTGGTCCTTTCCAAATACATCTGTCATAGCCTTCTCATAGTCTTCTTCAGTAAGCTCATGCCCATCCAATTTTTTCTCAGCCAATTTCATGTATACCTCGTTCTACAAAAATCATAATCAGAAGGCAATCAAAACTATAAGAGCAAGAGTAAAAAATTCATGTATAGGCTATTGGAAATAGTAGAGAATGGGTAAGTTCATGTACAAGTTATTTAGAGCTCTACACTGCTGAAGTATTTTCTAATAAGAATGTTTTACACCAACTGGAAGCTCTAGATTCGTACATTGATAAAATCGAGGACAACAGGCAAAAAGAATCATTGATTGCCAGGCCTCACCTCACCATCACAATCTCTTGGTGATGTTCAGGATCGTACAAATTGTAACCGAGTCATCCGTTAAAATCTGACAAACTGTTACAAGCACTGGTTTTTGTATTGTCCAGCACTATCTGCGTACAGTTTCTATTTGGGATAAGCCATTACAGTGTCCCAGAAAATGTACCATACTCTAAAGTAGGCACAGCGAGTAAATTCTAGCTACACTGCCTATCCAAATGAAGTACTTGATTAAGGAAACATATTGTTGCCTCACCTAAACCCACTCCATTGTGAAAATATCAAACTAATTAGCCTAGACAACTACGAACCACTGTGACAGCGCTATTCAGAGGCAGGATGATCAGGCATAATCAAATGATTACAAGGGAGACAAGCTGCAAACAAAGGGCATCTCAGACTACCACAACTCCGACTACTGATGTCTAGACGAAGCAGGCTTACATCCAGGGAACATTCTTGTTTTACCATCAAACCTTACATCTTGGACGGATCCAATTGCATCCCCAAGACTATCAAACAAATAGTTTTCTTCTTCCAAGTTTTTGTTTACTGATGTACTTGAGGATTTATTAAGCCCTTTAAGAAATCGTGAACAAAATGTTAAACATTCATCGGCTATGTAACCTTCCGCAATAGACCCTTCAGGATGTGCCCGATTACGCACATAGCCTTTCAAACGAACAAAAAACCTGAAGTTTGGGAACACAAAACAAATGTCAACGTGGTTTATAAGAAGTTCAGTTGAAAACATGAAAATGGGCTCCTGTAATCACCTCTCAAATGGATACATCCATCTGTAGTGCACAGGACCTCCCAGTTTAGCTTCATCCACCAAGTGCACAATTAAATGGACCATTATTGTAAAAAAGGATGGGATGAAAAATTTCTCCATCTTGCATAGTGTGAGCACAATCTGTTCTTTTAGTGTGTCAAGCTCAGTTTTGTCTAGCACCTTAGAGCATAGTGATTTGAAAAAATTGGATAGGTCAACAACAACGGACATGACATCTTTACTTGGGTAGCAACTTCTCAATGCTAGTGGAAGAAGGTGTTCAAGTAAAACATGGCAGTCATGACTCTTTAGACCAATGAACTTGCAATCTTTCATGTCAACACAGCTTGAGATATTTGAGGCATACCCATAAGGCATCTTGATGCTTTTGATGATTGAACAAAGGATCTCCTTACATTCACGGGACATTGTGAAGCAAGCTTCAGGCATCGTATAGCGGCCATTGTCCAACTTCTCTGAATGAAGGTCAGGTTGTAACCCTAAATCAATGAGGTCCAAGCGCGCATTAACATTATCCTTTGATTTTCCATCATTCAGTAGAGTCCCACTGAGGTTTTCAAAAACGTTCTTTTCTATATGCATCACATCAAGATTATGACGCAATTTCAAGAACTCCCAGTATGGTAGTTTAAAAAATATGCTTTCCTTTTTCCACCAGTTCTTAGGATCCTTTTCCTTATTTGAATCCTTTGAACTCGTTCCTTCTCTACCTCCTCTTTTAGAAGTCTCACCCTCGCCACTCTTCTTTCTTTTCTTTGTCTCCTTTTTCTTCTTGGGACTTGTTGACTTTTTTGATGTTTTATTTAGTTTCCCCAAAATGAAAGTTCTTCCATGCAACTTAGCACGAACTGTTGTTCCGCTAGAAATTTCAGGAGCTGTCCTATGTTCAACATCCTCGTAAAAGGGCTGCTTCTTTCTACGGAAGGCATGGTTGCTTGGCAGCCAACGACGATGACCCATGTAGCAATATTTACCACCATTTTTTAGCCATCTTGATGATGTGTGTTCAGCACAGATTGGGCATCCAAATTTTCCACTAGTGCTATAGCCAGCCAAATAAGCATATGCAGGAAAATCTTGCACAGTCCACAACAATGCAGCACGCATGGGGAAATATTTTTTAGTAACCGCATCATATGTATCTACCCCTGTCCACAACTGCATTAGCTCATCAACTAATGGCTCGAGATAGACATCTATGTCATTTCCGGGGCCTTTCGGCCCTGGAATTAGCATTGACATGATGAAGTTGGATTGCTTCATACACGACCATGGTGGCATGTTATAAGTAACTAATATTACAGGCCATGTGCTATGCGTACTACGGGCCATTCCAAAGGGGTTAAATCCATCGCTCGAAAGTCCAAGGCGAATATTACGAGGATCAGATTTGAAATCTGGAAATTCATCATCAAAGTCTTTCCAAGCTTGACCATCAGTTGGATGGCGTAGTTTTCCGTCATCTGTTCTCTTGTCAGCGTGCCACCGTGCATCATTTGAACTTTTCTCCATCGAATAAATTCTTTGGAGCCTCGGTATCAAAGGGAAATAACGGAAGACTTTTGCTGGTTTCTTCTTACCTTCTAAGACTTCACTAGGAGCCCCCTTTTTCTTTTTAGTTACCCAACGCGAGATGTTACAGATATGGCAAGACTCCTGCTTCTCTCTCTCACCACGGTAAAGCATGCAATCATTTGGACATGCATGGATCTTCACATAGTCTAGGCCTAAACTCCTGATTATTTTCTTTGCCTGGTAGTAGTTTGTTGGGACATTAGACGCATCTGGTAAAGTCTCAGCAAACATCTTCAGATTTGCTGTGAATGCTTCTTTGCTAGATCCATACTTGCATTTGTTTTGATATAGCTTCACAATAAATGACAATTTGGAATAATTTTTGCAGCCTGGGTACAACTCTGTATCTGCATCTTTAAGTAAATTTACTAGTGTAATATCTTCAGGTTGTGCCTCATTGTTAAGTTCAGGTGTATCCTCATCTAGTGTTTCCTGAATACCTACGTCATTATCAACATTCTCACTGAAAACACCTCGAGCTGCATGTACAAGTCCATACATGTCATCCTCTTGAAGGTCATCATTTCCACTAAATTCAGAATTTGTGTGTGTGACACTACTACTAGAGAGTGATGGAGGATCTTCGCCATGGGAAGTCCATACAGTGTACCCTTTTAAGAATCCATCACACCTTATATGTTCACTAACCTCCTTGTAGTTCTTCATTAGACAATTTGCACAATTAACACAAGGACAAAGTACTTTTCCATTGTTTGTCACATCACGGAATGCAAATAGTAGGAATTGGTGAACGCCTGTTCTGTATTCAATACTAGTCCTAGGTTTATCAATCCAAGTCTTATCCATTATTCTATACCACCAACTGAAATGAAAGAGATATATAACATGTGAATTAGAATATAAGTTGGGAAGAACTCTACTGAATATTATAATAGATATAACTAATATCTATTCGAGTACTGATTTGATTTATTGATTCTATTAAATACCATCGACAACACTGTTATCCATTTGAGTACTGATTTGAGTTACTGAGCTAGAAGCAAATGGAGAAAACTAGAGAAAACAATACTGCTATCCAATAAAACAATACTGGTAAACATTGGTCTCGATGAGTACGTGAGCTGACCAAGTGACACACTGGTGGAATTTATACTAGTACATGGTAGTACCTTCTAACTGGAAGCCAATGGTTGTAAACCTGAGCTTCGTTTAGCTGCTTTTAAAAACCTAGAATCAATACATAAGACTCGTCCAGTGACATTCAGATTTAACTGAGAATCCCCTATTATTTGCACCTGCGCTTTGAATCTAATTGAACTGCAAGCGCTAGCCAGTTTCTTTGAAGAATCCATCCATGGTAAATAAAAAGACAAAGACTGGAGTAAAGAATACAAAGCATATGTAGTCCCATATAGGCTGGCAGTTGTACTTCTTCGATGTGTGGCAACACAAGAATAGATATTGATTCAGGCTCGACTGAAACGAACAAGAGCCAAATACATGTTTCTTCGTTTGCCTGTATTTCTATTAAATAGGCTATAGTAAAATTACTGCACTAGAAAATAGAAGGTTCTGATAAGAAGTCTTTACTCATGTTCTTATACCGAGGGATTAAAAATATGTGTCATTCATGTGCAAACATCCATATTTCCAAACCTCTATGAACGATAGCAGCAGGACATTATTTTCGCAAAACAAAAAACAGGACATTAAACTTACCTAGGTGAAGATGGTGCAGACCTAGATTCAGAATTCCACGTTCACTCTTGTACTACCAATTGCTACCAGATCTTAATCTCCTTGCTCTAATCAACTGAAGCAGACCTTGATGAAGAATAATCAGTTGTGAAACAACCCTTATATCCTCTTGGCAGCCCCCAAAATTCTAAACCAATGATAGAGAACAAGTATCAAACACTTGGTGAGCAGCACTACCAAATACACTAATGCAGAAATAATTAAACATCATACGAGGAAGAAATCTGAAACCAACAAAGGGGGAGGTAATCTTCAAGCTGACAGTCTTTTACCTTCCGTTTCCTTCCAAGTTCAGAGCAGGGGGATCGATTGATCTGGACCAGCTATGGGGATCGGACCAGCTATGGGGATCGGATCAGCTATGGGGATCGGACTCAGGAAAGAATACATGCAGGAGGCTCCCAGTTCGCCATGGATCTGCTAAATACGTTGAAGATAGATGGTTAATTCTAGTCGGGCCAAGATCTTGGATCATCGATGGAGACACAACAGGGTTCGCTAGCAAGGACCTGTCAGATGCAAATCGTACTGATGCTGCAGCGACCTGGTGGCGCCAAGACGTAGGGGCCTTGATGGGTGGTGGCACGACGGCGACGGCGGCACGACGGCGGCGGCGGCGGCCTTGCGGTCCAACAGTGGTTGTGGGCTTGTGGCGAGAGAATAGGAAGAAGCTGCGGGAAGCTCTGCTACGTGGTGGTCGAGATAACAGAGTTCGCATTCTAACCGCCTAAAATTTAGGCGCCGGGAATATTTCCGTTCGCGCAATTTTTTCCATTGACCAAGCCACGCGCCAGAAAAATTTGCTCGAGACGACCTCTCCGTGTCTGTTCCCGTCTGTAGTTTGACCAGTTTCGAGGGAGGGTATTTGAATAGCCAAACATAGATACGGTGCATTGAGCCGTCATATCTTTTCGTAGTTACTAGATAAGTGGTCCTTCGGTGGGGATTGTGTTAACACGGGATCAATTAGCCGTCTCTCTTAAAGCGTGTCTATAGGCTAGTTTTGTTGTAGTGCGTGCTCGAAAGAGTTGCCCAATTCAGACGTTGGTGACGTTGGTGTTTGTTCTTCCGAAGAAGCGACGTTCATCTCAGACACGGAGCTGGTGCGCACGCTTAACATGCCGGTCCCGTTGTTCCTTGGGACCTCGACAATGCCATTCCTCACGGACTCATCATTCGTCTTGAAGATGGAGGACCGGAGATCCTTCCTATCATAGTGTTGCAGCCATGCGCGCAGCCTTGGCAGGGATACGCTCCCGGAGGCAGCAGTGGCCTCCGCTGCCCGGAGCTCATCGCGCTCGCGGTAAGCAAAGTTGGCGAGGTAGAGGAGGAGCATGAGGCCGGAGGCCACGCCGGTCACGATGAATAGCCCGCCGAAGCTCTGGAAGCTTAGGTTTGACGACAGGTCGACGACGGACTTTCTCTGACTCCGGCAGGTGCCTGGCTCGCCGAACCATGCCTTCTCGATCTTGGACAACTTTTGCGCTTCATTCAACGTGAGCATCTCCCGGGACACATCCCCGTCATTGGGGAATCTCTCGGGAACACCTGCAGATCCACAACCAGAAGATGCTAAGTAATTTTCCACAATCGCAGTTGGTTGGTGATGGCCATGGCAGACCGATTGCATATATATTCGTCGACGGAGGTAGTGGCGTTGGCGCTTACAAATCCGAAGCCTCGGTCTTGTAGATGGGGCCGACCATCGTGTAGCCATCACAGTACTGTGACAAGAAGAGCTTTAGGTACGGGATCTCGTCGAACACCGCCTCGACGCCACCGTTCGCCGAGCCTCTAGACAGCGCGTCGGCGTATCTTCCTCGGAATTGTATTCCCTCATCCTGTCTCGGCGAAGCCCATTTCCAGGAGGAGGATTTTAGGAAGCTGCCCTCCTGGTACCCAATGTAGTCTCCGCGTCTTTGTAGCTCTCCGACGTCGGTCACCCTCGGCAGGAGCTTCTCGACGGTTAGCATCGACGTCAGGCTAGCCGTGTAGCTCGATGTAAGGATCAGGACCACGAAGACCCATATGATCACCACGAACCTCGACAGGTTGCTCTCCAGCTTCTCCTCTGAAATTACAAACCTCTTGTTTAATATCATATCAGGGAGGAGACCGTGTCCACGAATATTAGTAATCTTAATACTACCAAAAATGGTTTTCCTACTGTGTGAGAAGACGAGTGTCGAGAAGGCAAAGTAGAAGATGAGGCCGAACTGCTGCCATGGCGTGCCCCGGAACTCGGGGTTGATCCTGTGCTCGATCACCCACACAACGAAGCCGGTGAAGCAGAAAAAGGCAAGGCTGGCAAGCCAGAGACTTGCGCTCAGAGGATACACGAAGATCCACATGGTCGGGCTCGTGTCCTTGTGCACCGCCACCACCATCGACCACCCCGACTCCGTGAACGGCATGGTGAAGTCCACCTTCGTCATCCTGCTGGCGGTGATTGTTATGTCTCCAACGATCATGTCGGCTTCCTGCAGCAAGTAGTGGTTCATCATCATATCAATCTTATGAGCTGTAGTAAAAATATAATCTAGTGTACGGGCATGTGGTTTTTGTGAGTACTGAGTTACTGACCTGATCGCGCACCTGATCCACAAGTTCGTCATAAGAATCCAAGCTAGGATCGCGTGGCACGTACCGGTAGCTCACAGGGTAGGGCAGGTTCTTCATTACCTCGTCGAACAGGTCGATGCAGTAGCCTGTGACCTTTGTTTCTCCGGTGGTCGAGTTCACGGAGACGCCCACAAACTGTTTGAAGCCACGCTTCACCACACGGCGACACGGAGCATCGGCGCGTTTGGTGATACGACCCAGCCTTTCGGGGTGGACCGTGCTCGCCTGGCCAAAGGATTTGCTTCATTGCCTTGCCGCTGTCGCCGTCCAGATCCGCGAGATCCCGAATTCTGGCGTCCAGAACCCACCGTCCTGGCTCCTTTCCCGATGATGTTCAGCACCTCGTACCCCGGAATCTGCCGCTGTCCGTCGACCAGCTTGAACTTACCGGATAACCCGTTGAACGTCGTGGACAGCACCGCCTTGAGAAGTGTTGTTCCGGTGGCCGACACGCCGAGACGGTCCAGGTCCGTCAGCCTGGTGCTCCGTTCAGGAGTCTGGAACGCCGGCCCGGGCACACGTGCCGTCTCGGCCGCCGCAGCGATCGCCCAGCCGTGTCGTATGCCCAGAGCCTCATTAAGATTGAGCCGCCGACGTCCTCGTCGCGTGATTTCTCCCGCCTGGACCTCGCCCTCAACCGTGCTGAGAAGTTCTTGACGGCATTCGTCATCGGCACGTACGGCTGGAGGCTGACAACGCCCTGCATTGCTTCGACGTCCTCGGGGCTGAGCATGTCCATGAAGCTGCCGACGCCGTCCGTGGCGACCCAGACGTATCCCTCGGACATCATGCCAGCCTTCTTCGCCCGGCGGAAGAGCCGCGCGGCGAGAGGATAAGCATGTGCACGACGAACACGCGCGTCGGCATGGCCATGGAGTGGTACAGTGCCGCGTCGAGCCGGGCGTCGGTCGCGTCGCTCGGCACGGCCGTGCGGTCCATGATCTTGGCGCCAACGCCCTGGAGCGCGTCAGCGAGCGCGGGAGGATATCGGTGCCGTAGGGAGAGTCCTCGTACAGGATGGCCGCGGCGCGCCACCTGAAGGCGCCGAGAATGGCCGCGACAGGCGCCGTCTGGAAGGAGTCGTTGGCCACGGTGCGCACGAAGAAGGGCGTCTTTGCTGCCGATAGTGCCGGCGAGGTGGCGGAGTAGGAGAGGATCGGGACACGCGAGCGGTTACCGATGTGGGACACGAACTCGGCCTCGGCCGAGGTCGGAGGCCCGATGATGGCCTGCACCTGCGTGTTCTTGATCAGGTCCAAGGCTGCAACAACAGGAAAGCAACGCTCAGGAAAGACAAATGTATCGACCACTGAAGTCGTGCCCGACCAGTCTCTGCAACTACTCCTTCGTTAATCAAGCAAGCATTTTTTTAACCACTGGAGTACTACTCCCCCATTCCAAACTACATGACTTTAATTTGTCTAAATATGGATGTACCTAGACATGTTACATGTATAGATACATCCGCATGTTGCTAAATGAAGTCATGTAATTTAGAACGGAGGGAGTACATGCTAAAATTTCCTACTTCACATAATTAAGCACGCCTTTTTTTTACAAATAAAGCAAGAGTTGGTGAAGCATTTTTGAAGTATAACTCCCAAGACTTTTGGTCAATACTATTAGTCCTTAGTACTCTCTCTGTCTACAAAAAAAATGTCTCAACCTAGACCAAATTTATATATATCTACATCATGTCTAGATACATATAAATTTGATCTAGATTGAGACATCATTTTATGAACGGAGGGAGTACAAGCAATGTAGCTATAATAAGCATCTAAATTAGCATATCACACCTACGTGACTGCATCTTTGTCCTGCCAGGAAGACAAAATTGAGATCAATATATAAATGCGGTGCCCACTGCAACACGACAAATTAAGCCAGCCATGAGCACCGCTGTTCACCGCAACTATGAAGTACCTCTTATTTCTAATCAATTATTACAGGTACATTATTTTTTTAACGACCGTGTGCATCATTTTGATGCATAGCCTGGAACGATGTTTTCATTTAAAAAAATCATATTTTAAAAAAGAAATGAAGAGATATATCTCTTAAATATCCTATATTCCATCCCTTGACGCAGTCCAACAAATTCATTAAATCTCACTAAAATTCTCCAATTTGATTCATGGTCATAGTAATATAGTAAAGTTTATATTGTATTAAAATACTTAGCATATACTGCCTCGATTCCATAATATAAAATGTTTTAGGCCTTTTCCACATTTACATATATATGCACATGTATCTAGACACGTTTTAACGTATATGTTCACTCATTTTAGTCCGAATCTAGTCAACATGTCAAACACCTAAAACATATTATATTGTGAAACGGCGGGAGTATAAGATGTGGTCTATTTGGAGGATCCAAATAACATGAGGAACTTACATACTCCCTAAGGGTCGGTTCGACGCCTTTCTATTTACATGCAGTTCACAACCAGCTGAAGATTAGGCGCAATAGCATTTATTTCTCGACGGGACGAGTTACTAGCAACCAATATATTAAGCTAGCAAGCCGTCTCATTCAAAACATTTCAGCCCCTTTAAGTAGCCTGATAAGAAAAATAGTGCCATTTAGTTCCGTTTAATTAGGCACCGTGGGTTAGAGCCTAACAAATGATACTACTTTTGCGTCGCTAATCAGTGATTACCTAGTTTCTAGAGATTCCTCTTGCGCGCCGAGTAAATCGACCAGCACGGACTACTAATAATGAGAAAAGATCACCGGGACTAACTAGCCTTGCAAAAAACAAAAAAACAATCACAATTTTGGACAAAAATTAATTAGTAGCTCAGTCGACTTAGACATAGTTAACTCCTGCTCAACATTAATAACCGCCCAACATTTTACATCCCTTTTGTACCGCATTGATTCTCATGTTTCGGGCAGATGACTGTTACTGGGAGATAGAAATAGGCATTTCTCGTTTTTCTGAGAAGCAGTAAAATCGTTAATAGAAAAACCAATACGTACCTGGAACATTAATGTTTTCTAATGCACACATTGTTTGAATAATTATGGTTCAATTTTAATGAAAAGAAAGCGATCATGTAGGTTTCTTAAAAAAACTATTGTTGCATGTTACTTGGATAGGAAACGAAGAGTTGGACGCTATTTCCTCTGTTATTCATGATAAGGTCTACCTCGTTTCATGAAGATAAACCTTTGGCCAACAATTACTTTTTTCATATGTGATCTATGTGATACAAAATCATTATCATAACAAAGTACTTTTGAAAACAAATCTAATTACACAAATTTCATGTCATATAACCTTTTATTGAGTAATTGTTGAGAAAATGCATATGTTAACGAAACGACATACTTTTAAAACAGGGGAAAGTTGTACTAAGCATTATGGCACCTACACACCCACAGTTTTATTATGATACCAAGTTGCAACAGAAAATTCTAGAAAATAATATCAGGTGAAAAACTTTTAGTATATGGCCTATACCAAAAATAGCAAGAGACACCAAATATATGTCAATATAAAATTCATCAAAATTTATCTTTTTTTTGTTTTCTCTTAAATTACAGAGCATATTAACAAACTTCATAAGTCAACATAAGTTTTCTATTACATTGTGATTTTTTTCAAATTTTTGTAACGCCCAAAATCTCAAAAGGTAGTGGGTGTGTAGCCGTGTAGGTACACACCTGCTTAGAAAAACCACTCTAGAACAGAGCTAGCAGTACTAAGTGAGCTGGCATGCGCTTGCTCCTGGCTCAAAAATATAGCTTTTGTTTCTAAGGATTCCAAAAAATATCACACATCATGAATTTAACGTACGCCTGAATACTAGAGACGGTGAAGCGGGTTACGATTGATGGAGCTTACCGGCAGAAGCGGCGTCAAGAACCTCCCCCGCGGAGTCCCTAAAATGGAGCTCTACCCTCGTAGCTGAACCGGGATGCTCGGCGTAGTAGTCTTCCACCCCCATCTGAATGCCGGGCCGCCGCATGTGCCCGACTGGCGACATGGAGTTCATGATGACGCCAACGCGGACCTTTACCGGCGCGTTCTGCGCAGTGACCACCGCGCTGTCCTGGTGCACAACCAGCGCAGCCAAAAACAGATGGAAGCAGAGGATGAAGAAAGGAGAGTCTACCAGGTGCCTCGCCATCCCTTCCATCGGCCAATTTTACCAAGCTCAGGAATGTGATGTGTGTGCTTGAGCTATAGCAACGCTTCCGGACGCACTTATATGCGAAAGATGTAAGATTTGAGTTGAGAGGTTGATTTTGAGGGCCGTATTCTTCTGTCATGGAGTCAGTATAATTGACTTGACTGATGCGGTGTCAGCGTTTGGTACGACATGGAGAAGGACTATCGAATGAGAACACGTACCGGGAACCAGTCCAACAGTCGTGGGACTATCGAATGAGAACACCGGGAAAACCAGCCAGCACGACGAGACGGGTGAAATACTTGTTTGATGCCTCTTGCCCTTTGTTTATGTGTTCGATCAACACTGACTCTTCTCGACTCTCTCTTGAAGTCTTGACGCTACGAGATTCCGATTCAGCCGAAATTGCCGGGTGACTCTAACCACTCGTGAATGGCCAAAAATAATCTGGCATATGGTTTGCGGAGCGCTAGACTCGGCCAACAAATTGCTCGGCAACTACGTGTTTGTCAAGTGTCACGTGACAGGAACTTGGTAATTAAAAATGCATTTGCTGAGCGTTTTTCAAAACCTCGGTTTCAAAAAAATGGACAGAAGAAAGACCGCGTGTACCAAATTTGCCGGGTGTTTTTAACTCGGGAAAGCATATGGCTAGTGTCAGGGCCGGGCCGACAAAATTCGGGGCCCTGTGCGAAATTCTAAATTGGGCCCTATTAAACTTAACAATTAAACTAATGACCAATAATGTACGATGATTTAGTTCATGAAACACTAGATATAAAAATAAATTAAATTAAATTAAAGGGCTATTTATCAATGATTAGTCTACTGAATATTCACAAAATTTCTAATTTGACAATTCTACAGGCGGCGGAACTCACCTCGTGTCCTGGCCAGAGCATGGCGTAGGGGCGCCTTTGCTATATATGATACCCAACGACATATGGCGATCTGCTCTAAGTGCCGATCTGATCAGCCGATCAGCAATTAGTGCATATTATTCCCGCGGTACCTCTGGGAATCTGGGATTGAAGTTGTGACTGAATGGCTTGGCGATCCGCGGAGTGTCGAAGAGCGTGGGGTGCCGCATCAACCATCACCGTTACCGATTTCCGGGATTGGAATTGGAGAATTAAAAGAAATACTCCCTCCGATCCATATTAGTGGTCATAGATTTGCTGGACAACACCTTTTTAAAGGGGGCAAATGTTTTGCCACAATCTATTTATTAAGGAGTGCGACGTTTTAACTTTTACAACACCGGCCTACGGCCCAAGTGAACAAGAAAGCAACTAATCTCCCGGTAACAAAAACTTCATTAGACAATATGTAATCTTATAGTCAAAAATAGAGCGACGATTAGGGATTGCCATGCAACGGATGCAATAGAGTTATGAATGTATGGAAGCTCCCCAAAGGAATAGTGAGGTGGACCTCCAACTTGCTAGCTCATAAAACATCTAGAGCATTTGAAGAAGCTAATCATTGAAACATATAAACCAAGTTCTATGATGTACAGATCTACACAAAAACATGTGTTCACATGAAGCACATGTGTATAAAATGTAGTAGTGTGCCCCTATCTGTCTATTTTCTCTCTTTATTTCTTTGACCTCCTTGACTTTTTTTTGCCTCCATGCCTCTTTTTTGTTATTTTTGGTTACCTCCATGACTTTTTTTTTTAATTCTCACATGTAGGGGCACACTCTAGAAACATCACACCTTTTATTACTCAATAGTCAACTGATTTTCTTAACATGATGCATACCACTAGCCAGGAATCAGTGGCGTGTAAGTTGGACACGCCAGCACGAAAGGGTTAGTGGCGTGCCACTAACACGACAGACCACTGATACAATTTGTCTTGGGTGGGCACGCGGGTCCCACATGTCATGCCTATGCGCACGCCGCTAGTACACGATTAGAAGTGATGTGCGTGAATCGGCCACGCCACTGGTATTATTAGTGGCATGTTATACAAAAGAACATCACTCATACTTTGTCTACTATAAGGATTTTTTACTAGTGTGTCAAATTTCAAATGTTGTTTAACATGACGGTACTAAGCTATCACGTTAATCCTTAACTTGACAACATTAAACTGGCACCATAATAGTTTAACTTGACGGATAATGCATGTCAGCAAAATAAAATCTGACGGGAAACCTTGCTCTCAGGTGATGACCCACAAGTATAGGGATCGCAACAGTCTTCGAGGAAAGTAAAACCCAAATTTATTGATTCGACACAAGGGGAGACAAAGAATACTTATAAGTCTTAACAGCGGAGTTGTCAATTCAGCTGCACCTGGAAAAGCACTAGTAACAGGGGTGATGTGAAAGCAGCAGTAATATGAGAGCAATAGTAACAGTAACACAGAAGCAATGGCACCAGAAAATAGTTGCATGCGTGGAGTTGACGGTAAAGGAATGATGATTACAGATGGACCGGGGTTCCCAGCTATCTACACTAGTGGTAACTCTCAAATAACAAGTGTTGGGTGAACAAATTACAGTTGGGCAATTGACAGAATTATTATAGCATTAAGATAGAACATCCAGTCTATTAATCATGTAGGCATGTTTTCCATATATAGTCATACGTGCTCGCAATGAGAAACTTGCATGACATCTTTTGTCCTACCAGCCCGTTTGCAGCGGGGCCTCAAGAGAAACTACTGGTAATTAAGGTGCTCCTTTTAATAGAGCACCGGAGCAAAGCATTAGCACTTAGTGAAAACATGTGATCCTCATGTCAAAACCATCCCCTCCAGTTATCCCAGTTGTTGTCACTCCAGGGCCTCGGGTTCCGGACAAGGACATGTGCAAACAACTTGTAGATACAATCTAAGCAATAATTATAGAGCTTAAATCTAAGATCATGCCACTCGTGCACTAATGACAAGCATTAAACACAACAAGATTGCAGCAACAATAACTTCACAAACTTTAATAGATAGACTGATCATAATGTAACAATTCATCGGATCCCAACAAACACAACACCGATTACATCAGATGGATCTCAATCATGTAAGGCAGCTCATGAGATCATTGCATTGAAGTACATGGGAGAGAGAGTACCAACTAGCTACAGCTAGAACCCGTAGTCCATGGGGGAACTACTCACAAACCATCATGGAGTCGAAGTGGAGATGGCGTGGTCGATGGAGATGGCTCCGGGGGTCAATCCCCGTCCCGGCAGGGTGCCGGAACAGGAACTTCTGACCCCCGAAACTTCGTTTTTGGTGGTGGCGGAGCTACGGAACTCTTATGGAGAAATCGTCGATCGTTTTAGGGTTTTCACCACGGAGGCAATATATAGTCCAAAGGGCGTCGCGAGGCGGTGCACGAGGTGGCCACACCACCCCACGGCGCGGCCCAGCCCAAACCGCGCGGGGGCATGGTGTGGAGGCTGTGGGCCTCCACCATACTTGTCCTTCTGGATCCCGGAGTTTTCTGGCGTTTTAGAATTTCTGTAATTTTTTCAGATTTTTCTGAGCACTTTCATTTTTTGACCTTTTCTGCAGTGCACAGACAAAATAAACAGAAACTGGCACTGTGGCATCTTGTTAATAGGTTAGTCCAATAAATGTCATAATATGATATAAAGTGTATATAAAACATGTGACATTGATATAAAACAAACATGAAACATCAAAAATTATAGATACGTTTGAGATGTATCATCAGGTCATTAGTTTTATTGACGATCATACCCACCAGGTTAACAAACTTGATAATTATCCCTCAAGCAATATTTATTTTACCAGACACGGTCCCTAACAACGAAAGCTTGACAGTTTACCACCTTGTTTTTAACCTGACGGGAATTCACATTTACTTGGCAGTTTTGAAGGACTTGAGATTTTCTGGTAGTGACTATTGAATCATGCCTCATTTCTAATCTCGCGGATCGTCAACCAAAATGTTGCCTCACCCCAGCATCAGTTTTTGGTGAGACACTGAAAACAAAGCCAGTTTTGGAGAGACACTGAATACGAAGAATCCAATCTTTGAAAGGTCCAGAGTAGACCAAATGGAAGAAAAACAAAATACATGCCAAATCAACTTTTTACCAAGGTGCACTGGATCTGGAACAACAGAAGATTCACGGTCTCTTTCTGACTACAGAAATGACATTGCTCATTCCGTCTAGTCCTTTTTAGCTTTTTCGATAAAGGAAACTCTTCTACTGAAGAGTTTTAAGCATTACATTTGGCCTTTTCATAACTAGGAAGCACAAGTCCACACAACATAAAAAAATAAAGACAAAAAACAAGGTAAGCATGAGGAACTGTAGATAATCTAATACCATATATGAAGGGCCATTCCATAGATCACGCGACCACCCATGTCGGATAAAAATACCCCTCGTCATGTCTTCCTACCGAGTTCATACCTCCATAAATAGGCGTCGATTTTCCACACGTTGTAAAGGTGACTATGAACTGAGAAACTTGTACACCGGTAGATGACCAACATGCATAAGAGAAAAATTCTTATCATTAAAAATCTTATCATTTCTACATAGCCAGAGTGACCAAATAATGGCAAGCACTTCCACCTTAGAAGAATTTTAAACTCGTGATCAATACCATGTAATTAACCAGTTGTTAAATATATTTGCAAAACTACGTACTGGATACAAGTTTGAAGCTATCCGGATGGATTACCATATAGAACGACATATTTGCATTCGAACAATAAGTGCTTAATAGCCTCATCACGATGACAAAATACACTTTGTACTTCCCTGTCAATTACATCTAACAAGATTGTCCTTTGTAAGGATTACCCTTTTTGCGAAGATACCATGCGTAATTTTTTAATTTTAGTGGTCATTTTCCAAAAAGAAAATATTATCGTCGACTGGCACCTTAGGATGAACTAGTGCTCTCTATATATAATCCACCGAGAACATTCATTCTCATGTAGATTCCAATGAAATTCATCAAACCCTTGCATTAGCTGAGCTTGTCAACCTCTCTAAAAGAGCATTCCCTGCCGCAAGTCTAGGTCTAACTAAATCATGTCAAACGTCACATTTCGTGGCGATGACTCCGTAACCATAGCTATCATATAGCTCTTGTAACGTACTATGTTGTATAGAGCTGGATATTGTTCTCAAAGTGTGATATTTCTGAACTATATGTCCTGCCAGAACCTAATTTCCGAGCCATACTTAATTAATTTTAAATGATCCAAAGCGAAAAAAATGCTTCTTCGTCGCCAGACTGGCCCAAAAGTGTGAGTCTCCAGGTTTCCAATAAACCCGTGACAAAGCCTTCCTCCCGATCCTTAGTCCTTTTCAGCTTTTTTTCGAAAAGGGGATGCCACCGTAGCCTCTGCATCAGAATGATGCAAACGGCCTTTATTGCGAAGTTTCAAAGAGTTTACAAGCAATTTCAGCAAAAGTGACTACGAGAATAGCCACCGAAAAACAAAAAAGAGTCCAACACTAGACAAAGCATAGCCTTCGATCATGCTCCCACCCATCTCGATTGAAAATAGCCCGGATAATCGCCATGAGCTGAGTATATCCTGACTCCATAAGGGATCGTTGGTCTTGCGGAAGGAGAAATGACCACATGTTGTTCCGGTAAGTAGCTCTGTGAACGACTTGTAAGAAGGGTGAGCAATGCCAAAACGAAAGGAGGAAAGGTGTTTGAAGCTATGCCTGATTCTTTTCTTGATGCTTATTTGTGGGTGTTTTCTAGGTGGTATGTCTCTAGTAGTTCTTTTCTTTAGGAATTCGCTCGTAGTGTGTTGTTTGTTAGATTATGAAACTTGGGCAAGCTGCTCCTTTTTGTCCCATCTTCGTTTGGGTGTATGTTTCTTTCTGTTTCCTTCGCCTTTCTATCCTGGCTAAACTTTCTAGATGATGTTCTGTTATTATTATTTTTTTGAATGGTAGAACGTACCAGGCCGCTAGCTATATACGGGCGTATGGAAGAAAAGTGAACTGGCATGGAAGTCTTCTGATGTCACACAAGGCGCCGATGGAACCCAACCTTCTGTTACCACCAAGCACAATCTTATGGATAAATTCACCGATATACAGTATGTTGTTTTAGTATTGTTGATTTTGTTGAAACAGCGTGTGTTAGCTTATGGATAAATTGTGTGTATAAAGCAAAATGTCCAGAATCCCAAGCTTATAGCATAAGAAGATACATGCAGTGTCTTAGCTGTACAGAGGGAGAGAGGACATGAGCATTATATAACTCCTCGCTCCTCAGACGCACCTATAGGTCCAATACACGACTATTCCATGCACATAACAAGTTAATTGATGTATCTTTATCTAAAAAAGCTAATTGATGTATCAACGGGCACATTATATATACACTTTCGAAGTCTCTTAATTCACCAAAAGACGTCCGAACAATTCCTCTGCTCTGCGCTAGATCACATACACTATATACACATACACATATATCTGACATGTTCGTGCACAATGCTAGCTCTCTCTACCTAATTACTAAGAGGCGCTTGATGAGCTAATTAATCAAGTTTATCAGCTCAAGATCATCAGAACCGCATGGATGCAAGCCTCAGCCGATCTTCTCGGTGTTGGTGTCGTCTGTTGGCCAGATGACGGTCTCCATGAGCCGCTCCCGCATCAGCTCCAGGTTCTCGTCCGAGATCTTCTCGTACATCTTAGCGTGGTCGCATTTCTGTCCGTTCGTGGATAAAGCAGGGAAAATAAGATGCGAATAATTTATATTTATATTATTTAGCAGGTAAATAATTAAATCTGGTCCTGTAGCTCAGTTGGTCAGAGCGACGGTCTAATATGCCGTAGGTCGTGGGTTCAAGCCCCACCGGGACCAATATTTTTCTATATATAAAACGGTTAAAAATAGAATATTTTTTGTTCGCGCAGCGGAACGGCAAAATTAGTGGGCCGTCTAGCCGAGTCAGTGGGCCCTATTTACCTTGATCCATTTCCCGTACAAGTGAAGCCTGGTTATCATCACCCGCTCCGCAAGCTCCTGCCTCTCCTGCAGTTGACAACGGCAAGAAAAAACATTATATTTTCATGCGAGGAAATAAATGTTTTAATGTGAATCGTAGTAGTGCTAGAAGAACAAGATGCATGCTATCTTAACTATTGTGCTACAAGCTGCATCAATTAAGCAGGCTGTTGATTTGATTGTTTACCTTTACAAGAGCGCGGAGGAAGAACTTGCCGTCAGTAGGCTTGTTCACCGCAACAAAGCTGTCAGGGAAATAAGAACAAATGGATTACAAAAACTTCGAAAGAAGATATTCTATTTTGGTATTTGTATGAATATATCTGTTTTTTTTTTGACTGTAACGAATATCTCTGGTGTGATTTTGAATATCTCTGTGTGATTTAATTACTTGTAGAACCAGCGGTAGCTGGGTGGGTTCATCTCGTATAGCTGGGTCATCACGGTCCTCACGGCTTTGTACGTGAAGTAATTCACCAGTTGCTGCACAAACATGATCAGGAAAGAAAAATACTCTTCAGTTTTTATTCAATCACCTCAAGAAACAAAAGATGCAGTAAAAAAACTAAACTAGTCCTGAGCGTGCAGTACAAATAAACTAAATTCAGCTGAATCTTGCCGCTGTGAATTGAAATTGTTGTCAACAGGTGTTCCAATTACAGTATATTTTTTCCTCAAAGGTGATTTCACAATTATGGACGATGGGCATAGGCTAGGAAGCTAATTACCTTGTCGACGTCGCTAAAGTCATCCTCGTAGGTGCCCCCGAGGTTGCAGACGACGGCGAGGCCGCCCCTCCTGCTGCTCCGGCACTGCCTGAGCCTGACCGAGCACGACCGTCGTGGCCTCCTCCTAGAGTCTCCGACGAAAATCCCAACGCCTGACCCGGACGCAGCGGCAACCCGCCTCCTCCCTGGCCCGACGTTGACGGCGCCCACCGCCGGCATCACCTGGACTCCCACCATGATCTCGAAACCAAACCAAGACAACAGAAATGGAACAGATAAGCAAGCTAGCGAGCGAAAGTTTTGTTGATCGAGCTCGGCTTTAGCTTCTTCAGCTGAGGGCCTGGGGCTGTGCCGAGGAGCGCGGTATATAGTAGTCCTAAGCAACGGAAAATTCCAAGTGGCAGGAGGAGGAAGAAGAGGTGGTGTTGAACTGCTGCTCCTCTTCTTGCCTTTTCTTCTCGTCGTGGGTCGCCGTGGCTGGCGCTGGCTTGGCCGCGACGCTCACCAACCAAAATTTCTGAGGCCCAGGGCGCATCCCGGCCGGGGAAATTCCGTGGCCGGCGCGAGCCGGAGAGACTGGAAATTCTCGTGTGACCCCGCGTGTCATTTGGCAAAACGGTGGACCACGCAGATGTGAGGCTCCTGCGGATTCTATGAATCTGAAAGCAAGATCTTTTTTTCCGGTGAAGGAATCTGAATGCAAAGCTTGTGTGAGATTCAGACCAGGGCCACGGCGATTTGCTGCGTACGTCCTCGTCTTGGTTCCCGTCCGGGTGCAACGTGCTGCTAACGTGTATCTTACCTCGCCATGTGTCTTGGTCTATCAAATGTATCTCCATCTTCGTGGGCACCGACCAGGGAAGTTAGTTTCTTGCGGCAACAGACGCTGGAGCTTGGAGTTTCAGGTCAAGGTTTTGTGCCGACTGCCGACTGCCGAGGCATCAAGCACGGCGTCGGCACGTAATCTCCCATGTTCCAACGAGCAACAAGGGAGTACAAGATCACAAAGTTTGGGTAACCTGTTTCTTTGTAGGTGGATCACACATTTTTTTTAATTAGAAGGCTCCAAATTACACTTGAGCATCCAAATCTGAATAAAATACCACAAAACACATCCATCTTTTTTTTCTATAACATCTGTTATCATTCCCTTTCGGAAAGAAATATGTTGTATGGAAAATGGAGATGCTTTCTTCAAAATAAAACAGGGCATTATTGTCTCACTGCTTCCACATGTAAAATGCAGATGATTACCTTTACTATTTTATCTAGCATTATTTTTTACCCTTTTTAGTGAATTATTTTCAACTAGTCTTATGAGAACGGGCATCTGTTGTTGGATTATATGGGCTTGGCCAATAAGATTGCAAATTTCTTATTCAATCTCAATTAAGGCCCTTGTCTAGAGAGAGGTGTAGGTGTGTTATTTAGCCAACACTGCTAGTTGAGAAAGAGTGAGTTCGTCTTATATACAGTGGGGTCTCACTAGCTTACTAAGTGATTGGGATGATTAGCACAAGGCGCCGCCTCCCATTTCACATCCCTTCCCTCCAGCCACATCCTACTTCACACATAGCTCGCTCGGGAGGGGCAGCCACTTGGTGGCACCGTTCGGGAGGATTGCAACAAGGTGCTTCCTCGCCGGCAGTGGAGGAGGCACCACCGCCAGGGATTGAGATCTAGTGCCTTGACCAATCAAGGCATGAGTGAACCGTACTGTGCCTTGCTGATTTGGTCGATAGATCCACAATAGACGGGAAAAATTTAAAACTATAGCAGCGTACTCTGGACGGCTCTGTAGCAGCTGTACTTTTTAGCGACGCTGTAGCAGATACACTATAGTGAATGTTTGGTAGATGTTCCTATGGCACTGCGATTGTTCATGTCCATCCATCCCATCAATTCTCGATCCAACGGCTAGAAAAGGGGGTCAATACTGTTCATTGATTCCTTGACCATGGTAAGGCATTGGATCTCAATCCCACTGCCAGTCCCATCCGCGATAAGCTCAGCGACTAGGGAGAGCATCTATGACTCCCATGACTCCAAATAATCTATGAAATGTCATATCCACTAGATTTCCAAACGATTCGTTTGCATGTGAAGTTTGTTTGGTGAACCAAAGGAAGTACAAAAAGGCATAATTTTTTTGTGTCGAACAACGTCTTTCTTTTAATTCTTTAAATTTTTTCCATGATAACTCAGATCTCGATTTTTGACACTAGATATAAAGACGAGTAACACAAAATTAAAGTGACATGACATAAACAATCAATTGAAATATTAACATAATTGCTAATTTAATCGCCGATTAGACGAAACCCTTACGCGACCACAAGTCCGTTGAGTCCAGCGAGTCTAGGCGAGGCCGGCCCGACTACGGACTCCCAGTGTGCATCGTTGCTGGATCTGAATGACTGATGGCCTGCTAACAATATATAGGCCTAGTTAAAAAAATCAGGCCACCCTAAACTTTGGGCCCTATGCGGACGCGCTGCTGGCCCTGCTCTGTGGCCGAACAGTTGCCGCGCACGGCGACCCAAGGTCGTTTGCATGCATCTCGCATTCTGACGTCGCGCCATTGCTCTGACGTGATCCTTCAGCTCTGAATGTTTCCTTCCTGACAATGCGATCTGTTGGAAATTTCCCTGATTAGTCCGTGCATTCGACCTGACAAAATCTGATAGGGTTTCATGTGGAAGTTTAACGGCTGTGGGCCCAGCCACGGAGACCCACTAGCTGTTGGTATTGTTTATTACTTTTTGGGCCTTTTGTACTGTGTGGATGATTATTAATAGATCGGCGGACTTTTCGCAAAAAAACTAACGATGTTTGTGTACTGTCAAACATATAACGATGTAGGTACATAAATGATGATATTTGTTAGTGAGTTGGTCACTTTTCGTGTGTTGGAAGAAGGATTAGTACGCGCCGATATAGAAGTTAAAGAAGCCCCATTAGTGGGATCGAGGGCAAAGAGCTGATGCTAATCATTCAGTCTCCAGCTAATGCTTCTATTGGAGATGCTCGTTAATGGGAGGGCAAAGTGCTGAACATCTATTGGAGATGCTCAACAACCACCAGATTGCCTGTCCCTAACCAAACGTAGGTGCGGTCGTGATTGTCCTCCTAACAAACTTAATCACTTCGTTATAATTATGCCTCTACTTTTTATCGTGCGAAGCATGCAAGTCTGCGAGTTTTGGCACATTTGTCACCTGAAGTCCTGGACTAGCATGGAGATCGGCCGGGCACGCAGCCACGCAGCATGGTGATGAAATCCATTCATATCCAGAGAAATAGCCCTTCACACTCCATTAAACTAACACGCGTCAAACTGACTAACTATAGAGCCTCTCCGTGAAAAGTAAGGAGAAGTATAGGTTGGGTATTGGATCGCACGATCTAATCAGGTGGCTTCCGAGGCTTTATATATTGACCAACGGTGAATATACTAACTAATAGTATTTGTTTGTCATTAGCGTCACAAACGTGGTAGACTTGTTTATCATCCTCCCTCAATCTCAACTAGCTACGACAGGTTGAGATTGTGTCTACATGCCTTAAACGCTGGTAATGGTAGATGCTTAGTGAATATGTTTGCCTCTTAATTCTTGGAGGAGATGAACTTGATTTGAAATTGTTTCTGGGCAACTCGTTATCTAACGAAGTGAAACTCAATTTTCAATATGTTATGTATGAGCATGGAGTGGATGAGAAATATGTAGCTCCAATATTTTCACACCACAAAACTGGTATACGATCTTGAGAGTCGAGAGGCCCAACTTCTTCCATAAGAGATGTGTCGGATACTAGTGGGTTTAGGCCTTAACCTCGAAAGGATTGCACCACTTTTCGGCCGATGACGTCCAGGACTCCCCGCCGACAGCTCTATTGCAAAAGCTTCTCCACCGACCTAAACCTGCCGTACTACACCAAGCCTCTACGAAGATCTACTCGAATACGGACTGCATTCAAAGGAAGGCTACAAGATCAAGACTTAACGTACAAGGCAAGACATAAACCCTAGGCGCAGGAGGGATCGGGCATCACCTCGACCTATATATACTGAAGAACCTGACGAAGAGAGACATCTTTGACATGCTGAAACTCTGCCCCCAGACCTCTCTGTAAACCCTAGAAACTATAACCGCATCTATAATCTTCAACCGAGACCTTATATAACTCACCGAGATTGGCTAGCTTTGTACTAACTTTGTACCCACTTCATGAATAAATTCTGAGAGATCTCTATCTACATTGTCTACGACTCAAACCTGTTGACCTGCACCGCCCGCCGAACATAAAATTGCTTATTTTTTCCGGAAGTAAGATTGCCGGGATCGTAAATCACTATCCTTCGACAAGATGTACCTAGATAATTTAAGATGTCCCGTGCATTAGCCACGACAGATGGAAGTTAAGGTATCTGACATGGCTTTCACCTTATTGAATTATGTCGTGGCCGAGAGATTGTTCTTCTTCACGTCTGAAAGTGACCGCTGCATATACCTCGCCAAGGATTACAAGGTTGACTCGAGGGTAGACCACGTGTACTGCCTTGCCCGCGAAGAGGATCACGCTCACAAAAGTCTCTATGATGGCCGATAAGATCGCCACATTCGGCTGATACCATGCAGGGAACTCCAGGTTGTGGATTGTCAATGTACTCCGACTGACAGGGGAAACTACAATCGACGAATCACCGAAGAAGACGACTACGAACAACTGGAGCCACATGTGCCCTCAAGTAGAGGTAGTTGTCGGTGCTGGGGCAGATGGCGATGAGCGACGCGGAGTCGAACGACCCAGGGGACAATGACGATGAGCGAATGGTGAAGTTAAACAATGACTTAGAGAGCTTGGAGCTATCGCCACTCTTGGACATGCCGGAGCCGATGTTCTCGGCTGATGCAGAAGTCGTGATTGAGATTGGAGATTGGATCTGGAGGTAGATGAGCCTCGGCTCTGATAGCATGAAAAGTAATGAGAATAAATTATTTTTTACAAGTAACAAATGTATTCTATTAAGACACGGTGGAATCACCAGTCACCAAACGGGTTATACACCCGGATGAGTATTGGATCGCACGACCTAAATCAGGTGGAATTCAAGTCTTTCTATATTGACAAGGGAGTTTACATGGTAAGCACAAATGAAGGCTTGACAGCCGTGCAACATGCCAACAGACCATGGTAGATGGTTAATACACTACTACTACATCCGTTCCAATTTAATTGACTTGCTATGCACCACATGTGGATGTATCTAGGCTTTACATGCCTAGATACATCCATATGTAGTGCATAGCAAGTCAATTAAATTGGAACGGAGAGAGTACTAGTAACTAATACTATTTGTTTGTCACTAGTGTCACAAACGTGGTAAGACACGTTGTTTATCAATAATCCTAGACTGACTGATTAGGCTACGGAAACACCTACGGACAAACTCCTATGTTTTTTTTCCCTTAATTAATCTCTCCTCATTAATTACCCGCCACATCAGATTTTTTGCCTATGTGGCACTGATGTTACTCCTATGTTACTCCCCATTGTGACTAGTCTCATCAAGACTGGGGATGACTGCATGTCTATCGAGAATGGTACCCATAACCTTTATGTAACCAGAGTTGTTTGTGGGCCTGGACATGGCATTAGCATAGGAAGTTTAGGTGACGATAACTCGAGAGCCGAGGTTTCCCATATTTACGTTGACACTGTACGGTTGTATGGTACAACCAACGGAGCTCGTATGAAGAGATGGCAGGGAGGAAGTGGGTATGCTAAAGATATCGTATTCCAAAACATAATCATGGACAATGTGCAAAACCCAATCATCATTGACCAGAACTACTGTGACTCGGCAAAGCCATGCAAAAATCAGAAATCATCGGTAGAGGTGAAAAATGTGGTGTTTAGGAATATTAGAGGGACTACCATTTCAATGGATGCCATCAAACTTAACTGCGGCAAGGATCTCCCATGTTCTGACATTGCATTAGAGAATATCGATCTTAAATTGGAGGGCGGCAAGGATGCAACAGAAAGCACATGTCAGAATGCAAAATGGACAAAATCAGGAAGTGTTGTTCCACTACCGTGTAAGGGAAAAATCTAAATAATAGTGGAAGTTGGATATTTGTTTTAGCATGTATAGATCTTATGTACAAAAATCCGCAAAAGATATGTCCTACTTTTTTTACACCAATTCGGTTTCTTTTGGGATTTCTACTAAAAATATGTTTGTCCTTTATGTATTTAAAGATGATGAAATGTATTCCTACTTTAAATCGCAACTACTTTAGCATCTTTGACTCGTTAATTAAAAAAACCAGAAATGTCATCTCCACTAGATTCCTGAATGATTCTTCTTTTAGATTTAACTAGTTGCCTTGCACGTGCACGCACGTCTCTACAGGACACATCTTATGATTTCACTTGCTTTGACTCTAAGGTCCTGACCTCCCCTCCCCCACCTCTAATTTTGCCGCGCCACCCAACTTTGGGACATGGCCTTCACCCTCCCTCGTGTAACCGGCGGCCTTCACCCGCGCCTCGCTTGGTTCCCCGGAGACCTACGCTGCATGCCAACTCGGCTCGCCACATCTGGGGTCGCCAGCCCGATCCCTAGTGCCCTTTATTCTACGAAACAAAATTACATGTGCATTGCAACGGGGTTGAAACAAATTAAGTTATAATCGATAGATACGCGTAACCTCAGTTTGGCCTTTCGTCTTAACTGTTAGCGCAGTGTTCCTGGTCAACAGAGCTATCATCTTGTTATAAACATCACCATTAACGTTAGAACAGTGCCAAAATATCAGAACCACATCCCATGACGACAAATTCACAATATTTGAAAAACTATCCGTAGAATACAATCTACAATAGAAACATTTATGGAAAGGATACTTCCAACACATTCGACAAAATCTGTAACATACATCATATAGATAGCAAGGTGAGACTGTTGCTCACCATCGGGATCCCCTCACCATCGCATCATGAGAACTGATCGAGAAAAAAGAAATTAGGAATCTTTCAAGATTCCATTATTTTGGTCTAGAACACCATCGCATCAGAAGAAGTCATACCAATCTAATTGGACAAATGAAATCTGGATGTGGAGGAAGGAGGAAAAGAATCAAGAATCAACACACAGATCTAACAAAAAAAAAACAAAAAAAAAATCCCCTTATGGGTCTGGCGCAAGGTTTTGGTTACCGCTCGGGATTTCGAGTTACCGGGCGGTAACCGAGTTTCCCGAGCACCCACGGGAAAGGTGCTTACCGGTCAAAAAATCCCGATTTTTTTTGAATTTTTTGAATTTGAACTCGAAAACTCGGTACATATATTATTTCCTCTAAAAATATAGACAGTACTGACGTCGTAGCCCGGTGGCAGGGACCAACTTCTCTTCTCTTCAGGTTGCGAGTTCGAGTTCTGCGTTCATTTTTATTTTTTGACCATTAAAACAAGTTTATAAACTCTGTAAGTTTAATCTCCATAATTATGCAAAAATATGTGAACCAAGGATCGAACCAGAGAGCTGTTGCGTGCGCACGGGACGTCACTGAAGCTTGACCACTGCGCTGCGTTCACAGACACGTTAAACTGCAGTTTGCAGCTTTAATAAGCTTTTCTGAGCAAATTTGAATTCGAAATTTGTTTTTTAAATTCGTCCGGTAACCATCCGGGATTTCTCGGTTACCGCGGTAACCGGGAATCCCGAGCCCCCTCGGGAAAAAAAATTTATTCGGGAACCAAAACCTTGGTCTGGCGAGGCCTCCCTGCCCGCCAGCAGACACCATGCTTTTTTCCATGGATCCAGCCCGCCATGGCCCTGATTCCTTAGATGTATTTCGGATCCAGCTTGGTTGCAGCTCGGTAGAAACGTTCGCCACGGCGTTGGAAGTACTTCGCGGCCAGTGGCCAGCGACCACGGACCGGAAGCACGCGTCTTCCTTCACGAGCGTGAGGACGACCGGATCTGGCGATTTGGCGAACGCTCCAGTGCTCCCCTACACGCCTAGATACGGCGGCCACCGTGGAAAAGTATGGGGAGGAGGTAGAGTCGAGCTCAGGTCGGCGCGCCGGCGTGGAGCTCGTGGTTGACTTTGTGGAGGCGGGTATGGGTGGTCGAGAGAGAGGCGGCACAGAGGAACTAACTGCTCGCCCGTAAATTTAGTCTCCTTCCCAACTGCTCGTGCGATCGTGCGAGGGGAAACTTTTCGTCCGTGGTCCGCCTGCTGAAATTGCTAGATGTACCCCGCATATGGGTTGAGCAATTCTGCACGGTTGGATCTATTATTTGTGTGGTCCTGATTGTTGGTGGGAAGTTTTGGTGTAGTTTTCCCTGGGTGGATTTAGCCGAACAACAGTTAGCTTGTTTATAAGTAGTGGAGAAGTATGTTTTGTTGAACCATAGGAAGAAAGAAAAGAGCATACTTTTTGAGCTGTTGAATGGATGCAATTTTTCGTATGAAATATTGTGCAATGAAATCCTTCGGAAATCCTAAAGATTATTCTAAACCTCCAAATTTAGTATGATAACCATTTGAATCAAAAGGCATACTAAAATGGAAAGCTTTTTAGCACCGAGTCACTTACTCGTTAATTAAAAAACCCAGAAATGTCATCTCCACTAGATTCCTGAATGATTCTTTTTTTAGATTTAAAGTATGTTTTGTTGAACCATAGGAAGAAAGAAAAGAGCATACTTTTTGAGCTGTTGAATGGATGCAATTTTTCGTATGAAATATTGTGCAATGAAATCCTTCGGAAATCCTAAAGATTATTCTAAACCTCCAAATTTAGTATGAAAACCATTTGAATCAAAAGGCATACTAAAATGGAAAGCTTTTTAACACCGAGTCACTGACATGGCATCTATCGCTGACATATTAGACCTGAGCTGATTGCTGCAGGAGACTATTTGGCCAAACTCAGGAGTCGGCTGCCGCACCATGGTAACTCAGGAGTATGCCTCTTTTGGCAAAACGTACCCTAGCTTTTGGTACTGTAGGTAGGGAGCTCAAAGCTGGGCTAGTTTTCTGTGAACGCGGTCTCACGTGAAATGCATGGAAAACATATATATGTAGCGATCGACGTTTTCGTATATCAGGTGAGAGGTAACGAGTGAGCGTCCGACGTGCTGATCTCATGGATTCATCAGGAAGAGGTGTGCCTGCGATCGACATATTTGGTTTATCAGAATCCGTGCATATACAATTTTTTTTTTGTGAAACACTGTGCAAACGCAGACGCTGACACCACTATCTTGTTCTAACAAAGTATATCGCTGATCGGTAAAAATCGAAGAAGGTGCGCGCCTAACCCAGAATGATTCGCGATCATTGCGTCTATCGAGCTCGCTATTTTCGACTAATCTCGCGAAAAACTAATTAAGTACTGCAAACGTAGAAGCATGCATGTCCAAGATATTATCGATCAATTACATATACGTGTAAGAGTAGGAGAAACACGCACGCACGCACGCGTGGAGTTTCTTTGGATACAACGCAAGTACGCAACATTTCTGTCGTGCAAGACCTGCACAATCTGAGAAATCTGGCATGCTTATCTCCTTTGGCAATTGGCATGCACACGTAGAATTTCTTTCATGCATGCGCACCTAGCATGGGTGAATGGTGATGGGTGACTATGGTATCACGAGCGTTTGCAGCTCTGCACACTCCACAACACATGCAAATACGCCTAACTCTCGCCAATCTTCTCCCACGCAAGCTACTCCCAAATCCACAAGTTCTCCCACCCAGCTAGCCCCGCACCTATAAATACTCCTCACCGGCTACCGTTCTTCTTCATCTTCTCTACACTACACTTCTTCTTCTACGACCAAACACCACGCAACAAACCAGTCCACGTACCGCCCAGACCCCCGCTCTGAGCCTCTGACTTGTGGTGTAGCTAGTTGATTTTGGTTTCGACCTTCTGCAAATGGCGTCGAGTGCGACCCATACGAAGCTCGCATTGTCCGTGGTGGCTATCGCTATGTTCTTGTTGTCCGGTGCTCTTCAGCTGCATGCTGCACCTACGACGGCAACCAATGTCAGCTCGGCCAACGTGTTCGTCCTCGACAAATACGGCGCCCGCGGTGACGGGAAGAACGACGACACAGAGGCGCTGGCCAAGGCGTGGAAGTCAGCGTGCTCCTCTTCCCGGCCGGCCATGCTACTCGTTCCCAAGGGAAAGAGCTACCTGCTCAAATCCATCACCCTCTCTGGTCCATGCAAGTCCAGCGTCGTCTTCATGGTGAAAGGCACGCTGGTGGCTCCCCCAAGCAGGTCGGCATGGAGCGAGGAGAACCGAAGTCATTGGATAGTGATCCAAAGCATTGACGGTCTCATCATTACTGGTGGCGGCACGATCAATGGCAACGGTGACATGTGGTGGAAGAACTCTTGCAAGACCAACACGGCACTACCATGCACAGCGGCTCCCACAGCATTGACATTTCACCTCTGCAACAATCTGAAAGTTGAGAACCTGAAAACTGTGAACAACCAACAAATCCATATCGGTTGAGGATTGCAATGATGTGCAACTGGCTCGTATATCCATCACGGCGCCTGGCACCAGCCCCAATACCGACGGCATCCACATCATCCGCAGTAAAGATGTCCAAGTTAGAGATTGTGTCATCAAGACCGGGGATGATTGCATGTCGATCGAGGATGGAACTCATAATCTTCTGGTCACCAAAGTTGTGTGTGGTCCAGGCCATGGAATAAGCATCGGCAGCTTGGGAGACGACAACTCTAAAGCCGAGGTCTCAGGTATCACAATTGACTCGGTACAGTTATATGGCACCACCAATGGTGCCCGGATCAAGACATGGCAGGGAGGAAGCGAGTACGCGAAGGATATCACCTTCCAAAACATTATCATGGACAACGTGCAAAACCCTATAATCATTAACCAAAACTACTGCGACTCAGCAACGCCATGCAAGAAACAGGATTCCGCCGTGGAAATTAGCAACGTGGTGTTCAAAAACATTAGAGGTACAACCATTTCCAAGGATGCTATCAAGCTTAACTGCAGCAATGGTGCCTCCTGCTCTGACATTGTCTTGGAGAACATCGACCTAAAAATGGAAGGTGGCAAGGGTGACACCCAAAGTAGTTGCGAGAACGCACAACCGTGAAAAGCAGGAACTGTTATTCCACAACCTTGTGAAGCCAAAAACTAGGAAGGGTTATGAGAGTTGAGAGGTTTTTGTAACGTGTACAAATGATGTGTAGTAAGTGTAGACCAGTTGGTCATGGTTGCATATATAGAATATCCAAAAAACATTTTTAGGTACCCAAATATGAATATATGGAAGAGCCACAAAGCGTATTAAAAGTTTCAACCTGTTGATACAGAAATATGTCCCCGGAATTTTATCTCATTTTTAGAAAAACAAAGAATATGAAGAAAATGTCAAATAAAGAATTATTATGCATGGATTCCTTTTATATGTACAACTTTCCACGGAAAACAATAAGCTTGAATTTTGATAACTGTTTCAAGAAAAGCTTTCACGACATAGTCTCTCAAGTATGACCATTCCTACCTTTCAAGCCAAATGATCAAGATTGCATTTTCATACCATAGTTCATGATAATCTGCCTATTTTAGCATAGCTATAGATGCATCTTTGCCATGCAAAACAACAATGCCAAAGAAGTACAAATAATATGGTTCAAAATGACACCTCTCCAATTTCATTGAAAGTAAACCATATTTAATGGATACTTTCCAAATATTTTGAATTTTCTGGCAATCTAGTTATATTTGCCCATTTACATGAATTTTGGTCGATTTCTCAAAAGTAATTCAAATTATTTTAACTATGAATGCACGATAGATTGTTGCTAAAAATTGGCAAACCCCATTTTAAGGTACTCAAGAAGAAAACTATGTAAAATTCACAAGGGGTGTTGAAAGATTCAAACCCCTGCTATGAATATGTGGCGGCAATGTTCACCCTATTTAAAAAAAATGTAGACAAAGTTAAAAAAAGAAAATTCTTTTGCACTAAGGCTTATTATGTGTACTACTTGGCAGACAAAATTGTAAACTTGAACATTGACAACTTGGTTAGAAAACCTCCACACAATGTCCTATGATGTACGAACATTCTTAATTTTCAAGCCAAAGGACCAACGCAATTGCCATTTCTGTGCCATAGTTCATGATCGTATGTCCATTTTTACGCAGAGGTACATCTTTTCATGCCAGACAATAATGACATAGAGGTTTACAATTTTTACTTTAAAAAGTCGTTTTCCATTTCAAAATGTCAAAACGGCGGTATTATGTGAATCAAGTATGATGGTTCAAAATGGCACATATCCAAAAAAAATAGAAAGTAGACCATGTTTAATTGTCACTGTCCAAACGACCTACATGGCTTTGACGCTAGTTTTTTTTAATAATACATTTTTTAAGAAATTCTAAAAATAATATGCCTTACCAGAAAATTTCACAAATATTGCACCCTTGGCGCTGCACCGTAGCCGATAGGTGCCCGTTGGCGCGGCTGGCGAGCTGGTCGGCCGCCGGCAGAGCACCTGCTCGGCTGCGGCCTGGCCGATAGGCCTACTCGGCGGCAGCATTGCCGACTGGTGCATGGGCGAGGCACGGACGCGAGCTGGAGAAAGTCGGCCGCAGCCGGAGAGCGTAGAGACACGACACGGGGCGCGGCGAGCTGCCAAGAGCGGGCTGGCGGGCTGGCGGGCGCGGCTGCCTCCCTTGCGCTGTCGCCGGCGGGAACACCTCCGGGCCAGCCTCGCCTGTCACGTGTGCTCTCCCGCGATCTCTGCGTCTCTCGCACGCCGCGGATGGTGTCCGCCCCTATGTTTTAAATAGCCAGCTATCACCCGGCTATAGTCTTTTGAGAGGGTCAGTGCTATAGATAAGACCTTCGTAGGCTAAAAAGGTAATAGCCGCTAATAGCCTGACTAAATGAATTTAGCCCAATTTAGCCTCGTAGCCGCTATATTCCCACTTAGGTGATCCAAAAAATTTGGACCAAATTTGACCCGCTCGGGCCAAATTTGTCCCGCTCAACCCAATTTCAGAACTATGTTTTGAATTGTACTACTTAATGATCTAATATTCGTATCTATTATGTGACTATGTTAATATGTTATTATGCATATGTAAATTATTGATATATATAAATATATGCTGTCTAAATATTGTTTTTCCATTATTTAGCTAAACGGTTATAAGGCCATAGCCGTGATATAACCCGGCTATAGCTTTTCATAATTTCTGAAATCGCCGGCCCTAAACACGATAGTCCACTATTTTAAACAGAAGTCCGCCCCACGGTGGCGCGGGCATGCCGGGCTACTGGGCACGGTGAGCGACCCACGGCCGAGCTGCTCTCTCCCACGGACGCGCGCGGTGACCCACGCTCATGTGCAGCACACGCTCGAGCTACTCTTTCCCACCGATCGATCGATAGCAGCATGCATACACGCACTCAGCACACGCTTGCGCTACTCTCTCCCACGGATCGATCGAGAGCTGCATGGATGCACGCACCGTTCCTGGGACTTGTCGGCGGCGCCGTGGCCTACGGGCTAGTCGCTGCGTCGCGGCATATAAGTGCGTAGCCTATAGGACCTGCTCGGCTACAGCGCTGCCGAGGGTGTATTATTTTTAAAATTTTCTCAAAATATGTATTATTTATCGAGATTGTTTAAAAAAAGTATTATTTAAAAAAATTAGCTGGCCTTGTCGGCCTCCTCTACCTCGTCCACACACGGGCGCCAACCTTCATTCTTTTTTTTAAAACACTCATCAAACTTGCTAAATTAATGCTATCTTCCCACCATCCGTTAATTTTTTTACCAAGTGGAAATCTTTACCGAGTTCATGGAAAACATGCGGCAAATATATTTTTGCCGAGTGAGCGGAAAAAAGGCACTCGATAAACGCCCGCACTAGCTAGCTGTTGGCGGCACGGCGCTGCGGCAGTATTAACTAAGGATGTTCGCGTACTGTCAAAAAAATAACGATGTTTGTACGTAAAAAATAATGATAGTCTTTAGTTAGCTGGTCACTTTTCGTGTGTTCGAAGAAGGATACAAGTTAAAGAAGGTCACCGGCCGGTTAGTACGCGCGCGGTGTCGATCTAGCTCTCATTAATGGAGTGCAAGTGCTGAAGCTAATCAGTCAGTCTCTAGCGAATGCATTCTCAAGGCAACGATCAATCATCGATGCCAACGCGTATGGAGAGAACGGAGAAGAAGAATAAGAAGAACACGTACACGCTTGGGCACATGCTGGAGGATTTTTATCGTGCTAAGCATGCAAACTCTGCAAATTTTGGCACATTTGGCACCTGGACTAGCTAGCATGGAGATCGATCGGGCACGCAGCATGGTGACGAAATCCCTTCATATCTTGTGATATAGCGCTTCCCTCCCACTCCATCAAATTAAGACGCATCGAGCTGCCTAACTCCACAGAGCATCTCCAATCTCCATCCATCACAAGCAATAAAAACCGCAGCTATAAATAGGCCTCGACATCGCCCCTTGGTATGCATCGATCCATTGCTCATACAGCTCTTCTTCTCCCATCCAACACCAAGCGCAACGCTTCTTCGGTTCAACCTCACTACTCCAAATTAATGGCGTCGGCTACTACTACTAAGCTGATCGTATCGTCTCTTCTGCTTCTACTGCTCTTGCTGTCCGTCTGCAATGCCGCCAGCTCGGACAACGAGACGAGTAGCTTGATGAAGAGCTCCGGTACAGGTGTGCCTAGGAGCAGCTCCGTTGTGTTCAGCATCCACAACTACGGCGCTCGTGGTGACGGGAAGCACGACGACACGCAGGCGCTGGCCAAGGCGTGGAGCGCGGCTTGCGCCTCGTCTCGGCCGGCCGTCCTGCTTGTTCCCAAGGGCAAGATCTACCTGCTCAAGTTCATCACTCTCTCCGGCCCCTGCAAGTCCAACGTCGTCTTCATGGTGAAGGGCGCACTCGTGTCTCCTCGGAGCAGGTCAGCCTGGAGCGAGCACAATAGGAGGCACTAGATCGTGCTCCGGCGCATCACCGGTCTCACAGTCACCGGAGGCGGCACCATCAATGGCAATGGCGAGATTTGGTGGAAGAACTCGTGCAAGATCAACAAGGCCTTGCCCTGCAAGGAGGCTCCGACAGCTTTGACGTTCCATCTCTGCAATAATATCAAGGTGGAGAATCTGAAAATTGTAAACAGTCAACAGATTCATATGTCGGTCGAGGATTCCAACGGTGTGCAATTGGCCCGTTTGTCCATCACGGCACCTGGCACGAGTCCAAACACCGATGGCATCCACGTTACTCGCAACAAAAATGTGCAAGTTAGAGACTGTCTCATCAAGACTGGAGATGACTGTATTTCTATCGAGAATGGTAGCCATAATCTTCATGTCACCAAAGTTGTGTGTGGACCGGGACATGGCATAAGCATTGGAAGCTTAGGGGACGGTAACTCGAGAGCTGAGGTTTCCCATATTTACATTGACACTGTATGGTTGTACGGAACAACCAACGGAGCCCGTATCAAAACATGGCAGGGAGGAAGTGGGTATGCGAAGGATATCGTATTCAAGAACATGATCATGGACAACGTACAAAACCCAATCATCATCGACCAGAACTATTGCGACTCAGCCAAACCATGCAAAAATCAGAAATCAGCGGTAGAGGTGACGAATGTGGTGTTCAAGAATATTAGAGGGACTACCATTTCCAACGATGCCATCAAGTTGAACTGTAGCAAGGATCTCCCTTGTTCTGGCATTGCCTTGGAAAACATCAATCTGAAATTGGATGGTGGCCAGGGTGTCATAGAAAGCACATGTCAGAATGCAAAATGGAAAAAATCAGGAAGTGTTGTTCCACTACCCTGTAAAGGAAAAATCTAACTAGAAGTGGAAGTCGAATAGTTTGTTTTAGCATGTATAAATCTTATGTATAGAAATTAAAAAAGGACACGTCCTGCTTGTTATACACCAATGTGGTTCCTTTGGGGGTTTCTACTAAGAAATGCATTAATTGTCTGTCCACCATTACAGCAATATATTAAAGTGCTTGAAGTGTACTGTTGTACTGTAAGTTCTCATAGAAATAGGCAATAGTTAGTACTTTAACTTTATCACTTACATTCTTTGTTCTTCTCCCCACAGTACAAAACTTGTCATACAAATTCATGCCTTTTATATTTACATACCGGGGAGTAAACATCTTCTATGACACTGATTAATCGTTCAAATTTTTTGGACAACATGATTGAGTTAATTTAGAGTTTGGACCTAGCTCTTTATCGGAAAAAAAAAGAGTTTGGACCTAGCTCTTTATCGGAAAAAAAAAGAGTTTGGACCTAGCTAGGACAAGAAAGGAGTGCAGAGGCTTCACTTATAGCACTCATAGTTGGGCCGAGCTACAACGAAACGTATCTTGCAATAAAATAATAGTGGGAAGAGCAACATTTTTTTTTTGCGAAACACAATACAAACACAGACGCTCACATACACGCGCATACACCCACCCCTATGAACGCACGCACACACGCACAACCCTATGAGCACCTTCGAAATACTGAGCCGGCGGATCAAGTCTTGAGATTGACGAAGTCACCATGAGCACCTCGCTGTCGACAGGAACGTCGCCTCCTACTGAATAAATATTCCACCTAAATGCAACACACAGATGTCAAACCTGGGGTTTGAACTCTGGTGGGCTGAGGATATAACCACCCTGCTAGCCATCCAACCACATGTTGGTTTGCAAGGGAAGAACAACATTTTCATAGCCTTTCCTACATTGTTTTTAAATAAGTCACGATGTAACCTTTTTCCTAGCATGAAGCCTTTCTCCTAGCACGAAGGCGTGTGTTGTCTTGCCCGGTCAGACCCGACATTTGTAGTAATGTCGACAGGAGCAGTGAAAAAACTAATTCAGGTTATGTATGCTTGGCTCCCCGAAAGTGTGGGCTAAGTGAAATAAGTGTGGTTTTTAATAACCTTTATCATAGTGTTGTGGTTCCTTTATCTTCATGTAGTTTATACATAAGTAAAAGGTTATTGTATATTAATTTAGAACTTGTTTGAAAGTTTAAGCATCTCAGTCGCGTTTCTAAATCTTTCAATAGCATCTGACATATCCAAGTTATTTAACTTAGAAGGTATGAAAACAAAATGCAATTAACCTTTGAATCCTTGCACAACTCCAGATATTGGTATTATATATATATTACTTATAATAATTTGAAAATTAAGTAGTCGAGATTTTAAACAAGTTAAATTTTAAAAAAAAAGTGATTGAAATATTGAACAACAAATACATATTTATTGGTACTCGCAACTATGTTTGCATATTTGATTCACATGATTCCAAAAAAAACTCAGAAGGGCTCCCTCGGATGCCATTTTTTTCTCAAAACGACAGAATCCGTCGGGAGGAATTCCGGACCTGTCATGCTCCGTATAATTTACAGGCATGCTCCGTGGAGAAATACCGGGGGTGGGAATAAACAAGCATCCAATCGGGGCCGAAATGTTATGTCCACTAGATTCCTAAAAGAACCTTTTGCATGTGAAGTTTGTTTGGTTGAACCACTCGAAGAAAGAGAAGGCATACATTTTTTAGCGGTTGAATGAATGCATTTTTTTCTACGAAATATAGTGAAATGAAATCCTTCAAAAATAATCTTTAATTTTTTTTAGGAAAACAGTTAAATTCTACAGCATTTATTTATAATTTTCAGAGTGTAAAAGAGAGAGCAAAACGTACAAGAGATTTGTACTAAAAGAAATATGTCTTATAAATCAAACAAGCCACGAGCCAGAAGAACTCCTAGCTATTATTCTACTCCAAATTTCGTATGATTACCATTTGAATAAAACGGGCCGCATACTAAAATGGAGAACTTTAGAACCGAGTCACTGACAATGGGCATCTACTGCTGATGTGTTTAGCCAAACTCAGGAGTCGCCTAGTGCACCAAATGTAACTCGTGGCTCTACATTTTTTGGCAAAACGTCCGCTAGCTTTCTCGCTAAATTGCGACTTCAATATTTTTGATTAATCGCGCAGAACAATAAGTCCTAAGTTCAAACGTAGAAGCATACATGCATATCCAAGATATTATCCATGCATGCGTACGAGCCAACGCAAGAAATGAGTGAGGGGAGGAGAAACACACACGCGGTGCAAGTTTTGGCAACAAACTCAACATTTCTGTCGTGCAAGACCTGCAAATTTGAGAAATTTGGCATGCTTATCTCATTTGTCAATTGGCATGCAAACGTAGAATTTCTTGCATGCGTGCGCACCTAGCATGGGTGATTCCATGGCAACACGAGTGTTTGCAGCTTTGTGCACTCCAAAACACATGCACATACGCCTAACTCTCCCCGATATCCACTTGCACGCCTTCTCTCCTCCCTGTACCTATAAATACCCCTCGCCGGCTACACCTTCTTCTGCATCTCACATTCTCATCTACACTTCTACGATCAAACAACCAAGCAACCAATTCGTCCACCTCCCGCCGAGTCCCGCTCTGTTTGTGGTTTTAGCTAGCTGCTTTGAGTTTAAACCTCATCCAAATGGCGTCGACTGCCACCCTGACTAAGCTCTTGTTGTCCATGGCGGCTCTCGCTATGGTCTTGCTGTCCCGTGCTCATCAGCTCCATGCTGCACCTGCGACAGCAGACGAGACTCGGCAGAACATGTTCATCCTCGACAACTACGGCGCCCACGGTAACGGGAAGAACGACGACACAGAGGCGCTGGCCAAGGCGTGGAAGTCAGCGTGCTCTTCTTCCCGGCCGGCCATGCTGCTCGTTCCCAAGGGCAAGAGCTACCTGCTTAAGGCCATCACCCTCTCTGGTCCATGTAAGTCCAACGTCATCTTCATGGTGAAAGGCACGCTGGTGGCTCCTCCGAGCAGGTCAGCATGGAGCGAGGAGAACCGAAGTCATTGGATCGTGATCCAGGGCATTGCCGGTCTCACCATTAATGGTGGCGGCATGATCAATGGCAACGGTGACATGTGGTGGAAGAACTCGTGCAAGACAGACAAGGCACTTGCATGCACAACGGCTCCCACGGCATTGACATTTCATCTCTGCAGCAATCTAAAGGTGGAGAACCTGAAAATTGTGAACAGCCAGCAAATCCATATGTCGGTTGAGGATTGCAATGATGTGCAGCTCGCTCGCCTATCCATCACGGCGCCTGGCACGAGCCCGAATACCGACGGCATCCACATCACCCGAAGCAATGATGTCCAAGTTAAAGATTGTGTCATCAAGACCGGGGATGACTGCATGTCCATCGAGGACGGAACTCACAATCTTTTGGTCACCAAAGTTGTATGTGGTCCTGGCCATGGAATAAGCATCGGAAGCTTGGGAGACGACAACTCCAAAGCCGAGGTTTCAGGTATCACAATTGACTCTGTACAGTTATATGGCACCACCAATGGTGCCCGGATCAAGACATGGCAGGGAGGAAGTGGTTATGCGAAGGATATCACCTTCCAAAACATCATCATGGACAACGTGCAAAACCCAATCATCATTGACCAAAACTACTGCGACTCGCAACGCCATGCAAGAAACAAGATTCATCCGTGGAAATTAGCAACGTGGTGTTCAAAAACATTAGAGGCACAACCATTTCCAAGGATGCTATCAAGCTTAGCTGCAGTAATGGTGCCTCTTGCTCTGACATTGTCTTGGAGAACATCGACCTAAAAAGGAAGGTGACAAGGGTGACACTCAAAGCACCTGCCAGAATGCACAACCGCAAAAAGCAGGAACCGTTATTCTGTGAAGCCAAAAACTAGGAAGGATTATGAGGATTGAGAGATTTTCTGTATAATGTATAAATGATGTATAGAAAGTCAAAACTAGTTAGTCATACTTGTGCATGCATCATGCAAACCCTTTTGGATGTTTACTCGGAAAATGCAATAGTGTGCTAAGTAATAATGTATTTGCCAAATGTTTCAAGTACCATTCTTGCCAATCATTTATATATACGAAGAACATATGACCTCTAAGCTAGCTGAGTTGAGTATCTTGGTTGCAATTCAGACCTATTTGTTGATAAAAAAAACACTTCCATAAAACTATCCAATATGGAGGAATAACACTTGGCAACAAAACCACTAACTGAAACTGATAGACAAAACAGTGAATATAAAATGCATATGGATTTTCATCCAATATCAACCTTTGCAAGCCACATAATTGGCCTCTCTTGTTAGAATCTCCATCATACCCTTTCCCTCTCAATTTAGATATAGAAAGACCATGATCCAAAACATAACATCCAAAGCTTCCTTTAGTGAAGCGGTTCCTATGTCAGGATCATTCTTAATCCCAATTAATCTCTCAATCAAATACCTTAATTTGTCAACATACCTACAAGACAAAGAATCATGAGTAATCAAACAATTAACTAAGATGCAAATATAAAACAACAAACAAGTTTCCCACCTCAAAACCATAGTCGTTTTCTCCTTTATAGATCCATGTCTAGACTTATCAACAAGTAAAAAAAAATCATGTCTCCAATCTCTATGATAATGGATTGGGTGGTCTCTACCGCATAAGCTCGACAAAACTCTAATTGTATATTATGTGCACTCATAAAATGGTTCCCAACGACACTATCAAGCAAACTCCTAGAATTTGGATCTATTTTCCTGTAGCAATTCATCATCTCCAAAAAGTTCCCTTATTCTTTGAGCTCGGAGTCTCATCATGACCATGAAAGCAAGTAGTTAAAACATAATAAATATGATAACACACAAAATAATGATAAGACGATCTTTGTATTTTTTGTTCATCCTTTCCACACTCCCTCACATGTTCTACATATTGCCTTTGATTTTTGAAAGCCTTATAACATTGTCTAGATTTATTGTGGGAACCATCAAGTTTACCAACATGTACATTAAGAACACTAGGTCCATCTTTCAAAAAATTAAAGCCAACTTTGTGAATGAATCAAGACCAAAATTAAAGCCAACCTCACATGTTCTACATCTTTGGGCAGCTTATAAGAAATCAGTAGAAACAAAATGTTGCATATTTAGCAACACTATACTACAACCAATCACCATGCATGATTTTTGAAGCAAGTATCATGAAAACTTCTAGGTCTACCGTCTTTTCCAAAAGTTTTACTTATATTTGTGACCAAAAGGTTGTCATGGACACAGATAATATACTCCCTTATACATCTTTAATGTTTGGATCCAAGTCGTCAATCGGTGTCCTAAGACAGGGACCCTAAACAATGACATACACATTGAGTCTAAGACAAGTATTGGCACCGGCTACACGCATGGAAGGTTGTCATTTTCTTCGGTTGAGATGGTACGGCCGCTTTATGGAGTGGATTTAGTTTGGGTAGCATCTTCGGCTCAAGAAGGTTCTTCGGTTCAAGGAGTCTGTTCGCTTCAAGGATTTGCATTTGTTGATGGGTTCGGTTTTGAGATCGATGGATAATTTTTTCGTCTTTTGTTGCCAAAACATGAAATCAATTACAAACATGGGTTTTGTTTAGGGATTGTCGAAATGTATGATTATCTAAACCAAAAAATCAGATCAAAAACAAAAAGTTGAAAACAGGCTGCGATGGGCCAGCACCAGAAAGAAGAAAAGAAGGGCCCAAACAGAAAGCGTACCCAAAATAGCCCACTAACAGGTCGTGATCCGTAACAGCTCTACTCTCATTCCCCTTTCCTTCACACGCAGGCACAAACGGGCAGAAGCAGCAGCTACGATTTCAAAATCCAAATCAAAGCCCCTCCTCCTCTCTCGACCGCCTCCTCCTCACCGTCGGCGGCGACGGGATCCATGGCGCCGGACGACGACAACGAAGCCGCTCCCTTCAGGCCCGCGCTCCCGGCGGCACCGACCGCTACGTGCGCGACTCCATCGGGTCCTCGCTCGGCCTCCCCGTACCCGAGCGATCCCTCCGCCTCAAGCTCCTCGCCTCCGAGGACCTCCGCCGCCGCCTCCAGGACCACGTATTCGCCCTCGAGGAGGACCTCCACGCCGCCGCGCGCCGCATCGAGCTCCTCAAGGTCCGTCCCCCATCTCCCCCGTCAATTCCGCCCCGGCGGTTACTCCATCCCATGATTCCCGTCTCGCCGCAACGGCCCGGACTAACGGACCCGATTCCTCCGCCTGAACGAACGCGCAGAAGGAGTCCGCCATGAACGCCGAGGGCATCCGCCGCTGCGTCGAGGAGAAGGAGACCATGGCCGCCGACCGCAACAGGCTCGCCGCCGACGCCGCCAGGCTCGAGAAGGAGTGCACCCTCTACGAGCGCGACCTCGAGCGCGCCATGGAGTCCTGCGACGAGCTCGCCAGGGAGAACGAGGACCTGCGGGCGCGCATCAAGGACACCCCCGACGTCTGTACCGCCTCTTCGTCCCCCCTCTCTCGTTTTCAGTTTGCCAATAATTTCTGTTCAAATCTTTTAACTTGATCTTGATTCCGGTTTAATACATCGGAGCCCCTGTAATCACACGCTTGCCTGCAATCTAATTTAGTTTGATTGGTTATGTTGCATGGTTTGGTCTTGGCCTGGGATCTATAAAGCTCCATCAGATGATCTCATGTTAGCCCTATATCTAATTAATATAGAAAAATGGACTTCGATTTGCACCAAAAAATTGTTTAAGGATTACAGATCTACTGATGCTGTCTTGATGTTAATACATAATATGTAGCACGGCCATCAATCTGTCTCCTTTCATAAGGACCAATAAGATAATCTTTATGCCATCAGTTTTAGTAGCAAGTTGCAGCAGGGCACAAAGAAAGTTGTACATTTCCTAGGTACTTCCAAAAGAACTGCTAAAAGCTGGGGTCTACTCTTGGCCGTTATCTTGATACGGCACAACAGAGATCTCTCAGTCACTTCTATGGGCATATGTAGCTTTGCGTCATATTTAGATCAACATTCTGTTTGCTAGAAATCTTTTTTTCCTTGTCTACTTACATAGTTTCTAGATATATGCTTGTGTGGTGAGTGTTTGAAATTACTAATGCAGTGGTTATTCACCTATCTATGTCGTGCTGTTTAATCTGATCCTCCGATATTCATCGTACCTGAATCATTCTCCATGTCCAGCTTACTGCACTAAATAATCAAGTACAAGCTCTGCAGAGGGACAAGGAAATACTGAAGACCAATCTCAACAAAGCAGAGGAGGAGGTAAGATACTGAAGCCCTGTCGTCCTTGCAGCTATGTTTTGTACCTGCAACTTATCGTCTTCTCAGCGTTTATCAATCTGTTCAACACTAGTGTGGTTTTGATGTTTGTTTTTTCTTCCATGTTTCCTTCCAGGTAAAGTTGCTATTCGAGGAAAACAGAACTCTTGACGAAGCAAACAGAAGGCTGCATAGTTTACTGGACAAAGAGCAGAAACATCGATCTGAAAGAAAGCACTCTGCCAGTAACTCCACCAAGGTAAAATACCAGTCACAGACCATGTGTTTACTGGTTTTGACACACTTGAAGTAGAATTGTTGGTAGAAGCTGTGATTACCTATTATCTGAATATCTAGCTTAGAAGGTTGATGCGATCAAGGTTTTGGTTCCCGGTAGAAAAAAAATCCCAAGGAGGGTCGGGATTACCGGTTACCGCGGTAACCGGAAAATCTCGACCGGTTACCGAACGAATTTGAAAACTAAAATTTAAAAATTCAAAAAAATTGGTTCCCGATTTGACCATTTGCCGAGGGTTTTTATTAAAATTTAATTTTTTCAAAATTCCCTGGATATTTTTCCCGGGATGACCATTTCTCGGGGGTGCTCGGGATGTCCGGTTACCGGGCGGTAACCGGATTTCCCGACCGGTAACCAAAACCTTGGATGCGATGCAATAATGTATTGCTCTGCTTGCAGCAGAAGCGCAAATCATCAAGTTTGAAGGACGTGAGCACCGTCAGCCTGGCTATTGATTTCAACAATGCGGATGCGTCAAGGCATCCGTTGTCACCCTTGCCGCAAAACTCTCCAGACTGCAGGGTGCACAAAAAGTGAAGCCGGCTGTTCTGACATTATCTTCTGGATATATGGCTCGAACTGAACTTCAATCCTTAGGCATCTTCGAGGGCTGAGTCGTGCTGCTTATCTGATGTGACTAACTTGCTTGGTTCTTGCTTGTAGAACCTAAATTATTATGTAGCCTGGGGTTTTTTCTTTTCGTGTTTTAGTAGCTGCAGTTGTCATGATCTTTTCATGATAAAACTTATTGTACTTTCCTGAAAGTAGACGTAAAATCCGCTGAGCTCATTTGTTGCTTCCTGTATATGATAAATGTGTGAGAGATTGTTATCGACGCGCTAATTTGATCCAATCTTGCCGGTTTGTCATGTCTGTACCAGTCTGGTAGATATTGCAGTTTTGTACATGATGTGTGTGCTTGCATCAGGCAGATGTGCGCATGGTTCGTCATCCTGAAATGTTAAACATATGGGGAGCATATATGACAGTAAATGTATTTTTTCTTGGGGACAAAAGAAAAGAGACAAGTATTTGCCTGCATGCCTCTTTCACCAATTTTTGGATAAAAATGTAAAAGGAAGGAGAAAAAGGGTGGTATAATTTCTAATTGGAATGTCAACAAATTATCTGGCTGAGAAACGCCCCTTTTGTACAGATACTTATCTTGCAGCTTGTACCATTCCTTTGCTCCACTTGTACTTGTGCTCCAATACACTGAGAATATACTCCAACTTACTCAACTTGACTGCCCGTGTATGGTACAAACTACTACTAGAAGGACACTGAAATGGAATGGAAGGTTCACCTCGCTGTGTTGTTGTACTGCACTGCACACCAGGATAGGTTCATGGATGATCTCTGCTCCACTCCTATCTTCTCCGGCTCCGGCACTGGTTCTTCCGTCGTGTGCCTGCCAGTGGAACCAGCGGCAGGCTCTGAAGAAGATGATCAGAAGCGACATCCAGAGCACTGGTATGATATGTCCACCCTCATGGCCCAACTGCCTCCGATCAGGCAAGCCCTCATCACGAACCCATATGTTTCCACTGCGTGATCAGATCATGGATGAAAAAGGTTGAAGATTTGCTACTGATTTCCAGGAGAGGGCTGTCGAGGTTCTACGACGGCAAGTCTCAGCCTTTCAGATCGCTGGGCAGCGTCAAGGTGGTGGAGGATCTGCCGGATCCCGTCAGGAGAAGTTTAAGAAGGGGAAGAAGAAACGGCTGCAGGCCTGCACGGCTCCAGCAACCTGTCCAGGGTCATCATGAAGGCCACAAGGATGTGAGGCCTCCTACAAGATCAAGGGATTATTACCAACTTGTGCCATCTGCTTGATGGTGTCTTCGGAATGCATGAGAAGCTGAGAGCAATCTGAGAATGAGATTATTGTTTGTCTGAATTTGTACTTGTATTTAGCTGCAAAATAAAAAATACTAGTACTTTTTTTCACTAGCTGTTTGCCTAGCTGGGTGATGTTGCTCTCTGTAAGCCAATTGGTATTCCTCCTTTTATTTTTCTCTCTCTTGCTAATTGGTGATCCTTCACAGATCCTTCACGAGGCACTATTTGGAAGAAATTCAGAGCATCAAATATGACGAACAAGATTAGCACAAGCACAAATATAGACGACACTGCCTCCTAATCAAACCATCAAAAGATGCATGCACTGGCAGATTAGCTAGCCAGTTTCTTCAGATAATAAACAACAAGAGGAGGTCACTGGTAGGAGAAATCTGGAGCGTTGGTTAGTTGCAACGTGTACGGATCGATCTCCTGGATTCTGCAGTAACCTTCAAACAAAAGCGCCGGAGAGCAGCGCAACCCAAAGCAGAGCAGAGCAGTGGAAGTTGGCCGGGCTGCGACGGAGGATATGATCAGCAGAGATAGTGTAGAACTCGAAGCTGGGGGCTAGTTTGCCGGGGCAACCTGTGTAGGATTTAACTTTTGATAGGATCTATGAGATTAATATTTTTGAATGGACAAAACATGTTCAAATATTCTCAACACACATTTATGTTATATATGCAACACTAAAAAGTTTCTGCTTCAGATTCGACCTATACTTAGAGAAGCAAAAAAGCGAAAATTTGGTGTGAACAGTATGAAACACTATTCACTCAAAGCTGACACTATTCACAGTATAATTTAGCCTTTTTGTTTTTCTAACTGTAGATCGAATTTTAAGCTAAATTTTTTTACAGTTGTAAAAACAGCCCGCAGGCATGTTGTGTAGTTTTTTCAAACTTTAAACAATTTGTAAATATGATTTTTGTGACATGATCCTATGATTATACCTAAAGAGCAGATCCTATACAAGTCTCCCCCTAGTTTGCCGCGGACAAGGTCGGTGTCACGTGAAAATGTGAAATGCATGCAACGCGTAAATAGCTACATTGCACGTTTTAGTAGCTTGAATTGTATTTCTGAGGGCAACTTGGGTAGGATCTCACATTCGGTAGGATCTATATATGAGATCAATTTTTTTGAATGTACAAAACATGTTCAAATATTTTCAAAAAAATTGACAACACGCATCTATGTTATATATGCAACGTCAAAAGTTGGCTGCTTCAAATTCGACATATACTTAGAGAGGCAAAAAAGAGAAACTTCTGTGTGAATAGTGAGAAACTTCACTCAAATCTGACACTATTCTCAGTGTAGTTTAGCATTTTGGTTTTCTAGCTGTAGGTCAAATTTTGAGCTGAATTTTTTGGACAACATAGTTCAAAGCACCCATTTGACATCCGTGCGTTTTATCCGGAATATTCTTTTAGTGGTAGACGATGTTTTTCTCGATAACGGGCTGACTTTGGTGATTTTGGATAAATATATGTCTGTGTGAACATCTGCATTTGTAATGTGTTTCGCAAAAAAAAGTTGGTGTACTCCAATGAATTGCTCTACATCACGTGACGTCGAGCTCTCATGGTATGAGGAGAGTTAGTTAGCAAAGAGCAGCAATGGAAACAGCAAATTTGACTCTCTTTTTTATTTGACCAGCTCTCTTAAAATTGCATCTCCAGTTTTTTGTGCATTGCAGATAAAAGCCGCAAATCTCACTCTCTATATCTCACTCGCACATATTATATTGATTTTCAATAACTATGTATCTCTTTCAAACACAAACATTTGATACAACAAATCTCAATACACAATTTAGTTTATATAATTTAATTTATACGCTTAGACTATTTTTATTGATTTCTATTTCGTTTAATCTCCCTCCTACTGCACGACCTGCTCACTTATCGCCAAATCTCCCAAATCAATATCCTTCTTTCTCACATCTTAGCAAAATCCAGTATGTATCTCGGCGGACAACCCATAAAATATACGCAACTCAAGTGTTTTTAAACACAAACATCGTTTCAAAAATTCTAAGTTGCTCAAAGGAAAGTATAAACACATATACAAATTTAGGATTTTGTGAATTAGTCTCCAGTTTTGGTGCGAAAGAGACATCCGATGAACAAATACTCGACATACACCTTTGAATCACACAACACATACTCCAGTCAGTAGACACGAGCGTATGGGCATGCAGAGTTGACTTTCTGGCTGTGGGCCTAGTGCGTCAGACTATGTGCGTGGGGCACGATTAGCCACGATTCCTTGATTAATCTGCCACTTTTTGTGTGGAACTCGATTATTCGAAGAACCATGCGCTACAGAAAATTGAAAAAGCGATCACTTCGTCCATTATATACCCCTCCTTCACAAAATACGTTGTCTATAAATTATGTCAAGATCAAACATTTTAAAGTTCGATTAACTATATAAACAAATCAGATTGAGAATAATGATTTGAGATTGTAGATGTTGATACTTTTTTCTATGTAGTTGGTCAAACTTGACTTTCACCAAAAAATATAGGCAATGTATTTTGAGGCTGAGTTTCGTGGAACTCTTTATTTTTTGAAAATTCAAAAAACATTTTTCAAGTACAAAAATATGAAACAAAATCCTGAATGGAGAACATGATACATTGTACCAAATGCATATTATCAACTCAAAATAACTCATATTCGGGGCTAAGCAGAAATAACAAAATATGATACTCCCTCCGATCCAGAATATCTGTCGCAACCTGTACACAAATTTTGTTCTACAACAGTACATTTCCCACGACAGTTATTCTGGATCGGAGGTAGTAGATTTTTGGAGAGTTCAAAATTTGCACTTTTCACTACTTTCAAATGTCAGATTTTTCATTTTTGAACAGCCCAAAATACACGTTGGTAGAATATGGCACAGTATACATCTAGGATTTTTTGTCGATGTTTAAAAAAATAAAGAACTACCTAGAGCTCGGGTTCCATTTATCCACACTCGTAAATCCAGAGCATATAAAATAGTTATATCTTAGCGTTACCACGTAATAATTGGGGAGCTGGAGGAGAGAACAATAAAAATAAAAGAATCTTGTTTTCTCTTAGTTAGAGGATTAGCTCTTAGGCCATCTCTAGCCGATCCCCTATAGTTAGAGGAGTTTCTTTTAGCTCCTCAAATTTACTCTTCAAAAAATTAGCGGTTTCTAGCCTATCCTTGACTTATAACTCCTTAAGAAAATTTGAACACAACTCAATGCAAACTTGATTCAAATTACTCCATTAAACTCGATTCAAGCAATTAATATAAACTATATTTGCATATCTTTTAAGTAAATCTAAACTAAAATTGCGTAAAACTGACCAAACTAATCGATGCCAGTGATCTCAGCCATGATCATCTCTCATTCCTGGTCTGTGCATGTGTCGTGGTCCAGTCCGGATGGCCTGGCTCCATCCATCTTCCCCGACTTGTGAGGTCATACTGTCGACGCACCTCCTCGACGTGTTTCAATTAGCGGCGGACGCGAATGTGTCGGCAGTCGGTCGACCGGCGAGATGCGAGAGTCGAGAGGAGGAAAACACATCAAACACATCGTGGGGCGCGCGGAGCGATAGGGGTGGCTGTGCGGTTTGGTCCACGACGACGCCGCGGTCTAGGTGTGTTGAATCTGGCGACGATGGACTTATAAGCGTCAATTTAAGCGATGGCGATGAGCGGAAACTGAATCAAAATGGGGGAAGAGCGCGGCGGGTGCTATGTGGTGTCACTTGGTGGCCGATAAAAACAAGGAGGTCGGCGCCACAGAGGATGCGGTCGAGCGGCGGCTGAGGGGTAGATGAAAAATTATACTCATCGAGTAGGTAGAGGAGTAAATATAGGATAGTACGAGTGTCCGAGGAGAATATACTCCTCTAAAACCGATAGAAAGATCAGCTAAGTGAGGTTTATCCCATTAAAACTAATTATTTATTCCTTTAACCGGTTTTGAGGGATCGGCTAGAGATGTCCTTATCACACCATAAATTTAGGTATATCTGATTACTAGAGATGCGACAAAAGATTAATTACATACAGTGTGTAGCATGGGATTGATATATCTAAATTACGTGGTGAATCTAAGGTCATACATTGTGCATGCCCTAATCGCGTGTAAAACTAACTAAATACTGCAAATTAACTTAGAGGCGTGCACGTCCAGGCTAGTTTTCTGGACAGCAAATGGAAGAAATGCAGGATACCCATTGACTTCGTTTTCTTGCGGCGTTTGGATATATATCCATTAATTACATACAGTGTGTAGCATGGGATTCACTAGTACAAGGTCAGACACATACGACACACGTACAAGCCAACGGAACAAAGGAGCCAGAGAAGAAGAAACACAACGCACGCGCGCGTACCAGAAAGCCAGAGAAGGGTCTGGGTTGTGCGCGCGTTTCTGGCGTGCAAGCCTGCAAGTCCCAGAAATCTGGCATGATTTCCTCCTTGTCAAAATTTTTCCATGCATATCGTAGAAAATTTTGCATGCGGTAACATGGGTGATTGTGGCATCACGAGCGTTTGCAGCTTTGCACACTCCACAACACATGCACACACGCCTAACTAGCTTCTCCCCTCACAAGCAACCCCGCCGCATGCATGAACCTATAAATACCACTCGCCGGCTACCCTTCTTCTCCATCTGATCATCCACGCTTCTTCTTCTACAACCAAACGCCACGCAGCAAATCGAGTCCCGCTCTCACTTGTGGGTTCTTGTTCAGCTAGCTAGCTACTTCGCGTTTAGACCTCCAGCAAATGGCGTCGAGTGTGAGAGTGACTAAGCTCGTCTTCTCCATGGCGGCTCTCGTGATGCTCCTGCTGTGCAGTGCTATAGCCACCGCGAGCAATGCCAGCTCGGCTCAGCAAAACGTGTTCGTCCTCGACAACTACGGCGCCAGCGGCGACGGGCAGCACGATGACACGCAGGCGTTGGCCAAGGCGTGGAACGTGGCGTGCTCCTCGTCACGGCCGGCCACGCTGCTCGTTCCCAAGGGCAAGAGCTACCTGCTCAAGCCCATCACCCTCTCCGGCCCGTGCAAATCCACCGTCACCTTCATGCTGGAGGGCACACTCGTGGCTCCACCTAGCAGGTCGGCATGGAGCGACGGCAACATAAATCGTTGGATCGTGATCCAAGGCGTCTCCGGCCTCACCGTCACCGGTGGTGGCACGATCAATGGCAACGGCGACATCTGGTGGAAGAACTCGTGCAAGACCAACAAAGCTCTTCCATGCACATCGGCTCCGACAGCACTGGCATTTCACCGGTGCAACAATTTGAAGGTGGACAGCCTGAAAATTGTAAACAGCCAACAGATCCATTTGTCCGTTGAGGATTGCACCAACGTGCAGTTGGCCCGCCTGTCCATCACCGCGCCTGGCACGAGCCCAAACACCGATGGCATCCACATCACCCGGAGCACAGATGTCCAAGTTAGTGATTGTGTCATCAAGACCGGGGATGATTGCATGTCGATTGAGGATGGTACTCATAATCTTCTCGTCACCAAAGTTGTTTGTGGCCCTGGGCATGGAATTAGCATCGGAAGTTTGGGAGATGACAACTCCAGAGCCGAGGTTTCTGGTATAACAATTGACTCGGTACAGCTATATGGCACAACCAATGGTGCCCGCATCAAGACATGGCAGGGAGGAAGCGGATACGCCAAGGATATCACGTTCCAGAACATCATCATGGACAACGTGCAAAATCCAATCATCATTGACCAGAACTACTGTGACTCGACTACGCCATGCAAGAAGCAGAAATCGGCGGTGGAGATCAGCAGCATCGTCTTCAAGAACATTAGAGGGACTACCACTTCCAAGGATGCTATCAATCTTAGTTGCAGCAACGAGGCCCCATGCTCAGATATTTTCTTGGAGAACATCGATCTGAAAATGGAGGCTGGCAAGGGTGACACTCAAAGCACCTGTCAGAACGCAATATGGCGAAAAGCGGGAACTGTTATTCCAGAACCCTGCAAAGACAAAAACTAGGAAGGGTGATTGGAATTGATAGGCTTATTGTAACATGTATAATGATGTACAGAAAGTGCAAAACAGCTAGTCATATTTATGCATACATATGCAAACCTTATTGTATGTTTACTAGTAAACATGAATATTATGTTAGTAATAGTGTATTTTTTGAAATGTTTCAAGTCACGTTCTTCTAAATTATTTTATATATATATATGAGTAACTCCTGACCTCCACACCAGCCCGTCTGAGTATTTTTGTTGTTTGTCACCGAACTATATTCAAGAAAAATATGTAACAAAACTATATAGAATTACTGAAGACTTGAACACTCCATACGACCACGGAGGGACCAGATCAAGGACGTGGGATAGTATTGTCTCTGCATTTTGTGATTGTCGAGCGGTCTTCAGGACCACACGGTTTTCTAAGTTGTCTAGGAAGGTTCCAGGATTTACTAACTACTAGAGTTTTCTGTCGTGGCTGCTAGGAGGGCAGTCAAAGATTTGAAGTTGTGCTTTCTTTCTCTGTGTGTAGTGTGCTTGTTGTATTTAGTGCATACAAATTGTACATCAAGGACAGCGTTTTGCCCCCCACCCACCTTTTTTATTGGAAATACATTTTTTACACATTTCGAAATTTAAAAAAGTACAAGAAAATCTTATGCGTACATGTCCCACATCCTATGTGTGCGTAAATCATATCACGAAAAATTGAATTTTTTGTAGCTTGTGTAAAAGGACAAAAGTTGGTGCTAAATTAAGACTTTTCATGACACTTTTTGTTGTTGTTTTCACACGGGGCATGAAAATTGTTTTTTCGTGAAACTTAGCGTGCACATATATACATAATGTGGAGATGTATGCATGTGCTAAACATATTTTTTAAAAAGTTGACATTTTAAAATGTGTTTTTTTTTTTGTAAAGGGAGAATATACACCCGGGAGCAAAATTGAATTTCTGGTACATTAGATCATTCCATTATTCAATTGTTTTCGGGATTTATTAGTTTAGAAATCAGGTGTACCGCCTCTGCGTAAAAATAATATGATCAGCCGAGATAAGGACCAGTACTTGTACATCTTGACTATGAATACTAATTGAGAACTGTCAACACTAACCCAGCATCAAACTGAAGTCTTAGACCTGATGGAGCTGATTATGTTTGTATCCATACTGCACCGCAAGGCGCAAGATCGGTCGTTGTAGACTGTTTGGCCAAACTACAGTTCTCCTTTTAGATGCCATGCATGCTCGTACGGTCGTATACCCCGTACGATGCAGGTCATTGTAGACTGTTTGGCCAAACTCAAGGGCCGCCAGGCGCATCAAGGTATGCTTTTTTGGCAAAACGTATGCTAACCTTTTGGTAGTAGAAGTGTAGAACTGGAAGCTGGGCTAGTAGAAGATGGAGATTTTGTGATTAGAAATGTGGCACACGCTTATCTCCTTGCCAATTGGCACGCAGCAGGGCTGATCGATTGTATGGTTGATTGTGAATCACGGGCGTTTGCAGCTTTGGGCACTCCACAACACATGCACACACGCCTAACTCTCGCCAATCTTCTCCCACGCATATGCATGCCCGTCCCCGCACCTCACCTATAAATACCCCTCGCCCGTGACCCTTCTTCTCCATCTCATTCTCGTCTACACTTCTACTACGACAAAACACCACGCTACAAACAGTGGCGGAGCCACGGCTCTTCTGTGTAGTCAGGTGACTACACAGGATTTTGGGGAAATCTTCAAGTATAGTGTAAAAATCATACGAAAATAATACAAATGCAAGTATTTGACAACACAGTTTAAAATTGACATCACAACTTTGTCGTGCTGGCTCCGCCACTGGCTACAAACCTATATTCCCGCTCAGACTTGCCGATATATAGCTGCATATCTTGCCTTACATACACTCTCTGCAAAAATGGCGTCGAGTGCGAGCGTGACTAAGCTCGTGCTGGCCCTGGCCATGGCGGCTCTCGTGATGCTCTTGCCATGCATTGTCAGCTCGGCCGACGAAACTCAACAGAAAACCTTCAGCATCGACAACTACGGCGCCCGCGGCGACGGGCAGCACGACGACACGCAGGCGCTGGCCAAGGCGTGGAACGCGGCGTGCTCCTCGTCCCGGCCCGCCGTGCTGCTCGTCCCCAAGGGCAAGAGCTACCTGCTCAAGTCCACCACTCTTTCCGGCCCATGCAAGTCTACCGTCTTCTTCACGGTAAAAGGCACGCTGGTGGCTCCTCCGAACAGGGCTGACTGGAGCGAGGACAACATAAACCATTGGATCATGATCCAGGGCGTCTCCGGTCTCACTGTAACCGGCGGCGGCAGGATCAATGGCAATGGCGACGTTTGGTGGAAGAACTCGTGCAAAACAGATAAGTCTCTTCCATGCACAGCAGCTCCAACGGCATTGACGTTTCATCGCTGTGACAATTTAAAGGTCGAGAACCTGAAAATTGCCGACAGCCAGCAGATCCATATGTCGATTGAGGATTGCACAGGGTGCAATTGGCTCGCCTGTCCATCACGGCGCCTGGGACAAGCCCGAACACCGACGGGATCCACATCACCCGGAGCAAAGATGTCCAAGTTAGAGATTGTCTCATCAAGACCGGGGATGATTGCATGTCGATCGAGGACGGAACGCATAATCTTCTCGTCACCAAAGTTGTGTGTGGTCCGGGTCATGGAATCAGCATCGGAAGCTTGGGAGACGACAACTCTAGAGCCGAGGTTTCTGGTATAACAATTGACTCGGTACAGTTACATGGCACAACCAATGGTGCTCGGATCAAGACATGGCAGGGAGGAAGAGGGTATGCAAAGGATATCACCTTCCAGAACATCATCATGGACAATGTGCAAAACCCAATCATCATTGACCAGAACTACTGCGACTCAACTACGCCATGCAAGAAGCAGGAATCAGCGGTGGAGATTAGCAACGTGGTATTCAAGAACATTAGAGGGACAACAATTTCCAAGGATGCTATCAAACTTAGCTGCAGCAATGATGACTCATGCTCTGACATTGTCTTGGAGAACATCGACCTAAAAATGGAGGGCGGCAAGGGTGAGACCCAAAGCACCTGCCAGAACGCAAAATGGCGAAAAGCAGGAACTGTTATTCCACAACCCTGCGAAGCCAAAAACTAGGAAGGGTTGACAGGGTTTTTGTAACATGTATAGATGATGTATAGAAAGTACAAAACAGCTAGTCATACTTGTGCATACATGATGCAAACCATCTTGGGATGTTTAGTAGAAAACTGAAATACAATGCGACACATTCTTGCATATTCATATATATGTGTGAAAAACGTTTAACCTCTGCACAGGTGCTCAGGATGGGAATGGGCCGGGTCAGCCCGCCGGGTTGTCGACCTGACCCAAAAAATCAGGGCCAATGGGTCATGTGGGTCGGCCTCAAACGAGATTTGGGTCAATAGGGCCGGCACCGGGTGACCCGTTGGGTCAGCAGGGCCAGCCACCTTATTTTTTTGACAAGATACTGTAGTTGCAATCTATATCACGTCGACATTGTCGTAGGCCACAATCTTAAGACGGACTATAATTTTCAGCAAATGCTTAGCTATAACGAGAGTAAAGGTGATTTTTTTTGCAAACAGAGTAAAGGTGACTTCATTTGTTTTGGCCTTCACTTTATCAAAAAATAAATTGTTTTGGCCATACGCGTAGCCTACATACCCACAATCGAGCGAGCGACTTGATTGTTTCTGTTAACTAAATCCCTTACGATAACACAATTTTTTTCTTTAAGCACACACGTACGCATGCATGCGTAGATACATAGACGGAGGCCGAATTTGCTTTGCTACTCTGATTATTCTCGTATACATGCATATAAATAGCACCCGATACTACTATCTAGAAGGATCTGTAACATTAATTATTATAAACTAGTCCGATTGCATTATACGTGCCTAATTTTAACATCTTGTTTGTTCACAAGACAAAATGTATTTTAAATTTGGGTCGACCCAAAATACCCATCGGACCAACGAGGCCACTTACTATTTTTCTATGGGGCGACCCGTGGCCTCACAAATTGGCCCTAGGGCCAAAGGGGCCGGGTCTAAGGCCAGGTCCGGGTCGGCCCATTCCCATCCGGAACAGGTGCGAGTATCTTCATTGTCTAATTGTCAGAAATTTATTTTTATATAACGTCTAGCAACTTCAGCTCAACCGGCATGACAACAGATGGCTAATGCATGTGTTGTGCCATGCAACTTGGTTAACATCGGAACGTGGAAGTCCACAAGCCAAGAGTTGATTCTTCAAAGTAAACACCAAGAGTTAAGCGGTCGTTAAGTTAGTCGGGCAATGTTCACTAGTCACTAGGTAAGCAATCACGATCGTCCTCATCCAAGGCACAAAATATACACATATAATATTCAACATAGATGCATGGCATGCAATCAACGCTCCAGAGTCTAGACATATCAGCGTTAATTTGATACGGAAGTACTACATATTAACATGAACCTTCTAACCATACGGTTAACTAACAAACAGAGTCACATACACCAGGATGGGGCAATTCTGTTCCTAAAATCTTCAACTCTTCTAGCAGTTGATCCCGCACAATTGGATATTTGGGCCAGTGACTCGGGTGGTGAACGGATCGATACGAACCCACAACAACGAGAAGATGGATGCGAGGAGGATGGCCCAGACGATAACGATAGTCGGCGTGCGGTTCTGTCGGCCCATGAGCCCTTTGAGGAACGGGTACAAGTGGATGATCACCCAGAAGGCGAAGAAGAGCTTCCCAAAGAGCGGCCCCCATGACTGGTAACCGCTGTTGATCGCGTAGGAGGTACCAGCCACAACACCAACCAGGTTGATGATCAGAATAGTAGTCGGTGGGATCAGAAGAGTTGTCCACTTGAACATGTAGAGCTCAGCAAAATCATTATCTTCATCGGATGCCTTCGAAGTGACCGTGAAGCTGGTGTCGATACCGGCAAGTACCTTTAGGAGACCCTGGAAGACGGCGAATAGATGTGCAGAAATGCCTCCGATGACCCAGAACTGTTCGTTCCTCCACCACTCGTCGATGCCAACCCCACTCCACCTCATCTCAAGGATACCAGTGGCAAAGATTGAAATGAAGAGAGAGATAAACCAAATACTCGCAATGTTGCTAATCTGCACGTTTCGACATAGTCAGTATAAACATTTTCATAGTTTTGTCGACATAGAGCGAGACTAAGCAGAGGCTACCTGTGGGATGATGAACTTCCCAGTGAGAAGACAAACAGCGGGCAGTATGCAGTATATGAGGAGTGGGATTGATGTGAGTGGATAAATAGTGGTGTTAACATAAGCAAATCTCTCCAAGAACTTGAGCCTTCCGCCATAGCCATACCAAATGGGACAGTGCCGACTGAAAAGAATTTCCACAGACCCAAGAGCCCACCGAAGCACTTGGTTCAGACGATCTGAAAGGTTAATAGGAGCAGACCCCTTGAAAGCTGGTGGGTTAGGCATGCAGTAGATTGACCGCCAGCCTCGTGCATGCATCTTGAACCCAGTGAGAATATCCTCTGTAACAGAACCATAGATCCAACCAATCTGCAAACCACAATACCGCGTTTAAATATTGGTCAATAAAGGATCAAACGGTAATATATAAAAATCAAGTTGATATCAAGTACACTAGGCCATTAGAGATATGAAGCAAAAAAAACTGTTTCAAGTTAATAGATCATCTGCAAGGTACAGCAGTGCAAACAAAGAACACATGTAAACTTAGATTAAGTTTCTTCTAAGAGTTCATAAGTAAAGTCCTTGTTTATCTAAATCAGAACAGAAAACTTGACTGGATCCGCCTATTTTAGAAGACCAGTTGATGTAGGAAAAATGCTGGTTTTGTTGAGTTCATAACTTAGTTACCTCATTTCCCCAATCACTTTTGTCCTCATAACCACAACTGATGACATGGATTGCTTCTTTCAGAAGAGTCTCTTGAGTTGCAGACTGCGGAACACCACCATATTCCATCAGAGTGGAGGCTACAAAAACACTGGACTGGCCAAATCTCTTCTCCAGGCTCATTTGAGACATAAGAAGTGATTTCTCATCGTCTAATCCAGAACCTATCATAAGAATAGCATTCAGGTAAGAAACAAATGTAATCCAGCCTAATCCCAGTCCAAATAAGCTCGGTAAGCTGACTACAGAGAAAGCAAATACAGCAATGTTTGTTATATATCTCAAAGCTACCTTCAACCCCCTCTTCAATATCTTCAAGATTAAACACTGGCACAGCACTGTCAACATGCTTGTGTGACCTCTTATTCTTTGTGCTTGCCGATTTTGAAGTCTTCTTCCTTCCCCCACAAAGCGAAGAGAAGAAACCTGGCTTCTTATCCTTAATTGGGGGTTCATAACCATATAAAGCTGTTCTGTTGAACACACAACCAGTTCCCACATAAACTGGTCCTTGAATGCCATCGAGACCTCTCAAGTTAATCTGCAGCAAACAGATGCAGATAAGTTACTGATCATAGTCCGATTGGATATTCTGGAAAAGTCGATCATACGACAATATTAAGAACAGTGATTCGTCAAAACTAGTTAATGCAAATGAAGATATAAAAGTTTTACACACAAGAATCTTTTCTCTCGAGCACTGAATAAGAAGAGAATGCAGAGAAGCCCGAAAGTACAAAACTCAGCCGCCAGACAACAACACGAAACAGAAACTACAGCTAAAACCAAAAGCCAAAGCAAAAGAACAAAGTAAATGAAAACCAACTAAGCTATGTTATGTTAGCCAAAACTGAGACAAGTAATATGCACAAGAATCTTAAATGGCAAGAAGGCCTCAAGCAAGAGAAGAGGAACAACAGGCTTTGGCCATTCTTTGGCTTTTCTTTCTATCTAATTTAACACATGCAGTGCTCCTGCATGGTTCGAAAAAAAAAAGAATCTTAAATGGCATTGCTAACTTACATCGAAAAACACAGTGTTCCTGTTTGCATATCTATCATTTGTATCAATGCCGTCGAACCTCTGAGGAAATTGTACATAACAGACATTCCTTCCTAGATTAGGGTCCATAAGAAAGCACATAGCCTCTCTTATAGCCTTGCTATTATTGATGTAGTGATCACAGTCAAGATTCAACATGTACTGCCCATTAGTAAGGACAGCTGATACACGAACCTGCAGAAAGCACACAACTTCCATTACAACCAGGTATTCAAAGTATATAAGGCACTTTCGGTTTCAGTGACATTTAACTACTCACAAGTGCATTCATGGCACCAGCTTTCTTGTGGTGCTGGAATCCAGGACGTTTCTCACGAGATACATAAACCAAACGAGGAAGCTCATCGCCGTTACTATCAAGGCCTCCACCATGACCAAGGAAAACCTGAAAATGACCATAAATTTGAGTTAGAAATGGTTAGTGTAATAACGAGTCCGTGCTACCATATCTAGCTCTAATAAATTAATGTTTCTAGAACGAGCTTCACCTGAATCATTCCAGGATGGTCCCTAGTATTGTTCCCAGGCCAAGGTGTGCCATCTTGCATGATCCATCCTTCCTCGGGAACTTTCTCAGCCTTAGCTACAAGGCTGTTAATACGAACCTTGAACTCTTCGTATTCTCTCTGTGGAGTTAATAGAAATCATTGTCCTATAATTCAACTTGAACAACCAACAAATACGTGCTCATAAACCAAAATCTACCTTCATGGCCCGACGATCTTTCACGAAGGAAGTCTGAACCTTGTCTTTCAGATAATCAATTTTCTGTGCGAAGTACCACTCTGGGGCTCTAGGTTCTATGTTATACTTTTTACAAAATGGCACCCACTTTCTAGCAAACTCTGAAGTCTCAGCAAGTGCATCAAAGGTCAGCATCGCAGCTCCATCATCAGATACATAGCAAGATACCTTGTCAACAGGGTAGTCCACAGCAAGGATGGAAAGAACAGTATTTGCAGTGACAAGAGGAGGCTCCTTCATAGGATCCACGGTACTAACAAAAATGTCAACAGCCGCCAACTGAGAAAGTTCACCATCCCGGTCATACCTGATAGTACAAGTGACATACTGTCAGTACTATCGCAGCATAAACATTTTTATCGACACTAAATATTGTACATCACCTTAAAGCCAGCCTATCAAGGTAAGTTTCACGGTTGATTGGAGACCACTTGGGGAACTGATCCAAAATCCAGGAAAAGGCAAACCAAATCTCACATATAACAGACAGCAGCCAAAGTGGATATGCATTACGCACAGGGTTCGTGATACGGTAGTGCAGGAAGATGCAGAGAACAACCAAACGTAGCACAATGACCATTCTGTAGGGATTTATTCTGGATGAAGGAATTGGCACCTTTCTAGAGAGAGGCTGGCGAGTTTCATCATTCCTACAATTCATATGCAAAAGTTATTGTTGCAAGTCATATACAAAGCTAGTATTTACAGTTTCAGAGAGATATACATACATTTATAATAATTATCTATAAAGGGTTAAATATGTAACTGAAATTAAGGGCTTAACACTAATATATTCAAATGTAACAAGCCACCCGAACTCACCGCTCCTAAATAATAATTAGTACCGATAAGGCAGACAACACTAACTCTTGTTGGAATTCAAATATGACTAATAGTGCGGAAGATAAAATATAACTCACAGTAAGGGGTCTTCCATGTTATAGTCAGTACATGCATCGATATCTCCATTTCCACGACCTTCAGATGGAGCAATACTTGTTCCATTTGTCATTGGAATTGCACCCTTGTCTTTCATTTTCCATCCATCAACTCTCTCTTTCCATGCCACATTGCCAAGGCTACCAGAGAACTCCCTCGATGGATTTGCTAGCAAGATTAAGAAGCAAGAAACAACTATTAATTCACAGCTGATGCAAGAAGAATAGACTACACACGAGATCGTAACGGGAGATACACATACAAGAATGATTCACATAGGCAAATGGATGTCCACGCTTCCCAGCAGGGGACATCATGTGGTCGGGGGAAGCTCCAGGAATTTCTCCTGAGACCTGTACAATGAATCGACATGAAGAAAACATATGTCAGTTTCATGTTCTGATTTTTTTTTTGTTGTTGTTGTTGTGAGAAACACCAGTAACTTTAATCCACACGAATTTCAATTCCAACCTGGCTATGAGTGAAGGACGGGATGTATCCGTGAGGGATTTCTCCACTGTCATACTTGGAGAGCCCGATCTCACCGCTGTCATACTTTTTAGCGTGACGACCATCGTCACTCGTTACTGAGTTCACGCGCCAGGTGAGCATCTTCTCGGGGATCTTGTGTTTCTGATCCTGGTTGCCAGATGGTGGGTAGTTCAAGTCACTAGCATCATCCACATCAACATCCTCGCTTTCATCCCCACGTGCCGGTGGGCTGCCTAAACAACATCACACAACCGGGCAAAGTCAAATCTCTTACTGACCTCGGTAACAAAGCAATGAACCATTTCCACTCTAACAGAACGAAGCAGTTTCGATTGAATTCTCAGCTGCTCTAGCCTACTGCTGCTGTTCTTGTGAACAGAAATGCAATGAAATCCAATGAAGGGAGGGGCATGGCCAGCAGCATACCCTTGTGGCGCTTGTACTTGGTCTTGCACTGCGGGCACGCCTGGGCGCCGTGCTTGCGCTCGTACTCGTAGCAGGGCCGGCACACCGGGTACCCGCAGACGTCGCAGGCGGCGAACAGCTCGCCGTCCGCCGCCGTGCCCACGCCGTCGCCGCAGATCTGGCATAGCTGCCCGCCGCCAAGCCTTCCCGATTTCTTCGCGCACGTACCAAAATAGAACGGGACAGTAAAATTCAGACCGATAGCCGGATAGAAAAAAAAAACAAGAGCACCATGCTTTCCCCAAATAAAATGCCACCCACCTCCGCGTCGCCGCCGCCGACCATGGCGCCCGCCCCCACGAACTCACTCAATCACTCGCCAAACCGAGCAATACCCCACGAGGACGAGCGGACTGAAGGCGACTCGCCGCGGTCCGCGCTCCTCCGAGGACCACCGATCGACAGACAGGCCAAAATCCCCACCCTCGGCCCAGCACCCCCAAATCGGCCCTCGCCTCTGCGCGGCACCAGAGCCACAGGAGCGGCACTAGGAGCAGCAGCAGCAGCGGTATCCAGCTCACGCGGATTGAGACGGGAGCGCGACGGCACCACCAGCGGCGACGGGCGATGGCGAGGAGCGCAGGCGCGTGAACCTGTGCGCGTGCTGCTGTCGCTTCCGTGGGTTATAGGGAACTCCCCTAAATCGGATCGCCGCTTAATTATATTTCGAATTTCGTGCCGCCGTTTTGATCAGCCGGGGGGCGTGCGGTTTGCGGCGGCCGGCGGGAGACGGTGGTCAGCTGGGAGGGCCCACGTGGCAGTGGGGCGGAAGGACCTCGCGTGGACCGGCTTCTGGGCGTCGCGTAACGGCAGGATGCGTGACGGGGACTGTGGGTTCGGGAGTGGGACCGGGTGTCAGTGAAGGAGGTGGGGATGACTACGAGCGGCAGTGTCACACTCGCGGGATAGCTTTTGGTTCTTGCTAGCTGCACTTGAGCTGTTGAGCAAAGTAGAGGCAAGAGCATGACCACGTGGACGCCTCGAAGGCTCGACGGATCATTCATGATTTTTTTCGTTCTAGTTCTTCGATGACAACATGGATCATCAATGATTTTTTCGTTCTAATTCTGTGATGACAACATGGCTTTTTTTGTTAGTCACTCATGTTGTAGTCCGATTAGATAGAAAGAGTGTTAATGTACAAAGTTTGGGACGAGCCAAAAAAAAAAATGATCTTAGGAGGTATGGCGATGTGCCACATGCCACTATGCTTCATTGTGGTTCCTTGACAAAGCTTGAGGTACAGCCTCCGCGATCCCACTGCCCAAGAGAAGGAGTCGGGAGGGTTTGAGAGATGTGTGCCCTCAATGTAGTGAAGGAAGTTCGTTCTCTCGATCAGTTCGGACACACTCAGCTCATGTTCAAACGGAATGGACCAAGACCCGGTAAAAAGTAACTAGCCACCGATGCCCCCTGCTCTGCTGCAAAGGCGAGAGTTGAGAATCTGTCCCATAGCGGTCCCGAGCCCTACCACAAATTTAGCCATACTCTAGTAGAGATCACGTCACTGACTTTGTGTTTTGCCCCAGATTGAACATGTGCTTATATTTCCGGACTGCATTCCAGAAATGAGATCCAGAGCGGTGTGTGTCAATAAGAAGGTCATTGTGCTGCAGATATTTGGCCCTCAAAATATCCGCTCACAGACCTGGCTCCTGATTATTAAGTCTCCAGAGCCGTTTAACCATAAGACAGATGTTCATCAGCTCCGTGTCTATCATACCTAGGCCCCAAACCTCTTTGGGTTACACACCGCATCCCATCGGACCTAGTGGTACTTTTGTTTTGGCATTGAAACTTCCGAGAAGAATTGGGAACATATTTTATTGAGCCTCTTATGCACTCCATCACCCAAAATGCACACCCCCATTGCATGACCGGCATGTTAAAGAGGCAGGAGTTTGTGAGGTGAATTGATCGGTCGAGGACAGAAATTTACCAATCCAGGTGTTCATGCGTTTGGCCACCTTAGAGGTACGGGGTCCTAGCCAACCACATTAAGAGCTTTATCCCCTATTGTAAGACAGAGGTCGTGATAGGAAGGACCCCATGTTGTAGTTTAGCATATTTGGCAATGTACACACCTGCCTCGGCACTGGTCGTCTGGTCTCCACAACCAGTACTTTGCTCTTGTGAAAGTTGATTCGGAGCCCCAGACATGCATTCAAAGCATAGCAAAAAGAATGCAAGGTTCGCAATGCACACATAATTCGGCTCGATCATGAGAATGGTGTCGTCTGCGTATTACGTATGACTAACACCACCCGTAATGAGGTGTGAGACCACACCCCTAATGTTGCCTACACCCGTAGCGGCGTCAAGAGTAGTCGATAAGCAGTCTGTCACGTAGTTGAAGAGGAGCGGGAGAGGGGTTATCCCTGTCTCACCCCTATACCATTGCGGAAGTAGTTGCATGTATCACCATTTGGCGATTGAATTTTTCTCCTAAGACTAAACTAATGATCCTGTGAACCCAACCGGGATCGAATCCTTTGCGTAGAAGCACCTCCCAAAGATAAACCCAATTAACCCGGTCAAAGGTTTTCTCGAAATCAAGCTTTAAGAAAACTCTCCTAAGTTTCTTATCTCTAGTTGCGTGTACAATTTTTTGAAGAGGAAGAACACCTTCGAGAATGTGTCCAGCCTTTATAAATGCATATTGGTTCTTGCTAATAGTACGGTAATCAATTGGAGAAAGAAGGATAGTGTACGCCTTGGCCAAAAATTTGAAGATAACATAGATAAGAGCTATAGGACAAAAATGGTGGATCTTGGGTAAGGATCCCAAGTCCAATCTTGTGATATCTACCCTACCTAAAGCAGATCCGTTTAGGGTTGCTAGGATATAAGGTTTGGGTGAGACTCCAGAAAATCATAAAGAATAACACCGGAAACCCATCTGGTCCCGGAGCGTGTCAACTTTCTTGTCACGAAGAACACAGTCAAGCTATTCGAGCGAGAAGGGCAACATGAAAGAGGAATTATTCACCGCCGAGACACACCCCGATGTACTCCAGAGGTTACTAGAGAGGGTGAACATCCTGTTTTCCCCGGAAACACCAAGAAGGGGCCTATAATACTCATAGATATGTTCCTGGAGGGCACTGGGTTCGGAGATCAACCTCTAATCCGAAATTAATCGGAAATGACGGATTTACGCCCCCTATCATTAGCCCAGGCATGATAGAAGTTCGTGGTGTCATCTCCTCCCAGTAGCCACATTTGCCTGCTACGTTGCCTCTAGTGTTGTTCCTCAGTCTGGGCAATATGGGTGAACTGCTCCTCAAGGTGGTACCGCAAGGTTCACCCTTTCCTCATCAAGTCCCACAGTGTCCGCAAGCGAGTTTAGGCGTTATATTTTGTCTGAGAAGGTTCATGTCTTCCCTGCCGAGTTTAGCTCCTCACCTTTTCGAGAATTTTCTAATACCTCCAACAGTGCCCAAGAGAAGGAGTCGGGAGGGTTTGAGAGATGTGTGCCCTCAATGTAGTGAAGGAAGTTCGTTCTCTCGATCAGTTCGGGCACACTCAGCTCATGTTCAAACGGAATGGATCAAGACCCGGTAAAAAGTAACTAGCCACCGATGCCCCCTGCTCTGCTGCAAAGGCGAGAGTTGAGAATTTGTCCCATAGCGGTCCCGAGCCCTACCACAAATTTAGCCATACTCTAGTAGAGATCACGTAACTGACTTTGTGTTTTGCCCCCAGATTGAACATGTGCTTATATTTCGGACTGCATTCCACAAATGAGATCCAGAGCGGTGCGTGTCAATAAGAAGGTCATTGTGCTGCAGATATTTGGCCCTCAAAATATCCGCTCACAGACCTGGCTCCTGATTATTAAGTCTCCAGAGCCGTTTAACCATAAGACAGATGCTCACACTACTAGAAACCGGACCTTTGGTCCAGAGTCGTTTTGGGCTCTAGTCTCAGATGGCTTTTGAACCCGGACTAGAGGGGGGGGGACTAGTCCCGGTTCAACGGCAACGAGGCCGTGCAGTAGTTGTCCCGGGTCGTATGGAACCTCTAGTCCGGTTCGTAATACGAACCGGGACGAAAGGTCCGTGGCAGGGCAGCCGCAGAGGGGGCCCGCGCGAGCATCTTTCGTCCCGGCTCGTCTTACGCACCGAAACTAGTGATGGACTTCTCGTCCCGGTTCGTGGCGAACCGGGACGACGTTTAAAACATGTAGGTCTCCCGCGCACCGACGCGCTTTGGAAGTTGATCAAGCCGCCGCCGTTTTGATGGTCCTTGGAAGATGATTAGCCCGGCGCGAATTTAATCCATGGCGCCGCCCGTCGGCCTCTCCCCTGCCCGCCGGCCTCCCTCTCTGCACTATATAAAGCAACACTAATGAAGAAATAGGCTTTCGCCCCGCTATATAGATATAGCAACCACCCGATACAACAAAGAGACCACCGTTGGGGCAAACAGCACAATCATGCCCAAAAGAAAAGGAAGAGAAACAGAAAAGAAAACAAAGCCGACACCGGCGGATCAATGAAAACGAAGGTAACCCGCAACCACTGCGCCCTCTCCGGCGAAGTCCCACCACGAACCTAGCACTCTAAATCACAGCGTACCAAACAGCACCTCCAAGAAGGAAAGCGACGACGACGCTGCTGCCCAGACAGACCTAGGGTTTCCCCCGGTACGCTCCGAGCAATGGGGAAGAGGTACACCCGACGCCCCTCAAGAGGGAAGGGTGACACTCGCAAGCGTCACCACGTCGGTGCCAACGGCAGGGATTTCTCCAAACCCCCAAAAAACCACGTCTCGGACAATCTGTAGCGCTCCACCCAACTTGCCGCCCACCAACAAACACCACCACAGTCTTGAAGTCACCAACGTCGTCTCACCATGGCAAACATAGCAGGGCCAGTCAGCCCGAGACCAAGCAGCCGTAAACAAGGTCCGACAGAGTCACAACCACGCGGGAGGGAACAACCTCCACCGTCAAAGACGATAGCCGACCGGTCGCTATGACAAGAGCACACCGAGCCACACTGGAACTGGAGGGCGGCAGCAGCGCAGCCACCTGGAGGGCATCCTCCACCGCCATCGGCGGGTGCTGACCGGACACGGCAGCAGGGACACACCAGGCCAAGCAGGCCCGGCCGAGCCCGGGGGCCCGTAAAGTCCTCGCCGCCATGCTGCTGCACGTAGTCCGCCACCGCCGCTACCCACTCGGTTCCTAGGATCAGCCAGACCCAGCTAGGCCCGTGAAGCTCCCACCGCCACGCTCAGCAAGGGTGGCGTCACCGCTGTCATCTCCGTCGTGAGCCACGCATCAGACCAAACCGGGGGCAACGAGGCAAACCCGCCCTAACCCAGATCGGGCCCAAAGGGCCCAGATCTGGGCCTGCAGGGCCGGATTCGCCACCGCTGCCTCAGCCACCAACGGCAGCACCCCACCACCTTGGCCATCCACGCTGTACCAGGAAGAGCTCGCCGCCACGCCGGAGTCGCCGCCGAGGAGCACCACCGGGGTCGCTGGGCCGCCGTCGCCCTAAGCCGCACCGCCGCCAGGAGAGGTGCCACCCCGCGCGGCCTCCCTCGTGTGCGGGTAGAGGAGCACCGCCGCCGCCGGCACCACCCGAGCCACGCTCGGGGGCTCACGCCGACGGCGGCAGGAGAGGAGCCGCCGGAGGTTTTGCTCGGACAAGGGGAACAAGGCCGTGCCCGGCCGCCGCGGGGGCGGCGCAGACGCGGGAAGAAGAAAGGGGCGAAGGGGAGGGGGAGGGTGGAGCGGCGCTGACCGGCCGGCGGCGCGGCTAGGGTTAGCTCGGGGAGAGTCGCCAAAAGCAACACTAATACGTGGCCTTAAGCACGCAAGCTCTCTCTCTCATCCTTGCAAAAACTCTCTCTGGATCCCTCTTTCTATTCCAATGGAGCCACTCGCGCGCGTACCTCCGTCTCGGTTATACTACTTCATCAAGGAGGATATGCACTTCAAGGTATGGGTCACCCTCCGCGCATCACGCGTGGAGAGGTGGATCCGCGATGTGAAGAAGTTCTTTCTCGACGCCGCACCGATCAAGTGCGTTGGACTCGACTGCGAGTTCACTGACACTCTCCCGGGTCGACAGAGGGATCTTCCACCCGAGAAAAAGCAGCGCGCCGCCATCCTTCAACTCTCGGTGGCGTCCAAGACTCTTGTCTTCCAGATCTGCAAGGCTGATCGGGTGCCGCAGCTCCTCGTGGATTTCTTAGGTGACAAGACCATCAACTTCTACGGTGTGGCTATCCACAATGACTTGCGGATGCAGCGCTACTACGAAATTGTTATTCCGTCCGCGGTCGACCTCCAGAGGGATAGCCGGAACCCAACCGGCAATCCTAATCCGAGTCTCTATGCTCTCTCCAATGCTATCATTGGGACAAAACTTGAGAAGAAGAAGAACAACTAGAAGGACAAGAAGAAGGGCAAGGACGACGACGACTTAGAAGACCTCCGAATTTTCGGATGGGGCAACGTTCCATTGAGCTACGATCAAGTCTTGTATGCCGCTTTGGACGCACGCCTCGGCTTCGAGATTGCACGGAAGTGGGATAGTCTACGTGGCTATAATACCAATGACGATCGTCGTAATGTCGTTGATGAGTAGACTAGCTATATAGTGATGTGTGTGCTCCCGTTGTGTGTTCTCATGTAAATTTCGGTCAGTTCGGTCCATTCGGTTACCTAAAAATTAATGACCGAAATATTTGGATTCCTATCATTTTTTTGTTCGATTTATACATATTATTTGTCGAATTTCGTTTTACGGATTTAGAGATATGAATTTATCCATATTAAATTGAAAATGGCAATAATAATGTAAAATTCATTTTTTTGTTATTTGTTAACAATTATTATTACTTAATCATAAATATTTATCCAAATGATGATATGGACACAATATTTAGATTCCTATCATTTTTCTGATCGATTTATACATATTATTTGTCGAATTTTGATTTACGGATTTAAAGATATGAATTTATACATATTATTTGTCGAATTTCGTAAGGGACCTCTAGTCCCGGTTCGTAATACGGACCGGAACTAGAGGGGTCTGGCCCGGCAGGACCACGTGCGAGACCCCTCTAGTACCGGTCCGTATTACGAACCGGTACTCGAGGTCCTCTGCTCTATATATATGTCACCCTGCTCACCCCTCTCTCTCTGTGTTTTTTTCCAGCACAAGAGGTGGGAGGTGTGTGTTAGTTTGTTGTTTCTTCCTATGCACAAGAGGTGTTCGATGAAATGCCCGAGCTAGCCAGCCTCCTTCTCCTTTGTGGGTTTTAGTGTCTTCCCGTCCCCGTACTCACCGCCGTCGATCGCCTGCGCCGTCCGCGGTGAGCACGAGAATATGAATGAATGCCCGGTATGCGGTGCATTGCGGTATAAGATCAGACGAGATGACCCTGATGATGCTGAGGGCCAGCCCCCAGGAAGAGGGTTCCTGCCAAGGTGATGTGGTACGCTCCTATAATACCACGGTTGAAACGTTTGTTCAGAAACAAAGCGCATGCCAAGTTGTTGCGATGGCACAAAGAAGACCGCAAAAACGACGAGATGTCGAGACTCCCGGCTGATGGGTCGCAGTGGAGAAAAATCGATAGAGAGTTCAAGGAATTTGCACGTGACGCAAGGAACTTAAGGTTTGGTCTAAGTACGGATGACTTTAATCCTTTTGGGGAGCAGAGCAGCAGTCATAGCACCTAGCATGTGACTCTATGTATCTATAACCTTCCTCCTTGGTTGTGCATGAAGCGAAAGTTCATTATGATGCTAGTACTCATCCAAGGCCCGAAGCAACCCGACAACGACATTGTTGTCTAGGGGGCCATCTTCGACTATTTGGACTTTCCAAGGGTACGAGATAAATGTGAATACATTTTACACGATCGCTCAAGATAAAAAGAGCACCAACCAAAACAGTGATGTCCGCTTTGATGATTTAACAAACAACAATGGGCAAAATGTCACATATTATGGTTACATAAAGCAGATATGGGAACATTACTATGGACCTTCTTTTAAGATCCCTTTGTTCTGGTGCAAATGGTTCAACCTGAAAGGCGGCGGGGTAAAGGTAGACCCATTGTACGGAATGACTACAGTGGATCTCAAGAATCTTGCGTACGACACCGAACCATTCCTTCTAGCCAATGATGTCTCAGGTTTTCTATGTGAAGGACATGTCTACCAAACCGAAATAAAGAAAAGATAAGCAAGCGAATACATCAGCCGATGAGGCAAAACGTCACATAGTTCTTTCAGGGAAAAGAAACATCGTGTGAGTGGAAGACAAGACAGACATGTCAGAAGATTACAATAAGTTTCATGAAATTCCGCCCTTCAAATTGAACACTGACCCAAGCATCAAGTTAAATGATGAATCTTGTCCATGGTTACGGAGCAATTAGAATAAAGGGACACACACGAAGAAAACGTGAAGACTAGATAGGAATGTTGTTGGTGATGTGTAACAGTGTATTAAACGTTTATGTAACTGTATTCTGTAAACTCTAAACACTGAAGAGAACAAAACACACGGTTTTCTCTGCATACAGCCCAACGGTGACTCGGGAGTGCCCGCATATCAAATGCACCGTTGGACGTATGCAGTGAATCCGAATGCTTCGTATACCAAAATGAACTACAATGAGTAGACACTGAGTGCTGAACATGTCCGGGAGGGGGCGTATATATAGGGTCATGTGGCTCACGAAGTGGTCGTGATAGTGCTGATCCAACAGCTCACAATCTCTCAAAAGAAACACACCCCTGATCCAACGTCTCACAAGCGCATGAAAGAAACACACGATCCGTGTGCTTCTTTAGTCCCGGTTGGTAACACCAACCGGGACTAAAGGCGGGCTTTGCGGTCACGACTCGTGTCAGTCACGTGTCCTCCCCCAGCTGTCCTAGCCACGTGTCCTCCCCTAACGCTGCCCTGGGCACGTGTCCTCCCCCAGCGCTGCCCTGGAGGTCTTTATATATTGTCGCCGACGGGGTAAACCCTAATCCACCATTCCTAGCCACGAACGCATCGTCTCCACGAGATGGTCCGCCACGCCCGCCGCATCGCCTTCTGGACGAGGTCGAGCGTGCTCGGCAGAGCGTGCTTGGGCGCTACCGCGGGAGCCTATCCCGCCGTATGCCCACGAGCCCGGCCTATCCCGTGGGTTTTTCTTCCATGTTTCCTTCCAGGTAAAGTTGCTATTCGAGGAAAACAGAACTCTTCACGAAGCAAACAGAAGCGTGCATAGTTTACTGGACAAAGAGCAGAAACATCGATCTGAAAGAAAGCACTCTGCCAGTAACTCCACCAAGGTAAAAATACGAGTCATAGATCATGTGTTTACTGGTTTTGATACACTTAAAGTAGAATTGTTGGTAGAAGCTGTGATTACCTATTATCTGAATATCTAGCTTAGAAGGTTGATGCGATGCAATAATGTATTGCTCTGCTTGCAGCAGAAGCGCAAATCATCAAGTTTGTAGGACGTGAGCCCAGTCAGCCTGGCTATTGATTTCAACAGTGCGGAGGCGTCAAGGCATCCATTGTCACCCTTGCCGCAAAACTCTCCAGACTGCAGGGTGCACAAAAAGTGAAGCCGGCCGCTCTGACATTGTCTTCTGGATAGATGGCTTGAGCTGAACTTCCATCCTTAGGCGTCGCCAAAGGCTGTGTCGTGCTGCTTATCTGATATTACTAACTTGCTTGGTTCTTGCTGGTAGAACCTAAATTATTATATAGCCTGGGGTTTTTTTCTTTTCGTGCTTTATTAGCTGCAGTTGTCATGATCCTTTCATTGATAAAACTTATTGTACTTTCCTGAAAGTAGTCATAAATCCACTGAGCTCACTTGTTGCTTCATGGATGTGATAAATGTGTGAGAGATTGCTATGAACGCGCTAATTTGATCCCAATCGTTGTCAGTTTGTCACGTTCATACCAGTTTGGTGTTCCCTCAGATGCAGATATCGCAGTTTTGTACAGGAAGTATGAACTTGCATCAGGCAGGTGTGTACATGGGGTTGCCATCCTGAGATATTATCCATCTCAGACAGTAAATGTGTTCTCGTTGGGGACAAAAGGAGGAGACAACCTGCATGTCTCTTTCGTGAACAAATGAGGTATAATTATTAACTGGAAGGAATGTCAACAAATTATCTGGCTGAGAAACGAGCCCCTTTTGTACAGATACTTATCTTGCAGCTTGTACCATTCCTTTGCTCCACTTGTACTTGTGCTCCAATACACTGAGAATATACTTTATCTTACTCAACTTGATTGGTTGTATATGGTACAAACTACTAGAAGGAAACTGAGATGGAATGGAAGGTCCATTTCACTGTGTTGTTGTACTGCACCGCACACCAGGGTAGGTTCATGGATGATCTCTGCTCCACTCCTATCTTCTCCGGCTCCGGCGCTGGTTCTTCTGTCATGTGCCTGTCAGTGGAACCAGCGGCAGGCTCTGAAGAAGATGATCAGAAGCGACATCCAGAGCACCGGTATGATATGTCCAGCCTCATCGCCCAACTGCCTCCGATCAGGCAAGCTCTCATCATGAACCCATATGTTTCCACTGCGTGATCAGATCATGGATGAAAAAGGTTGAAGATTTGCTACTGATTTCCAGGAGAGGGCAAGTCTCAGTCGTTCAGATCGCTGGGCAGCGTCAAGGCGGTGGAGGATCTGCCGGAGCCCGTCAGGAGAAGTTTAAGAAGAGGAAGAAGAAACGGCTGTAAGAAGGAGATGATTGCTGCAGGCCTGCATGGCTCCAGCAACCTGTCCAGGGTCATCATGAAGGCCACAAGGATGTGAGGCCTCCTACAAGATCAAGGGATTATTACCAACTTGTGCTATCTGCTTGATGGTGTCTTCGGAATGCATGAGAAGCTGAGAGCAATCTGAGAATGAGATTATTGTCTTGTCTGAATTTGTACTTGTATTTAGCTGCAAAATAAAAAATACTAGTACTTTTTTTCACTAGCTGTTTGCCTAGCTGGGTGATGTTGCTCTATGTAAGCCAATTGGTATTCCTCCTTTTTCCCTTTATTTTTCTCTCTTGCTAATTGGTGATCCTTCACGAGGCACTATTTGGAAGAAATTCAGAGCATCAAACATGACGAACAAGATTAGCACAAGCACAAATATAGACGACACTGCCTCCTAATCAAACCATCAAAAGATGCATGCACTGGCAGATTAGCTAGCCAGTTTCTTCAGATAATAAACAACAAGAGGAGGTCACTGGTAGGAGAAATCTAGAGCGTTGGTTAGTTGCAACGTGTACGGCTCGATCTCCTGGATTCTGCAGTAACCTTCAAAAAAAGCGCCGGAGAGCAGCGCAACCCAAAGCAGAGCAGTGGAAGTTGGCCGGGCTGCGACGGAGGATGTGATCAGCAGAGATAGTACTAGTGTAGAACTCGAAGCTGGGGGCTAGTTTGCCGGGGCAACCTGTGTAGGATTTAACTTTTGATAGGATCTATGAGATTAATATTTTTGAATGGACAAAACATGTTCAAATATTCTCAACACACATTTATGTTATATATGCAACAGTAAAAAGTTTCTGCTTCAGATTCGACCTATACTTAGAGAGGCAAAAAGCGAAAATTGGTGTGAATAGTAAGAAACACTATTCACTCAAAGCTAACACTATTCACAGTATAATTTAGCCTTTTTGTTTTTCTAACTGTAGATCAAATTTTAAGCTAAATTTTTTAGTGTTGTAAAAACAGCCCGCAGGCATGTTGTGTAGTTTTTTCAGACTTTAAACAATTTGTAAATATGATTTTTGTGACATGATCCTATGATTATACCTAAAGAGCAGATCATATACAAGTCTCCCCCTAGTTTGCCGCGGACAAGGCCGGTGTCACGTGAAAATGTGAAATGCATGCAACGCGTAAATAGCTACATTGCACGTTTTAGTAGCTTGAATTGTATTTCTGAGGGCAACTAGGGTAGGATCTCACATTCGGTAGGATCTATATATGAGATCAATTTTTTTGAATGTACAAAACATGTTCAAATATTTTCAAAAAATTTGACAACACGCATCTATGTTATATATGCAACGTCAAAAAGTTGGCTGCTTCAAATTCGACATATACTTAGAGAGGCAAAAAAGAGAAACTTCGGTGTGAATAGTGAGAAACTTCACTCAAATCTGACACTATTCTCAGTGTAGTTTAGCATTTTGGTTTTCTAGCTGTAGGTCAAATTTTGAGCTGATTTTTTTTTGGATTTGTACAAACAGCCTGTGAATATGTTGGGTAATTTTTCAGATTTTTTAAGAATTTGTATATATGGTTTTTTGACATGATCCTATGATCTCAGTTAAAGAACAAATCCTATACAAGTCTCCCCCTTGTATTTCTAGGCCAACATAGTTCAAAGCACCGATTTGACATGCATCCGTGCGTTTTATCTAGAATATTCTTTTAGTGGTAGACGATGTTTTTCTCGATAACAGGCCGACTTTGGTGATTTTGGATAAATATATGTCTGTGTGAACATCTGCATTTGTAATGTGTTTCGCAAAAAAAAGTTGGTGTACTCCAATGAATTGCTCTACATCACATGACGTCGAGCTCTCATGGTATTAGGAGAGTTAGTTAGCAAAGAGCAGCAATGGAAACAGCAAATTTGACTCTCTTTTTCATTTGACCAGCCCTCTTAAAATTGCATCTCCGGTTTTTTGTGCATTGCAGATAAAAGCCGCAAATCTCACTCTCTACATCTCACTCGCACATATTATATTGATTTTCAATAACTATGTATCTCTTTCAAACACAAACATTTGATACAACAAATCTCAATACACAATTTAGTTTCTATAATTTAATTTATACGCTTAGAATATTTTTATTTATTTCTATTTTGTTTAATCTCCCTCCTACTGCACGACCTCCTCACTTATCGCCAAATCTCCCAAATCAATATCCTTCTTTCTCACATCTTAGCAAAATCCAGTATGTATCTCGGCCGACAACCCATAAAATATATGCAACTCAAGTGTTTTTAAACACAAACATCGTTTCAAAAATTCTAAGTTGCTCAAAGGAAAGTATAAACACATATACAAATTTGGGATTTTGTGAATTAGTCTCCAGTTTTGGTGCGAAAGAGACATCCGATGAACAAATACTCGACATACACCTTTGAATCACACAACACATACTCCAGTCAGTAGACACGAGCGTATGGGCATGCAGAGTTGACTTTCTGGCTGTGGGCCCAGTGCGTCAGACTATGTGCGTGGGGCACGATTAGCCACGATTCCTTGATTAATCTGCCACTTTTTGTGTGGAACTCGATTCTTCGAAGAACCATGCGCTACAGAAAATTGAAAAAGCGATCACTTCGTCCATTATATACCCCTCCTTCACAAAATACGTTGTGTATAAATTCTGTCAAAATCAAACATTTTAAAGTTCGATTAACTATATAAACAAATCAGATTGAGAATAATGATTTGAGATTGTAGATGTTGATATTTTTTTCTATGTAGTTGGTTAAACTTGACTTTCACCAAAAAATATAGGCAATATACTCCACAACTTATAAGCATCAATTTAAGCGATGGCGATGAGCGGAAACTGAATCAAAATGGGGGAAGAGCGCGGCGGGTGCTATGTGGTGTCACTTGGTGGCCGATAAAAACAAGGAGGTCGGCGCCACAGAGGATGCGGTCGAGCGGCGGCTGAGGGGTAGATGAAAAATTATACTCATCGAGTAGGTAGAGGAGTAAATATAGGATAGTACGAGCGTCCGAGGAGAATATACTCCTCTAAAACCGGTAGAAAGATCAGCTAAGTGAGGTTTATCCCCTTAAAACTAATTATTTATTCCTTTAACCGGTTTTGAGGGATCGGCTAGAGATGTCCTTATCACACCATAAATTTAGGTATATCTGATTACTAGAGATACGACAAAAGATTAATTACATACAGTGTGTAGCATGGGATTGATATATCTAAATTACGTGGTGAATCTAAGGTCATACATTGTGCATGCCCTAATCGCGTGTAAAACTAACTAAATACTGCAAATTAACTTAGAGGCGTGCACGTCCAGGCTAGTCTTCTCCAACTAAGCCGGCCGGGAAGCTGTAGTTTTCTGGACAGCAAATGGAAGAAATGCAGGATACCCATTGACTTCGTTTTCTTGCGGCGTTAGGATATATATCCATTAATTACATACAGTGTGTAGCATGGGATTCACTAGTACAAGGTCTGACACATACGACACACGTACAAGCCAACGGAACAAAGGAGCCAGAGAAGAAGAAACACAACGCATGCGCGCGTACCAGAAAGCCAGAGAAGGGTCTGGGTTGTGCGCGCGTTTCTGGCGTGCAAGCCTGCAAGTCCCAGAAATCTGGCATGATTTCCTCCTTGTCAAATTTTTTCCATGCATATCGTAGAAAATTTTGCATGCGGTGACATGGGTGATTGTGGCATCACGAGCGTTTGCAGCTTTGCACACTCCACAACACATGCACACACGCCTAACTAGCTTCTCCCCTCACAAGGAACCCCGCCGCATGCATGAACCTATAAATACCACTCGCCGGCTACCCTTCTTCTCCATCTGATCATCCACGCTTCTTCTTCTACAACCAAACGCCACGCAGCAAATCGAGTCCCGCTCTCACTTGTGGGTTCTTGTTCAGCTAGCTAGCTACTTCGCGTTTAGACCTCCAGCAAATGGCGTCGAGTGTGAGAGTGACTAAGCTCGTCTTCTCCATGGCGGCTCTCGTGATGCTCCTGCTGTGCAGCGCTATAGCCACCGCGAGCGATGCCAGCTCGGCTCAGCAAAACGTGTTCGTCCTCGACAACTACGGCGCCCGCGGCGACGGGCAGCACGATGACACGCAGGCGTTGGCCAAGGCGTGGAACGTGGCGTGCTCCTCGTCACGGCCGGCCACGCTGCTCGTTCCCAAGGGCAAGAGCTACCTGCTCAAGCCCATCACCCTCTCCGGCCCGTGCAAATCCACCGTCACCTTCATGCTGGGGGGCACACTCGTGGCTCCACCTAGCAGGTCGGCATGGAGCGACGGCAACATAAATCGTTGGATCGTGATCCAAGGCGTCTCCGGCCTCACCGTCACCGGTGGTGGCACGATCAATGGCAACGGCGACATCTGGTGGAAGAACTCGTGCAAGACCAACAAAGCTCTTCCATGCACATCGGCTCCGACAGCACTGGCATTTCACCGGTGCAACAATTTGAAGGTGGACAGCCTGAAAATTGTAAACAGCCAACAGATCCATTTGTCCGTTGAGGATTGCACCAACGTGCAGTTGGCCCGCCTGTCCATCACCGCGCCTGGCACGAGCCCAAACACCGACGGCATCCACATCACCCGGAGCACAGATGTCCAAGTTAGTGATTGTGTCATCAAGACCGGGGATGATTGCATGTCGATTGAGGATGGTACTCATAATCTTCTCGTCACCAAAGTTGTTTGTGGCCCTGGGCATGGAATTAGCATCGGAAGTTTGGGAGATGACAACTCCAGAGCCGAGGTTTCTGGTATTACAATTGACTCGGTACAGCTATATGGCACAACCAATGGTGCCCGCATCAAGACATGGCAGGGAGGAAGCGGATACGCCAAGGATATCACGTTCCAGAACATCATCATGGACAACGTGCAAAATCCAATCATCATTGACCAGAACTACTGTGACTCGACTACGCCATGCAAGAAGCAGAAATCGGCGGTGGAGATCAGCAGCATCGTCTTCAAGAACATTAGAGGGACTACCACTTCCAAGGATGCTATCAATCTTAGTTGTAGCAACGAGGCCCCATGCTCGGATATTGTCTTGGAGAACATCGATCTGAAAATGGAGGCTGGCAAGGGTGACACTCAAAGCACCTGTCAGAACGCAATATGGCGAAAAGCGGGAACTGTTATTCCAGAACCTTGCAAAGACAAAAACTAGGAAGGGTGATTGGAATTGATAGGCTTATTGTAACATGTATAATGATGTACAGAAAGTGCAAAACAGCTAGTCATATTTGTGCATACATATGCAAACCTTATTGTATGTTTACTAGTAAACATGAATATTATGTTAGTAATAGTGTATTTTTTGAAATGTTTCAAGTCACGTTCGTCTAAATTATTTTATATATGTACATGAGTAACTCCTGACCTCCACACCAGCCCGTCTGAGTATTTTTGTTGTTTGTCACCGAACTATATTCAAGAAAAATATGTAACAAAACTATCACTAGTAGAAACAGGGCCTTTCGTCCAACCCCTTTAGTCCCGGTCCACTTACAAACCGCGACAAATGGCCAGGCCACGTCGCCCGAAATAGCCCAGGCGCCCCTCCTCCCTTTTGTCCCGGCCCGTGATGACCCTTTTGTCCCGGTTTGAGATACAAACCAGGACTAAAGGGGTCCGCGGCCCGCAGCGGCCAGATCCCCCCCCCTTTAGTCCCGGTTTGTATCTCAAACCGGGACAAAAGGGCTGGCACCCCTATATATATGCCAGCACCCTCTCCACTCACTCTGTTTTTTTCCTGGTGGAGGAGGTGTGGTTTAGTGCTATTTTTTTCTCTCCTTCATATGCACTCAAGGTGTTCGATGAAATGCCTGTTAGAGTGATGCCATTTGAGTTCACACAATACAAACATGATATGAGGTGCCCGAGCCACACTTAAGCTTTCACCTCTTTATTTCCACTTGTCCTAAAAGGTTAGCAACTATTTTCTAGTCGGTCACCGTGCGGTACTAATTTTAGCATCGTCATTGCATTTGATATATAGTTGTATGATGCAGATGAGCCATCCATGGATGTACGGTGACCGATGCACAGCCGCTTACAGAGCAGGCGTGCATTCTTTTCGCGATGCGGCCGAGGCGAACAAGCATGGGGGTGGCTTTATGTTTTGTCCATGTGTTAAATGTCTGAATGTGAAGGATCACACTAACTCAAGAGTCATTCAGAGCCACCTGCTTCGGTCCGGTTTCATGCCCGGCTATAGTGTTTGGACCAAACACGGAGAAAGAGGGTTTATGATGGAAGACGGCGATGAAGAAGAGAACGATGACGACAACTACCGATCTATGTTCCCTGAATACGCTGATACCGCAATGGAAGACAATGAAGAAGAAGGTCAGGGCGAAGAACGGGCACCAGATGAGCCCGTTGATGATCTTGGTCAGGTCATTTCTGATGCAAGGCGAGACTGCGACACAGAAAAGGAGAGGTTGCAGTTCGAGCAGATGTTACAGGACCACAACAAATTGTTGTACCCAACTTGTGAAGATGGCCAGAAGAAGCTGGGTAGCACACTGGAATTGCTCAAGTGGAAGGCAGAGACCGGTGTGACTGACTCGTCATTTGAAAAGTTGCTGGTACTAATGAAGAAGATGCTTCCAAGAAAGAACGAATTGCCCGCCAGCACGTACGAAGCAAAGAAGCTTGTCTGCCCTCTAGGATTAGACGTGCAGAAGATACATGCATGCCCTAATGACTGCATCCTCTACCGCGGTGAGAAGTACGAGAATATGGATAAATGCCCGGTATGCACTGCATTGCGGTATAAGATCAGAAAAGATGACCCTGGTGATATTGAGGGCGAGCCACCCAGGAAGAGGGTTCCTGCCAAGGTGATGTGGTATGCTCCTATAATACCACGGTTGAAACGTCTGTTCAGAAACAAAGAGCATGCCAAGTTGTTGCGATGGCACATGGAAGACCGTAAGAAAGACGACAAGTTGAGGCACCCCGCTGATGGTCGGCAGTGGAGAAAAATCGAGAGAGAGTTCGGGGACTTTGCAGGTGACGCAAGGAACTTATGGTTTGGTCTAAGTACAGATGGCATGAATCCTTTTGGGGAGCAGAGCTGCAGTCACAGCACCTGGCCCGTGACTCTATGTATCTACAACCTTCCTCCTTGGTTGTGCATGAAGCGGAAGTTCATTATGATGCCAGTGCTCATCCAAGGCCCGAAGCAACCCGGCAACGACATTGATGTGTACCTAAGGCCATTAGTCGATGAACTTTTGCAGTTGTGGGCCAAACCAGGTGTAAGTGTGTGGGATGAGCACAAACAGGAGACATTTGACCTACGAGCGTTGCTTTTCGTAACCATCAATGATTGGCCTGCTCTTAGTAACATTTCAGGACAGACGAACAAGGATACAATGCATGCACGCACTGTTTGGATCAGACAGAAAGTATATATCTGGACAAATGTAGGAAGAATGTGTACCCGTACAATCGTCGTTTTCTTCCGCACAAGCATCCCTTAAGGCAAAAAGGCAAGCATTTCAATGGCAAGGCAGAAACCCGGACGAAGCCTGTCACCCGTACTGGTGCTGAAGTATTTGGTATGGTCAAGGATTTAAAAGTAATCTTTGGAAAGGGTCCTGGCAGCCAACCTGTTCCGAACGGCGCTGATAAGCGCGCACCCATGTGGAAGAAGAAATCTATATTTTGGGAGCTACCCTATTGGGAAGTCCATGAGGTCCGCTCCGCAATCGACGTGATGCACCTGACGAAGAATCTTTGCGTGAATATTCTAGGCTTCCTGGGCTTGTATGGGAAGTCAAAAGATACACCGGAAGCACGGGAGGACCAGGAACGTCATAAAGGACGAGACGGCATGCATCCAGGGCAGTTTCAAGGGCCTGCCAGCTACGCTCTTACCAAGGAAGAGAAGGAAATCTTTTTTGAAGTCCTTTTCAGTATCAAGGTCCCGTCTGGCTTCTCGTCGAATATAAAGGGAATAGTAAATATGAAAGAGAAAAAATTCCAAAACCTAAAGTCTCATGACTGCCACGTGCTTATGACGCAATTGCTTCCGGTTGCATTGAGGGGAATTCTAGCGGAAAATGTTCGACTGGCCATTGTGAAGGTATGTGCATTCCTCAATGCAATTTCTCAGAAGGTAATCGATCGAGAAAGTCTATCAGGGTTACAAATTGATGTGGTCCAATGTCTGGTCAGCTTCGAGTTGTTGTTCCCGCCATCCTTCTTCAATATTATGACGCACCTCCTAGTTCACCTAGTCGAAGAGATTAGAATTCTTGGTCCTGTGTTTCTACACAATATGTTCCCCTTCGAGAGGTTCATGGGAGTCTTAAAGAAATATGTTCGTAACCGTGCTAGGCCAGAAGGAAGCATCTCCAAGGGCTATGGAACAGAGGAGGTCATTGAGTTTTGTGTTGACTTTCTTCCTGACCTTAAGCCGATTGGTGTTCCTGAATCTCGGTATGAGGGAGGCTGACTGGAAAAGGCACACTAGGAAGGAAAGCAACGGTATGTAGGGACGGGCATTCTTTCACTCAAGCACACTACACAGTTCTACACAATTCCACCGTGGTGGCTCCGTATATCGAGAGACACAAGAATATTCTACGCTCCGAAAACCGTGACGGGAACACGAGAAGACTTTCGGCAGTTGGTTGCAGATACATCTCATGAATAACACCATTGTTGGAGATCAGCTGTACTTGTTGGCCAGGTGTCCATCTTCGACTATATGTACTTTCCAAGGGTACGAGATAAATGGTAATACATTTTACACGAAGGCCCAAGATAAAAAGAGCACCAACCAAAACAGTGGTGTCCGCTTTGATGCAACAGACGACAATGGGCAGAAGGACACATATTATGGGTACATAGAGGAGATATGGGAACTTGACTATGGACCTACTTTTAAGGTCCCTTTATTTCGGTGCAAATGGGTCGCAGCTAGCGGGGTAAAGGTAGACCCGCAGTACGGAATGACAACAGTGGATCTCAAGAATCTTGGGTACCACACCGAACCATTCGTCCTAGCCAATGATGTGGCTCAGGTTTTCTATGTGAAGGACATGTCCACCAAACCGAAAAAAAGAAAAGATAAGCAAAAGAATACATCGTCCGATGAGCCAAAGCGCCACATAGTTCTTTCAGGGAAAAGAAACATCGTGGGAGTGGATGACAAGACAGACATGTCAGAAGATTATAATAAGTTTCATGAAATTCCGCCCTTCACAGTGAAAACTGACCCAAGCATCCTGTTAAATGATGAAGATTCTCCATGGCTACGGCTCAGAAGAAAACAGAAACAATAGATAGGGATGTTGGTGATGTGTAATAATGTATTAAACCTTTTATGTAATGCATTCTATGGAAACCTTTATGTAAGGAGCATGTGTAAGAAGCTTCAATCAGCTGCAGTTTTACCAACACAATCTCTGCATTCTCCAAGATCTTTAGCATTTCCAAGTGATAGAACAAAACATACGGTTTCCCCTGCCTACCTTCTCCAGTGGCCACTCTGACCGGCAAATCGGCAAATCATCGCGTGGTCAGACGGCAAATCGGCCTTCAATCCAAACAGTGGCAACACGTCTCTGATGATTTGCAACAAGTGTTGGGGATGTTGCTAATCATCAGAGCGTGTTGCCGCTGCTTGGATCCGACCGAGGGGAGGGTTCACCTTCAGCCTCCGCTCTAGGAACTCCTGCCTCTCAGAAATCTTGCTCTCTGCTACCCGTGTGCTGCCAAAATGAACTACAATGAGTAGACACTGAGTGCTGAACATGTCCGGGAGGGGGCTATATATAGGGTACGTGTGCTTCTTTAGTCCCGGTTGGTAACACCAACCGGGTCATGTGGCTCACGAAGTGGTCGTGATACTGCTGATCCAACAGCTCACAATCCCTCAAAAGAAACACACCCCTGATCCAACGTCTCACAAGCGCTTGAAAGAAACACACGATCCGTGTGCTTCTTTAGTCCCGGTTGGTAACACCAACCGGGACTAAAGTCGGGCTCACCCCTGATCCAACGTCTCACAAGCGCTTGAAAGAAACACACGATCCGTGTCACTACTAGGAAACATGCTATAGACAGCATGCGATTCTGTGGCGCACCACTAAGCGGTGCGCCACAGAATTATATTCTGTGGCGCACGGTGGCAAATGCGCCACAAAAATTGTGTGCCATAGAAACAATTCTGTGGCGCACCACGAGCACATGCGCCACAGAATCCACATATTCTGTGGCGCACCGCAAGACATGCGCCACAGAAAGTCTGTGGGCCCCACCTCCAATCATTGGACCTGGTCCATCTGACTAAATTCTGTGGCGCACCGCGGCTGGTGCGCCACAGAAATAGTAGATTCTGTGGCGCATTGTGCGCGGTGCGCCACAGAAATTTAATATTCTGTGGCGCACCGTTATGGATGCGCCACAGAATCTACTATTTCTGTGGCGCACCAGCGGCGGTGCGCCACAGAATTTTTGCCAGATTCCAGAAAAATTGGCACACCCACTTTCCCCACATGTGACCTTCTTCATTCTCCCCCTTGCATCTAGCTCGAGCTCCTCCTCTCTCCTATGCGATTTTGACCATTCTACACTCCATTATATGTTGTGAAATCTCCTTTGTTTGTCATATAATTGGTGAGGACTTGGGGAGAGCCTCCATATATATTCTCCTCCTCTCTTTTTGTCCACTATTTTCTCTCTATCACCACACATCTCTCTCATCGTTCACGGTCACGTCGACTCGGCAATAGATCTAGATCTACTACGTGAGTATTGTTGGATGAGTATGTGTGTGTACATGAAGTTTGTGTGTGTTGTGCCATGTTGTTGCCTTATGTGGTGCATGGATCTAGATCTACTACGTGGTGCATGGATGTTTGCCGAAATGTTGATTCATTTCCATTTCGGTAAATTTTTGCACCACATATGTCCTACTTTTAGGGGAAGTCATGCCGATTTTTTTCGTCGAACATCTCCGACTTAATAACACATACTCTATATGTATACCGTGTAGGCGATCATGGTCATAAAGCAGAGCTCCAGTCGAATCAACAAATACAAGGAAGAAGCGAAGGCGGAAATGATTCGGTCCAACAAGAGCCATATACGATGTCCGTGTAGGGATTGCAAATTTGTGAGATGGGTGGACCCTGATTCCGGACAATTGGAGCAACACCTGCTCATGCGCGGTTTCATAGAAGGCTTCGATGAAGCACCCACAACAAATGTTGCGCCTGAAGACGAGGGCGGGCAAGATGATCGTGACGAAGGAGATGCCGACGGACATGGTCATGATGAAGGAGAAGATGGTGGTGGAGAAGACGCGAACACGCCGCAGAGCTCGCTAATGTCGGCCTTGATGGATTCTCATGTTCAAGAACTGCTCCTCAAGGAGGCGAGGACCGTCAGAGAGAAATCCAAGCTGGCGCAAATGGAGATAGACGGGAAGACTCCGTTGTATCCAGGGTGCCGGCCACAGGATACGCGCTTGCAAGTAACGCTTGATGCTCTGGAGATGAAGTCGGGAAACAAATGGACCGACGTGAGCTTCAACAAGAACATGAAATTCTTCCACGAGCGTCTTCCCGAGGGGAACACATTGCCAACTACTATCGAGGAGGCCAAGAAAGTCGTGTGCCCTCTTGACCTACCGCACGTTAAATACCACGCCTGCATCAATGATTGCGCAATTTATCGGGGCGAGTACGAGGACAGAACCACATGTCCGGTGTGCGGCCAAGGACGGTACAAGCGCCATGGGAAGAAAGTTCCTCAAAAAGTGGTATGGTACTTTCCTATCACTCCCCGTCTGCAGCGTTACTTCGTGGACCCTAAGGAAGCAAAGCTCATGCAATGGCACGCGGAAAGGGAGAAGCCCGAAGAAGATCCGGAGAAGGGCAGGATCCTTACACACCCTTCAGACGCTAGCCAGTGGCAAGAGTTGGACGCCGTCACCAATTTCGGAGGCGACGCAAGGAACGTCAGGCTCGGTATGAGCACCGATGGACTCAATCCGTTCGGCAACCAGAGTAGCACGCATAGCACCTGGCCCGTGTTTGTATGGCCTTACAACCTTCCCCCGTGGTTGTGCACGAAGCAAAGGTATATACACATGACTATTCTCATTCAGGGGCCGAAACAAGCAGGTGTCGACATACATCTGTATCTCGCGCTGTTGCAAGAGGAGTTAGCCACGTTGTGGGCGACGCCAGCCCGTACGTGGGATGCCTACACTGGAGATTATTTCCCCATGAGAGCCGCATTGCTCACGACGGTGCAGGACTATCCTGGTTGCTCATATGTATCGGCCCAGGTAGGCCACGGATTCTGCGCATGTGTCAGGTGCATGGATAAGACCCGCATCTCCAGCTACCAAGGAATCCCGGGTCTTCAAAAACCGTGTTCCCAGGGGCTCGAAGGTGGCTTCGCATGGATCACCCGTGGAGGAAACGCGGTGACCTGTTCAATGGTAAGGAGGAGCCCGAAGAAGCCCCGAGGCCGAGGAGCGGCACAGAAATCGACGAGCTGTTGAAGAATTGGAACGAGTGCCCTGCGCCGGGAAAGAAACGACCGAAGGTAGATCCGCTGCTGGGTGTATGGAAAGCGAGGGCTGTTTTCCACGACTTGCCCTACTGGAAGGTCCTCAAGACGCCACATAGCCTCGATATGATGCACATTACGAAGAATGTCACCGAGGCTCTGCTTGGCACTCTTTCCAACATGCCGGAAAAGGGCAAGGATGGGACGAAAGCAAGATACGATCTGAAATGGCTTGGTGTCAGGAAAGATCTTCACGCTCCCGACAGCGATGACGATGATGATGATGATGATCAGACGGAAGGGACTCAAGGTCGTCGCAAAAGGGTAAAGAAGAACACTTTGGTGCTTCCCGCTACATGCTTCACTATGAGTCCGAAGGAGCTCGAGCAATTCTACATGTGTCTCCTAGGAGTCAAATTTCCTCATGGTTACGCGGGGCAGATAAGCAGATATCTGGACGGAACGAAGAAGAGGTTTAGCGGGATGAAGTCTCACGACTGTCACGTGCTGTTGACGCAGATACTTCCCGTTGCGATTCGAGGGATAATGGAAGAGCACGTCCGTGATACGCTGCTTGCCCTTTGCAACTTTTTCGACGTCATCAACAGGAAGTCGATCGGCGTGAAGCAGCTCGACAGGCTACAGGAAGAGATCGTGCTGATACTATGCGAGCTCGAGATTTACTTCCCGCCAGAGTGCATCTCCTTCTCCATGTCGTTGATGACATCAGGCAGCTCGGGCCAATGTTCATGCACTACATGATGCCGTTCGAAAGGATGAACGGTGTCATGAAAGGATACGTCCGCAACAGGTCCCATCCAGACGCAAGCATGGCCAAGGGCTTTCTAACCTACGAGTGCATCTCCTTCTGCCAGAATTATCTAAGCACCGAGAACCAGGATGTAGGTCTGCCCACGAGGAAACACTTCGGCAGGCTCAATGGATACGGTCACCGAGAGGGCAGCAACTCAATCTTTGTCAGCATGCAGGGTCGAAAGGACGACTACGACAGGGCTCACCGTGTCGCGCTTCAACACTTACAGTTGATCGAAACTTGTGTGGAAGAGCACAAATGCTTACTCGAGCAACATTTCATCAAACTGGGCCGACCGAGGAAGAAGGGAGACGTAACCAGAGAGCACAACTCCAGCTTCACGCGTTGGTTCAAGAAAAAGCAAATGGAGCTAGCACAAAGTAAAGTGCCATCTACAGAAGATGAAAAACTCATATTCTCCTTATCACGCGGTCCCGGTCACAACGTAAAGACCTATCAGACGTACGACATCAACGGCTACAGATTCTGCACCGAGGAAAAGGACAAGAAGTCGGAATATCAAAACTCAGGAGTAACTATGCTATCCTACGGCGATGAGGAGGCTACTGTCAAGGAAAGATACTTCGGAAGGATTGAGGAGATATGGGAGCTCAACTACTGTGGAGAGTTGGTGCCAATGTTCCATGTAAGATGGGCCAAGGACGTCGTCAAAGAAGGCCGGTATTTCACCACCATGGTTATACCCGATGCCAAATCGAAGAACGCCTCCGCGAAAAATGAGCCATGGGTACTCGCTAGCCAAGTTGAGCAATGCTTCTTCATTACCGACCCGTCAAAGCCTAGCCGTGTTGTCGTGAGGAGGGGCAAGAGGAGCATCATCGGAATGGAAGGAGGCGCCACCGAGCAAGAATTGGACAACGAGCCAAAGATCGAGGAGGAATTCGACAAGTTCTTCGACATGCCTACTACTAGTACACAAACAAGGAAGACCTCCCTACCTAGGATAGGTTGTCCGTTCACGCGAAGAAATCTCAAGGTCACCGGCCTAAAGTTTTCAAACGTGAAGAAGGGAAAGAAGAGAAGCTAAATATGTATGTGTGTGTGAAAATGCAACTATATATATTTATTCAATGAATATGTATGACATTGTGTGTGAGACAATGCAAGACCATATATATATATATATATTCAATGAACTAAAATATATGTACCAAATACATTGTGTTTGTGTGTTTGTGTAACATGAAACAGCACACAGGAACCACTAAGTCTCAGGCCAATTAATTCTGTGGCGCATCTTCCCTAAGGATGCGCCACAGAATCTTACTAATTCTGTGGCGCATCTCAACAGGGGATGCGCCACAGAAAGTTGGTGCCCACAGACATGTGGGCCCGCCCAGCCCTGCCCCTCTTAATTCTGTGGCGCATCCCTCCCCTGGATGCGCCACAGAATTATCTTAATTCTGTGGCGCATCCCCACCACGGTGCGCCACAGAAATTTTGGCGCCCACTAACAGGTGGGTCTGGCCCCGCGCCTCTCTTTCTTCCCCAAATTTCTTTCCCCGCGCGCGCTAACTGTTCACAGAGGAGACCAGCGCCGCCCGGCCACCACGCTCCCTCGCCGTGCTCCAGCGCCGCCCACCACGCTCCCTCGCCGTGCTCCAGCGCCGCCCACCACGCTCCCTCGCCGTGCCCGTGCGCCCGTGACCTCGCCGTGCCCGTGTGCCCGTGCCCTAGCTTGGTCTCCCGTGACCTCGCCTCCACGACGCCGACACCGGCGCCGCCCTCCACGACGCCGACGCCGGCTACACCTCCACGACGTCGCCTCCCTCCCCCCTCCCCTTCCCTGCCCGGTGAGCTTCCCTCTCTTCCTCCTCCTTCCCCTCCCAAAAACTGCACGCAACGTGTTCGACACTTTGCCTCCCCGATAGGAAATGATGGCAGTGAGATTTGGGGAAGAAATTCAGCAAGTAGAGCCAGCAAGCATGTGAAATTTGGTCATCACAAGTAGCTGTAGTTAGCACAAGCATGTGAGATTTTTGAAATTTGGTCATCACAAGTAGCTAGTACTAGTATGGCGTGTGTGTCCACAGTGCGTGTGTGCGTGTGTGTCCGGCATTCCACAAGTGCACACAAGGCACTAGTGTGGTTATAGGGTAGATGAGGGGTAGTTTTAGGTTAGGGTTTGTGTGAGGTTTGCACCACAATTCGATCCAAATTTGAATTCGGTTTGAATTTTAGTATCATGATATGAAATATTGGAGCTTGCAAAACATCTACTGCATTTTTAGTGTTCTTGTGTGTGATAATCATGTGTGTTCTTGAATCTTGTGTTAGGTTAGTATGTATCCACTTTCTCCCCTTGTTAATTTTGTAACCATGTTGACACGATCCTTTTTTTGGTTGTACAGGTGCTTGTGTGTGCGGCTAGGCAAGAAGACGCCCCTGGTGAGCTCCCGTGACTACCATGTGTTCTGTGCAACCACGACCATCGTGTCGTGGTTGTTTGTGATGCTGTTGCCGGCCAGCTATGCCGGCGGAAATGTGTTGATGTGATGCTGTTGCCGGCCAGCTATGCCGGCCATGATATTTGTGACATGCTTGCAGGTACCCCGTGAGGCCCTTGAGATTGCCGGAACGTCGATTAACTTCCGTTCCGGCAAATTCGGGTACTCCATATGTCCTATTTTTAGCAAAGGTCATGCCAAATTTTTTCGTGAAATTTAGCATGACTTTGCTAAAAATAGGACATATGGGTTATTGCGACTAATGCATGGGCCGGGGTATCTTAGTGCTAAATTAAGTGAGCTCTTGTTATATTTGTTGTACTAATTACTTCTCCTCTTTTTAATGCAGTGGAAACATGGACGACCAAGCCGGCCCTTCTAAGCAAATGAGCATCGAAGACCAAGCTAGAGAACTTAACAAGCCGTTCTGGGGAATGAACGATGAGATGGTGGCTGGGGAGGCCGACGCACTGGCTCGTGCCGGCGATGCGGATTTTGTGTTAGAGGAAGGCGAGGAGACCGATTCCACCAGCACCGATGGAGATGCCACCACCACGGAGGGCGGTGGCGACCATACGGAGGGCGGTGGCGACCGCACGGAGGGCGGTGGTGGTAGTAACCCGCCCGCTAAGAAGCGGAGGAAGTCGACGAGGCCGAGGAAGGACCGGACACCGCAAGTGGTCAGCAATGTCACAGACACCTTCACTGAGGTCTCCCAAAGTGGCAAGCCAAAGCAGCCTAGGATTATCGCAAAAGGGTACGGCATGCAACTAGGGTGCATCCTCCGGGAAATGACAACGATCAACACGTTTGACCTCAGGAATCCGCAGAATGAGGGTTTGCGCAATGAGCTCCTCAAGAGGGTTCACAAACGATACATTTTCCCGGATGATGTAAAGGAAAAGGTGGTGGACAACTTCGCCATCACGAGGATGAACACCATGTTGAGCAGCTGGAGAAGCCGGGTGAAGAAGAAGATTGAGAAGGGTCAAAGCTGGGAGGAGATACGTGTCAAAGAGCCTTTCATCGAGAAAGAGGACTTCGATATATTCAAGGCGTCCTTGTTATCTCCGGAGGCTGCGGCATGGACCAAGTGGGGGAAGGAACTGCGGGCAAAAAACTTAGGTAACCACCGTTTGGGAAGCGGCGGTTACGATGGAAAAAAGCCCATTTGGGCCAAGGAGGATGCCGAGCTTGCAAGACTTGGGCTCCCCAACCAGTGGGATAACATCGCGGACGAGCAAACTAGGAACTTTGTTCGGTCCCGCTACTATCTGAAGCCGGGGACGGGGGAATTCTGTACCGACCATGACGATGTGAGGGATTTCGAGAAAAATCTGGTAAGAAACTTAATTACCGCGTATATCTCAAAGTCCATTTTTTTTATATCTACATGGGTTCACCTTTATTTTCCTTTGTCCGCAGGAGGATGAGTTGAAGTTAGCCCATGAGGCTATGGCCGGCCCGTGGGACACGCCTTTCAACCGGGCGATGAACGTGACCAAGAAGAGGGACAAGTCAAAGCCGCCGACGTCAGCTGGCCGTGTGAGCGGGCTGGGTACGAGCGTGAAGTTCACCGAGTACTACAGCACGGACACCGACCAGAGAAAGGAGAGGAGGAGGCCGAATAAAGATAAACTTCAGGTTATCGAGCTAAGGAAGAAGCTGGAGGATATAGAGGCCTCGAAGGTGGACTCCAGCGTGGTGGACAAGCTAGTGGCCGAGAAGGTGGCCGCTCAGCTCAACAGTATGTTCCCCCCTGCATTGGTTGAGGGGATAACTGCTTGGCATGCGGGAGGTCAACGGGGGCCGATACACGTGCCCAGCTTCACCGGCAGCAACTCCAGCAATAACCTGTCGCCGGTCCTGCAGACCCCGCTGGCGCCCCTTACCCTGCAGCACCTTACACCAACGCCGGAGAATAATGATAATGCACACGAGCCGGAGGTTGATAGGCCGGCCGTCGGCACCGGCGCCCTTGTCTCGACACTAGCTGACCTCAACGCCGTCACCAAGGTAACTAATTAGTATGTGTGTGTGAAACATATATAATTGTGTGTGAGACTATATATGCCTTATCTCATGGTGCCCGCTATATATGTGTTTGACTCCCAGGACACAGAATGCATACTCTTTCTTAGGGTGGGGTCCGACGGCGAGTTGAAGGAAGCCGCAAGGGCCAAAATCACACAACCTTTGACCGCGATCTCCACACCGTCAAAATGGATGAGCTCTCGATGAGAGTAATTGTGAACGAGGTACTGCCTGAGTTCCATGACATGGACCCCCCCAAGCAACCTCAGGGAGCCGATAAACACATGAAGCTTGGCGAATGCGGAAGTTGGGTGCTGGAATGGCCGAAGACCCAAATTCGTCTTGGGAATGTTCTTCTTGGGGCTAGGCGCACCGGTGGCGCCACCTCGAGGCCCCAGGCCCCGATCGTTCGGCCCCCGTCGAGGCGGAAAAAATTGATGGTGCGGATGAACCGGCGCCACAAGCAGCCGTCACCAACACCCAGAAGGAACAGACGGTCGCCGCTACCGCCGGCCGGAAACTACCGCCTGTCGTCCCAACCTACGGCCGGAAGCTACCGCCGCCGGTCATCCCCACCACCAACCGCCACGCACAGTTGTTGGGAATGTCTTCAACGCAACCATCCAAGGTTAGTTCTGACTTTCCGAATTCCCCAACTTTCAGACTTTCCCGACCATCAACGGATGTGCTATATATTGTTTATGTTTAGGACAAAGCCGTTGCTCCTCAACTTGTTGACAACGACGACGACGACGACAATGATGTAAACGTCGCGGACTTTATCAACACGGGCGCCACCTCGGATGATATGTACATGCCTCGAGTGGATGAAGAAGCCTTCCGCGACCACCAATCTCAACCTGCTCGTGATCGTCCAGCTTCATGCACACAGCGCCTGGCCTTCACCGACTTCACGCCTCCGGATGCCGGCGTTGATCAAGCTGAACCAGGTAAAATTTTCAGCCCTAACACATTGCAATCAACTGTTAGAGCGGGGTTCACTGCACCCCCACTATCCCCAGAGGCGAAGAAGCCAAAGAAGCACAGGAAGAGAAAAGGTAGAGCCTCTAATAGCCAGCCAGCTCCTCAGATCCGGGGTCTTGAAGACAAGGTTCCACTCAATGAGGAGGGCTACCCGCGAGTTCATGAAGCTGGCAAACCTATATTGGATGAGGACTCTGCCCGTCTTGCAGAAGGCAAAATGATTGCCTTGCAGAACAGTATCATGTTTCTTGAGGAGAGGCTTCTTAAAGAGAAGAAGCCGAATTACCCGGCGTTCGCGGTCAAGGTGCCTCCAGAGATGGTGAACTTCGTCCAGCAAGACCCTGCGGAAGTGTTCTTTATAGCGTACGAGGACATCTTCGACCTGTTTCACGAGAAACGGATGGACTATAACTTGGTCCGCCTATTTGCGCTCGATCAGGCGATGAAGATCAGGAGAGATGCTATCCCGCACGTCACGGTAGTGGATCCCTACTACATGCGCGATAGCCATCTTTCGCCAGGATCAAAGACACGTGAAGCGGCCCTGGAGTACCTCACAAGTTTCTTCCTGGCCAACAAGGACAAGACCGCCCATCTTCTGCCTTTCTTTTTCGAGTAAGTACATATCCGCTAGCCACCGTCCTATCTTATGCCATCTTATACATTTCTTCCATGATCCTTTGCCAACATTCCACTTCAATTGTGTTGAGCAGGGACAAACACTGCGCACTCGTCCACGTAGGCCCGCAGTGGTCCGTTGCTACTTATTTTGACTCGGGGGATAAAGTCCGACCAAGAGATTACAGCAGATTAAAGGCTCTTCTCGATGACGCTCTCGAGGCCTATGCCAAAAACGGCGGCCACTTCAAAAAGAACTGCAATTTTTCAAGGACGACAACACACACAAGTTCTTGCATGGGCCGCATTCCATTGCATCAAGCAACGGGATCACAGCGAGAAGGACGCCTGGTACGCCCTCTATCACCTTAAAGGGCTTGTCCGGGATTGCGAGAAATCGAGGCTTCCAACTGGTCTCGCGGAATACACCAAGGACGCGGATGAGATGACCGATTCTGATTATAGAGGCCACTTCCATCGCATCAAGCTGCATTTAACAACGATCATGATGGACGATGTCATTCACTCCTCAGGGTCCTACCACTTGCCTAGAGGTAGGATGTATTATAAGCATTACTAGCTAGTGTGTACTTTTTTGTAGAAGTGCATGTGTAGGGTTACATATTATACTCTATGTATATCACTAACCAATATAGATTCCAAACCATCTTCAGAGTTGAGTCAGAGGGAGATACAAGAACGACTAAAGGCGCAAGGTGACACCAGGGAGTGGAGGACGAAAGGGGGCATTCTACCGTTCCCGTCGCCCCTGAAGCAGAAGACGAAACCATGATCGCCGATGTGTACTAAATTTGATCCTAATTAGGCGGTGAACACTTGGTTTGTAATGTGTAACGTGAAGTCATGTACTTTTGTTTGTATCGAAACTAATTGTGTAAACATTTGGCACTTTTGTAACTATTTGTATGTATCTTGGGCACACTAAGTAATATGTGTGATGAAATAGTGATTAATGTGTTTCTGTTTATATACCTGTATTTCTGTATAAATCTGTATAAATCCTGTATATATCTGTATTTGTACAGCAAAAATAAAAAAAACGTGTATTACTGTTTCTTATTTCTGTGGCGCACCGTAAAAGTTTTTGTGGCGCACCGTGGGGCAGTGCGCCACAGAAAGTCTCTGTGTGCCCCCCAGCCAGCATATTTCTGTGGCGCACCAAACCGTGCGCCACAGAAATAAGGAATTCTGTGGCGCACGGCACCGTGCGCCACAGAAATATGTAATTTAGTGGCGCCGATTCGGTGGCGCACCAGGAAATCCTGGTGGTGCGCCACAGAATGTTCTGGTGGTGCGCCACTAATAGCATGTTTCCTAGTAGTGTGTGCTTCTTTAGTCCCGGTTGGTAACACCAACCGGGACTAAAGTCGGGCTTTGCGGAGCCACGTGTCCTCCCCAGCGCTGCCCTAGCCACGTGTCTTCCCCTAGCACTGCCCTGGAGGTCTTTATATATTGTCGCCGACGGGGTAAACCCTAATCCACCATTCCTAGCCACGAACGCATCGTCTCCACGAGATGGATCCGCCACGCCCGCCGCAGCGCCTTCAGGACGAGGTCGAGCGTGCTCGGCAGAGCGCGCTTGGGCGCTACCGCGGGAGCCTATCCCGCCGTATGCCCACGAGCCCGGCGTGGAGAGGAATGCCCTCCTACCGGCCTACTGCTCCGATGCCGGAGGAGGTGCGGAGGACTTACGAGCGCGCGTGGTCCGACGTCCCTGACCCCGACGAGGATGCGTACGCCACAGGGGTGGCGTGGGGATCCGCGGCCGTACCTCCACCAGTCACCGCCGCCCCTCCCGACGAGGAGGATGACGACGACGACTTCGACTGGAGCGACCATGGGGAAGAGCGCGGCGGGCCGCAGATGCAGGAGGCCTTGAAGCCTCCTTCCAGTCCGTCCGCGACGACCGTGTACAGCGAGCCAGAACTGTCTGCCAGCTCAAGGCGAAGGAGGCTTCCGAGCTGGATTGGGCACTGAAAGACACATCCTCCATGGATCTTGCCCTCCGCCGCAAACGTGCGCGCGAGAACCGGGCGGCCGCGAACGGGGCTGGCTCCTCCCGCCGTTCCTCCTAATCCTACGGCCTCCGAGCCAGCAAGTCCGTTTATGTAGAATAATGTTGGTGATGTGTAATAATGTATAAAACCTTTTATGTAATGCATTCTATGGAATGTATTAAACCTTTATGTAAGGAGCATGTGTAATAATAATGAATGTGTATTTCCAATGTGTATTGTCAAGAAGCTTCAAATCAGCATTTCCAAGCAATTTTATAGATGGAATTTTATAGATGATAATATTATGCATTTTGAAATAATATTGTGTGCATTTTGCAGAAACTATGGATCCAACGGCTCACAAGCCCTCAAAAGAAACACACCCCTGATCCAACGGCTCACAAGCACTCGAAAGAAACACACGATCCGTGTGCTTCTTCCTTATTGGTGGGATTCCCTTTAGTCCCAGTTGGTAAAATTGCGCGGGAGCAAATAAGCCCTTTAGTCCCGGTTGGTGGCTCGAACAGGGACTAAAGGTCTGTTTCTTCCCGCCTTATTTCTTCCCTCGCTTTCCACCGCTTCCCGCCTCCGTCTTCCCGCCATTTCTCACTATATATATGTAGTCATGGCCTCCATTGGCATAGCACATCTAAACTCATATCTGCAACCTCGTCACTCTCCCATGGCTTCCACCGTACCCACTCTGACCTACTCGGAGGCTGTCGAGGTGTGCCCTCGGCAAGTCCCATGGTTGCTATACCTAGGGTTGATTGTGTGGTAGAGGACGCGTAGTATCGGTGGAATCGCCGGCTGACAAGCTGGATTTACCCAGGTTCAGGGCCCTCGAGTGAGGTAAAACCCCTACTTCCTGCTTGTCTGTGTTTATGGTTTGAATATGGAGGTTACAAGGGTTCGACGAGCGGTTCGACGAGCGGTTGATCTCGTCGAGGTTTTGGTGGCTATGGATTGCTTGCCCCGATCGATCACCCTCCCAGCCTTTATATAGGAGGCTGGGTGTCGGGAAACATAACCAACCAAGGTTACATATATGGAAAGCCTTAACCGACTATAACTTGATCTAACTAGGAAAACACTCTTCGTTTTAGGCCTTCCTTCATGGGCGAAATTAATCTTTGGGTTTCTTTGATCATCATGTGCACCAGGTACCCTTAAGCTGGGGTACCCGCGGAGCATAACTCGTCATTAGCCCCTGAGTACTTGCTTGACTCGAAGAATCGAGCATGTGCTCCTTTCATCGTGCACGTCATAGTCTTTGGTTTTATACTCCCGATCCGACGTAGTCCTTCTACTCTTAATTTGTTTCGATTATATGCGTATGTGAACCAAGGGATATTAACATAGTAGGCTTGACTCACTCGAGTACCGAGCTCATCTAACTGCTTACTTGAGCAAAAAACCTTACTAATCTTCAGTCAGACTTGAGTCCCTGGATTCGAGCCTGGAACGCAGTCGAAAGATTTTGCCTAGGGATATTGACATAGTAGGCCTGACTCACTCAAAAATCGAGCTCAGTTAACCGCACATTCAGGCGAAACCATACAAGCCTTCAATCAGGTTCGAGTCCCCGGACTCGAAGCTGGAACACTTTTGTAATTTTTGCCTAGGGATATTGACATAGTAGGCCTGACTCACTCGAAAATCAAGCTCAGTTAACCGCACATTTTGGTGAAACCATACTAGCCTTCAATCAGGTTCGAGTCCCCGGACTCGAAGCTGGAACATACTGGACAGACTCGACTCAGGCCATTGTAGGTCTTACTGATTCGTTCTGCAGTTTAACTTTTGATACCTAACGCGTCCGTCAGGATTTTCATCATGTCTGTTGACACGGAAAATTTCAAGGGAAAACACTGTTGAAGCGTCCCTCGGCCCATCTCGATTGCTCGGGTCTTACCTTTGCATTTGCGTATGCAGCATCCGAAACATCTGCGATTGGCATAGTTCGGGAATTTATGAATTTTGCTTCTTTGTTTTGTGAAGTACTTAATACATTTTAATCGAGCCTGTAGTCGAGTAAATTTTTCTTACCTTGTTTGGAAATCTATGGGAGCGTGACAGCGCTCCCATGGGAGTAGCCCCCGAGATTGTGGTTTATTGTCTTGCAATAGAGGACAATCTCAAATCATCCTTCTATAATGCTTTTTGTCAATCGAAATATTTTGTCTTTGAAATCTACAGGAGCGCGTCAGCGCTCCCATGAGAGTAGCCCCGAGATTATGCTTTATTTCGCTTGAAGTAGAGGATAATCTCAATAATTTTGCTCTTTTTTGATCAATCGCAAGAAAAAATTTTGATACGCTCCCATGGGAGTACCTTTGCTAGTCGAATCCTTGTATCGATTGTAGTCTCGAACCCACCACTCAAATGTGGACGTTGGCACTGCCTCTGACGTCATTCGTGATGTCTTAGGCGTGCGCTCTCCATTTTGACAAGACGTGTCTGTGTGGGCCCAATGTTTAGAGTTTTGACCGCAGAAGACGCCGTTTCAGCTTTGATTTGACCGGACGTGGCGAATTTTTCGCCGCGCCATCATAACCTCCTAGGGTTTTGTGCGTAGTGGGCGACGTGGGATGCGACGGTTGCTCTCTGCGCTCGCCATGTGTACGGCCAGATGCTATGTGCATTTGGACGGACGGTTATGATGGGTTTTGCGTTGTGCGGTAAGTAGCAATATTTGCGCAAGATTTTGATTTACTTGCCATTCACTTCCTCTGTTCCTCTTCTTCCTCGCGCACCGCACACCATTGCTCTGCCTCCCAAGCTCCTTGCTGCTTGCTCCTTGCGCAATGGCGCCAAAGAAGATCAAGCGTGCCGCTGCAACTGTCTCCGCCACCGATCCAGCGGACAAGGGGAAGGATGCGGCCACGGCGAGTGAACCTGCCGATGCGCTTTTGAAGATCCCCGGTGACTGGACGAGATCCAGTGTAACCGAGGATACCCTTTCTGAGTACCGTCAGAAGGGTTGGCTGCCGCCAGCTGACCAGCTGGCCGCGCGTGCTCCAGGTCTAGAGGTACGCCCTGACCCTCGCAACGGCGAGTGCGTCTGCTTCGCTGAATTCCTTCCCGCGGGTTCTCTCTCCCTTTGCATGATTTTGTGTGAGGGCTACTGTGCCTATGGCTTGCAGATTCATGATCTTACTCCCAACAACATTATGCATATCGCCTGCTTTATGGTGCTATGCGAATGTTTCTTGGGGTGTCCCCCAGCTGGGCATTGTGGAAGCATATCTTCAAGCTGCGCCACAATTTCTGGGGTAAACGCCCTGCCCTGTGGGTGGATTTCAAATCCAAGTGCGAAGCGATTCGCATTACTTTAGCTTGAAGACAGTCGATTCTGCCCAAGGTTGGCGGACCAAATGGTTCTATGTGCCAGTCGACCAGGTGGTGCTCCCGGCTTTTTCGATTGAGAATTCTCCGAAGAAGACGGTGGCCTGGGACCACCCTATCTCTCCTGCTGAGGCCAAAGAAGCTACCCCTTTGCTGAATGAGATTGGAAAGTTGATGAAGACTGTTTCTGGTATTCAGTTGATCAGCACTTATTTGAAGATGCGAGTGTGGCCCATGCGCCTTCATGCCCACCGATGTGGCAGTATGAGGGCCCACTCGATAGCATCAGGATGAGCGCCACCGAGTTGACGCCGAAGGAGCTCAGTGCTCAGGTGAAGAAGATCACGAGCATCAAAGCTTCCACAAAAATTGACTTCAACTTCCCCCACGTCCCCTACGGACCAGAGAAGGCCTTACCCGCAGTGAGTGATTCTTTTTGCCGTTTTTATGCCTCACCATCTGCCTTTGCATCCTTTTTGCTTTCTTATGATTATGAATTGTACTTGCTACATAGGGTCATTCGACTACCACCTCTCTCCCTCCACTACCCGAAGCGGGCCTACTGTGGAGACGGCAGTACAGGAGGAAACCAAGCTGCCCATTGTTGACCCTGCTTCTGCCCACTCGACCCTCAGGAGAATCCCGAAGAAGAAACAGGGAAGAGGTGGAACAGGTTGTAGCGGATGCTTCAGATGAATCAGATGCTGAGCAGGGTCCTCGCAAGCCTAAACGCCAGCATTTGATTCTCCAGAGTCTTCGAGTACAGAGGATGAGCAAGGGGACACCGATAATTCGGGTATCCCTTCTCCTGCTAAAAGCCATCCCCTGACTATCTCCCCTCTGGCTTCTCGTCCTCCTGCCACTTCGAGTAACACTTCTCGACTGGGCGTTTTCTCTCTTGGTGACGAACCTAATTCCGATGAAGAAGATGAGCCAAGGTTTGCTTAATGTTCTATTTTATTTGTAGCCGCGCCTTTATGGTTTTTGTTTTTGATTGCATGTATTTTTGCTTTTTGATACCAGTGGAAAATCGCCATCTCCCCTTAGTCGCGGACACGTCGATTGTGGCGCAGCCATCCACCCTTCTAGAGGCAGCACAAGGCACTATTCTTGAAGCGGCCAAGGACGCAACTGAGCTGATGGTTGCTGATTTGCACAAGGAGAAGGCTGCCCCAACCGCGGATGCCGTGGCTTCCTCCTCCAAGCCTGGCTCTTGGACTGATCACGTGAGTGCTTCTGTTATTACTTATACTTGAAAATTTTGTTTCTTCTGCACTCGACGATAACATGCGTATTCTGTTTCAGCCTATGTATGCCGCCATGGCCCCTTGGGTCCAGGCCTTTGTTCGGGTGGAGCAAGAGAGGGACCATGCAGTCAACTTTGACTGAGCTTGCGCGTAAGCGTTTTTTTTTAAAAACTCTTGCCTTCTTTTGAAGTTATGATACTAATCGAGAATGTTTGTGAACTCCGCAGAAAACAAGAAGTCAGTTGAGGAGCAAGTGAAAGGCCTGGAGAAACAAGTGCAGGAATTGCAGACCAAGCTCTCCACCCAGCAGTCTGAATCGAAGAAAGCACTTGCTGATGCTCAGGATGCAACCACTCGCCGCGATAAGGAGCTTGCTGCACGTCTGTTGGGCATGGCCCGTGCTGCCAAAGGTGAATGAACTTTTTTGTGAGTAGTTCTTTGGTTATTTTAGCAGCTTTTGCTCATAACTTCTGCTTTCTGAATTTTGAAGGTTCCGAAGGCACCTCGGCTTCCATTAAGCCATCGAGTGACTCACTGTCACTCGATGATGCAATAACGGAACTCGAGTCTGTGTTGTCCAAGACCAAAGGCGACCTGGCTACCATGACCAGTACCCTTAGCAATTTGCACGGGGATGTGTCCTGCAGCCACCGCTCCCTCGACTGCAGAAGGACTTGCTGCAGCTTTTGGCGAAAGATCGTCGATTGTGGCAGATTTTGCCCGCGAACTCATGGTACGTGGCTCGGAGTACACCCTCAGGCTTTTGTTAGGCAATGGTGTAGAGGCCGATTTCGACAGTGCTTTATCAGACTACCCGAAAAAGCCTGATGGAAGGCCGCTATCATTCAGGGGTGTAACCGAGCCAGCTACGTGTCTGAGCGAAATCTGCGTCCAGACTATGGAGCGCCGGGCTGAAGCTGTTAGGGCGCAGTCGCGCAAAACTAGGGCAGAATCCATCTCGCAGGCCTAGGAACTTTTTACTTTGTAATTTGATTACTCAAACCTGGCATGTATGCTTTTGCTACTTATGTTTATGCTAGTATATACTTTTGGGTGCTTTTGTTTGAATGAAATTTGCTGAATCATCTGAATTTTGCAACTTCGTGTGTCTGGGCTTCTGAATGTTGTGTTTTATGAACCAGCCACAGGAATGCGAGTCTGGTGGACCTTCTCCTTCTCATACTCGAACATCTGGTCGAGCAAGGGATGATACGAGGGCACTTGCTCTTGCGAAGAATCGAGTGAGTGAACTAGAGGAAGAACTCAAAAACACTCGATCTGAGTTGGAGCTATTGCGTTCCAAGCCAAGTTTTGCTACCCAACGCGAGGATTATGTTCTTGGCGAGATGGACCACATAAACAGGCAACTCGAATGTGAGTTTATGACACCATTTCTGCTTAAAAGTTTTCATTTGCTTGCATTATGCCTTGGACCAATAACTTTTTGGCCTTTTGCAGGTTTTGTGCCTGATGCCCAGCAGGAAAGTAGGAGGGTCAATCGACTCCTCGATAATGCTGTTGATGTACCAACTACTGGCAGGCAACATTTTTATTTGGACAAGGTGCACGCTCGCACACTTGCTACTTTGAAGGATCGAGTATGGCGAAACGCCCAAGTGCTCGAGATGTGCAGACGTATCTTCACTCGCTTAAATTGTGCGCTTTTCCCGTCAGGGCCTCAACCTCAAGGCTTGTTTCCCTTGATTGATATCTTTCGAGTGACGGACTTAGTCAAAGAGTCTTTGATGCAGCTTGCTATTCTTGGATCCAACGCCACTATGGCTTACATCCGCGGCTGTAAGCCAAATTTTGCGATTCGACCTCCTGCAATTGGCACACTTGTATCCCAATCACATTTGATCGAGACACGCTCTGCTGCTGAAGAACTCATCGATTGCTGCAAGGAGCAGCTTTTTGGTCCTGTACTGGATATAAAGGATGAACCAGATTCTTAACTTGTAAACTTTTTGAATAACCGGGGCATTCTCCGAATGTAAATATGTTCTCTTGTATTTGTGGCGAAATATTTATATGCGTATATTTGTGACAGCCCCCGAGTCTATCGAGTGGGATTTTTGAGTTTTTCTTTTGAACCCAGCCCTCGAGTATGTCGAGTGGGATTTTTGAGTTTTTTTTTGACCCAGCCCTCGAGTATCGAGTGGGATTTTTGATAGTTTTGCTTGACCCAGCCCCCGAGTACATCGAGTGGGGTTTTTTAGTATTCCCAGCCCCCGAGTATATCGAGTGGGGTTTTTTTAGTATTTTTGCTTACCCAGCCCCCGAGTATATCGAGTGTGGCTTGAGTTTTATGCTCGAGCCCCGAGTGTTTGAGTGGGTAAACAATAAAAGGCATATATGAGGAATATGGAGGAACATGTATCTTTATTCGAAATATGTTTTCGACCAGCAAGCCGCCTCATTAAAAACCTTCCAGTCCCCTTAGGTACCCTGGTAAGGGAAAAGAGTGCATCTGAAACTTGCTGGTTCTTCCGATATTATGCGCCTATTACATATCTATGTATAGAACTGACGCAGATGCGCCCCTCTATATACTAGTGTGACTTGACGACATGTTGACCGTCTCTGAACCTTCACTCGCCTGCCCCTTGTGCTTCATCGCGTCGTTGATGACCTTGATCCTCTGTCGATTGCCATTTTCTTGCTTTCTGGTAGAGGTGTACGGTCATTGGAGACCTCAAGCTTGGCGAGTGATTGCTCCATCCCGTACATCTCTGAGATTTTGCTGAAGTCATGGTCACATGAATCTGACCTTTGACAGTTCCCGTTGATCGTGATGACTCCTTTTGGCCCTGGCATTTTGAGCTTGAGGTAGGCGTAGTGTGGGACGGCCATGAATCGAGCGAAAGTGGGGCGCCCAAGTATTGCATGGTATTACAATTTCCAATCGACCACTTCGAACTCAATCGACTCGGTTCTGAAGTGAGTAGGATCTCCAAATGTAACATCGAGTTGTATGGTGCCTTCTGGGAGCACTGCTTTGCCTGGGACGATGCCGTGGAAGGTACTTGCGAACTTTGACAGATTTTCGACTGATTTGTTCATTCTACGTAGCGTATCTGCAAAGATTATGTTGAGCCGCTAGCTCCGTCCATGAAGACCTTGGTCATGGCGTAGCCTCCAATTTGGGCGTCGAGTACCAAGGCTGCATGCCCTGGTCGATATACTGCGGGTGGGTGGTCCTCTCGATTGAAGATAATCGGAGTTTCTGATCCTTTCAAAAAAATTGTGATGGCTGGGGTGCCATGACCGCCATATTGACGTGTCTAGTGTGTAGTTTTTGCTCTCTATTGGAGGGACGTCCTCGCTGGATCATGTTCATCTGCCCGCGAGTTACGGGATATTTTTGTTCATCTCCTTGCTGCATCTGGTGCACGGCTGCTGCCATTTGTGTTCCCGTAACGGGTTGTGCTGGCACCATGTATACTGGTGTCGGTTGCGTTGGTGTTGGTGCAGTATACACCTGAGTAGGTTGTGTTTGCGGTGGTATGGAATATACCTGTGCTTGTTGTACTTGTTGCGGTACTGGATATGCCTGAACAGGCTATGCTTGTGACGTAGCCGATGGAATCTGCACTAGTTGAGGAGGTGCACGTCCATCTCTTTGCAGTCGCAGTATATGTTCAATCGCGAGTTGATCAAATTCCCTGCAATTTCTCCGCGAGTGGTTAGAGCGAAGCTTACCATCATCCCCTTTGTAAAGATGGAACCTGCAATAATCGTCCATCTTTTCTTCGATTGATCGCTCAGGATCTTTGTATGCTTGCCTGCGCCACTCTGGCCTTCTGTAGCTATCGCGGTCGTCGCGTCTGTGGTCTCGACTGTCATGTCGATCGTCTGTACGGTGGTCTCGATTACCACGGCGGTCGTTCGTATGATGATCTCGATTATCACGATGATCGTCGGGTCATCTGTCAGTTTGGTCGGGCTGTCCCTTGACTGGACAAAGCCTGCTGCAATGAAGTTTGGATGGTCATCGTCGTGATAACGATTCTTGCGTTTGCGCCTTCGATCATCTTTAGCTATCTCTGCGGTCTCGACTGCCGCCCTCGTGATTTTCATGTGATGCTACGGGTCGAGTGCCTCGTACGGAGTCTTCTCCGTCTGCCCACTTTGTTGTGAGTACCATGAGCGCGGCCATTGTTTTTGGGTCTTCTCGACCAAGTGTTTCTTTGAAGTCTTCCCTCCAGAGTCCGTTTTTGAAGGCGTCGATTGCCCTATCTTCTGATACGTTACCTACTGAGTTACGGATGGTGGTCCACCGCCGTATGTACGATCTCAGAGATTCATCTGACTTTTGCTTGCAGGTCCGGAGCTCCTCGAAGGTTTTGGGGCGCTCACATAGAGGCTCGAAGTATTTGATGAAATCACCCTTGAAGTGTTCCCATGAATCGTAGTATGATTCGGGTAGCGATTAGAGCCAATCGCGAGCCGTTCCTTCCATCATAAGTTGTATGTACTGCATAGCTGTAGTTGTGGTGCCGCGCTGACATCCGACTGCCAGCCTGTAATCTTCTAGCCAGCCTGATGGCTCTTGTTTGCAGTTGAATTTAGGCGTGGTAGCTAGCGAAAACTTCTTGGGCATACGGCTCCCGGATCCGTCGAGTGAAGCATAACGCTCCACATGGCCCGATTTCTGCTTCCGAGTCTGAGCTGTTGCTGTATGACCTCCTCGAGTGGCTCCTACTGGAACGATGACGGCGTGAGCTTTTTCGACTGCTTCTTCCCCGAGGGCTTCGACTGCGACGGTCCCGATCTGTATCTCTCCTTGGAGTTGCTTGTGGATGCTGTATAGCTTGTGCTGCTATTGCCAGTTGTTTGTACAGTTGGAGGTGCTGATCCCTCTTTGGGTCCCCTGCAGGAGGTTCGATTGTTCTGAGGTAGGTGCCTAGCGTCATCAGCGCCCCGGCTGGCTCAGTAGGTATAGGAACTCCTTCCGCGTCGACTGCCATAAAGGCTGGGTTTAGATTCCGAGTGACCGCTGCACGATCTGCGTCTCCGAGGTTTATGAATCGTGACCTACTCGCGGGGTCGTTTTGCCTGTTGAGCTTGTAGACAATGCTCTTCTCCGAGCACTCGATATGCTGGCTTGCTTTTTGCGATCTTCGAGTACTACTCGGTAATTCTTTAACCGTATCGATTCTTGCCACTGGAAGTATTGTAAGGTCAATACCTCTTCCGGGGTTGCGTTTGCTAGTAGCATTGTGCAGCTTTCGATTACTTTACTCACTTTTTCCGCCATCTCTGCGGTGATGGTCAGCGTGGTTGTTCCGTCTGGCATGGTGACTGTGCAAGGGTATTCTGTAGGTCGACGGCATGTTGCGGCTGCTGATGTTTCTGCTGTACTCGCGGTGTACACCTGATACGGTACCACCCGATCTTCTGCCCACGTGTTGCTAATGCGCATTATGGATTCGGCGTCGTCATCCAGGCTCATGTTGGAGTTGCTTTGCTTGTTGGAGTTTCGCCACAATCGAGTTGATCTTCGAGTGCATTGTCCAGGCTATCTGCGTCGCAGGTGAATATCTCGTGGCTGGCACGGATTTCTGGGCCGTTGAGATCGGCGAGGTATATGTTGTCGTCTATGTTCTCCTTGTTCCCTGCGACGTCGTTGCAGTCGACGACGTTGTCGAGTGACTCGATTGAATTGTTTGGGCGGTACGCAGATTCGATCTCGCTTCTTCCAAATCTCTTTGCCACCTCGTCACGGAACTCTTGCGAGGTCATGGACGTTGCGGAGTCGCTTGGCGATTGGATCGGGATGATCTGTGACGATGTCACGCCCAAGATGGATGGTGTTGCAGTCGAAGCGTTGTCGATTGTCTCCATGTTGAGTGTCTCCACGTCGAGTGGGTCTAACAGGTCCTGCACACCATCTTTATCGTCAAAGAAGTTAAATTTTCCAACCGTAATATCCAAACCTGATTCGAGTCCGGCAAAGTGAAAGTGCATGGTTGCCCCCATGTGTGGTTTTGGTAATAATGACACTCCTTATGGACTAATGTTTACATTTAGATATTCTTATAGATCTTGTCCATTGGAGTTCATGTGTTGGACTCTTGAAGATGGCATGATGACCAATGCTCTATTTAAGGGTTTATATGAAGAATGGTCATGTGTAGATGATGAAGTGCAAAGGAGACATGAAGACGGAGCTTAGCGAGGCTTTCCCATAATGGAGTATGGGGGAGCATTTGGAGAAGTCTTCATCAAGCATGTGCTAGCAAGCACAATCAAGAAAGGTGTTCCAACTTGAGAGAGTCAAGATCGTCATCATCGAGCTCAAGTGGAATGCGCAAGGCAAAGGTATGATCTTGATAGGTTTTCTATTTTACCGGTCTCATATTGTTAGTGGGAGACCGGGTTTTAGGATAGACGGCGTACTATCAAGAGGGGCTCTCAAGTGAGTAACTTGATCGCATCTTTGTGGAGAGCTCAAACCTTTGCATATTTAGCATATCATCTTTCTTGGTTCTTATTTGGCTTTTCTCCTTGTTGGGTTTTGGTGCTTGTCGTGATCTTCATGACAAGCCCAAGTTCTTCGAAAACAGATTTCATTTGGAAAACTTGTTGCGTTTTCGTGTTGGAAATATTACCGGTCCACCTTCGAGTTAGGGTCCACACCTTCCCATGTGTGGTATCCCCTCTATATTTGTGACCCTTAATATTTCAATGCAATTGGATTCACCTGTTTTGGAGTTCGTACGAGAAAGTTATTGCATTTCAGGTTTTACAGTTTCACTGCTTTCAGGCCGGAGTCTCCGGTCTTCTGGACCGGAGTCTCCGGTCCTTGGTTTTCCTCGAGAGTGTTTTTCTTGTTCAGCCCCTGTGGGGGCCGGAGTTTCCGGCCCAAGGGGCCGGAGTATCCGCCCCAGGCCGGAGTTTCCGGTCCCAGGGGCCGGAGTTTCTGCCTGTGCTTTTCTCGTCTGGAAATGGTTCACCCCCTGGTGGGGGCCGGAGTTTCCGCCCCCAGGGGGCCGGAGTTTCCGCCCCGGACCGGAGTTTCCGGTCACTAGGGCCGGAAACTCCGGTGTGATATCTGGCTGCAACGGCTCTTTTCTGGGAGGGGTATAAATACCCCTCCACCCACCTCCAGCCAGCCAGCTCTTCCAAGCAACCTTTGCTTTCTCTCTCTTCCATTGTTGCAAGCTCATTTCCTTGATATCTCCCAATCCCTCCAACCATACTCTTTGATCTTTGGAGGATTGAAAGAGAAGACCTAGATCTACATTTCCACCAATCAATATCTCCTCTAAGTGAGGGGAACCTAGTGGATCTAGTTCTTGGAGTTCTTGAGTGGTTCTCCTCTTTGTTCTTCCTCTCTTATTCCCCCATAAGCATTTGTTGCTTTGTTGGAATTTGAGAGTGGAGGACTTGAGCACTTGTGCTCTTGCCTTTTGCATTTGGTGCATCGGTGTGCTCTCCACGAGGATTCGTGGAAGTTGAAATCTTGTGAACTTGTTACTCTTGGGTCTTCGGGCCCTAGACGCCTTTGTGGTGGTTGGACCCTTGTGTGGTCACTTGAAGCCGTTCGGGGGCCCCCAATCCCTTTGTGGGTTGTGCCTCGGATTGTTGTTGAAAGGCTCCGGATTCCGCCTCGAAGGAATACCGATAGTGGAAGGTGAACCAAACCTTTGTGGTGCGGTTCATCGGAGAAGAGGGTGAAACCTTTGTGGTTGTTGAACCGTTGTGTCGGTTCACACCTCTCCAACGAGACGTACTCCCTTTCAAGGAGGAACTCGGGAATACTTCCTCGTCTCCGCGTGATTCGGTTATTTCTATACCCGAGCTTTTTACTTATGCACTTTACATTGTGATAGCCTTCGTGATTGAAGTATTCTATTGCTATCACCTTGTTGCTTGTCTTGCTTAGCATAAGTTGTTGGTGCACATAGGTGAGCCTAGTTTATTTAGGTTGTTGGCTTGTTAATTTAAACACCTAGTTTTATTCCGCAATTAGCAAGCCTAAACCGGAAAAGCTTTAATCGCCTATTCACCCCCCTCTAGGCGACATCATTGTCCTTTCACAAAGGCTTGTTGAGATTCCACTGAGTGCGGCGTGAGCCTCCTTGGAGATTTTGGCGAGTGATCGCTTTTTGAATTGATGCTGATAGATCTTGCCGGCGAGTTGCTGTTTGCAACGGTGGTCGATGATTTGCTTTTTGATGATGCAGTAGGCGAGTTACCTTGTGCAGATGTGATCGTCGGGTGGCCGCTTGATGATGAAACCGGCGAAACCGTGAGCCCAATACTACCTGTTCCCACAGACGGCGCCAATTGTCGAGGTGTGCCTTCGGCAAGTCCCATGGTTGCTATACCTAGGGTTGATTGTGTGGTAGAGGACGCGTAGTATCGGTGGAATCGCCGGCTGACAAGCTGGATTTACCCAGGTTCAGGGCCCTCGAGTGAGGTAAAACCCCTACTTCCTGCTTGTCTGTGTTTATGGTTTGAATATGGAGATTACAAGGGTTCGACGAGCGGTTGATCTCGTTGAGGTTTTGGTGGCTATGAATTGCTTGCCCCGATCGATCACCATCCCAGCCTTTATATAGGAGGTTGGGTCTCGGGAAACATAATCGACCAAGGTTACATATATGGAAAGCCTTAACCAACTATAACTTGATCTAACTTGGAAAACACTCTTCGTTTTAGGCCTTCCTTCATGGGCTTCGATTAATCTTTGGGCTTCTTTGATCATCATGTGCACCAGGTACCCTTAGCTGGGGTACCCGCAGAGCATAACCTCGTCTGAGGCGGAGGCGCTTTGCGCCTCGAACTACCCCTGCCCGCCCGGCTACGATGTCCCCGCCGGTTGGAGGCTGAGCACCGGAGGTGTGCCGGTCCCTCCTGTCCCTCAAGGTTTGGCGCGCCGGGCGGCCATCACGAACCACTACTACCTCGAGCTCACTCCGGAGCAGCGGATGGATTCCCGCTGGCATCCAGACTATCGCCCAACTTGGGACGCCTTCTTCATCGAAAGGCGTGAGAAGGCGCTCGCCAGGTACGAGGAGGACCGCCCGCGTCCTTCGAACTTCAACGAGGTCGGCCGTCGGCTGTGGTGGGCCGGCCGGACTCTCAAGAGGGTCATGGACTACATCACGGCCGGCGATAACCCCCGCCTGCGCTACCCTCAATTACAGTCCATGCGACAACCCCCGTCAACGATTACATCACGGCCGTCCGACGACAGCGACGACGACGACGGCGACTACGACGACTACACCCACGAGTATTATAGGCATAGGCAAGAGTAAGACTAATCTGAGCCACATCATTGGTTTGGACAAAATGGTTTGTTGTCATTCGTCTATGTACCCAAGTTTGTTGTCATTCGTCTATGTACCCAAAGTTTGTTATCATTCGTCTATGTACCCAAGTTTGTTGTCATTCGTCTATGTACCCAAGTTTGTTGTCATTTGTCTATGTACCCAAGTTTGAAGTCATCCGTCTATGTACCCTTCATTGGCAGTTGTTGATTCATTTTTTCAAAATGATAAAATGGTTAATAGTTTGAATAGTTAGAATAATTATTTTATAAAAGATAAAATGGTTTTGGAATAGTTATACAAATTTAAACACTTTTCATGTTGAAGGTTTAGTGAGATTCAAAAATATGCAAAAGATAAAAGTTAATGCATTTTTTAATTCAAAATGGCAAAATGGTTAATAGTTTGTAGAGTTAGAATAATTATTTTATAAAACAGAAAATGGATTTGGAATACTTATTCAAATTCAAGCACTTTTCATGTTAAAAGTTTTCTCAAATTCATAAGTATGCAAAAACTATTTCATTCAAATGTTCAAATATTTAAAATTGTGCTAGATTTTTAAAAAAGTAAAAACGGCCCAGCCCGCGCAATTTTTGGGCCTTTAGTCCCGGCCCATCTCACCAGCCGGGACTAAAGCCCGCGCTGCGCGGGAACGCGAAAAGGCCTCCCAAACCCTTTAGTCACGGCCCGTGCCTCAAACCGCGACTAAAGACCCCCTTTAGTCGCGGTTTGAGCCACGGACCGCGACTAACGGTCCCATTACTAATTAAGACACGGTTGGGACTTAGCCATTTTTTCATCGAAGACGAAGGAGCGCAGAAGGCAGAGGAGCGCCGCCAGGCTGCTAAAATTTTCCGTCGCCAGCAAGGCCGTCCCTGACGCCGCTGCCGTCTTCGACACAACCGCTGCCCGTCGCCGGCGCCTCCTCTACTTCTCCACCGAGTCGTCCGTGGTAGGAAGGCCGGAATCCGGCGAATCGAGGCCCCTCCCTCAACTCCGGCCACCGCGTGCGAGCACGATTCCGTCGCCGTACGACCTCCCCCGACCTCGCGTCCACTCCATCGTGCTCAGGGTGAGCTTTTGCATCCTCCAGTGCCTTCAATTCGACTTATTGCGCCCCGTAGCTCCGCCGCCGCGTTGCCCGTCGTCGGCCGCCGCCAAACATCGTCGCCGGCGTTGCTCCGGTGACCCAAATTGGGCGGCGCCGCTACCAAAAGGTTCCCTGCAACCTCCTCTACGTCGCAGCGCGTTCGAATCATCCAGAAACGCGCGGATTCGAGCAATCTTTGATTAACCCGAAATTTCAAAATAGGGCTTTATAATTCTGTTTCTGTGTTGTAGCTTTAATTCAAAATAAAATAGTTAAACTCCGTGTTTGTGCAAACCAAAAATCACAATGATAAATGAAAGAGTTTAGAACCACTTCCAACTTGCACATCTTAAAAATATTAATTTTTGTGTGCTTGATAATTACTGTACTGCCACTGGTATAAATCAAAGAACTATTTTTTAACTTGAGAAATATGAATCCAAAATTTGTAAATCCAATTGTTCTAGAATGCCTGTGAGTATAGCTTTCTGTAGAAATTAGCCTCATATGTTTGTGATACATAGTTTGAAATGGCATGTGTTGGTAGTTTAGACCAGTGGGGTTTTCTAGCATTTAATTAATTTTCTGTGAATAAGATTTTGGACTAAATCCAATTGCATTAGTTTAAAATACTTACATAGAAGCTAAACCTATCTTTGCATAACTTGTTGATGAACAGAACACCCTGGACTTAATAAACTCTAAAAATGGTGTTTTCGGCATATTAAAAGTGATAAAATAAATATTTGGTCCTTTATGAAATTGTTGCTATTGTTGTTTGTGAAATGTTTAGGTACTGTAGATCACTACATAATGTTGTTCTTAATATGTTAGTACTGTTAGTGCTTAAGTAAAACAAAATGAAGTTAGTTGTAAAATGCTATTAAGAGTAATATTTTGTAATATAAAATATCTTGAACTCATTTTCAAAATGGAATAAGTTATGTAAACCATTTTATGTTTTAAGGTATGATAATTCATTTAAATAAATTCTAGGACTAAGTAATTTTTAGTAATTGATTTGTAGTAATTTTTAGTAATTGATTTGTAGTGGATATATTGTGACTTAATAGATTTGTAGTAATTTTTTAATTACAAAGTATTGATGATAACAATTGATACACATTAGATAAGTGACTTGTATTCATTGCTTTAGTAATTATTTATAACAATTGATACTCATTTTATTTGATGCATTTTGAAATAATATTGTGTGCATTTTGCAAAACTATGGATCCACCTAGTCCAACCCGCAGAGACCTAATACAGGAAGAAATTCCGAGAATATAATCCACGACGCCCTAGATGTTGATCCAGTCGAATCTCCTTCGTCGTATCTGATGTTGTCCCTGCATATGTCCCAGGGAAGCCTTTGGTCAGCGACGAGAAGTTGGCACAATTGCCAACATATATGCGGAATTTGCATGACTGGTACTTGAGTGTGGTAGGGGGCAGAACAATGATCGTGGCGAAAGTCCCAACTGAGTATTTCTTCCGACCCGGAGAGGTCCATGTTGAGTTTTTCGAACTCTTCTAGTTATACAATTTCGACGCCCTCGACAAAACTCTCATGAGTTGCAATTGTCTGTAAGTTGTTGAATTCATTGTCTACATATAAGTTGTCCAGTTTTTCAGTTGTTCAGTTCATTGCATGTAATTATCCTCATTATATCCTTTTGTACTCTATTATGCAGAATGAAGATCCAGGAATGTAAAACAAAGATCTATAGTGTTGGGTTCATTGACCCAGATAAAGTACATATATATTTGCTAACGACGAAACCCGACAAGACGGCGAGTAACCTTCTAAGGTTTCTAACGGAGCAACATTTCTGTGACCACATACTATTTCCTTACAACTTCCAGTGAGGGTCTTACTTTGTTGTACACATTCACTTTTGCTTACTCGATGTTAAGTGTAATTGATGAGTTACTGACGTATATATAAACGTGTGTAGGTTTCACTGGATTCTGCTAGACATTCAAGTTGATAAGGGAAAAGTTGAAGTCATGGACCCATTAAAGAGACACCTGGAAGAGTTCCGCGACATGCAGGACATGCTCCAGAGGTAATTTTCGCGCAATATCGGTCTCTTTCGTTGATTTCAGGAGATATCAGGTAATGAATAACTCATTCATTAATTCATTTTCTTTGTCGGGCAGGGTTTGGAACCTGTTCAGGAGTCTGGTGGCGGGTTCCTTTAGTGAGAAGCTGACGTTTACTCCGGTCACGGTAAGTAGTACGAGATATGTCTGCGCATCTCTTTAATTCTAGTTTCAATACAATTATGATGCTAGATTATTATTTTGATTGAATTCTATTCTCGTAAAGTGCGCGAGGCAGCCAACGGGGACGAATCTATGTGGATACTATGTTTGCGAGTTCATTCGCACGTTTACGACTGAGCACAATGATCATAGACTCTACGTAAGCAATACATTCACAACATTATTTTATTACCGTCACTTTTTGTTATCATGATTGATGTTCATATTGATCTCCTTTTCTTATATAGTTCGACAGAATGCGGGAACAACTCCTACCAGAGCAACGCCTACTAGGAATTGCAGAGGAACTGGCTAGATTTTTGATGAAAGAGATGGTAGACGACGCGGAGAATTTAGTGTGAATAGGCGCTACTGATGATCCCCGGTCGTGTAATCGAATAGACGGGCTCTAGTCCGGTAATTGTGATCTCCATGTAACTATCAAAATTGTATATATTTGTATATGCTCGATCGTACGACAAGTTATCTTATATATGCACGAACGTGTACGGTATGTGGTAGCGTAGAAATACCGCTAAAAGAAAACAATTATCTTTGTATGCTCGAAGAAAGAAAATAAAAGAAAACAAATAAACCCTAAAGAAATAAATAAAAGAAACCCTAAACCCTAACCCTAAAGAAATAAATAAAAGAAACCCTAAACCCTAAACCCTTTAGTCGCGGCCCGTTATACGAGCCGGGACTAAAGGGGTTGCCCCCAGCGCGCCCCGCAGGCGGCCACGTGGATGGCCTTTGGTCCCGGCTGGTAACAGGCCCGGGACTAAAGGTTTGCCCTTTAGTCCCGCTTGTCCTGTCCCGGTTCGCGAACCGGGACTAAAGCCCCTCACGGGCCGGGACAGAAAACCCTGTCTCCACAGTGTATATAGAATTACTGAAGACTTGAATACTCCATACGACCACGGGGACCTGATCAAGGACGTGGGATAGTATTGTCTCTTCATTTTGTGATTGTCGAGCGGTCTTTAGGACCACACGGTTTTCTAAGTTGTCTAGGAAGGTTCCAGGATTTACTAACTACTAGAGTTTTCAGTCGTGGCTGCTAGGAGGGCAGTCAAAGATTTGAAGTTATGCTTTCTTTCTCTGTGTGTAGTGTGCTTGTTGTATTTAGTGCATACAAGTTACTAACTATATGAAAGATGGGAAGTTTAGTGAGCTCTCAACCCCCCCCCCCCACGCACTGTTCACTGCTATAGTGTTGAACAGTGCTGTGGTGGGCCCCACCTGTCAGCCTCACTGCGCGCTGACATTTTACAAAAACCGAAAAGCAAGCCCAGAAAATACCCCGCGATCCTCCACTTTTCCGAAGGCAAGGACCTACACGTAATTTCGGACAAACCCAGGGACCCTGCTGAAAAAAGCACGCGCAGAGCCCACCTCTCTCCTTCTCTCTCCCCGCGTGGCGACGAGGTTGCCGCCGCCGACGCGCCACGCCGCCGCTCCGGTGCTCCCCCGTCGAATCGAAGGATCCCACGGACTCCGCCGCCGCCTCCTCTCCGTCTCCGCCGACTCTCGCCTGCTGGAACGGCCGTCACACGCCAGAATCGCAGCGGCCGTTAGCTCACTTCCTCCGCCGCGTCCGCTCGCCGTGGCGACCGCTCCGACGACCAAGATGGAGCGGTGCCGCCGCTTTACGCGCGGTCGCAGCGCGCGGCGGCACGTCCTGCGTCGCACGGATGCGTGATGTCTACGCACGCTTCTATTCTTGTAGACAGTGTTGGGCCTCCAAGTACAGAGGTTTGTAGAACAGCAACAAGTTTCCCTTAAGTGAATAACCCAAGGTTTATCAAACTCAGTGAGATAGAGGTCAAAGATATCCCTCTCAAGCAACCCTGCAATTAAGATACAAGAAGTCTCTTGTGTCACCAACACACCTAATACACTTGTCAGATGTATATGTGCACTAGTTCGGCGAAGACATATTAAAATACAAGTGATATGGCTGATCATAAGTGGTAATTGCAATCTGAAATAAAAATGGCAGCAAGCAAACATGAGACAAAATGAGAGTAAATGGTGTTTCAATAGTTGGAAATAAGGCCTAGAGATCATACTTTCACTAGTGGACACTCTCAACAATAATAATATAATTGAATACATAGAAATTTCCTTTCACTATGCTACTCTGAATTATTCTCTCGTTGGATAACGAACACCAATCCACTGCGTAGGGTTATAAAAGCACACCTTAAAGTCGCATTCCACATCTAGGGAACCCCACACTGTCAACTTGAGCGCCCTAAATAGTACTAGACAAACACCACAATTTCATAGAGACATCCAACGCAAATAATAACTCATGATAAGTATTCCTGTAATCTTTAGCCGAAGAGCCACACACGGTGCGCACACTGTCAACTTCGCACCGTGGGACAAAGGTGACTCCGGAGTTTACATTAATAAAACCACTCAAGTAGCATATAAGATAATGAAGAGTAACATCTATGGATTCAACTAGATTACAAAGCTCATGATCACATAAAGATCACACCATGGGAGAGAGAGATAGACCACATAGCTACCGGTAGAGCCCTCAGCCCCGATGAAGAACTACTCCCTCCTCATCATGGGAGGCAGCGATGGCGATGAAGATGGCGTTGGCGTCGATGGAGATGGCTCCGGGGGCAATTCCCCGTCCCGGCAAGGTGCCGAAAAAGAGACTTCTGTCCCCCGAATTAGGGTTTTTGGTGGCGGCGGAGCTCTGGAACTTTCTGGGGAAATCGTCGATTGTTTTAGGGTTTTCACCGCGGAGGCAATATATAGTCCAAAGGGCGTCGCGAGGCGGTGCACGAGGAGGCGACACCACCCCTCGGCGCCGGTGGGCCCTTGGCCGCGCCGAGCCCACGTGTGGGGCCCTCGTGGCTCCACTTCGCCTCTCCTTCGGACTCCAGGTGTCTTCTGATAAAATAGGGGCCTCCGTAAATTGTTGTCCAATTCCGAGAATATTTCCAGACTAGCTTTTCTGGAATACAAAAACAGCAGAAAACAGGAACTGGCGCTTCGGCATCTTGTTAATAGGTTAGTCCCAGAAAATGCATTGAGGTGACATGCTACCGTCATAATCTTGATCATATAATATTGTAAGGCACATGTGTAAATGAATGAAGTGATCCAAGTCAATGATCTATAGTTTGCTACCAAATAGATAATGAGTAAACAATGAATCACACAAGCTAAACGTTTTCATGAATAGTAATTTTGAGACAAGCATCAAACAGTTTTACATAAGAGTTAACTCATAAAGCAATAGTTTCTAATAAAAGGTATTTAATCAACACAAAGGAAGAATTAAGTTTCAGCATTTGCTTCAACTTTCAACATATTTATCTCATGGATATCGTCAACACAAAGTAGTATAATAAGTCCAATACGTAGCATATAACGCATGTTGTAACAAAGTTGACACTAGTGTTTGCTTGTGGAACAGAAAGAATAGGAAAACTGACTCAACATAAAAGTAAAAGAAAGGCCCTTCACAGAGGGAAGCAGGAATTAAGTCATGTGCTAGAGCTTTTAGGTTTTGAAATCATATAAAGATTGCATAAATTATTTGACACTCCTCCCAACCTTGCTAACACAAGCCATGGCTAACCAAATCCTCGGGTGCCTTCCATCAATCACATACCATGGAGGAGTATCTAGTTTTGAGAGGTGTTTGTTAATTGTCAACGAATGGTACGGGGGAGAATAGTATCCTCCCTGTCAAATAGACTTTTAAGAGCGGCTCCCATGAAGGACGTTATTTCTACCAGCAAGGGATCATCCCTCTTTCTCTTCTGTTTACACACGCAGGTATTTCACTGTTTGTCATTGCTTACTGATGAATCAGGACAAAAGTGTGAAGAGAATTAATTGGTTAAAGTTGTAATTAATTGGGACTGGGCACCCCGTTGCTAGGTCTTTTTACAAGTTATTGGATAAGCGGATGTATATGCCACTAGTCCAGGTGTAAAAGTCCATTTGACAACTAGAATAAAGAATAACCACACTAATTCCACATGAGCTAGTAAACATTGACACAAAGGGAATAATAACATTTTGAATAATTTAAAGGTAGCACATGAAAATTTACTTGGAGTGGCAAGGAAATACCACATATAGGTAGTTATGGTGGACACAAATGGCATGGATTTTGGCTCAAGGATTTGGATGCACGAGAAGCATTCCCTCTCAGTACAGAGTTTAGGCTAGCAAGGTTTATGTAAGCAAACAAGAATATTAACCCGTACACCAAGTTTTATATGACAAACATATTGAAAACGTTATAAGACTTCATACCGTCATCCTTGTCAACCAAACCCTGTTATTAGAAAATATCTAGACCTTAGAGATACCACCAATGCAAACCAAATTTTCAACAAGCCTTACGGTAGTTCTTCACTAATAGGATTAACTCATGTGATGCACAAATTTAATCATGATCTACTTGTTAACTCAAAACAATTGACAAGCATCAAGTTATCCAAGTTAGTGATCTACAAGATTATGCAAGTTTTTCCTTATACCAATTACCACATGCAACATTTTCTGAACCAACCAAACACCAATCAATTCATTTCAACAACTCTCCAAACAGATATAAGTGAAGCAAGAGAGTACTTTCTACAAAAGAAAGCTAATAGCTCTGACAAGAGATACATGAAAACAAGAGCTAAAAGCTGAACAGCGCTAGATATGAATACTCAACAAATATAAGTGAAGAATAGGAGTATTCTCATGAAAAAGCGGAGCGTGTCTCCCTCCCAATCAAGAATGCTAGGGTCCAGTCAAGCTTATTGAAACTAAAAGTACTGAAAATAAAAGCACACAGACACTCAAGAAAAGCACATATGATGTGAAAGAATTAAAATATAGTTTCACTAGAGATGACCTGATAATTTTGCCGATGAAAAAGGGAATGCCTTGGGCATCCCCAAGCTTAGAAGGTTGAGTCTTCTTGAAATATGCTGGGGAGATCCATGGGAGCCTTCCCAGCTTGAGCTCTTCACTCTTCTCCATCCTATTATATCACTCTTCCCTCTTGACCCTTGAAAACTTCTGTCACACCAAACTCAAAGCAAATCTCATTAGAGGGTTAGTGCACAATCAAAAACTCACATGTTCTATAAAGACGCAATATGACTTGTTACTTTAAACATTAGCTACTGCCATTGATGTTATGTGAAGCTCTTCACCCAAAAAAGAATTTCACTCAACACTAGTAAAAGAGAGAATGCAAAATAAAAAGGCATAATCTGTCTAAAACAGAACAGTCCGCAAAGACGAATTTTTTCGAGCCACTTACGACGCTCAGATCGAAAAACTTTGAACTAACGAAAGATTCATACATATCTGAGGATCACGCACAAAAAATTTCAGATTTAAATAATTTTTCTGTGATTTTACAGAAGCAAAACGGTGAACAGCAGAAATCTGTACCTGCGCAGAAATCCAAATCTAGCATCATCTTCCTATTTGAGGCCTTACTTGGCACAACAATGCAAGAAAATAAAGGTACAAAGGCATTGATACATAAGTAAACAGCACCTTGACTCAAATAAAATAAAAATAGCAGAAAATAAAAATAATGGGTTGTCTCCCACAAGCGCTTTTCTTTAAACCCTTTTAGCTAGGCATGATAATTTTGATGATGCTCTCATATGTATAAGAGTTGAATATGAAAGAGCATCGAGAAGAAAATATCAAACACATTTAAGTCTAACCCACTTCCTATGCAAAGGAATCTTGTAAGAAAATAAATCAATAAAGCACAAATTGACTAGCATAGGAAGGCAAAACAAGTGGAACTTCAAAAATTTCAACATAAAGAGAGAAGACTTAATATTATTGAGATATATGAAACCGTGTATCCCTCTCTCATAAGGACCAGTAGGTCTTAAAGTACCCAGCAAATAAAACCAAATCAAGAGAAAGCTCAAAACCTTCATCATAAAGAGAAGAAATTTAGTAACATGAAGATTTCTATAACCATACTTTCCTCTCTCAAAATAATTTTCAGTGGCATCATGAATAAACTCGACAATATAGCTATCACATAAAGCATTCTTATCATGATCCATATGCATAAAAGTATGATTACTCTCCACATAAGCATAATTAATTATATTAGTAATAGTGGGAGTAAAACTATCACAAGCATCATTGTAATCATCATAAATTGCAGGCATAGCATAATCATAATAAACTTTATCCTCCATAGTAGGTGGCACCAAAATACCACTATCATTATAATCATCATAAATTGGAGGCAAAGTATCATCAAAGAAAATTTTCTCCTCAAAACTTGGGGGACTAAAAATATCATATTCATCAAAACCAGCTTCCCCAAGCTTAGACTTTTCCATAGCATTAGCAATAATGGTGTTCAAAGAATTCATGCTAATAAAATTGCTACCACTATTATGCAAACAAATTTCCATAGGTTTTTTAATTTTCTCTTCAAAAGCATCATGTCCTAACTCAAGATAAATTTCATAGAGCACTCTATTTTTTTTGTTGTTTTCCATTAAGCCTAACTAGTAAAATAAAAACAAGAAACAAAAAGATATAATTGCAGAATCTAAAGGAAATACCTTCGAGCACTCACACGTCAGCAACAGTGCTAGAAAATAGCTAAGTAGCTGGAGGATGTGAGTACCTTTTACCTTACCTCCCCGGCAACGGCGCCAGAAAATAGCTTGATGTCTACGCACGCTTCTTTTCTTGTAGACAGTGTTGGGGCTCCAAGTGCAGAGGTTTGTAGAACAGCAGCAAGTTTCCCTTAAGTGAATAACCCAAGGTTTATCGAACTCAGTGAGATAGAGGTCAAAGTCAAAGATATCCCTCTCAAGCAACCCTGCAATTAAGATACAAGAAGTCTCTTGTGTCCCCAACACACTAATACACTTGTCAGATGTATAGGTGCACTAGTTTGGGGAAGAAATATTAAAATACAAGTGATATGGATGATTATAAGTGGTAATTGCAATCTGAAATAAAAATGGCAGCAAGCAAACATGAGATAGAATGAGAGTAAACGGTGTTTCAATGGTTGGAAATAAGGCCTAGGGATCATACTTTCACTAGTGGACACTCTCAACAATAATAATATAATTGAATACTAGATATTTCCTCTTCACTATGCTACTCTGAATTATTCTCTCGTTGGATAACGAACACCAATCCACTGCGTAGGGCTATAAAAGCACACCTTAAAGTCGCATTCCACATCTAGGGAACCCCACACTGTCAACTTGAGCGCCCTAAATAGTACTAGACAAACACCACAATTTCATAGAGATATCCAACGCAAATAATAACTCATGATAAGTATTCCTGTAATCTTAAGCCTAAGAGCCACACGGTGCGCACACTGTCAACTTCGCACCGTGGGACAAAAGTGACTCCGGAGTTTACATTAATAAAACCACTCAAGTAACATATAAGATAATGAAGAGTAACATCTATGGATTCAACTAGATTATAAAGCTCATGATCACATAAAGATCACACCATGGGAGAGAGATAGACCACATAGCTACCGGTAGAGCACTCAGCCCCGATGAAGAACTACTCCCTCCTCATCATGGGAGGCAGCGACGGCGATGAAGATGGCGGTGGCATCGATGGAGTTGGCTCCGGGGGCAATTCCCCGTCCCGGCAAGGTGCCGAAACAGAGACTTATGTCCCCCGAATTAGGGTTTTTGGTGGCGGCGGAGCTCTGAAACTTTTCTGGGAAAATCGTCGATTGTTTTAGTGTTTTCACCGTGGAGGCAATATATAGTCTAAAGGGTGTCGCGAGGCGATGCACGAGGAGGCGACACCACCCCTCGGCGCCGGTGGGCCCTTGGCCACGCCGAGCCCACGTGTGGGGCCCTCGTGGCTCCACTTCGCCTCTCCTTCGGACTTCAGGTGTTCTGATAAAATAGGGGCCTCCGTAAATTTTCGTCCAATTTCGAGAATATTTCCAGACTAGCTTTTTTGGAATACAAAAATAGCAGAAAACAGAACTGGCGCTTCGGCATCTTGTTAATAGGTTAGTCCCAGAAAATGCATAATAATGGTATGAAGTGTATGTAAAACATGTAGCAATTGGTATAAAACAAGCATGGAACATCAAAAATTATAGATACGTTTGAAACGTATCAATGCGGTGTTGCCGCGGTCCCCGTCTCCGCTGCCTCCATTGCTGACGTCATCACGACGTCAGCATGGGCCCACCTGTCAGCCAATTTTCTCCTCCGAAAAAATTACACAAAATACTAAAATACTTACATGTAGGCCCAGTTTTCAGAGACAAATTCCAAAAATACAAAATAAATGACATAAAATCAAAAAAACTTAGAATCTGCTCACCGAAAAAAAAACATATATCAAAATGTCCACACAAAAAATTGTTCACCGTTTGTGGAAAAAATGTGGACAACATATGGCATACGAACAAATTTGAAGTTTAAATATTTCAGAAATTGGAATGTCTTCCGAATATAAACACCTTACAAATATTAAAATAATTCACATCAAAATTATTGCCGAATTCAAACAATTTTCCAAAACAAAATATTCTTGAATACCAACTTTTGGAATTTGAACAATTTCCAAACCTACACAATTTTTAAATGTGAAATAAATGTCATAAAATCACAAACTTAGAATCTACTCACCGAAAGAAGAGAAAAACATATATCAAAATGTCCACAAAAAAATCACTCTTTATAGAAAAAATGTTGACTACATATGGCATACGAACAAATTTGAAATTTAAATATTTCAAAATTTGGCATGTCTTCCGAACATGAACACCTTATAAATATTAAAATAATTCACATCTAGATTACTGCCGAATTCAAACAATTTTTAAAACAAAAAATCTTTGAAAATCACCTTTTCGAATTCCAACAATTTCCAAATGTACGCAATTTTTAAATGTGTGCTTTTTCGAAATTAAATTTTACCACACATGCGGGAAAAATATGACAAACATACCAACATGAACACAAAAAATAAACATAGCCTACTTATGCCATACAACCAAATTCCAAAATTGAAAATTTTAAAATTTTAAATACATCTCAAATCTCAGCATTGAACAAACGTAAAAAAAATTAAATACCACAAATATGCCAACATGAACAAAAAAATGCTGCCCGTTAATGCCATACGATCAAAATCCATATTTGAATATTCAAAATATTTGAATGCCTCTCGAATCTAAGCATTTAACAAACATAAACATAATTCGAATAAAAATATTTCCCAATTTCAGCAGTTTCCGACATTTCAAACAACTGATAAACATAAACTATTTTGAGCTCCAATATATTCAAATCCAAAAAAAACTTTTGAATGTGGACATTTTCAAATCTAAATTCTTTACACCCCGTTATTTACAAATATAACACAACAAACAACATGACTGCAAAAAATAAACACTGCCTATTACTAAAATCTAGCTAACTATGTACTTAGATTCAACTAAAAATACTTGACTAAATGAACGTATAAACAAAATGCAATTTCATTCCCTCCGATTATGGATTGATTTCAAAATGAATTTCAGCTAAATACATTATACAAATTAGAACTATCGCCTTTCCTTACAACATATATATAACACAACTAAAAAAAATACACAAATTATTACAAAATATTATCAGCAAGGGCGCGGCGTGCGCCAAATTTAACTAGTTGTACATCAAGGATAGCGTTTTGCCCCCACCCACCTTTTTTATTGGAAATACATTTTTTACACATTTCGAAATTTAAAAAGTCCAAGAAAATCTTATGCGTACATGTCCCACATCCTATGTGCGCGTAAATCATATCACGAAAAATTGAATTTTTTGTAGCTTGTGTAAAAGGACAAAAGTTGGTGCAAAATTAAGACTTTTCATGACACTTTTTGTTGTTGTTTTCACACAGGGCATGAAAAATTTTTTTTCGTGAAACTTAGCGTGCACATATATACATAATGTGGAGATGTATGTGCTAAACATATTTTTTTTAAAGTTGACATTTTAAAATGTGTTTTTTTTTTGTAAAGGGAGAATATACACCCGGGAGCAAAATTGAATTTCTGGTACATTAGATCATTCCATTATTCAATTGTTTTCGGGATTTATTAGTTTAGAAATCGGGTGTACCGCCTCTGCGTAAAATAGTATGATCAGCCGAGATAAGGACCAGTACTTGTACATCTTGACTATGAATACTAATTGAGAACTGTCAACACTAACCCAGCATCAAACTGAAGTCTTAGACCTGATGGAGCTGATTATGTTTGTATCCATACTGCACCGCAAGGCGCAAGATATATACGAACTCAGGTCGTTGTAGACTGTTTGGCCAAACTACAGTTCTCCTTTTAGATGCCATGCATGCTCGTACGGTCGTACCCCGTACGATGCAGGTCATTGTAGACTGTTTGGCCAAACTCAAGGGCCGCCAGGCGCATCAAGGTATGCTTTTTTGGCAAAACGTACGCTAACCTTTTGGTAGTAGAAGTGTAGAATTGGAAGCTGGGCTAGAAGAAGCTTTGCATTTCTCCCGTCCTCACGCGCGCGCTGCAATTGTGCTACATCAGCTGACGAGTGAGTGAGATATAATTAGAGCATGCAGAGGCAAGCTCTTCTGCTGCGCTAATTAATTTCTTTGGTTAATACCTTGGCTGTGGGATCAGCGCGTCAGACTGCATATATATGTGTGTGGCCGTAATAAGCGACGAGTTCTTCGTCGTTGATTAATTCACCACTTTGCCTGTTGAGGACGAAGACGCCGATAAAATGAAGAAGCGATAACTAAAGTCCACTAATTAAGTACTGCAAACGTAGAAGCATACATGTCCAGATATATGGCCAATCCAAGAAAGGAGTGACACAAGGAGAAACACGCACGCACGCATGCGTGGAGTTGTGGATGGGAGATGGAGATTTTGTGATTAGAAATGTGGCACACGCTTATCTCCTTGCCAATTGGCACGCAGCACGCACGGCTGATCGATCGATTGCATGGGTGATTGTGGAATCACGAGCGCTTGCAGCTTTGGGCACTCCACAACACATGCACACACGCCTAACTAGGGATGAAAACGGAGCGGATACGGACGGAACTGAGTGGTGCCATATTTGTTTTCATATTTGTTTGCGGAAGCGGAAACGAATACAGAAACCCCGGAAACAAATACGAAAAAAATTTATCGGAAACAGATATGTACCAAATACGGTGCGGACACGGAACAGAAAACGGATGTTTGCCGGAACAAAACAACCCTTAAATAATGCACGAAAACTCAATCAAACCAACAAAATTATCAATTTTCTAAGATGAAATAAAATATAACGAGTTATCATGATTATATAATATAGTGTGCATATGCTATCAACTTTGGCAACATTAAGAAATATCTACTATCGTCCTTAACACTAGTGCTACACTGAAATGTCGAACTGGTAACGACTCGAGAGGGACATGATATGCGAGTATATATGGCCTAAACACGGTAGCTTCAGACCCTTTTTTTTTCATATCATGTAATATGCCTAAATATTTCTACTGGAATTACTGGCCCTACTGGATGTGGCAAGCACCGCATAGCAAAAACGGAAAGTTCCGTATTACCGGAAACGGAAAGTTCCGTTTCCGTGGTCATTCCGCCGGAATCTGCTGTTCCGTTTCCGTTTCCGCATAAAAGTTTCCGTTTCGGTTTCCGTTTTGCAAAATTCCGTTTCCGTTTCCGTATTTCCATTCCGTTTCCGTTTTTCCGCGGAAAAGTCGGAAAGATTCCGCTCCATTTTCATCCCTACGCCTAACTCTCGCCAATCTTCTTCTCCCAGGCATATATGCATGCCTTCTCCCTGCACCTCACCTATAAATACCTCTCGCCGGTGACCCTTCTTCTCCATCTCATCTACACTTCTTCTACCACAAAACACCACGCTACAAACCTATATTCCCGCTCAGACTTGCGGACATATAGCTGCACATCTTGCCTTGCATATTCTCTCTGCAAAAAAGGCGTCGAGTACGAGCGTGAGTAAGCTCGTGCTGGCCATGGCGGCTCTCGTGATGCTCTTGCCATGCAGCGTCAGCTCGGCCAACGAAACTCAACGGAATACCTTCAGCCTCGACAACTACGGCGCCCGCGGCGACGGGCAGCACGACGACACGCAGGCGCTGGCCAAGACGTGGAACGCGGCGTGCTCCTCGTCCCGGCCGGCAGTGCTGCTCGTTCCCAAGGGCAAGAGCTACCTCCTCAAGGCTATCACCGTCTCTGGCCCATGCAAATCCAGCGTCGTCTTCATGGTGAAAGGCACGCTGGTGGCTCCTCCGAGCAGGTCAGCATGGAGCGAAGACAACATAAACCATTGGATCATGATCCAGGGCGTCTCCGATCTCACTGTAACCGGCGGCGGTACGATCAACGGCAATGGCGACATTTGGTGGAAGAACTCGTGCAAAACAGACAAGGCTCTTCCATGCATGGCAGCTCCAACGGCATTGACGTTTCACCGCTGTGATAATTTGAAGGCCGAGAACCTGAAAATTGTAGACAGCCAACAGATCCATATGTCTGTTGAGGATTGCACCAACGTGCAGTTGGCCCGTCTGTCCATTACGGCGCCTGGTACGAGCCCAAACACCGACGGCATCCACATCACCCGGAGCAAAGACGTTCAAATTAGAGATTGTGTCATCAAAACCGGAGATGATTGCATGTCGATCGAGGACGGAACTCATAATCTTGTTGTCACCAAAGTAGTGCGTGGCCCAGGGCATGGAATCAGCATCGGAAGCTTGGGAAACGATAACTCCGAAGCTGAGGTTTCTAGTATTACAATTGACTCGGTACAATTATATGGCACTACCAATGGTGCTCGGATCAAGACATGGCAGGGAGGAAGAGGGAACGCAAAGGATATCACCTTCCAGAACATCATCATGGACAATGTGCAAAACCCAATCATCATTGACCAGAACTACTGCGACTCAACTACGCCATGCAAGAAGCAGGGATCAGCGGTGGAGATTAGCAACGTGGTATTCAAGAACATTAGAGGGACAACAATTTCCAAGGATGCTATCAAACTTAGCTGCAACAATGATGACTCGTGCTCTGACATTGTCTTGGAGAACATCGACCTGAAAATGGAGGGCGGCAAGGGTGAGACCCAGAGCACCTGCGAGAACGCAAAATGGCGAAAAGCAGGAACTGTTATTCCACAACCCTGCGAAGCCAAAAACTAGGAAGGGTTGACAGGGTTTTTGTAACATGTATAGATGATGCATAGAAAGTACAAAACAGCTAGTCATACTTGTGCATACATGATGCAAACCATCTTGGGATGTTTAGTAAAAAATTGAAATACAATGTGACACATTCTTGCATATTCATTTATATGTGTGAAAAACGTTTGACGTCTGCACAGGTGCGAGTATCTTCATTGTCTAATTGTCAGAAATTTATTTTTATATAACGTCTAGCAACTTCAGCTCAACCGGCATGACAACAGATGGCTAATGCATGTGCTGTGGCATGCAACTTGGTTAACATCGGAACGTGGAAGTCCACAAGCCAAGAGTTGATTTTCAAAATAAACACCAAGAGTTTAGCGGTCGTTAAGTTAGTCGGGCAATGTTCACTAGTCACTAGGTACGCCATCACGATCGTCCTCAACCAAGGCACAAAATATACACATATACTGTATTCAACATAGATGCATGGCATGCAATCGACGCTCCAGAGTCCAGACATATCAGCGTTAATTTGATACGGAGGTACTACATATTAACATGAACCTTCTAACCACACGGTTAACTAACAAACTGAGTCGATTTCAAAAAAAAAAAACTGAGTCACATACAAAAGGATGGGGCAATTCTGTTCCTAAAATCTTCAACTCTTCTAGCAGTTGATCCCGCACAATTGGATATTTGGGCCAGTAACTCGGGTGGTGAACGGATCAATACGAACCCACAACAACGAGAAGATGGATGCGAGGAGGATGGCCCAGACGATAACGATAGTCGGCGTGCGGTTTTGTCGCCCCATGAGCCCTTTGAGGAACGGGTACAAGTGGATGATCACCCAGAAGGCGAAGAAGAGCTTCCCAAAGAGCGGCCCCCATGACTGGTAACCGCTGTTGATCGCGTAGGAGGTACCAGCCACGACACCGACCAGGTTGATGATCAGAATGGTAGTCGGTGGGATCAGAAGAGTCGTCCACTTGAACATGTAGAGCTCAGCGAAATCATTGTCTTCATCGGATGCCTTTGAAGTGACGGTGAAGCTGGTGTCGATACCAGCAAGTACCTTCAGGAGACCCTGGAAGACGGCGAATAGATGCGCAGAAATGCCTCCGATAACCCAGAACTGTTCGTTCCTCCACCACTCGTCGATGCCAACCCCACTCCACCTCATCTCAAGGATACCAGTGGCAAAGATTGAAATGAAGAGGGAGATAAACCAAATACTCGCAATGTTGCTAATCTGCACGTTTCGACATATAGTCAGTATAAACCCAGAACTGTTCGTTCCTCCACCACTCGTCGATGCCAACCCCACTCCACCTCATCTCAAGGATACCAGTGGCAAAGATTGAAATGAAGAGGGAGATAAACCAAATACTCGCAATGTTGCTAATCTGCACGTTTCGACATATAGTCAGTATAAACTTTTCATAGTTTTGTCGACATAAGAGCGAGACTAAGCAGAGGTTTACCTGTGGGATGATGAACTTCCCAGTGAGAAGACAAACAGCGGGAAGTATGCAGTATATGAGGAGTGGGATTGATGTGAGTGGATAAATAGTGGTGTTAACATAAGCAAATCTCTCCAAGAACTTGAGCCTTCCGCCATAGCCATACCAAATGGGACAGTGCCGACTGAAAAGAATTTCCACAGACCCAAGAGCCACCCCCGAAGCACTTGGTTCAGACGATCTGAAAGGTTAATAGGAGCAGACCCCTTGAAAGCTGGTGGGTTAGGCATGCAGTAGATTGACCGCCAGCCTCGTGCATGCATCTTGAACCCAGTGAGAATATCCTCTGTAACAGAACACCATAGATCCAACAATCTGCAAACCACAATGCCACGTTTAAATATTGTTCAATAAAGGATCAAACGGTAATATATAAAAATCAAGTTGATATCAAGTACACAACGTCATTAGAGATATGAAACAAAAAAAACTGTCTTCAAGTTAATAGATCATCTGCAAGGTACAGCAGTGCAAACAAAAAAACACGTGTGAATTTAGACCAAGTTTCTTCTAAGAGTTCATAAGTAAAGTCCTTGTTTATCTAAATCAGAACAGAAAACTTGACTGGATCCGCCTATTTTAGAAGACCAGTTGATGTAGGAAAAATGCTGATTTTGTTGAGTTCATAACTTAGTTACCTCATTTCCCCAATCACTTTTGTCCTCATAACCACAACTGATGACATGGATTGCTTCTTTCAGAAGAGTCTCTTGAGTTGCAGACTGCGGAACACCACCATATTCCATCAGAGTGGAGGCTACAAAAACACTGGACTGGCCAAATCTCTTCTCCAGGCTCATTTGAGACATAAGAAGTGATTTCTCTCTCTAATCCAGAACCTATCATAAGAATAGCATTCAGGTAAGAAACAAATGTAATCCAGCCTAATCCCAGTCCAAATAAGCTCGGTAAGCTGACTACAGAGAAAGCAAATACAGCAATGTTTGTTATATATCTCAAAGCTACCTTCAACCCCCTCTTCAATATCTTCAAGATTAAACACTGGCACAGCACTGCCAACATGCTTGTGTGACCTCTTATTCTTTGTGCTTGCCGATTTTGAAGTCTTCTTCCTTCCCCCACAAAGCGAAGAGAAGAAACCTGGCTTCTTATCCTTAATAGGGGGTTCATAACCATATAAAGCTGTTCTGTTGAACACACAACCAGTTCCCACATAAACTGGTCCTTGAATGCCATCGAGACCTCTCAAGTTAATCTGCAGCAAACAGATGCAGATAAGTTACTGATCATAGTCCGATTGGATATTCTGGAAAAGTCGATCATACGACAATATTAAGAACAGTGATTCGTCAAAACTAGTTAATGCAAATAAAGATATAAAAGTTTTACACACAAGAATCTTTTCTCTCGAGCACTGAATAAGAAGAGAATGCAGAGAAGCCCGAAAGTACAAAACTCAGCCGCCAGACAACAACACGAAACAGAAACTACAGCTAAAACCAAAAGCCAAAGCAAAAGAACAAAGTAAATGAAAACCAACTAAGCTATTATGTTAGCCAAAACTGAGACAAGTAATATGCACAAGAATCTTAAATGGCAAGAAGGCCTCAAGCTAAAGAGAGGAACAACAGGCTTTGGCCATTCTTTGGCTTTTCTTTCTATCTAATTTAACACATGCAGTGCTCCTGCATGGTTCGGAAAAAAAAAGAATCTTAAATGGCATTGCTAACTTACATCGAAAAACACAGTGTTCCTGTTTGCATATCTATCATTTGTATCAATGCCGTCGAACCTCTATGGAAATTGTACATAACAGACATTCCTTCCTAGATTAGGGTCCATAAGAAAGCACATAGCCTCTCTTATAGCCTTGCTATTATTGATGTAGTGATCACAATCAAGATTCAACATGTACTGCCCATTAGTAAGGACAGCTGATACACGAACCTGCAGAAAGCACACAACTTCCATTACAACCAGGTATTCAAAGTATATAAGGCACTTTCGGTTTCAGTGACATTTAACTACTCACAAGTGCATTCATGGCACCAGCTTTCTTGTGGTGCTGGAATCCAGGACGTTTCTCACGAGATACATAAACCAAACGAGGAAGCTCATCGCCGTTACTATCAAGGCCTCCACCATGACCAAGGAAAACCTGAAAATGACCATAAATTTGAGTTAGAAATGGTTAGTGTAATAACGAGTCCGTGCTACCATATCTAGCTCTAATAAATTAATGTTTCTAGAACGAGCTTCACCTGAATCATTCCAGGATGGTCCCTAGTATTGTTCCCAGGCCAAGGTGTGCCATCTTGCATGATCCATCCTTCCTCGGGAACTTTCTCAGCCTTAGCTACAAGGCTGTTAATACGAACCTTGAACTCTTCGTATTCTCTCTGTGGAGTTAATAGAAATCATTGTCCTATAATTCAACTTGAACAACCAACAAATACGTGCTCATAAACCAAAATCTACCTTCATGGCCCGACGATCTTTCACGAAGGAAGTCTGAACCTTGTCTTTCAGATAATCAATTTTCTGTGCGAAGTACCACTCTGGGGCTCTAGGTTCTATGTTATACTTTTTACAAAATGGCACCCACTTTCTAGCAAACTCTGAAGTCTCAGCAAGTGCATCAAAGGTCAGCATCGCAGCTCCATCATCAGATACATAGCAAGATACCTTGTCAACAGGATAGTCTACAGCAAGGATGGAAAGAACAGTATTTGCAGTGACAAGAGGAGGCTCCTTCATAGGATCCACGGTACTAACAAAAATGTCAACAGCCGCCAACTGAGAAAGTTCACCATCCCGGTCATACCTGATAGTACAAGTGACATACTGTCAGTACTATCGCAGCATAAACATTTTTATCGACACTAAATATTGTACATCACCTTAAAGCCAGCCTATCAAGGTAAGTTTCACGGTTGATTGGAGACCACTTGGGGAACTGATCCAAAATCCAGGAAAAGGCAAACCAAATCTCACATATAACAGACAGCAGCCAAAGTGGATATGCATTACGCACAGGGTTCGTGATACGGTAGTGCAGGAAGATGCAGAGAACAACCAAACGTAGCACAATGACCATTCTGTAGGGATTTATTCTGGATGAAGGGATTGGCACCTTTCTAGAGAGAGGCTGGCGAGTTTCATCATTCCTACAATTCATATGCAAAAGTTATTGTTGCAAGTCATATACAAAGCTAGTATTTACAGTTTCAGAGAGATATACATACACATTTATAATAATTATCTATAAAGGGGTTAAATATGTAACTGAAATTAAGGGCTTAACACTAATATATTCAAATGTAACAAGCCACCCGAACTCACCGCTCCTAAATAATAATTAGTACCGATAAGGCAGACAACACTAACTCTTGTTGGAATTCAAATATGACTAATAGTGCGGAAGATAAAATATAACTCACAGTAAGGGGTCTTCCATGTTATAGTCAGTACATGCATCGATATCTCCATTTCCACGACCTTCAGATGGAGCAATACTTGTTCCATTTGTCATTGGAATTGCACCCTTGTCTTTCATTTTCCATCCATCAACTCTCTCTTTCCATGCCACATTGCCAAGGCTACCAGAGAACTCCCTCGATGGATTTGCTAGCAAGATTAAGAAGCAAGAAACAACTATTAATTCACAGCTGATGCAAGAAGAATAGACTACACACGAGATCGTAACGGGAGATACACATACAAGAATGATTCACATAGGCAAATGGATGTCCACGCTTCCCAGCAGGGGACATCATGTGGTCGGGGGAAGCTCCAGGAATTTCTCCTGAGACCTGTACAATGAATCGACATGAAGAAAACATATGTCAGTTTCATGTTCTGATTTTTTTTTTTGTTGTTGTTGTTGTGAGAAACACCAGTAACTTTAATCCACACGAATTTCAATTCCAACCTGGCTATGAGTGAAGGACGGGATGTATCCGTGAGGGATTTCTCCACTGTCATACTTGGAGAGCCCGATCTCACCGCTGTCATACTTTTTAGCGTGACGACCATCGTCACTCGTTACTGAGTTCACGCGCCAGGTGAGCATCTTCTCGGGGATCTTGTGTTTCTGATCCTGGTTGCCAGATGGTGGGTAGTTCAAGTCACTAGCATCATCCACATCAACATCCTCACTTTCCCCACGTGCCGGTGGGCTGCCTAAACAACATCACACAACCGGGCAAAGTCAAATCTCTTACTGACCTCGGTAACAAAGCAATGAACCATTTCCACTCTAACAGAACGAAGCAGTTTCGATTGAATTCTCAGCTGCTCTAGCCTACTGCTGCTGTTCTTGTGAACAGAAATGCAATGAAATCCAATGAAGGGAGGGGCATGGCCAGCAGCATACCCTTGTGGCGCTTGTACTTGGTCTTGCACTGCGGGCACGCCTGGGCGCCGTGCTTGCGCTCGTACTCGTAGCAGGGCCGGCACACCGGGTACCCGCAGACGTCGCAGGCGGCGAACAGCTCGCCGTCCGCCGCCGTGCCACGCCGTCGCCGCAGATCTGGCATAGCTGCCCGCCGCCAAGCCTTCCCGATTTCTTCGCGCACGTACCAAAATAGAACGGGACAAAAATTCAGACCGATAGCCGGATAAAAAAAAAACAAGAGCACCATGCTTTCCCCAAATAAAATGCCACCCACCTCCGCGTCGCCGCCGCCGACCATGGCGCCCGCCCCCACGAACTCACTCAATCACTCGCCAAACCGAGCAATACCCCACGAGGACGAGCGGACTGAAGGCGACTCGCCGCGGTCCGCGCTCCTCCGAGGACCACCGATCGACAGACAGGCCAAAATCCCCACCCTCGGCCCAGCACCCCCAAATCGGCCCTCGCCTCTGCGCGGCACCAGAGCCACAGGAGCGGCACTAGGAGCAGCAGCAGCAGCGGTATCCAGCTCACGCGGATTGAGACGGGAGCGCGACGGCACCACCAGCGGCGACGGGCGATGGCGAGGAGCGCAGGCGCGTGAACCTGTGCGCGTGCTGCTGTCGCTTCCGTGGGTTATAGGGAACTCCCCTAAATCGGATCGCCGCTTAATTATATTTCGAATTTCGTGCCGCCGTTTTGATCAGCCGGGGGGGTGCGGTTTGCGGCGGCCGGCGGGAGACGGTGGTCAGCTGGGAGGGCCCACGTGGCAGTGGGGCGGAAGGACCTCGCGTGGACCGGCTTCTGGGCGTCGCGTAACGGCAGGATGCGTGACGGGGACTGTGGGTTCGGGAGTGGGACCGGGTGTCAGTGAAGGAGGTGGGGATGACTACGAGCGGCAGTGTCACACTCGCGGGATAGCTTTTGGTTCTTGCTAGCTGCACTTGAGCTGTTGAGCAAAGTAGAGGCAAGAGCATGACCACGTGGACGCCTCGAAGGCTCGACGGATCATTCATGATTTTTTTCGTTCTAGTTCTTCGATGACAACATGGATCATCAATGATTTTTTCGTTCTAATTCTGTGATGACAACATGGCTTTTTTTGTTAGTCACTCATGTTGTAGTCCGATTAGATAGAAAGAGTGTTAATGTACAAAGTTTGGGACGAGCCAAAAAAAAAATGATCTTAGGAGGTATGGCGATGTGCCACATGCCACTATGCTTCATTGTGGTTCCTTGACAAAGCTTGAGGTACAGCCTCCGCGATCCACTGCCCAAGAGAAGGAGTCGGGAGGGTTTGAGAGATGTGTGCCCTCAATGTAGTGAAGGAAGTTCGTTCTCTCGATCAGTTCGGACACACTCAGCTCATGTTCAAACGGAATGGACCAAGACCCGGTAAAAAGTAACTAGCCACCGATGCCCCTGCTCTGCTGCAAAGGCGAGAGTTGAGAATCTGTCCCATAGCGGACCCGAGCCTACCACAAATTTAGCCATACTCTAGTAGAGATCACGTCACTGACTTTGTGTTTTGCCCCAGATTGAACATGTGCTTATATTTCCGGACTGCATTCCAGAAATGAGATCCAGAGCGGTGTGTGTCAATAAGAAGGTCATTGTGCTGCAGATATTTGGCCCTCAAAATATCCGCTCACAGACCTGGCTCTGATTATTAAGTCTCCAGAGCCGTTTAACCATAAGACAGATGTTCATCAGCTCCGTGTCTATCATACCTAGGCCCCAAACCTCTTTGGGTTACACACCGCATCCCATCGGACCTAGTGGTACTTTTGTTTTGGCATTGAAACTTCCGAGAAGAATTGGGAACATATTTTATTGAGCCTCTTATGCACTCCATCACCCAAAATGCACACCCCATTGCATGACCGGCATGTTAAAGAGGCAGGAGTTTGTGAGGTGAATTGATCGGTCGAGGACAGAAATTTACCAATCCAGGTGTTCATGCGTTTGGCCACCTTAGAGGTACGGGGTCCTAGCCAACACATTAAGAGCTTTATCCCCTATTGTAAGACAGAGGTCGTGATAGGAAGGACCCCATGTTGTAGTTTAGCATATTTGGCAATGTACACACCTGCCTCGGCACTGGTCGTCTGGTCTCCACAACCAGTACTTTGCTCTTGTGAAAGTTGATTCGGAGCCCCAGACATGCATTCAAAGCATAGCAAAAAGAATGCAAGGTTCGCAATGCACACATAATTCGGCTCGATCATGAGAATGGTGTCGTCTGCGTATTACGTATGACTAACACCACCCGTAATGAGGTGTGAGACCACACCCCTAATGTTGCCTACACCCGTAGCGGCGTCAAGAGTAGTCGATAAGCAGTCTGTCACGTAGTTGAAGAGGAGCGGGGAGGGGTTATCCCTGTCTCACCCCTATACCATTGCGGAAGTAGTTGCATGTATCACCATTTGGCGATTGAATTTTTTCCTAAGACTAAACTAATGATCCTGTGAACCCAACCGGGATCGAATCCTTTGCGTAGAAGCACCTCCCAAAGATAAACCCAATTAACCGGTCAAAGGTTTCTCGAAATCAAGCTTTAAGAAAACTCTCCTAAGTTTCTTATCTCTAGTTGCGTGTACAATTTTTTGAAGAGGAAGAACACCTTCGAGAATGTGTCCAGCCTTTATAAATGCATATTGGTTCTTGCTAATAGTACGGTAATCAATTGGAGAAAGAAGGATAGTGTACGCCTTGGCCAAAAATTTGAAGATAACATAGATAAGAACTATAGGACAAAAATGGTGGATCTTGGGTAAGGATCCCAAGTCCAATCTTGTGATATCTACCCTACTAAAGCAGATCCGTTTAGGGTTGCTAGGATATAAGGTTTGGGTGAGACTCCAGAAAATCATAAAGAATAACACCGGAAACCCATCTGGTCCCGGAGCGTGTCAACTTTCTTGTCACGAAGAACACAGTCAAGCTATTCGAGCGGAAGGGCAACATGAAAGAGGAATTATTCACCGCCGAGACACACCCCGATGTACTCCAGAGGTTACTGAGAGGGTAACATCCTGTTTTCCCGGAAACACCAAGAAGGGGCCTATAATACTCATAGATATGTTCCTGGAGGGCACTGGGTTCGGAGATCAACCTCTAATCCGAAATTAATCGGAAATGACGGATTTACGCCTATCATTAGCCCAGGCATGATAGAAGTTCGTGGTGTCATCTCCCAGTAGCCACATTTGCCTGCTACGTTGCCTCTAGTGTTGTTCCTCATCTGGGCAATATGGGTGAACTGCTCCTCAAGGTGGTACCGCAAGGTTCACCCTTTCCTCATCAAGTCCCACAGTGTCGCAAGCGAGTTTAGGCGTTATATTTTGTCTGAGAAGGTTCATGTCTTCCCTGCCGAGTTTAGCTCCTCACCTTTTCGAGAATTTTCTAATACCTCCAACAGTGCCAAGAGAAGGAGTCGGGAGGGTTTGAGAGATGTGTCCTCAATGTAGTGAAGGAAGTTCGTTCTCTCGATCAGTTCGGGCACACTCAGCTCATGTTCAAACGGAATGGATCAAGACCCGGTAAAAGTAACTAGCCCGATGCCCCCTGCTCTGCTGCAAAGGCGAGAGTTGAGAATTTGTCCCATAGCGGTCCCGAGCCCTACCACAAATTTAGCCATACTCTAGTAGATCACGTAACTTTGTGTTTTGCCCCCAGATTGAACATGTGCTTATATTTTCTGGACTGCATTCCACAAATGAGATCCAGAGCGGTGCGTGTCAATAAGAAGGTCATTGTGCTGCAGATATTTGGCCCTCAAAATATCCGCTCACAGACTGGCTCCTGATTAATTAAGTCTCCAGAGCCGTTTAACCATAAGACAGATGCTCACACTACTAGAAACCGGACCTTTGGTCCAGAGTCGTTTTGGGCTCTAGTCTCAGATGGCTTTTGAACCCGGACTAGGGGGGGGGGACTAGTCCCGGTTCAACGGAACGAGGCCGTGCAGAGTAGTTGTCCCGGGTCGTATGGAACCTCTAGTCTCGGTTCGTAATACGAACCGGGACGAAAGGTCCGTGGCAGGGCAGCCGCAGAGGGGGCCCGCGCGAGCATCTTTCGTCCCGGCTCGTCTTACGCACCGAAACTAGTGATGGACTTCTCGTCCCGGTTCGTGGCGAACCGGGACGACGTTTTAAAACATGTAGGTCTCCCGCGCACGACGCGCTTTGGAAGTTGATCAGCCGCCGCCGTTTTGATGGTCTTGGAGAATGATTAGCCCGGCGCGAATTTATCCATGGCGCGCCCGTCGGCCTCTCCCCCTGCCGCGGCTCCTCTCTGCACTATATAAAGCAACACTAATGAAGAAATAGGCTTTCGCCCCGCTATATAGAATAGCAACCACCCGATACAACAAAGAGCCACCGTTGGGGCAAACAGCACAATCATGCCCAAA